>JAGFBZ010000881.1:0-600000 GCA_018398805.1 Hirundichthys speculiger | reverse complement strand
GCTCCTCCACATGGAGAGGAGCCAGCTGAGCTGGAGGAGGTCTGGACCTTCTCTGCTTAGACTGCTGCTCCCATGAGCCACACCTGGACAGGTGGAAGCTGACGGGTGAGTTTTGTTAAATACAGAGAGAAAACTGGACATGTTGTTGTTCACCTGAGGTTTTATTTTTTTTGATATCAAGATCCACAATAATTAAAAAAAAAACAACAATAAAAGATCAAAAGAGGAGGGAGTAACTTGCACATGACCTGTCAGAGAACACACCATCAGCTGCTCTTAAATAACTTGCCTCCAAGTGTTTTGCATCTAATAAGTCCTTGTTGTGAATTTGGGTTATTAGCTCCTCTCTGAGTCGAGCTCTATAAATATCCCTCTTTTCCTGTTTCCTTCCTTCCTTCAGTTCTTCCAGTGTTCGGGGCTGGAGGGCAGATGAGCTTCAGCCGCTCCAACACAGACGGTAAACCTGGATGACCGACGCAGGACGGCGAGCAGACCTCCACAAACGTTCGCTCGCTTCAGAACATCATCCAGACTCCTCGACGGCTCGACTTTCTCAGTTTCAGGGTCAACAGCCGACAACACGGAGACGTCAGCGAGGCAGCTGAAGGCTCATGAATAAAACAGACGCTCGGTCCTGCTGCTCTACCGCTGAAGAAGACACAAACGTGTCCCTGCAGGAGGATCTGCCGTCTCTTTGCTCAGACGGACTCGTTCAAGCAGCTGCAGCTCAGTTATGAAAAAACAGAAAGATGTGATGAAACGCATCTCCAGGAGTGGGAGTCAAAGTACGGGTTTGACCCCGGCGCTGCTGCATATCTGAAGACCTCAGACGACTGCAGCGCTCCCTGGACTCGGTCTGCTGAGGACATGAAGTTTTTCATGTTGCTCAAATGTATCAAGATAAACAGAGAAGTCCAGAGGAGGGAAGGAGCAGCTGCTGATCATGTGTTGAACACGGTGGAGGCGGCATCATGGTACGGGCTCATACAGCTGCTGATGAAACACACTCACCTGTGTTTGATCTGTCTGATTTTCAGCTCCTGAAGACAGAGCTGAGGGCAGAAAGAAGCAGGTCTGGAGAAGTTCCCTTAAAATTAAGGGTTATAGTTACAGTTAAGTGGTGGAACAGGCCAGATGAATAAAAGTGAAGTAAATCAGTAAATCTGTCCGTAAAGAAGGATGTGCCGAGGTCCATCAGAGGCCAGGAAGCAGACGTGGACGTCAGTCAGCAGCTACTCAGCTGAAAAAGTGAGTCCCTGATGAGTCGACGACCAGCCTGAGTATCCTGATGAAAGCAGCGTCCTGAGGAAGCAGCTGTCCAAACACGCAGGTTCATCCACCATCGGACCGGCTCGCCATGCTCGCACACGCTCAGTACACGCGTACGCACAAACGCCTGCGGACTGGAAAAAACAAAGACTGGAAATTCATGAACCGACCGGCCGACTTCTGGAGCAACGTCCCATGAACTCTTTCACAAGTGACAACATTCAGGACAGCTGTCAATCATCTCAGGGGAGGACGTCCCAGCAGATTCACCCCAAGATCTGTCCATGCTCAGAGAAACACAGGGAAACCCCCAGAGCTCCACCTCAGAACCTCCGGACCTCAGAGCCTCCAGACCTCAGAGCCTCCAGACGAGCCTCTGGACCTCAGAGCCTCGAGCCTCAGAGCCTCCAGAGCCTCCGACCTCAGAGCCTCCAGAGGACCTCAGAGCCTCCGGACCTCAGAGCCTCCAGACGAGCCTCCGGACCTCAGAGAGCCTCCGGACCTCAGAGCCTCCAGACAAGCCTCCGGACCTCAGAACCTCCAGACCTCAGAGCCTCCAGACCTCAGAGCCTCCGGACCTCGGAGCCTCCGGACCTCAGAGCTTCCAGACCTCAGAGCCTCCAGACCTCAGAGCCTCTGGACCTCACTGAGCCCGTTAGTTTGGTTGGTCTGGAAGGGTTTCCAGGAGAAAGAACATGGAAGCAGGACTGAGGTTCACTAAACTGCATCTGAGCAAACCAGCAGACTTCTGGAACAATGAGCCCAGAGACCAGAACCATGTCTGGAGGAGACCAGCAGGACCACCTCAGACTGTCAAGCACGGTGGTGGAGGGATGATGATCTGGATCATGAACTCCTGTCTATTCCAGCGTATCTTCTGAGTCTTCCAGGGGACAATGTGAGTCCATCTATCTGACGGCTGAAGATCGGCTGAGACTGGGTCATGTGACAGGAAATGATCCAAACCCAGCAGCCAATGAGAATGACTGGTAAATAGAGGTTCTGGAAGGACCCCGTCAAGCTGCAGACCTCAACCCGACTGAAACGCTGTCGGGACTCTAAAAGTGAGTTAATCTGCTCCATTCAGCTGTCTCCAAGGCTTGAGTTTCCAACTTTTTAAATCTTAAACCGCCATGAAGTGAATTTGAACAATGAACTCAAAGCCTTTTTTTTCCCATTTTCTCCCGCCTGGTGTTTCTGACCCGGCCAACTGTACCGGGGATCCCAGAGTCCAGTTCAGCGGTGACCTGGTCGTCCAGGACGATGACTCTTACAATCCAGTCCGGCGTCGCTTTGGTTTTCTGGCTATTTTGGGGAACTTTTCTCATTTCCTTCGTTCTTCCCCTTTAACTTTATCAGCTCGTGGTGCTCTATAAAACATCCTTAAAAGTTTTATAAGGTCGTTGTTTTGACATTTAGCGTCATTAGTGGAAGCTGCAGCCTCTGAGCATCCACATAATCCTGAACCAACAGCTCACGTCCCACCACTTCTGCCCACTCAAAGCAGGAGGCTGGAAGTCGAAGAAGAACCGGGCTTCTGTTTGTTAACAGAACCCCTGGTACCGTCTCTTTGGTGGAATCAGAGTATCCCAAATGCTGGTATCAGAACAGTGGTTACAATTAGGGATGGGCATAATTAATCGATTAATCGATGATTGAATTTGGTCGAAGAAATTAATTTTTGTCGATGAACCGAAGGTTTTTTTTTTTCTTTTAAATCTGAACGTAGGTTATCAGTGCACGTTCTCAAACAATGCGATGCATTTCTCTGTGCCACCGATAGAAATTTGTCATCAGGGGGCAACATTTCACCATCACCCTACCCTGGCTGGACTCAGTTGTTACATGCAAGCTTCTGTAGGTCATCGCCTCATCATGAAGCGGTCGCGGTGAAGTGTGGCGTGGAACCATTTTAGTTTAGAAAATGAGCAAGTGTACTGCAATCACTGCAATGCTAATTACAAATACAATTAATCGACAACAACAATGATGTATCACTTGAACAACGCGCATCCAAGCCTTGTAAAGGACGGTGGAGGCGGTTCATCATCAGCCTAGCCTAGCCTAGCCTCAACTCGGTGTTAGCACGGACCAGGAGATGCAGCGCACATTGAGCACACAACAAGCGCATCTTTTTAAGAAACAAAAAGCCTGTAATACTGGTGCCTTGATATAAATTGTCCTTGTTAAGTAGTCTCCTCGATATCTTTTCTTTTATTATCGTTTTTTTAAAAGACAAGAAACAGGAAATGTCACGTTATTCTCGACCATGAACATCCGGGCCACTGAACACATCTGGGCATGTATGGGCCATAGCAACCAGGCCATAGCACCAGGCCAAAGGGGAAAACAAACGCCACGCCGATGCCTCTGAATGATCAATATCATCTGATGAACATATACAGCAACTTGATTTTTCATCTCTACTTTTAATTTTGATATTAACTGGTGTAGAATATTGCAATATATCGTGATAATATCGTATCGTGACCCAAGTAGCATGATACAAATCGTATTGCGAGGTCGTTGCCAATACTCACCCCTAGATGAGATGCGCTCAAACCCGAGCACCGGTGCTGTAACGTGTCTTTTACAGGACGCTGAGGGTCGCTGAGCTCTGAGGTCATGGCTGACTCATCTGCTCACTGCTCCTGCATCTGTGTGGGAGCTGGTGGCAGTTTTTAACGGGTGTTTCTGGACACGTTTCCACCGCTGCCTTGTTTAGTCATGCTTTACATAACGGGGAAGAGAAAAGCTCTCCTCTGGTCATTTCTTTCTGTCCCCTGCTCCACAGAAACCAGCCGCTATCTCACCCGTCCCCTCCACTGCTTCCTCCCTTTATGTGCTTTGTTTTTTCCACTCTGATTCAGTTCCTGTCTTTTTCTGTGCTCTCGCTCATTCAGCCCAAAAATATCACTTACTTCTCACACTCACAGAAGCTTAGAGCGGCGCCAGGCCCGTGTGGACGGCCCCGACAAACACTCTCTCTGCTTTTGTCCAGGCGCTATTTAAAGAACGGCTGTGCTTGCATAGATAAGCCCGAGGAGTTTGAGCTCCACAAAGCTCCTGATAACGTGCCTTCTGTCTTTCTCTGCACTGTAGACGCTGAATTCAGAGTCAAGAACAACCGACCAGTGTGGATGGACATGTTTAGTACCGACAGAGGCTCGGGTCAAGCAGAAAACTCTTGACCCGTTTCACTTCTTCTGCTCAATTGAATCTTCCTCTAACAGGTCTCCATCTTCCTCTTGCAGGATGGCTTTTCTGGATCCACATCAGTCTGGTCACTCCACTCCATCCACGGTTCTCCTCTCACTGGACCTCTGCAGCTTTGGCAAGCAACCATCTCCTCCTGTGATCTCTGAGACGGACACCTCAGGTGCAGCATCCATCCGTTAACTTCTCTGTTCAAGGTGTTTCCAGGCCAGCTGACAGATATCAAGTCTTCAGCATGTCTGTCTTGGGGTCTTCACCGCCTGCCCCGGTGGAATCTGAACCTCCTCTTGATGTGGAGGAGCAGCAACTCTACTCTGAACTTCTCACCCTCTGTCTAAGGGAGAATCCAGGAATCCTGAAGGTGAAACTAATTTCAGCTGCTTGAATTCGTAACCTCGTTATTTTGCTCTCCATCCATGACGACAGGAGAGGGCAGGAACACAGATCTCTCTTCTCCACGACAAAGCGGTACAGAGATGCTGCACTTATGAAGAAGACCCTGAGATGCCTGAACCCCTGGAGGCAGCTCCTCCTCCCAAACCTGGAGAGGGCACAACATTTATTTTGACGACTGAGAACCAAGGTTGACTCCAGCTCGACGACACCGACAGGAGAACATCATCTGCAGAAAGCAGAGATGAAATCCTAACACCACCAGCCTGGAACCGATCTGCTGCGTCGAGTCATTCTGTCCATGAAGGTCAGGCCCTGATGGACCCCCAAACCCACCTGGAGCAAACCCAAACTTACCCGACACAGTCCTGGCTTAAAACACACCTTGATGGGCATCTCTCCAACTGTCGTGGTGTGGACCAACATCTTCATCCTCCTGCCTCACTACTGGGGTGCACCAAGGCTCATTACTGGGGCCCCCATTTCTCTTTGCAGTACACACCAACTCCTTGGATCTCGTCGTTTGATGAGAAGGCTTCTCGTATCGTTCTTATAGAGATGATACCCAGCTTTTGTTCTGACCACATGACCGCACAGTTTCAGTTTATATCTCACCCTTCGTATTGGAGTTATGTTTTGTTTTGGTGAAAATGGTCGTTACAGGATTAAAGCCAGGGGCGATTCTAGGGTCAGAGCTTTAGGGGTGCTGAGCACCCAATGAGCCTCACCACAACCCACAAGTAACGTTAGTGAGAAGAGGACGATACCATTAGGTGGGGTCGTTGTTATTTTCATTCTTAAAATATAAACTTAAACCACAAACTATGGATTAAGTTTTGGACATTATCTAAGCCTGTCAAATGCAAACTAAAATTTTAGAATAACAACATTTCTTACTCCAGGTTTTTGGGATGCTGAAGCACCCCTAAAAAAGGGCTAGCCTCGCCCATGATTAAAGCTCAACGTTCTCCAGTCTGTATGATGTTCTGCATGTGCATATCAGGCTTTGTGTAACTAAAAATGGCTGGAATGAGCTCTGGGGCGTGTACCTTCCAGTAGGAGGAAGTTAGGATTGATAACATTTGCATTGTGGTTGCACAGCTTGAAATTAGATTGTACTTATTACTTTTAAGGAGTCTGAGGTGTCGTGAGTTTCAGACAAAGTCTTTCTCATCATGACGTAAAACTGCCTGGTGGCTCAGCAGAAGCAGGAGTAACAGATGGAGACGACAACGTGAACGGACACAGATGGATGAGTCCAAAACCAGATGAGACAAAAATCAAAGACTCACAGAGACACAACAGAGAGATGAAGGACAAGAGCGACAAGACAGAAGACCAATGGGAAAGTGAAACATTTCAGCCCAAACATGTTATTCTGGAGACATGCATCAGCAGTCAGAGGAACCAGCACAGCTGCTGCTCGCTCTGCCGGGTTTGTACCAAAGACACATGGACAGGACGAGGACACGGAGGGTTTACGTTTGGCAGAAGACAGGAGGACACCGGAGCACGTAGTACCTATTTATGGGAGGGCTCTCACTGGATGGCACGACACTCACAGGGAGGAGGGAAGTCCCCGTCAGGCAGCCAGCCAATGGGAGCAAGAGAGGGAAGAGGATTCGGTGAATGGTGGGAGGAGAAGGGGAGGTGCAGGGTTTGACACGTACAAAACCATTTTCCAGAAAGGTTCGGAGCTGCTCCGAGATTCAACAAAAATGTGAATCTGCGACGTGTTAACATTTTCTTGAACCTTTATTTGAAAAGATGGAACAAACAGAACAGAAGGGAATGATTTCTGGTTTAGAGACTCTAATCACAGCAGCACCCAGAGAGCTTTAATCGACTTCACAGCAGAGTTCTGGTGACAGGTGAGGCCGCCACGACTGAGCATAAATGGAAACATCCCAGCAGGAGCTGTGGTGCACAACTTCTTTTTCTCAGAGAAACATTAGCCCTAAAAACATCACCTGTACTGGAGTCCTTCAACACCTACAATAAATGATCCAGAGAAAACACTTATGATGTTATCAACTAACACAGCCATTCCCAAACTTCAGAACACCAAGGCCCAATTTGAAATGTGAAAAATCTCTGTGGCCTACCGAAACCTTTAATCACAACTGTGATCAACATTCAGGACTAGAGGCTACGTTCTGATATTAATGTAAGGGGTCAACAAATAAGATGACACTTGTCATATTAAGTTAAGGTGACGGTATTATAACACTTAACTGGTTTGTTTTGTTACTTCTTAATGTTTTTAAATCATGTAGTTAATATTTTACAGTAATTGGAAACATATTTAAAAAATATCGAGGATTTAAAACATATTTGTTTAATTTTAATGACCTCTCACGGCCCACCTGCAGTACCACGACGGCCCACCAGGGGGCCGCGGCCCACACTTTGGGAATCACTGAACTAACATGTTAATCCTCTGACCACCTCAGTGTTGCTGCCTACATCTGTTTATATAGTCGTCTCTGTAGTTCATGAACTAACAATAAACCAGTCAGAATAGAAGGACATGGAATTATTAGTTCTCCAGTTAATGGATAATTATTATTTAAACATTTTGTCTCATATAGTATTGCCAGGATGTATGTTCTTTCCTCTCTCTGTCCTCCACCCTCTTCCTGTTCTGTCTCCCTCTTCTTTTCTTTCTTTATCCAGCTGGTCTTCATCAGGAAGGTCCCATATGATCCAGGTCCTGCTTGCACTTTCTTAAAGTGGAGTTTTTCCTTGACACTGTTTGGCTTAAAGTTTTTTTTTTTACTTGCCTTTTTTAAATTAGAATTTAATATCATAATTTTAGTTAATGATATTTTCTCGGGGGTCATGATCTGGGTCTCTGTAAAGCGCCTGGAGAGAATTTGCATTGAAATAGACGTTATACAAATAAAATTGAATAGGACTGATTGAATGTTAAAATCATATAAAGGCTGGGTCCAGAATCATTTTTGTTCTTCCAAATGAAGCCTATTTTTGACACCGATGCCCTTAAATGAAAAAACGAAAATCAAAATGAATATTTCTCAGTATGTACAAGATGTTTTAGAATAAATCTGGTCTTGAAATAAAGCTGATAGACGTGAGATTACAGAAAAATATTAAAACTAAGTACACATATTACCAGGCCCGATGACACTAAGATAAAATTCCTCTTTCCAGGGTCACATCTCTCTGGATTCATGCAGTGAACATCTAAACATTCAGTGTGGAACATCTCATCATTTACTGGACCAAGTCTGATTTTCTGCTGATGTATCTGTACAAGGTCACACATGTCACGTTTCCTCAGCTCGGCTCGTTGGTAACATGTAAAGAAACGGGTCACATGAATTAGATTAATTTAACAGATTTACGTCTCTGTTAAACATTTACAAGCGTCCCAACTTTTCTGGAGATGGAGTTTGTAGCTGACTGGGGTCTGGAGGTGGTCCACACCTGTTCCGAGTTGATCATCATTTCAAATCAAAGTTTGAAATCAAGCCTTGGCTTCCATCTCAATAGAGATCACGCTCAAGAGAAACAAAAAAAAAAACGCTGCAGAAACAAAGACTGAACATCTGGCATCACTACTGAGGACATTTGTGCTCTGCTGCTGGATGCCTGTAGCCACGCCCACACGTGATGTCATCGACTGACCACACCCAGCAAACCACCACTGCGATTAATGCAGTCGAGACACGATGTGACCCGTTAGAGGTCAGAGCAGCGATTTTATACTTCATTTATCTTGCTTCCTGAAGTTAAAACTAGGGCTGGGCAAGTTAACGCGTTATTCTCGCGTTAACGTATTAATTCATTAATGCCGACATTTATTTTATCGCGCATTAACACATGTTGCTCACATGCTGTTGTTTTGAAAAGTCTGTTACTGGTTGCTGCGGAACCAGAAGACAATTGACCTTTCGGTAAGCACCGCCCCCTCCCTGGTTACTGTTGCTAGGTTGGACATTCTCGCTGCTTCTCCATTAAGGACTGTGTTAATTCACTATTTTTCCGATGTGTATCATCAGTGTTAATATTATACTATAATAACGCCGTGGTAAATTATTGCTGCTGGGGACCTGCAACAGTGACTCGAGGTGTCCAGAACGTTTGGAGGGACATTTTTATTCCCTTTCCCAAGATAAAACAAATGCCGGAGAATGCAGGCTGTGGGTTCAGTTTATCAACTGAATGTGGGGAAAGTTACAAAACACACCTAAATTGACTCCAAGGTAAGTTTACTTTGTTTATTAGATGATTGGTTTAAGCACTGTTTAGTAAAAGTAATATGATTTAGCAGCAAGGAGGGTGATGAGTGAAAACCTCTCTCCATTAGCATTCCGGCTAGCTCGCTAGCCACCTATAAGCCTGCCTCGTTGTCTACAAATATATATGGCCCTGGATATTTATTTTGTTAGGTATAAGGTGAGGCTAGTGACGTTAACGTCACTTTATTAATTATATTAATACAATGCTGTGACTATATCATGTTAACTTAGCTCTGGTGTGGGACAGACCTATGGACCAGAGCTAATGCTAATGGAGAACTTATGTCACAACTGGTTTGGGAAAGAGAATAAAAATGTGTCCTCCAAACGTTCTGGACACCTCGAGTCACTGTTGCAGGTCCCCAGCAGCAATATTTCACCATGGTGTTATTATAGTGTGATATAAATACTGATGATGAAGATGTTTAACATCCTGATCTAGGACGTTCTTTCTGAGCTCCTCAGAAACTGTCCAGGTTCACTGGTGGGTTTTCCACCTTTAGATGAACCGAATGTTGATAAAATAAACAATAACTGCTTATTTAATTTTAATACGTTAATTGGTTTACTCACACACTGAAGCTACATGAGCTTTATAATCAGTCTCTTTTCAGGAGGAACCGTTTCAATCACCGGCAGATGTGTCCACATCTGGAAACAGAAACAGCTTCACATAGCGACAGCCTTCCTTCACAGTTCCAACCACATGTTTTCTTCAGCGTCAAGTGGCGGTTAGAAGAAAGCAGCGTCAGTCTTCACCTTCAGAGGACAAACGTCTCATTAACGTCCTCAATGTCAAACTGTCTGAAGAGAAACTCACCAGTTCTTCTGGACAGACTTTCTAGTTTCAGCAAAAACAACAGGCGCAAACAGGTAGTGACCTAAATAGACAGTCACTCAGGGTGACACGCACGTGCGCACGCACGTGCGCACACACGTGCGCTCAGTTTGACTTCCCATTTAGTCTCAAAAACAACTGTGGAAATTAATAGATGTCAGGACGCAGAATGAAAACAATCTGACGTGGGTCTGAGAGTGACATGGAGACGCCAGACAACAATGTTTATTTAACATCGATCAAACCAAAACGGGTCAAAATAAAAGGTTTAATGTTTATTTAATTCTGAATCATGTTTATTAATGTTTAATCATGTAACTAATGTTGAATCATGTTGAATAATGTTTATTAATGTTTAATAATGTTTATTAATGTTTAATCATGTTACTAATGTTGAATCATGTTGAATAATGTTTATTAATATTTATTCATGTTTAATAATGTTTATTAATGTTGAATCATGTTGCTAATGGTGAATCACGTTGAATAATGTTTATTAATGTTTAATCATGTTTAATAATGTTTATTAATGTTGAATCATGTTTATTAATGTTGAATCATGTTGAATAATGTTTATTAATGTTTAATCATGTTTATTAATGTTGAATCATGTTGAATAATGTTTATTAATGTTTAATAATGTTTATTAATGTTGAATCATGTTACTAATTTTTGAATCATGTTACTAATGTTGAATCATGTTGAATAATATTTATTAATATTTAATCATGTTTAATAATGTTTATTAATGTTGAATCATGTTGAATAATGTTAAATAATGTTTATTAATGTTGAATCATGTTACTAATGTTGAATCACGTTGAATAATGTTTATTAATGTTTAATTGTGTTTATTAATGTTTGATCATGTTTATTAATGTTTAATCATGTTTATTAATATTTGATAATGTTTATTAATGTTTAATCACGTTACTAATGTTGAATCATGTAACTAATGTTGAATCATGTTTATTAATGTTTAATCATGTTTATTAATGTTTAATTGTGTTTATTAATGTTTGATGATGTTTATTAATGTTTAATCATGTTTAATAATGTTTATTAATGTTTAATCGTGGTTACTAATGTTTGATAATGTTTATTAATATTTAATCATGTTTATTTATGTTTGATAATGTTTATTAATGTTTAATCATGTTTAATAATCCTGAGGAGATCTCAGGCGCTTCATCATCAGACCTCCAGGAACTTTTACTCTAGAAAAGCAGATGTTTGTTAGAGTTTGCTGATCTGGAGCATCCAGGTTGTGTAAAAGTAATGCAAAGAGGGGAAGACATCAGCAACAATGTTGGAGGAGCAATGGTTGCTGATGGTCTGAACAAATAAACCATCTCCAGACTATCAGATCAACTTTCTACAGAGAGAACGATTTTTTACGACTGGAAAAGCAGATTTACCTCCAGATCAGACCTCTCAGTTGCTCAGAGATACATAAAAAACTGGTGGGGGGGGTCATGGTCTGGACACCTGGGTGTCCCAGAGACAAACACGAAGCTGCCAACGGCGGATCTACAAGCTACCGGTTATTTTGTTTAATAAGTAATGAAATAAGTTGAATGTGGTTGTTGATCTGGAGTTGGTTTTTCTCGTACTCAGACCCTCTACGATGATGAGATGATGTTTATAATATGAAAATAAACAACCAGAGGTTTCCACGGCGCCGTAACCGTAAACATGTGAATGATCCACCAGGAAGCACTCAGCTCATCTCTGGACTGGTTGAAGGCGACGTGCACAGTTTCTGGGTCACACATGACGTTTACTGGCACCATAACCAGAATAACCAGCTGGAGTTTTTACAGTCATGGAAAAAATGATTAGACCCCCCTTGTTTTCTTCAGTTTCTTGTTCATTTTAATGCCTGGTACAACTAAAGGTACATTTGTTTGGACAAACATAACGATAACCACAAAGATTGCTCATAAGAGTTTTTTTATTTAAGCTGAGCTATCTTACCATTTTCCATGGTTTTCTTGATTATAACCTAAATCACTTAAGTTTTTACATCAATAGCTATGGCGTTGTACTGCCAAAAACACTGCTTTTATGCATTCAGTGTTTTCTTTTCTGTCTGTTTTAGTCACATGATGACGTTTAGTGGTACCAGGTATTAAAATGAACAAGAAAGTGAAGAAAAAATGGTGGTCTAATAATTTTTTCCATGACTGTATGCTCCCAGTTTCCTGGAAGGTAACTGGTGTTCCTGTCCAGACTCTTCAGGTTGGATCACTGAGATGGTGGGCCAAGATTTAAGAATTTAACAACCGAGGGTCTATTTAGCACATTCCTGATGAAATAAACCCCCTCTACAAATGTTCGTGTTCATGTGTTTCCTGGAAAGCATCTGCTGGCTGCGACATCGCGGCGTATGAACACCACGGCGTACGAACACCACGGCGTACGAACACGTGCGCCGCAGCAAAGCTCGTCTTTCAGCTCCACTCTTGATGAAAGTGTTCCTCGGGGATCAGAGAAGCTTCATGTCATTCCAGGAAGGTTTCCGTCTCAATACGGTCGCTGACAGATGAGCTTCGGTAACAGACGTCCCCCCCGACAGGTGCTGAGAGGTGGCGGAGGGGAAGGCGGGGTCAAAGAGTCTTCCAGTCGCTCTGAAGCTTCATGCGGCTCAGTTCAGCTGAAGGAGTCATGTGAACAAGGCTTCTCGATCCTGGAAACGGTTTTGAAACTGCAGGTTTGCTCATAACACATAACGTAAAATAAAATAAAACAGATTCACATTTGTTCAACTTCTGAACATCAGTGGAAGAGGAGCGACGTTTCTGGAGGATCTGCAACCACTTTCACTGTGACTTTATATGAACTTCAAAGTCAGAAGTGCTTTGATTCAGTTTATAGTCTTTATCGTGTAATAACGGAGCTCAGGTTGGTTTGTTGTCGTCTTCGTCTCCTCATCAGCCGGTTTCTGTTTCAGCTGTAAATGAGTTTAACCAGCCCAGAATATTTCACATGTCTGATGTCGAGCTGCTTTAGTTTCCTTCAGTGGAGCAGCAGGGGAACGTTGATGAGAGGATAAGAGGTCATTGTTCAGAAGAAACGTTGATGATAAAAGAGGTGTAAAACCTCTTAAATAAATAAATAACTCATAAATCTGAATGAAAAATGTCCACTAAATTTCCAATCAATTCCCATAAACTCCTGTTAATTCCCAGGGAAGGTTTCCAACTTGGATTATTATTGACTGGAATATTCTTTTTTTTATTTTTTGTAATGTTTGTAATGTTCTGTGCAGCTCCAGTTTTAATATAAAGAGAAGAAAACTCCCAGTAAGTCGGCGTTGACACACCTGCAGGTGAAACCGGTGACCCGCTGGTCCGCAGGAACATTTCTGTGTTTTTATCTAACGTGCCAGTGAAGATACGAAGCCCTCAGTGGAAACCACTCAGCTTTAAATAGCATGAAGTACACAGTGTTTATCTGGAGTGGCCCCGCTGGGAATGAAACCCATTATCTGTGTCTGTCAGGTTGGAATATCCTAAACGGGATGCATTCCTCCAGTCAGAACCTCAGGAGCAGTGGAAAGCCTGTTTTACGCCGCGGTGAAGGAGAAATCTGACGTTTGGTCAGTTTAGAGCCGTAAACTTGGACATGACGACCGTACAAACCACATTAAACCAAACATCACTCCCAACGGATCAGCTGAGAAACCTCGACTTTTCTTCTTCACGTGAGAGGAAATAATTTCATTCAGGCCCCTAAAGCTAAACACCCCCCCCCCCCTACCACCACCGCCACCGCAGAGAGCTGGGAAACATCAGACAGAGAAGATACCTGACAGAAGGAGGAACGGAGGCGTACCTTGAAGGCGTACTTGCGGCTGATGTGATCGTCAGGTCCCACGGGTGAGATGACATAGCTGGGGAGAGGAATACTGCCGAGGACAGACTCCTCTCTGCTGTCTGGAGGGGGGGAGAGGTCAAGAGGGAGGAGGGGGGGAGGGACGGAGGAGGAGGAAGGTGTGAAAACGAGAGAGAGAGAGATGGAGGAGAGGGAGGGCCAGGAGGATAAATATCAGTCATCAGTCAGCGGCTGCCAGCAGGATCATAAAACACACACAGATGCCGTCACTGGTACCAAACTGGTGCCAAACTGTAAATGATCGTTCTGGCGTCGGCGTGTAAATGAGCAAACACGCTCCGAGGCCGACGCCAACAACAACACACACTCAAACACACCAGATGACTTTTACTGTCATCTGGAGCTTCATCCTGTTTGTGGGTCAAACCCGATCAGATCCTCTGGTTTGAGTTGGACTCATCACTGTTTCCACCGTGTCTTCATTTACTGAACAGAAACTGAAGACAAAAAGGAAAGAAAATCCCGTGGGGAAGACTAAGAGGCTCCCAGGATGCAGCAGCTTGTAGATCCACCTCCAGCATCTGTCTCCAGTCTCACATGGTTGTGGAGGAGCTCTGGTCCAGTCTTCTTCACAGCGTTGCTCCACTTCTGATGATCCGCTGCTGTGTCACATGACCCAGGTCCAACCTGAGCTCCACGTTGGTCTCATCATTGTTCCAGAAGTCTGCTGGTTTGTTCAGATGCAGTTTAGTGGACCTCAGTCCTGCTCCGTGAGCCTTGAAGGCTCTGAGATGGAGCTCTTTCATTTCCTCTGATCATTCTACGGTCGGATGTTGGGGTTGGATGGATGTCCTCTGCAGGGAAGATTGACATCTGTCTTGAACGTGCTCCACTTGTGGATAAATGGTTGGAAAAGCTCTTATAACCGCTTTCAGGGCCGATTTGCAGCAACACTTGCTGATATCTTTCCCTCTTGGCATCATGTTAAAGCACACCTGAATGGCTCCAGATCACCAAACTGCTGGAGAACCTGCTCTTCTAGAGGTCTGCTCCCCTGCTGCTGATCAATGGTGATCAGTGGTGATCAGTGGTGATCAGTGATGATCAGTGATGATCAGTGATAATCAGTGATGATCAGTGGTGATCAGTGATGATCAGTGATGGTCAGTGATGATCAGTGCTGATCAGTGGTGATCAGTGATGGTCAGTGATGATCAGTGCTGATCAGTGGTGATCAGTGATGGTCAGTGATGGTCAGTGATGATCAGTGATGATCAGTGATGGTCAGTGATGGTTAGTGATGATCAGTGCTGATCAGTGATAATCAGTGATGGTTAGTGATGATCAGTGCTGATCAGTGATAATCAGTGATGGTCAGTGACGATCAATGATGGTCAGTGATGATCAGTGCTGATCAGCAGCAGCTGTCTCAGATCTGATGGGAGCATCAACGGGGTTCTCAGTGTCGTCCTCCACTTCTCTACCTTCGGGTTTTAATTTTTTATCATTTTAATATTTTCCATCCGTGTGTGGAACAGCCTCACTGTTGTTGTTCATCTGAGGTTGTGTTTGTCCGACACCCACGACGATCAGATGGTTCCAGAAGAACCTCCTCTCTCAGGTCCACACGTCCACTCGCCGTTTGTTTTCCGACATCGCTGCAGAACGTTAGAGCGTGCGTGTGAAAAGGGCGTCGCCGTGCGCGCGGCGATTTCGGCGTCGCGAGATTCGGCAGCGGTGTGAGAATATGCGTGCACGTGTCTGCTGGTGTTGGTCTGAGAGGTGACGAGGAGGAGCAACGGGTTAAAAATAAAACAGGGGCCTCTGAAGGAGACTGACCAGTTTATCTGGTGTCATCCAGACCCGATCATGAAGGATGGAGTCGGGTTACACAGACCAGCGGGGGGGTGGGGGGTGGGGGGGGTCATACTAAACTCCCTCAAGGCAAATCTGACACTGAGCAGAAAAACTAAAAATGTCTGAATTCAATACTTTGATTTTCATCTACAGACAGAATGAAGCCAAGAAGTATTTTTGTCATCAACTGAGTTTCATGTATTTCTGAGACGTTCCTGCACGGCTGAGGCGCCGACGCTTCTACTGCTTTGTTAAAACAGTTAAAACACCACTGATGGAGACTCTCTGCTGCAGCTCTGTCCCGTTCTCGGTGCTTCTGGTTTCAAAGCTCTCCAGAGTTCTCTGGTGGCAGCGGATCAGTCCGGTGTCTGGACCCTCCTCCTCCTCAGTCGTGTCTTTGTCACGTGTCCAGAACGTGGTTTAAAGATTCGTGGTCCTGAAGGAAGCAGACGTTGCTCTAAAACCTCAGAGGACCTTCCTGCATTAACGTCGTCATCATCTGACACAACCTCGGACCACCACTGATCCAACCTCCTGCTGGACTTGTTCTTAACAGTCTGGATGATCCAGACAGCCATTCCTTCCAAGGAAAGATCTGGAATACTGATGGTGAACGTAAACCAGAGGGTCATCTGCATATAAACTGACACTAACTGAACACAAGATCAGGGGTTGGCAACCTGCGGCTCTTTAGCTCCTCTGCAGTGGCTCCCTGTCGCTTTGGGGGAAAACTTGCTCTGGAGCAACTGTAGTGTCCTGTAGGTTGCTCGCCAGCAGAGGGCAGAATGAGTGTGTTTAGCGCAAAATACTGCCAGGTTACTGCAACGAGGAAGTCGTATCTATGTGTTGCATCCTGGGAAAGAAAATAAAGGCGAGCGCGCGTTCGGTGACTAGCGCCGGACATCTTTGTGTTCCTCATGTGCCGCCGTAAAAAAAAAGAAACATTTCCGACGCCACGTCGGTGCTGTCGTGGCGTAACACACAAAAGGAGTGATATTGGAAACCTTCCCAAACCCGACAAATTTGTCTTTAAAACATGAATGTTGTTCCCGACACTGATATGAACATGAAGACGTTTTTATTTGGAGTCCTGTCAGTCTTTGATCCACATACTGATGTGAGCAGGTTTTCTCCAGCTGAACTACAACTAATGTTTTATGTTCAGGCTCGATGGCTGATTGTTTTACGTGGCTGAGGAGAAAACAAGAGGATGACAACACACTGAAATGGACTTAAGTCAGAATTAAATACAAACTGGGCCTATTTTTTACGTTTACTTTTTTTAAGTTATTAAGCTGCAGCTATACGTTTTATTTATTTCAAAGTGGGCTACTTTTTATTTGATTAATGTTTTACAAATAAGGGAATGACTCAAATGAACCTGCATGGTTCTTTGTTTTATTTCAAAGTAGGTTTATACATGCCAGTGTTTTTTCTCCTCATTCAAAAGATTCAAGATTAAATATATTTACTTCCATGTCAACAAGTTGATAGGTAATTGTCTTGGTTCAGCTCCCAAACATACAGCAGCCAATATTCAGTCTTTATCAGAGTTTGAGGTTTTCCTTTGTTGTAACAGGTAAAAACAGCAATAATTCTTCTATAATTTCATAAATGCAACAAGCTATAGTTCTTTTACAGTGGATGACAAAAAAAAAAAAGGAAATTAAACTTTAATTAGTATCTTGTATAACCTTTTGCATTAAAAACTTCAAAGACTGTCAAACATACTAGTAATAAGCTTTTGGGTAGATTCAAATCCCTCTGAAAACAGAATAACTATATATAAAACTTCATGCACTGTCATCTTAATTTTACGGGTCAATTAAGTTTTGCGGCTCCAGATGAATTTTATTAAGGGGAGAAGGACAAAAAATGGCTCTTTTGATAGTAAAGGTTGCCGACCCCTGCACAAGATGATGCAGCAGCAGCAGCAGGTCCACACCTTTCTCTCCAAAGCTCCTCCAACCCTTCTGAGGGAACATCTCAGTCATCTAAGACATATCGTCTCTCCAGCGTGTCCTGGTCCTGGTTGGACACGTCTGGAACACTTCGAGGAGGCGTCTTAACCCCTAACCCTAACCACATGAACCTCCTCAGCTGGCTCCTCTCCACGTGGAGGAGCGGTGACTCTACTCCAAGCCTCTCTTGGGACCCCCCCCCCCCCTCCTTGAACCACCACCATGGTGGGCGACTTTAGTGGAGCTACGCTGTCTGGGCCGACTGCTGAGCCCAGACGGACGGGTTAAAGACGGAGCACCGTGTCCTCACCTGGGCTGGGCTCACCTGGGCCCTACCCTGTAGTCAGGCCTGGGGGAGGGGCTTTATCCGAGGGGCGGAGATGGGCAGAAAACATGATATTGTCCTTCAATGGAAACCGGTCTGTCCTGAAGCTGAGACTGACCTGATTAAATGAAGAAATGAGAATGAAACGGGCCACTGAGAGGGCTCACACGGGTCGGGTGGACCTCAGCGTTCTGAACCTCAACTGTCCAAACTGGCCCAAATTTAATCTCATTTTATCGTGCAGAGAAGCTCCTCCACAGTCCTGAGGGCTCTGGTTGGAGCTCTGCTCAGTGTCTGAGGCTGCGACTGCTGCAGCTGCTGAGGTGTTGTTCAGTAGATAGCTCTAGTATGCTGCCGGGGGGGGGGGGGAATCAAAGGTGGTGGAACAGAGACTCTTTCCAGAATCTAAATCCAGTGGACATTACACACAAACTCGCCTTTGTAGTAGAAGAGACAGAAATCAGCCAAGACAAACCACTTCCTCTTCCAGAGACGCATCCCAGAGCTGTCCTGCAGAGACAGAGACGGCAGAGAGTCTGAGTGAGGAATTTATAAATAATAAAGACGCAACATCAGCCACAAATAATTAGAAACAGCACTTGGAAATCTGCAGGAAGATGAAGAGACGAAAAATGTGCAGCGAGAGACAACAGACAGAATAAAAGCTGAGATGATGAGGAGGGAAGTGAAAAGGACGCGAGCGCAGATAAAGGAAGGTCTGATGTGACTGCTGGCTGAGAATGACTCATTTAAACAGCAGACGAGCTACAAAAGACAGAAAACCGGCTCAAACACGGCTGCACGCTCATCGCTGGGCTGAAGGTGGATGAACCTCCAGCCGTGGGCGGATGAAAGAGATGAAACGCTGCGTTCATCTGGTCGGGATCACAGGAACCTTTACGGTCTTTTCTCCGCAGCGTACGGAGCTCCGCCTCCTTAAATCTGTCCTCTGCAGCGGCGGCGTGTCTCCCGTCTGTCCTGAACCGAGGCCAGTCGTCTCCCACACCAGAGACGACGCCAGCTCCGGTTATTTTAAGTGGGCCCTAAAATTAAACCGGCAGCGTCCGGTCTAACCTGTCTGTGATCGGCAGCAGGTTCCTGAACGGACAGATGGAGGGATGAAACTGGGACGCCGAGAGGTGATGGGACCGAAAGAGGACAGATTATTAGGGATGCAGGATAACTGTTTTTTAAAACCGATACCGATAACCGATAACTTTCAGCTCCTAACGGCCGATACCGATACCGATGATCGATAACACACACATACAGTCATGGAAAAAATTATTAGACCACCATTTTATCTTCACTTTCTTGTTCATTTTAATACCTGGTACCACTAAACGTCATCATGTGACTAAAACAGACAGAAAAGAAAACACTGAATGCATAAAAGCAGTGTTTTTGGCAGTACAACGCCATAGCTATTGATGTAAAAACTTAAGTGATTTAGGTTATAATCAAGAAAACCATGGAAAATGGTAAGATATCAGCTCTTAAATAAAACTCTTATGAGCAATCTTTGTGGTTATCGTTATGTTTGTCCAAACAAATGTACCTTTAGTTGTACCAGGCATTAAAATGAACAAGAAACTGAAGAAAACAAGGGTGGTCTAATCATTTTTTCCATGACTGTATATATAATATTATTACATTAATACTATGAACAAAATCCAAAAACAGTTTTGACTTTTTATATGAACAGATATTTATTTTTTCCAATGAAAAACTATTGTCAAGCCTCTCAAACATTTTCATAAAGCTATCAAACAAACCTATTTGATATCTCACATTAACTTAAATAAGGTTCATTACTGACTGATATAAAAAATAAAGGCTCCTTGAACTGATGGAAATACATGCATCAGAATTACTAACTGAAAAAGATTAACATTTAAAGGATTTTGGCTTGTGGTTTCATTTAAATTAATACCTTTAATTAAAGTAAATGAGGTTCAGTAGTTTTTATTTTTTTAATCTCATGGAAGCTTTAGATGAGAGGAATGAGGGAGAGGAGGAGAGACTGCTGCTGGATTGCGCATGTTAGCATTAGCTTCCGTTAGCTCACGTTAGCGTGATTTCAAAACTCCATGGAAGTGATTGTTATGTTGTAGGTGGCTGATCAGGTTTTACGTATTAAAGCTTGTGCTTCCCTCCTTGTAGAATTCACTCGGAGGATTCGTCACAAATAACCACCAAACTATCTTCTTCTGAAACTTTAATGAAGTTCCACGCCGCCATGTTTGTTGTGATCAGCACAATGCATGCTGCATTCATGGTGTAACGTAAATTCCGATCTTTCCTTGTTTGCTAGTCGTTCTTTCAGCCTTTTCTATTTTTTTTCTTTTTTATGTGTAACATGAGGGGAAATACTGAGAATATCAATTCAAGTCCTCAACTACCAAAATTATTACCGAGTTAACGAGTTGTTTTCTGGCATGAGGGGGTATTCTTGATTTTCCTTATTGAGTAATTGTTTTTCTGATTATGCCGACGTTACTTGAACATAACATTCACTCCCGGTCATTCAAGGCTCAGAGGGAGCGAGACACTGCTGTGTTGACAGAAATATATGTTATCAGGGACATTCGTTGTGATATCGGACCTATCGGGATGATGTCATAATTTCCTGTTATCGGCCCGATAGTTATCGGCCCGGTAGTTATCGGCCCAATAGTTATCGTGCACCCCTACAGATTCTAGAAGGAGTCTCCTCACAGCTGCATCCAGATGGTTTTCCCCACATCTGATGATCAGGTTCCTGCTTTAGCTCAGATCTGTAAACTGTCAGGATCATGTTGCCAGGTTCAGCTCCAGGTGTAGAACCAGTCAGGTGGATGTTCACCTGCTTGTAGAGCCATCCTCGGACCACCACCGGGACGTTGGGGTTCCTCTTGATGGCTTGCTCTCTCTTCCCGAAGCTGTGGACCCTCCCACTGGACCGGGACACCTGGAACACAGACAGGAAAGAGTTTGAGACGATCACGTGATGGCTCATGATGAGACATCTAATCACCTCCAGATGTGGAGCAGGACCAGACAGATGTTCATCCTGTCATCACAACCCCAGATCAGAAAAGCTCAGACAGTACGACCCGTTCTGATCCAGTCCACAACAGAACTCAGATTACAGAAACATTCAACAGCTTCGCTGCATCTCAGTCCAATTATAATCCAATTAAAACCAATTTCATATAATCCAATTATAAATTATAACCCAATTAAACTGAGATGTTTCCTGTTTCCTTCATCTCATATATCAATTATTACATTTCAGACCCACAACATATTCAAAAGTTGGAGCCGTTAAGTTTTTAAAACTTCGTAAAGTTTCCTTCTGGGAAAATTAAAAAGGCGTTCAGGGAGGAAGCCAGACCACGAAGAGGTTCTGGTTTAATCTGGTTCCGTTCTGGACATTTTTAGTTTCAAGGTTCTCCAACGTTCCCCGTAAATATATCAGGACTGTAGTCAGACCAGTCCAGTACCAGGACCAGACCAGCCCTGTACCTGGACCAGACCAGTCCAGAATCTGGACCAGACCAGCCCTGTACCTGGACCAGACCAGTCCTGTACCTGGACCAGACCAGTCCTGTACCTGGACCAGACCAGTCCAGTACCTGGATCAGACCAGTCCTGTACCTGTCAGACCAGCTGGACCAGACCAGTCCTGTACCTGGACCAGACCAGTCCTGTACCTGGACCAGACCAGTCCAGTACCTGGACAGACCAGTTCAGATCTGGACCAGACCAGCCCAGAGTCTGGACCAGACCAGCCCTGTACCTGGACCAGACCAGCCCTGTACCTGGACCAGACCAGTCCAGTACCTGGACAGACCAGTTCAGATCTGGACCAGACCAGTCCAGTACCTGGACCAGACCAGTCCAGTACCTGGACCAGACCAGTCCTGTACCTGGACCAGACCAGCCCAGAACCTGGACCAGACCAGTCCAGTACCTGGACCAGACCAGTCCAGTACCTGGACCAGACCAGTCCTGTACCTGGACCAGACCAGCCCAGAATCTGGACCAGACCAGTCCAGTACCTGGACCAGACCAGCCCAGATCTTGACCAGACCAGTCCAGTACCTGGACCAGACCAGTTCAGTACCTGGACCCCGGTCTTTTCTAAGTCACAGACCTGCAGGCCGAACCTTTCAGTCCAGCTGTGCATACTTCCAGGAAAAAAAGTAGAGTAAAACCAAAATAATTTTTCATTAATTCTGATAAAGGTAAAATGTTGAATGAATCGTTATACTGATGTGACACCGTATCACCACCATTAATACAACCCTTGACGTGTCAACAGAACCATGTCTGGGTTCATGTCCAGTTTGTTTAGAAGCCGACTAATTCAGCCCATTGCTGCATTTTAACATCACCATTCAGCTCTCAGCTCCATTTTCTCAGCTCGTTACTTTAACGAGAACCACAGGCAGTCGTAGGGAGATTTAACATCAGCTCCATGAAATCTGGAGTTAAATAGACTAAGATGGAGAGTCGGGCTGCTCTCTGGGTCACAGTGGTGTATATTTGGAAACAGGCTTCCAGTTCTTCATCAGACCATTCAATCTCACTCAGCAGAGCACCGATCACACTTTCACCCACACCGTCATTATCTTCTTTTAAAGCCACCTCTCTTTTTCTGCCTCAGTTGGTTCCTAATTACAGCCATTATTTGAGCAGAGACAATTTTCCAGCTGATCTCTGCGACAGTGATGGCTGACGTTGCGACGACAGAGACTGACGGAAGGAGAGATGAGAGGACGAGTGATCGGAAGACGAGTCGATTCAGCTGCCAGTTTGGAAATCTGGTCACTGAACCTTAAAAGCAAACATCGATAAAAGTCAATAAGTCCCAGAATTCCTCACACTGAGGTGATGTGAATGCAGGGATGACAGCTGATGAAGGAGAAATGTGTTCAGGTAAGGCAGAAAAAGGGAAAACCATCATCGTGACATTAAAAGATTATATATAATATTTAATATTTAATTTGCTCCTGTGGAGAATCCTAAAAATCCTGGCTCCAAAAGTGACTCCATCACCACTGACCTCCATATCAAAATGTCCTTATTTAAATTTACATCCTGGTACAAAAATCATATTTGGTCTCCACAGATCGATTCAACATCCATCACAACTGCAGGGAGGTGAATCAAACAGCCTTCACCTTGGATCATTTCAGGACCCTTCCAGTTTGACTAACTGGACCAGTGGACCTCCACGTCTGAAACACAGAGCCGCTGCAGAGACTCGTTTCATCTCCGTCAGCACTCGTTTCATCTCCGCCAGCACTCGTTTTATCTCCACCAGCACTCGTTTCATCTCCGTCAGCACTCATTTCATCTCCGCACTCGTTTCATCTCCCGCCAGCATCTCGTCATCTCACTCGTCATCTCCGCCAGCACTCGTTTCATCTCCATCAGCACTCGTTTCATCTCCGCCAGCACTCGTTTTATCTCCACCAGCACTCGTTTCATCTCCGTCAGCACTCATTTCATCTCCGCCAGCACTCGTTTCATCTCCGCCAGCACTCGTTTCATCTCCGCCAGCACTCGTTTTATCTCCACCAGCACTCGTTTCATCTCCGTCAGCACTCATTTCATCTCCGCCAGCACTCGTTTCATCTCCGCCAGCACTCGTTTTATCTCCACCAGCACTCGTTTCATCTCCGTCAGCACTCATTTCATCTCCGCCAGCACTCGTTTCATCTCCGCCAGCACTCGTTTCATCTCCGTCAGCACTCATTTCATCTCCGCCAGCACTCGTTTCATCTCCGCCAGCACTCGTTTTATCTCCACCAGCACTCGTTTCATCTCCGTCAGCACTCATTTCATCTCCGCCAGCACTCGTTTCATCTCCGCCAGCACTCGTTTCATCTCCGCCAGCACTCGTTTTATCTCCACCAGCACTCGTTTCATCTCCGTCAGCACTCATTTCATCTCCGCCAGCACTCGTTTCATCTCCGCCAGCACTCGTTTTATCTCCACCAGCACTCGTTTCATCTCCGTCAGCACTCATTTCATCTCCGCCAGCACTCGTTTCATCTCAGCCAGCACTCGTTTCATCTCCGTCAGCACTCATTTCATCTCCGTCAGCACTCGTTTCATCTCAGCCAGCACTCGTTTCATCTCTGTCAGCACTCGTTTCATCTCCGCCAGCACTCGTTTTATCTCCACCAGCACTCGTTTCATCATCCGTCAGCACTCATTTCATCTCCGCCGCACTCTTTTCATCTCCGCCAGCACTCGTTTTCATTTTTATCTCCGCCAGCACTCGTTTCATCTCCGTCAGCACTCATTTCATCTCCGCCAGCACTCGTTTCATCTCCGCCAGCACTCGTTTCATCTCCGTCAGCACTCGTTTCATCTCAGCCAGCACTCGTTTCATCTCCGTCAGCACTCGTTTAATCTCAGCCAGCACTCGTTTCATCTCCGCCAGCACTTGTTTAATATCCGCCAGCACTCGTTTCATCTCAGCCAGCACTCATTTCATCTCAGCCAGCACTCGTTTTATCTCCGTCAGCACTCGTTTCATCTCAGCCAGCACTTGTTTAACGTCTGCCAGAACTTGTTTCATCTCAGCCAGCACTTGTCTAATCTCCTCCAGAACTTGTTTCATCTCAGCCAGCACTCGTCTAATCTCCTCCAGAACTTGTTTCATCTCAGCCAGCACTCGTTTCATCTCCGTCAGCACTCGTTTCATCTCCGCCAGCACTCGTTTCATCTCCGCCAGCACTCGTTTCATCTCCGTCAGCACTCGTTTCATCTCCGCCAGCACTCGTCTAATCTCAGCCAGCACTCGTTTCATCTCCGCCAGAACTCGTCTAATCTCCTCCAGAACTTGTTTCATCTCCGTCAGCACTTACAGCTTCAACAGCGACATTTGAAATGACGATGTTTGGATGGATTTGATCGGAACGAAAGTAAGGGAACATTAGTTAGCATCATAGGTTAGCATAAGCCGAGCCAGACAAGATAAAATAGATAATTTGCAGTAACTGAACTAAAGTGGGCGTGTTTTAACCAGGTTCTGGCCTGCTTGCTCTGTTCATCGTCTACTTTGGGATTCAATGGGGTTGGGCACCACACAGAGAAGAAAAAGAGGTTTGACAAGCACTCCTCATAAACTGACGGGTGACATCACAGGGGGTTTGTCCAGTTCCTTCTATACAGTCTATGGGAAACAGGACAGATACAACGATCTGCTAATATGGGACTGTTGAAGGAATTTCCACTCTTATAAACGTAAACTTGAGCTCAGAACGGACACAAAATTAAGAAGTGGCACAATTCATAAAGTAAAGGACCCTACAACAAACTCTTTATGTCACAAACTAACAGCAATACAACAGTTGTTTGAAACATAGTATAAAAATCTCTGTTCACAACCCAAAATAGATATCACAAAATGGATACCTTTCTTGACCTTATAAATTTACCTGAAGTGAGAGATGACCAAAAGAAATAACAGATGAAGAAATTAAAAAGGGCATTACAAATCTGAAACCTAATAAGGCAGCAGGACCAGACGGCTTTCAGTCTGAATGGTATAAAGAGATGAAAGATCTATTGACCCCAATAATGAGAAGGAGCTTCAATCATGTTCTCAGGGCTGGGGAGACACCCCCTTCATGGAAGGAGGCTGTGATCTCTTTGATACCAAAAGAGGGAAAAGATAGGCTTGACTGCAGTAGTTACTGAACAATTAGCGTGTTGAACCAAGATTACAAGATCTTCACATACATTTTGGCAAAAAGACTCGAAAATATTCTCTCCCAAATAATAAACTTGGACCAGACAGGTTTCATCCAGCAAAGGCAGACCCAGGATAATATTCACCGAACACTACATGTAATCAACCATATAGTTAAAAATAACATCCAGGCTGTACTATTGAGCCTAGACGCCGAAAAGGCTTTCGATTGTGTGAATTGGGAGTTTTTATATTGAGTGCTACAAAAATTTGGATTCCATCCATACATCCCCTGCACCTACATTAGTCTCTCCAGTTTTTGGTAAGATGTTGTCTGAGTATATTGTGCTATTTATGCTGAGGTGATTTTTTTATAATCTCACACTGTGTCCTTCACAGGACTCCTCTCTCCTCCTGTCACCTCCTTTGCTTAAATAATGAACAAAGGCGCGCCTAGCTGCACTGCAGTGCACGTTGACCCATGTCCTATGCTGTTTGTTGTTTTTTTTTATATATTTTCTTGTACGGATGTACTGGAATGGAACTTTGTTGTGCTGGAACGCTGGCTCAATAACAAAGTTATCTTGTCTAGGCTCATCTTTTTGGCCAGTTAGTACAGATATTCGCTCCAAGCAAGAAATTTGTAACAACATACTAACATGACTGTTGTAATAAAAGTACCACCAACTCATCCAAACATGATCAGAAAGAGGCTGTGTAAAAAGATGGTTTAATTATAGTGAGGTGAAACTAAAATCAAGAGTTTGGAGTTTCAGACTCCGCTGTAACCGGGTCTGTGACGTAAAAATAAGTGAGACATTGAACCGAACATCCATCTATGTATAGATTTAGACTCCTGTTTCCTTTAGCATTTTAAGACACAGAATCTAGGTTTCACCGGTAACAAACTGCTATTTATAGTAGGGATGGGCATTCGGTGAAAATGTATTCGTCGATTGTCGGGAGAATTAATGATTAATAATCGATTAATCATTAACATTCTTATATTGAAAATATCTCGATATCGGCGTGACGTTTGTTTTCCCCTTTGGCCTGGTTGCTATGGCCTGGTTGCTATGGCCCGCGCATGCCCAGATGTGTTCAGTGGCCCGTATGTTCGTGGTCGAGAATAACGTGACATTTCCTGTTTCTTTTCTTTAAAAAAACAATGATAATAAAAGAAGAGACTTCTTAACAATAACAATTTATATCAAGGCGCCAGTATTACAGGCTTTTTGTTTCTTAAAAAGATGCGCTTGTTGTGTGCTCGATGTGCGCTGCAGCTCCTTCTGGTCCGTGCTAACACCAATTGAGGCTAGGCTAGGCTAGGCTAGGCTAGGCTAGGCTGATGATGAACCGCCTCCACTGTCCTTTACAAGGCTTGGATGCGCGTTGTTCAAGTGATACATCATTGTCGTTGTCGATTAATTGTATTTGTAATTAGCATTGCAGTGATTGCAGTACACTTGGTCATTTTCTAAATGAAAATGGTTCCACGCCACACTTCACCGCGACCGCTTCATGATTCGGCGATGACCTACAGAAGCTCGCATGTAACAACTGAGGCCAGCCAGGGTAGGGTGATGGTGAAATGTTGCCCCCTGCTGCCAAATTTCTATCGGTGGCACAGAGAAATGCATCGCATTGTTTGAGGACGTGCACTGATAACCTACATTCAGATTGTTTAAAAAAAAAAAAAACATTCGGTTCATCGACGAAAATTAATTTCTTCAACCAAATTCTTAATGATCAATCATCGATTAATCGATTAATTATGCCCATCCCTAGTTTATAGTCTTTAGGGAAAACTGAATCCAGTCTGAGCTGATCGAACTGATCTACGGTGGTCTCAGGGCCTCAATGATACTTGAACAGCCCTTTAGCCTCCTGATGAATCTGCTGTTTCTGAACTGGCTGACGGTGACAGCAGATTAGTGACTGAGCTGGGGAGTCAACTTCTAACTGAAATTCACTAACGGCTTGATTTTTAATCATGCAACTCACCAAAGCTACAGAGAAGCCTCTGAATATCAACTACAGAACTGGCAGACTGAAAACAAGCAACTTCAGGGTTCCCACTCTTTCCTTGATATTATTTTCCAGGACGTTTTCCAGGACATTTTCAGCCGCTGCAGAGACAAGTAATCACGCCATACACTGTATCAGTGTATGACATGATTACTGTTTTTTTTTCTACAGTTGTAACTTGCTTTTACCCAGACTGTTTCTATGTTTATTCCTCAGACATCTGATGTGCAGTCTATGGCTGTAATTTATGTATGAGATAATCTCCTAAATTCTCAGAAATTATGACAAATTTATCATAGAATAATGCAAACACACCCACATATTACACCGTAGCACTTCATTAGCAGGACCAACTGGAGTTTAAATGTTCAATTGGGCAATTCCTAACTCAACTTTCCCTTCTCTCTTGCTTTTTCTCCTGCACTTCCTCTAAACTATTTGTATATTTTCAATAAATCACTGAAGAACAATTTCCTGAGTTTCATCTCAGTTTAGTGCACAATAATTTTCCAGGATAACTTAACGGTTTCCAGGACATTTGGCATTTTTTCTCATTTTCCGTATGTTTTCCATGACTGGAAAATTGGTCAATCATTTTCAAGGTTTTCCAGGTTTTCCAGGACGCGTGGGAACCCTGAACTTGTGACTGGGTGGGCAGAGACCCAGATTCAGGTTTCCAGAGACCCAGATTCAGGTCCCCAGAGACCCAGATTCAGGTCCCTAGAGACCCAGATTCAGGTTCCCAGAGACCCAGATTCAGGTTCCCAGAGACCCAGATTCAGGTCCCTAGAGACCCAGATTCAGGTCCCCAGAGACCCAGATTCAGGTCCCTAGAGACCCAGATTCGGGTCCCCAGAGACCCAGATTCAGGTCCCCAGAGACCCAGATTCGGGTTCTCAGAGACCCAGATTCAGGTTCCCAGAGACCCAGATTCGGGTTCCCAGAGACCCAGATTCAGGTTCCCAGAGACCCAGATTCAGGTCCCCAGAGACCCAGATTCAGGTCCCCAGAGACCCAGATTCAGGTCCCTAGAGACCCAGATTCAGGTTCCCAGAGACCCAGATTCAGGTTCCCAGAGACCCAGATTCAGGTTCCCAGAGACCCAGATTCGGGTCCCCAGAGACCCAGATTCAGGTCCCCAGAGACCCAGATTCAGGTCCCTAGAGACCCAGATTCAGGTCCCCAGAGACCCAGATTCAGGTCCCTAGAGACCCAGATTCGGGTCCCCAGAGACCCAGATTCAGGTCCCCAGAGACCCAGATTCGGGTTCCCAGAGACCCAGATTCAGGTTCCCAGAGACCCAGATTCGGGTTCCCAGAGACCCAGATTCAGGTTCCCAGAGACCCAGATTCAGGTCCCCAGAGACCCAGATTCAGGTTCCCAGAGACCCAGATTCGGGTTCCCAGAGACCCAGATTCAGGTTCCCAGAGACCCAGATTCAGGTTCCCAGAGACCCAGATTCAGGTCCCCAGAGACCCAGATTCGGGTTCTCAGAGACCCAGATTCGGGTTCTCAGAGACCCAGATTCAGGTTCCCAGAGACCCATTGGACCCAGAGACCGATTCAGGTTCCCAGAGACCCAGATTCGGGTTCTCAGAGACCCAGATTCAGGTTCCCAGAGACCCAGATTCGGGTTCCCAGAGACCCAGATTCAGGTTCCCAGAGACCCAGATTCGGGTTCTCAGAGACCCAGATTCAGGTTCCCAGAGACCCAGATTCAGGTTCCCAGAGACCCAGATTCGGGTTCTCAGAGACCCAGATTCAGGTTCCCAGAGACCCAGATTCGGGTTCCCAGAGACCCAGATTCAGGTTCCCAGAGACCCAGATTCGGGTTCTCAGAGACCTAGATTCAGGTTCCCAGAGACCCAGATTCAGGTTCCCAGAGACCCAGATTCGGGTTCCCAGAGACCCAGATTCGGGTTCCCAGAGACCCAGATTCAGGTTCCCAGAGACCCAGATTCGGTTCCAGAGACCCAGATTTCGGTCCCAGAGACCCAGATTCGGGTTCCAGAGACCCAGATTCAGGTTCCCAGAGACCCAGATTCAGGTTCCCAGACCCAGATTCGGGTTCCCAGAGACCCAGATTCAGGTTCCCCAGAGACCCAGATTCAGGTCCCAGAGACCCAGATTCAGGTTCCCAGAGACCCAGATTCGGTCCCCAGAGACCCCAGATTCGGGTTCCCAGAGACTCAGATTCAGGTTCCCAGAGACCCAGATTCAGGGTCCCCAGAGACCCAGATTCGGGTCCCCAGAGACCCAGATTCGGGTTCCCAGACCCAGATCGGTTCCCAGAGACCCAGATTCAGGTTCCCAGAGACCCAGATTCGGGTTCCCAGAGACCCAGATTCGGGTCCCCAGAGACCCAGATTCGGGTTCCCAGAGACCCAGATTCAGGTTCCCAGAGACCCAGATTCGGGTCCCCAGAGACCCAGATTCGGGTTCCCAGAGACCCAGATTCAGGTTCCCAGAGACCCAGATTCGGTCCCCAGAGACCCAGATTCGGGTCCCCAGAGACCCAGATTCGGGTTCCCAGAGACCCAGATTCGGGTTCCCAGAGACCCAGATTCAGGTTCCCAGAGACCCAGATTCAGGTTCCCAGAGACCCAGATTCGGGTCCCCAGAGACCCAGATTCAGGTTCCCAGAGACCCAGATTCAGGTTCCCAGAGACCCCAGATTCGGGTTCCAGAGACCCAGATTCGGGTTCCCCAGAGACCCAGATTCGGGTTCCCAGAGACCCAGATTCGGGTTCCCAGAGACCCAGATTCAGGTTCCCAGAGACCCAGATTCGGGTTCCCAGAGACCAGATTCGGGTTCCCCCAGATTCCCAGACCCAGATTCGGGTTCCCAGCCCAGAGACCCAGATTCGGTTCCCAGAGACCCAGATTCGGGTCCCCAGAGACCCAGATTCGGGTTCCCAGAGACCCAGATTCAGGTTCCCAGAGACCCAGATTCGGGTCCCCAGAGACCCAGATTCGGGTTCCCAGAGACCCAGATTCAGGTTCCCAGAGACCCAGATTCGGGTCCCCAGAGACCCAGATTCGGGTTCCCAGAGACCCAGATTCGGGTTCCCAGAGACCCAGATTCAGGTTCCCAGAGACCCAGATTCGGGTCCCCCCCAGGTTCCAGAGACCCAGATTCAGGTTCCCAGAGACCCAGATTCGGGTCCCCAGAGACCCAGATTCAGGTTCCCAGAGACCCAGATTCGGTTCCCAGAGACCCAGATTCGGGTGCCCAGAGACCCAGATTCAGGTCCCCAGACACCCAGATTCGGGTGCCCACCCTTGCCCCCTGTATTTTCGTCAGGAGCAGATGTAGAAAAGATTCAAGATTCAAGACAACTTTATTTATCCCTTGAAGGGCAATTCAATTCGGCAGCTCGCGTCCCAACGCACACATGCACGTGTGTTCATTGAATCTCATCGCCGGCATCCTCGGCTGCGACTTCGACTGACTGCTCTCGGACATAAAAACATCTGCATCAGTGTGTGTGCGCGGCAGCGGCACAGCTGGAAAACGGTAAACAATCTGGCTAATGAGGGGAAGGACGGTCGGCCGAGCGTGACGAGAGCTCGCAGAGCGGCGCAGACGCCGTCACATCAGGAACATAAAGCGTGAACGCCCCTGCGTGCCGGTGTGTTTGTGCACAATGCGGCGGTCTATTTTTAGGCGGAGGGTAATTTGGTGGAACAGACTGTCGTTCCCGCTGCACGGCGGCGCTCAGTCTTGCAGGTGAAGCAGCCGCGCGTCGGTGCGGCTCCTCGATACGAGAACTTCAGACCATTAACCACCTGAAAGGAGCGAGAGCCCGGCCAGAGACCTGGAGGCTGCCAGCTCAAATCCCCAGACAGACAGGAATTATCCAGGAGGCCTGAGTAATTAAAGAGAAGCAGCTCTCGTTAGAGGTCTGAGAGGGATGCTCTTCCATTAGGAGACACTGAAACCCAGTCTGGATAATTGAATGTGATCAGACTCCAACAGCGACTCCCAGGAGTGAGTCTGACTTACTTTAATTGCTAAAACGGTCATCCAGCCAAGAAAATCAATTTGATTTGAAGCTTGAGATAAGTAATCAAGAAAAAAACGTCTCCTTACTTGTTTTTAAGCTTCTTAAATGAAGATGTTTACTCATTCGAAATAATTGAATCCAAATCAGAAAGAAAACGAACAGAGATTCTTACGTTACTCTGCAGCTCAGGATGAGAATCAGCATCTCAACTCTCAGAGTGGTTCTCAGTGGGACAGACTGGGAGGGATTTACATCCTTCCCCTTCTACATCAAACACTTCCAGGAACCTGGAGGTCTTTCAGTGTGTAAAGGACAAGGGGGCAGGTCTCAGCTGGACACCTGAGACCTCTGATCCCTCAGACAACTCTGCATCCAGAACCATCAATCATCAGCAGTTGATGGAACCACATGGAAACCTTTGTCAACACTACAATACAGAGATAAGTTCACCACAGTGGAAAGAAGAAGCTCTATGATAACTTTGTCCAGGGGAGACATCTCTGGGCTCAGCTCAGCTGGGCAGGAAACATGGACTGGACTGAGGAGTTCCACAAGGCTCCTTATGTGGACCTTAGGGCCCTATGAAATCCATTTTATTTTTTCTCAAATTCCATTTTAATTTTTTTCATTTTCGGTGTTTTTCGGTTTTTAATTTTTGAGAATTCCGTTTTAAGCATTTTATGCAAATGTAACCCAAAGGCAGTATATAAAGTAATGAAATATAGACAATTTATGCAATTCTAACTGTAAACTTTGATGTTTTCATACATTTAAACATATTGTGTCCAATAAAACATTAGTTTTTTTGACAAAGAAAAAAATTCAAGAAAAAATAAAATCCATTTAAAGTGCAAAAAATAAATTTCAACAGCAGTAAACTAATCATTTTAGCTTGTTTAATTTCTTCTGTGACACATAGTTTGTCATGACGTACCTGACATTTTTCAGGTACGTCAGGACAAACTGCGTATCTGGTAACAGAAAAAATTATATTTACTACAGCTGATGTAGATGCTATGAAATCCAAAGCATTGAACACTGGTTGTGTGTCAGTGTGTGTTTTTTTTCTTTAGGTGTTCCAGCTGTTACAGCCTCTTTGTGTTTAGCTCAGTGAGTGATTCTCACCTTTTTATGTTTGTGCTTTTCACTCGTCCAGTGATCCTCACACGTATCTTTTCGTGTCCATTTAATCGTGTGCTGGCAAAACTAGCAGAACATTGAATCACCAGACACAGAATAATCTCGAAGAAACTGCTCTGTCCTGTACCTGGGAGTCAGCCGCTAGTTCCTTCGCTTCTTCGCCAGTTTCTCAGGTGGCCGCTTCGACGTGTTGTTGTTGTTTTTTTGGTTTTTTTTTTAATTAATGAGGGAAGCGGGGCCGGAGGGGGCGCAGTGTCCCAGCTTTCCGTGACCCCTGTTGGAACACTTTCTTGAAAGAAAAGTTCCTTTTAGTCCGGGAGGAAAAAAAAAATTTTTTTTAGCAAATTGCGTTCAGTTCTGTTATATTGCGCATTTAAAGTGAATTCCGTTTTTAATCTCCAATTCCGCGATTCCGTCCATGATTCCGTGATCGCGGATTCCATAGGGCCCTAGGACCTCTACCTCTTCAATTCTACATGCAGGAACGTCCATGAACGTTCCAACGAGATGATGTAAAACCACACTTACATTACAGCGACACAACTGATGGAGAGGAGGGTGGAGGTGCTGGACTGGTCTGACCTCAACAATAGACAAAAACAACAAAAAAAAAGAAACAAAACAACAACTCCAGAAGAAATGGAAAAGACAGTCTGAGCTCTTCCTCACTGCCTTCTGTCGTCTTTCAAGTGTTGTGAAAAAAACAATAACAAAGAACTATCTTGGGCTTGTGGTGTCATCAAAGAAATAAAGTACATTTAAGAATAGCTGCAATCTTTTTTTGTTTGTTTTATTTGTCAAACTTGGGCTCCTAATTTACTGGGTTTTGTTGTTTTTAATGCTCAAAGCTCCTTTTCTGATTTGCTTTCAGGCAGCGCGGCAGCGAACTAATGAGGCGAGTGAAGGCGTAATAACTCACAAAAACAAACTGGAAGCAGCCAGAAACTCTTAAATGACTTTGATAAATCCCACTGAAGATGCGCCGGCTCGTGAAGAACGCAGCATCCCTCAACATCCAGCAGCAGAGAAGACAAGTGCTTAAAGAAGAGCTGTGACATCAGGCTCACGGGGAAATCTGTCTCCTTTCATGTTTCTTCGCAGGCCGAATGACTGACTCACACTGTGGACTCGTTTCATGACGGCGCCGCGATACGCAGGAGGGGACGGGGACGATTCATGCCTCCTCCGAGATCCTTCTCTTAAAAGTTTTACTTGCTGGAACGAGGCCTCCATGTCGTTTTTCTGCCGTTTGACGGCGGCAGCGATGAGCCGGAGCGCGCGGGAACGCCGCGGGCTGAGAAAACGGCGAGCGTTGGAGCCGGCGGGGCCGTCGTGATGGATGCCCTGTCATCCCAGCACCGATACCGACGACACGGCTTCAATCTGGGTCCCGCGGCACCTGTTGACGGGCAGGATGAGGTTTCACGCAGCTGTGGGGCCGAGTGTGCGTGACAGAGCGGGAGGAAGGGCTGAGACGTTAGACTGACGGGAAGACGAAGCCACGTGGGCGTCTTTAGGTGACAGACCCGAAGCTTGATCTGGATTTGGGAACCTGTCAGCGCTGCTGGTGTTGAACTGCTTCGGTTAATGCAGTCATTCTTTTACAGCATACCGTCTCAGCCAATCACAGGCTGAAGGGCAACAAAGACGAAAAAAAAAAAGATGCCCCCCAACTCTAAAGGAGATGGGTCACCAGAATCCAACACGAACCCGTATCTGGTCCACCATAGAAACTGGGAACCACAGCTGGCAACCGGTACCCATCATGGATGTGATTTTCACTGCTCCTCTGTCCTACGCCTCCCCAGCCTCCCCCCACCTCCCCCCCCCACCGGATCCTTCCTGACCGGCCTCCAACATGCAGGGACGCAGGCTTCACAACACCCGACCCAGTCGGACCCAACTGGCTCCTCCGTAGAGAAACTCGTTGAATGTTAATACCTTCATCGTCTCTACCTGCTGCTTCATCATTTATTTACTCCTGTGCTCCTGTTTGAATGCCCAGATACCAGCCTCGTGAATTATTTATTGATCCTTTATTGATTTATTTCCAGCACGCAGTTAGAGAACTCCACTCGATTGATTGTTGGGATGCTTTCATGGAGAAATTAGGGGAGATGTAATGTGTTTATCACAGAGTTAGCAGGCCTTATTTGCAGTCCTTGTTTAGGCCTCCATCAGTCCGCAGTGAGACAAACCGTCTGGAGACGGTTTAGTTCTGATACAACACAGAATCCTCAATGAGGTAGAAAAGAACCCAGGAGGACCAGCTAAAGGCCTGAAGCCATCACCGTAACTGTTAATGAGGAAATCACTGAACAGGAAGAGCATCTGTGGGCAAACGCTGATGGAGATCAAATATCATCCCCATGACGATGCACGGCGCAGGGAGCATCATCATATGGACTTGCTTCACCATCTCCAGGTCTGGACTTCCAACCTGAACCTCACAGAGATGCTGTTGAATGATCTCCAGAGAGACGTCCTCCAAATGTCTGGTGTCTGAGGAAGACCTCCCCACCTTCATCTCCACCTACAAGCTCATCTAACGCTGCATTCGTTGTTTCTCTTGATTCGTTGTTGAGTCAAGAGGCTGACTCCGCCCCTAAAGCCAGCAGCTCTGACCAGGAGAGTGTGGACATGCGCCCCCTAGTGGCCCAGCCATAACTGGAGTGTGCGGTGCTCCACCTAGTAACCCAAACACAGCAGCGTGGAGCATCTGTTACGGATAACGCAGACATGTCTTGGATTGATGATGTTAGGCAGTGGCCTCCAGTTACAGATGAAGGTAGTTTATCGCTGTTTTTAATGATTGGTTATGGAAATATCATGATCTATTCCCATAATCAAACACTAAAAACTGTGGGAATACGTGAAAAATGCAACGCTGGCTATAACTAACGTCAACAAGCCATAAAGATTATGCTACTGTAACGTTAACGCTAGCAGTAAATTAGGCTGTGTGTTAATGTTATATTTAATTTATTTTATCATTCTCCTAATTCATTCATTCATTCATTCATTGATTTATAGGCTTGTGCTAGTGCCGAGGGCTACAGTAGCCTCATACTGCTGTTCTTTCGGCCAGAATCGTCCGGGACTCTCAGCGAGACTATGAGTAGTACGAGATTGAATGTTAACGAAAACTCACCCGGCTGTATTCATTTGGAACAAAGTCCTTTCTGTTGATATTTTTCACCCACGTCTTCCTAACTTCTTGTTCTGCAAACAAGGCAGTCTTCGTGCAGTAAAGGCTTGTGTATTTCACATACTTTCTTCTTCCATTGTTGAATTTTCACGCCATTGTTGGCACAGTTTATGACGGAACATGTATTCCCACTCGACCGACTCGACATTATAAAAATATATATTTGTAGAAAGAGAAAAACACTGATTAATCTGCGAGCCGGTGAATCTGTCGCTCTGTAGCACAACTCAGCAATGGCGGACGGGGTACTTCCGGGGGGCTGGCCCGAAAAAGTCTATAGCATCCTGAAGTTATTTGGACCAAAACATCCCAGATGCTTCATAAACACTTCAGAAAATTCTATCAATATTAGAGTAAATGTCAACTTTAACGGTCTCTGGCTAGTTTTAGCACCAAACAACTCCCAGCACTTCCTGAACAGCATTAAAAAAGAGAGGAGCAGCAACCACGCCCACCTCATAATGATCAAACGGCAAAATGAAATTTAATTTGTGAACCCCGACAGACACAGACGAGCTCACTAACCTTGGAGGAAGAGGTGGCGTCCACGGTGGAGGAGGTGATGGAGGTGGAGGCCTCGCTGACGGTGGTGTTGGAGAGCTGCTCGGCCGCCGGTTTGGACATCATGGGAGCGCCCTGCGGTCTGCACAAACACACAACGCAGTCAGTACACGACATCAGAAACAGAGTGATGAAGTCATTCGGCCCTCCTGCAGCTTTAAATGTTAAAGGCTGTGAGCACGTTTATCTCTGCTGTAAAGGTGAACATTTTGACATTTTTGGAGCCCTAGTGGTCAGGAGAGGAACTGCAGCTTAGAGACGTCATCAGTTTCCAGATGTTTCCCCTTTTAATCCAGAAACATGTTGGTGATGGAGCAGAGTTGGCTGCTACAGACACAAACTGTTATAGAAGAAAAAAAGGACCTGAACACTAAAGAAGGACCTCCTGGTTGAATATTACAAATTCTATTAATAGTTTCTAAAATTCTCCACGTTCAAGTATTTCTGTCTTTTGGAGACGAATGAAAGACAGGTGTTGAGCCTCCTGCAGGTGCAGCGTTCTGGAAGAAAACTCACACAGATGACCCCGAGTCCAGACGGAGGCTGTTTTTATTTAATCATTACGTTTCAGTCAATAACGAGCTGATCCTGATTAGATGCATCTAACGAGGCCACAGGTTTCTGCCTGTTTGATACTTTAAGATCTTTGAGACTAAAAACTAATAAAAAAAATAAAAAACAACAACATGCAGCTCTTTTAACGTCATCGACCTCCTTTAACGCACCAAACGTGTCCTTTAATCATGTTGAAAAAAACGAAGACAAAAGTTCCTTTTATTGATTCGATCAACAACACGATTCAGACCAGAACCTTTCTGATCTGGATTTGGTTTCCTGTGGTCCAGACCTGATGATTCCCGGTCACCGTGGAAACCTACAACCATGTACCTTTCATCCTCATCCTGTGTCCATCCGTCCATCCATCCATCCATCATCTGTCCATCCATCCATCCATCGATCCGTCCCTCCATCCATCCATCATCTGTTAATCCATCCATCCATCCATCATCTGTCCATCCATCCATCATCTGTCCATCCATCCATCCATCCATCCGTCCATCCATCATCTGTCCATCCATCCATCCGTCTGTCCCTTTGTCCATCCATCTATCCATCCATCCCTCCATCTGTTCATCCATCCATCTGTCTGTCCATCTATCCGTCCATCCACAATCCATCCATCTGTCCAACCATCCAGCTGTCCGTCTATCCATCCATCCATCCATCTGTCCATCAGAACGTCCGTCCATCCATCGATTCGTCCGCCATCTATCTGTCCACCCATCCCTCCATCCATCTCTCCATCCATCCATCTGTCCGTCAGAACGTCCTTCCATCCATCCATCCGTCCACCCATCCCTCCATCCATCCATCCATCTGTCCGTCCATCTATCTGTCCACCCATCCCTCCATCCATCCATCTGTCCGTCAGAACGTCTGTCCATCCATCCATCCGTCCACCCATCCCTCCATCCATCCATCTGTCCGTCCATCCATCCATCCATCTGTCCGTCCATCTATCTGTCCACTCATCCCTCCATCCATCTGTCCATCCCTCCATCTGTCCGTCCATCCATCCATCCATCCCTCCATCCCTCCATCCATCTGTCCATCCATCCATCCATCCATCCATCCATCCGTCAGTCCATCCATCCATCCGTCCATCCATCCATCTGTCCGTCCGTCCATCCGTCTGTCCATCCATCCATCTGTCCGTCCGTCCATCCGTCTGTCCATCCATCCATGCCAGGATATTAACTCCTTTCTCCACGTAATCCAGGTCTTGAAGACAAACATCCTCATTTCTGTTGTTGCCACTGAAACATAATTTAAAACAAGCTAATGGAAATGAAAGGAGGACCAGTGGAGCTCTGACTGAGCACCAGCATGACCCGGGACAGTCTGACCCCAACCTTCAGGTCCAATCACCTTCTCAGTGACTGGGTAAGGCAGAGGCCCCGGGAAAGCTTGCAGGTCCGAAAAGCCCGAGGCCAGTCTGAACAGTGGCTTGGTTCTGGCTGCTGCCAGAGCAGACGGCCAAGAGTTGGAGGTCGTTCAACGGTAACCTAATGAACTTAATGAAATACATAATAATTAACCCCATACAGATGTCATGGACAAGTGAAATCTAACCATGGAGACCAGAAACGTTTCTGTAGCGACAGTGTCTTCAACTCTGCTGCAGAGTTGGACGTTCAAACATGGAGGTCAGAGATTGATCCACTGTTGGAGCCAGACCCTGGTGGTCCAGGGAGGAACTGCAGCCTCTAGTGGTCGGTAGAGGAACTGCAGCCTCTAGTGGTCGGTAGAGGAACTGCAGCCTCTAGTGGTCCATGGAGGAACTGCAGTCTCTAGTGGTCGGTAGAGGAACTGCAGCCTCTAGTGGTCCGTAGAGGAACTGCAGCCTCTAGTGGTCGGTAGAGGAACTGCAGCCTCTAGTGGTCGGTAGAGGAACTGCAGCCTCTAGTGGTCCATGAGGAACTGCAGTCTCTAGTGGTCGGTAGAGGAACTGCAGCCTCTAGTGGTCCGTAGAGGAACTGCAGCCTCTAGTGGTCGGTAGAGGAACTGCAGCCTCTAGTGGTCAGTAGAGGAACTGCAGCCTCTAGTGGTCAGTAGAGGAACTGCAGTCTCTAGTGGTCCATGGAGGAACTGCAGCCTCTTGTGGTCCATGGAGGAACTGCAGCCTCTAGTAGTCCATGAGGAACTGCAACTTTTCTTCCTTCAACGCTGACTTCATCCCTGACCAGGAACCTCCAGGAAAAGTCCGGCGCTGACTGAACGCTGACTGGCTCTCTTGGGATGTTTCTTCGTTCTGATTGGACATTACCTGAAGGGATGTGAATTTGTGAACTACCTGTTGATTCTAGTTCCTGTGAAGATTCCACAGAGGTGTCAATCATCCAAACCAGTCAAGCCTTTTTGTTGAGATATTGCTGTTCCACATGGGTCCACATGGGGGCGCCAGCACGTACCGAAGAGCTCAGCTGATTAAAAAAAAACCACAACTGTACATTTCTGGACATATATGTCACATAAGCGCAGTTTTACAGTTTGGTACCTGGTTAACCGGTCTGAATGACTAAATGTGGTCAAATATCTGCAGCTGTGAGGTTTATTTGAACAAAAAGTAGCCGACAAACCCCACAAACACGAAGCTCCAGGATCCCCGTCCATGACACAACCGGACTGGACTCTCGGTGTTGTTTTCTGCCGACAGGGAGGCGGGAAGCCGAGCGTGTCTGTAAATCCACCTGATTTAGTTTCAGGAGGGAAACAAAAGTCCGTGTAACACATTCCTCCATCAGAGGATCCAACAAAAACACGGCCGCCTCGCATCTTCACAGCTCCATTCCTCTAAACGGATTAGCCTGTCTGGAAACGCTGCGCCGATGCAGAAACCCGTACTTACTGGGAACAAATTAGGCCCTCATTTCCTCTGATTTGAAAATATTTCCAGCATATAATCAAATACTGGAGTGTGATTGTGTCTACACGAGTGCAGCTGCAGATGAGAGTTTGTTAGCAGATGCATCGTGTTAATGTTTGGACGCTGGTGTGGGAGGACTGAGACAGACAGGACAGATGGAGAGCCATTTGTTTTCACTTTACCGTCGAGATAATTTGATGAAACTTTGAAAAAGGTCAGGAACTGTGGATGTAAATGAGTTGCTTTTTCACCAGTTAAAGTGAAAATAATGTGCTGAAATGTTCGAAGTAGGACCGACTGTGTTTGTGAGCGTTAGTCATTTTAACTCTCAGAGACTCCTGGATTTATTCTTCCTTTTAATACTTCAGGAAAGTGAACCCTGGGAGATGTTCTGGAACCATTAACCTTCGACCCGTTGCACCTCCCAACATCTACTGAAACAGATGTTTCTGGATCCATTCAAGTCTTCAAGACTTTAGCTTTTACTTCTTTTTCATCGGTGTTTCCTCCTCTGACCTGGAGATATCTCACTTGTCATCGTTTTGGAGATATACTGGTTCTAACGGCTGTTAACTGTTTTAACGGCGGCTAACGGCTGTTATCTGGAGTTAGCACTCGGACCACGGTACCTGGCATGAAAAGGAGCGCTGGCAGCTCCCCTAGTACACCAGATTTTTCCTGGTGTACTGAAACTTGAATTTCCCCCTTGGGGGATTAATAAAGTATTTTGAATTTGAATTTGTTACTTCAGCTGGTTCTTCTTTTCCTCCTTGAGGATTCTGCATCAGGTCTTTGGACTCATCTTCTCTTGAGGTCCAGTTTGAGATGACACATCCTCATGCGGTCCCCTCCCCCACACGGCTGGCGGCAGCCAATGAAATCGTGCGATGCTTAATGATCTTTTTTTCCATCTGAAAGGAAGGTGGCGACCCGATCAAACAACCTCAGGGTGCCGCGGATCCAGACGACTCATCAGTGACCCAACTTGAGACAGAACTTTGAAGCGATTTCAAAAACACGATGCTAACAAGTAAACAGTCACGGTTCATCGTTAAAAACACCAAAAGAACAAACAAGACTAATGATGTCTCAAACACAAACAGAAAAACATCCAGTTTCTGTAAAGTCAATTACAACTTCTTTTTTAATTAATTAGTTATCATCTCAGATGTCAGCGGAGGCACTAACTACCCTGGATTTCAGGCTTCGTGCTGGACAGTTTTTTTCCGACATCAGCTCTTGGTGACATCACAGAGGGCGGAGTTTCCTTACATGGTCATATCCTGCAGCCTGAGAGCTCCAGAGGAGCTAGAGCTTCAGCAGCTACTTTAGAGGAGGAAGAGTTGAGCGTGTTTTCCATCCTGGTGGATCTGATCCTACTTCTCAGTAATCTCTGTCTCCAGGATGTCCAGCCTTCACCTCCTGGTCTGAGTCACCTCCAGTCAAAGCTGCTGTCATCAGGAGGAGCTTCTTCTTTGGATTCTAGGGATGCCGATAACTGTTTTTTAAAACCGATACCGATAACCGATAACTTTCAGCTCCTAACGGCCGATACCGATACCAATATCCGATAACACACACATATACCTAAGATCATTACATCAATACTATGAACAAAAAAAATAGTTTTGATATATTTTTTCCAGTGAAAAACTATTGGCAAGCCTTTTAAATTTTTTTCCATTTGAAAATATCTCACATTAACTTAAAAATTCCTATGAACTATAAACCAAACTGATTGAAATACATTCACATTACTGACTGAAAAAGATTAATTTAAAGGAATGGCTAACATGAATATTCATTTTAAAGGATTTTTTGGTTCAGTATTTAAATGAATACCTTTTTAAATGAGGTTCAGTAGTTTTAGATGAGAGGAATGAGGGAGAGGAGAGGCTGCTGGATTGCGCACGTTAGCATTAGCTTCCGTTAGCGCTATTTCAAAACTCCATGGAAGTGATTGTTATGTTGTAGGAGGCTGATCAGGTTTTACGTATTAAAGCTTGTGCTTCCCTCCTCGTAGAATTCTCGGAGGATTCGTCACAAATAACCACCAAACTATCTTCTTCTGAAACTTTTTTTCCACGCCGCCATATTTGTGTGATCGGTGCATGCTGCATTCGTAAACGACGTTTCCTTGTTTGCTAGTCGTTATTTCAGCCTTTTATATTTTTTTCTTTTTTATGTGTAACTTGAGGGGAAATACTGCGAATATCAATTAAAGTCAGCAACTACCAAAATTATTACCGAGTTAATGAGTTGTTTTCTGCCATGAGGGGGTATTCTTGATTTTCCTTATTGAGTAATCGTTTTTCTGATTATGCCGACGTTACTTGAACATAACATTCACAACAGTTCAGAAAACCGGTCATTCAAGGCTCAGAGGGAGCGAGGCACTGCCGTGTTGACAGAAATTTATGTTATCGGGGCTATTCGTCGTGATATCGGACCTATCGGGATGACGTCATAATTTCCTGTTATCGGCCCGATAGTTATCGTGCACCCCTACTGGATTCTATTAAATAATCAGACTTCTGGAGTTATTCTGGGTCCGAAGCTTCTCCAAACGGACCAGAGATGAAAACTAGGGGGCAGAAAATCAGCAGAATATGCAAATACGTCATTTTTCTAGCTTTTCTGGAAACGTCCCCCCTGCAGGTCCCTCTCTGGTGAGAAGAAAATGCTCAAAAGTTTGACAGCTCAGGAATCGTGATGGGAAGAACACTGCTCATAAATCCTTATCGTTAAAATCAGCCGTGAAGGCGGCTCATTTGGCTCAGGTGTTGAGCCTGCGAGAGTAAAGGTTATGTTGTGAACAGGGAGGCCACTAATGAGATTTAATCACACAGGAAAAGTGATTGTTATAAAGTTTCTGACATTTTACCACAAGACATTTCCTGTGGTTTAATGAAACTACTGTAAAAAAAAAAAAAAAAAAAAGGAAAAGCTCCCACGGGCACACGTAAAGACACATACAGCAAGAAACAAAGAAAATGTGTGAAACAGAGCAGGGGCCGCCCACGCAGACTCAGCTGACATTTAAATGTAGTCACCTTCAGCTTCAGCAGAACCAAACGCTCACAAACGTTACGATTATGGGAGGGAAAAAATACTCCTTCAGACCTTCTCCGAGCAGAAACTCGTAGCTCCTTGTTTCATCACTGCCACGTCGTTTCATCACCACAGATTTGATGCAGAACCGAGAACTGTTCTCAGCGTGAGTCGAGACGGGACGCCGCCATTTTATTTTCTCTGTTTCAACAACTGTGGGTGGTGCAGGTCTGAGCTGGAACCAGTTTCCTCTGCAGGTCTGGACTCTGTCTCAGACAGGAGGTGAGCGGTTCAGTCGTTAGAGCAGAGCTGCCACTCCTTCCATATCGACAGGAGACGGTCCCTCTGGTCTGGTCTGGGCCTCCAGGAGACCGTCCCGCTGGTCTGGTCTGGGCCTCCAGGAGACCGTCCCGCTGGTCTGGTCTGGGCCTCCAGGAGACCGTCCCGGGTCTGGTCTGGGCCTCCAGGAGACCGTCCCGCTGGTCTGGTCTGGGCCTCCAGGGGTCTGGGCCTCCAGGAGACCGTCCCGCTGGTCTGGTCTGGGCCTCCAGGAGACCGTCCCGCTGGTCTGGCTGGCCTGGAGACCGTCCCCTGGTGGAGGAGACCGTCCCGCTGGTCTGGGCCTCCAGGAGACCGTCCCCTCTGGTCTGGGCCTCCAGGAGACCGTCCCGCTGGTCTGGTCTGGTCTGGGCCTCCAGGAGACCGTCCCGCTGGTCTGGTCTGGGCCTCCAGGAAACCGTCCCGCTGGTCTGGGCCTCCAGGAGACCGTCCCGCTGGTCTGGGCCTCCAGGAGACCGTCCCGCTGGTCTGGGCCTCCAGGAAACCGTCCCGCTGGTCTGGGCCTCCAGGAGACGGTCCAGAGGCAGACCCGGGACATGCTGGCCTGAAGGTGGTGGCTGCTGCCCCCCCTCCACCTGAATCTTGAGGGGTGGAAGTTAAAGGACGGACAAATGAAGGTCTGAATAAACTAAATCAGACTTCCAGCAGCTACACGAACAATAATCAATGAAAATGTTGCTATGATCTGGATTTCTGCTGCAGGTTAACGGGTTAACGGTGCATCTGAAACTAATCTGGGAAAATTGAAATGTTTCATTAATGCCATCCAAGCAGATCAAATAGTTAATTATAATCTCATCCTTCAACAGCAGTATTTCTGGAAACAGCTATTTTTTCTTTCCAAATCATCCCATTTTCCTCTGATTTGGGTCGTAACAGCAACGAGGACTCACAGACGGTGGATTTAACGGCTGCTGGCACCGACGCTCCCTGGCTGGAGGAGGTGCCGGTCCAATCACAGCCATTACAGTCCAACAACAACGACCAGCTGCAGCTCCAGTCGTCCCTCTGTGAGGAGCCGGTGACGGTACCGGCCGGATCTGCAGTCTAAAGGTTCAGCTTGGCATCCTCCGAGAGACAAATGGCCAAAAAAGGCAATTAGCTGAGTTTAATTTGCAGGCTGGAGGAATATCCAGAGATTAAAACAATCATTTCGGAGCAGGACTTAGACGTACACGTCCCCCCTCGCAAACTAAAAGTTCACATCAAACACTCGTGGAGTCGCCCAACTTGCTTCCGGCATTCAGCACGTAAACCTTCTTTGATACGGCGCCGTCCAGTCCTGGAACTGATGATGCTGGTCATTCAAGAAACTTTAATGAGCAAAACACGATACAAACGCAAACCGGAGGATAAACGTCCAGTTTTAATCATCTAAAAACCCATTTCCACCTGAAATAAACAATTCCAACCGCAGGCAGCGGATCTGCTTCCATGTTCTTTTTAGTCAGAAGAAGTTTTTCCTCCTGGAAACTAGGGATGTTCCTGGTGACTAATTTCCCTGTCGACTAAACGAAAATTTTAATTAAGACTAGTCGACTAGTCTAAAAAAAGATGCGCTCCAGCCTGGAAGTTATCAGTTTGCGTCCCGGTACGATGTATTCGGGCTCAACATATTCCATTAGCTTCCTGAAGCCTTTAGCTTCCACAAAGTTAAATGGAAGCATATCTTGCGAAGTCATGATCGTGATGAGCTGCGTTATCCTCTCAGACCGGACGGGAGAACACGTCTCCGGGTAAACAATGTCAAATCGGCCTGAGTGTGGCTAGCACCGCTAGCATCAGCAGCCGTCGTCTCGTGCAGATTAACATCCAAATGCTTGAGTTGAATGTGGTTGCGCATTGCTCCAGTCGAGTGATTGTATGCTAGTTGTTTCTGACACAGTCTACATACTACCTTGTTTTCATTTTCTAGATTAAAGTACCACCAAACCGCGCTGGTTTTGAGAGACTATCTTCCCACCGTGTCGTTTTAAAACTCCAGTCTACTCGAGCATTGCTGTGGAGAGGGGGACTGCTGTCTGTCGGCTCTGTAGCCCCGACTAGTGGCGGGCGGCTGTATGACAGTTAAGCGGCCTTCTACATGAATAAAACACAAATTGGTTTAAACGACTAATATTTCTGGTGCCGACTAGTAAGTGAACGGACGTTTAATCATTTAGACGACTAATCGTCGACTAAACGTCATATACCTACTGGAAACACCTCCAAACTGTCATGTTTGCAGTGGCTGGAGGAGGACAAAAGAGCAGGAAATCTCAAAAGCAAAAGGGATTTATTAACAAACACAAAGTCCAAGTAATCAAAAACACGAAAAGTCCAAATGATCAAAAACACAAAAAATCCAAAATGCCAAAAATGTCAAAATGCAAAAACATAACTTATCTTAATCCAGAAGACAAGAGAGAAACATGCAGGACAGCAAACATAAACTCACGACAATGGAGTCACAGAGAACAGGGGAAAATGACAGGACTTAAATACACAGAGGAACAAACGAGAGGCAGGTGCAGGGAATCAGGTTAATGAGGGGAAGGAAGCAAAGCAGAAAACAATAGAGACAAGACAGACCTTTCAAAGTAAAACAGGAACCACTAAAGACAGGGAGAGACGCCAACTTGACAGACACACACACACAGGGCTGCCATGGCGACCAGGCCATGACACAAACCTCCTTGTGTGCAGTGATGAACTTGGAGATTTAAGGTGCTCAGTGAGGCCTGCAGACTCTGAGATCTAGTTTGCATGTTTTTCTGTATTTCTCTGGCCTTGACGTAAATTCACTGCTGGGAAGATTAACAAGATCTCGAGTATTTTCCACTTGTTAATTATCCGTCTCATTGTGGATCATTTCACTCCAAATTGTATATACAGTCATGGAAAAAATTATTAGACCGCCCTTGTTTTCTTCAGTTTCTTGTTCATTTTAATGCCTGGTACAACTAAAGGTACATTTGTTTGGACAAACATAACGATAACCACAAAGATTGCTCATAAGAGTTTTATTTAAGAGCTGATATCTTACCATTTTCCATGGTTTTCTTGATTATAACCTAAATCACTTAAGTTTTTACATCAATAGCTATGGCGTTGTACTGCCAAAAACACTGTTTTTATGCATTCAGTGTTTTCTTTTCTGTCTGTTTTAGTCACATGATGACGTTTAGTGGTACCAGGTATTAAAATGAACAAGAAAGTGAAGATAAAATGGTGGTCTAATCATTTTTTCCATGAGTGTACATATAAAAGGTTTTAAAGCACTTTCCGGATGGATGTGCAGCCAAAATTTCTTCTCTGAGACCCTTGCTTATGTTTTTCCCTCTCTGCATTGTGTTAACACACACACTTGAATGCTCCGGACCAGCAAGGGATGAGTCTGCACAAAAAGTAAAACAAGAAAGTTTTGACCAGAGAAAATGAAGTCCAGTCAGCTATGAAACGAGCTTCATAATTTGAGCCATTAAGTTTGATAAATCAGGTTTTATGAGTTCCACAGAAGTGTACAGGTGAGTAATCCATCTTTATTTTCCTCTGGATCTTCTACCTGGAAACTTCCTCCATCTGCACTCACATGCAGGTTTAACTGGCCTTTGAAAGCTTTGATGCATCAGCCTCAAAGCGAGTCCTTGGCTGCGTTTACGAGGCTGGTCTTTGGACGGATGTTAATGAGCTGAGCCTCACAACAGCAGACATAATGGAGCTATTGTTCTAATAAGTGGACGTACATTTACGCTGACCCCTTTTATCAGGAATGTGTATGGAATCTATTTTTATGGCCACACATGTACATGTACGTGTGATTGGAGAGTGCGTGGGTGACACCGACGCGTTATTACAGCGGTTTGGACGGGCCGGCTTCACGCCCACACAGCTGCTGTCGAAGCAGAGCCATTAGGAGAAAAATACAACCTGGTACTCTGTCATCGAGGACGGAGGGATGGAGGAGAGACGGAGAGGGAGAAAACATGAGCAGGGGTGGAGGGAAATAGAAAAGGCACCACAGGATGAAAGAACGACAGACACAAGGAACTAGGGCTGAGTATTGGCGTATGCTTGGGTCACGGTACGATATTATCACGATATCACGATATCAAGATATACTGCGATATTCTACCCAGGAGAGATGAAAAATCAAGTTGCTGTATATGTTCATCAGATATTGATCATTCAGAGGACAAATTGAGTCAAAACTATTTGCTTCAAAACAACCTATTTATTATTTATTATTAGTGTTTTTGCACATTTAAATTTTAAACAATTTAAATGTGAAAATTAAACAATTTTCCTTAAAAAGAAAATCGATATTAGGAGCTAGTGCTGGGCAATATGACGATACATATCGTGGGGATGATAGAAAAGTGTGTATCGTGCCATTTCTCTTCTATCATTCTATCGTTTCTAACCTAATTTTATCAATTATTACAGCAAATATGTAATTAAATAACCTGCAACGATAAATTTGATAGAATCATATCTACTTCTACAAAGTAGCCTTTTATGTTTGCACTTTTATTCATGGTTAATGCCTTTAACAGAGTTCTCTTCAACCCTGATGTTTACTTTAGACACTTTATATTGGTTTGCAAACTTTGCACTACAAGGTTACAGATTTCAGAAAGTTGAAAAATAATTTGTGTTTATTTTTTATAGTTGAACTTCAGTGCAAAAATGTGTTTTTCCTCTCAGAAACTGTTGTGCACTTTTAAAAAAATGTGAAAGCTACTGTACCTCTGTACCTACCTGTTTTTGCTGCACTAAAATGTATGTTTGTGACAGTTCAGCTAAATGTCCTTTCAAAGTAAAGTTGGAAAGTAAGCAATGAAATTTTTGTCAAACTTTTCAGAGTATAACTAAAAACATACTTTATTATGGTATATCGTGATATATATCGTTATCGTGATATAAAATAGTCTATATCGTGATATATGATTTTTTTTCCATAGCACTAGCCCAGCACTATTAGGAGCTGAAAAATCGATATTGTATTGGGTGGCCGAAAATCGCTATATACTGCCAAATTGATTTTTTTTCACACCCCTACAAGGAACCAGAGGCCACAGCGTCCAGAAAGATCACCAGAGGGTTTTTAGTTTTTATGCACCGATGGCAAACAAACAACGTGAAAGAAACGCTCTGTTGTAGCTTTTAGGTGCGTCAGACTAATTTAAAAAACGATAAAGAGGCGAAGGAGAAGAATGTGTTCCTGGTCACGGTTAGAAAGAAGAGGCCGACTGTGGATTCTCGTTTCTCTGGTCGCATTGATCAACGTGTCGTTTCTGTACGACCAAGTCCACGGAGTCGTAGGACTTCTGACACTGTCCGAAAATTATAACGGACAACCTTCTGTCCCAAGACCAGCATGATGGACGTCAAACCGTTCACGTTGTAGGACGTAGGACCAAAGACATCCCCACTATTCTTTCACCACGTTGATTTTTTTATCTGCGACATCCTGCAGTGATCCCTCAGACAACTCTACATCAAGAACCGCCAGTCATCAGCAGCTGACAAAGATCACCGTGGAGACATCTGTCAACATTATAATACAAAGCTACACGACCGCTGTGTGCTTTAACCCGAAGAAGAACGAGATCTGCACCGGTTTCACCAACAGGTCCAGCAGCCACAGACTCTTCAAGACCACTTGAAGGCAAGACCACATCTGTTCCAGGGACGACCACGAGCTTTTCAACAAAACAATGTAAAACCACATTGTGGACACGCATCAAAGACGTGACTGAAGAAGACGCGGGTCCAGATACTGGACTGGTCTAACTGCACTCAAACTCTTCGTTATGTGGTCAACTCAGCGTCAGAACATTCCTATTATTGTGAGAAGGAATGATGTCATTACAAAGCGATTAAAGCAAATAAAATGAAAATAAATATATAGGACGAATGACTCAGTCGTGAGAGAACTATGAAAGTAAAATGGAAAATAAAGTAGAATGATATGAAATGTGACTGTGTGTGACAGATATGGAAAGCAGAGGAAATGAGGCTGTGACAGAGAGGAAATAATGAGTAGAGAAAATGGGAGGCTCTAAAACTGCATCCACAGTGACACTTCATTACACCTCAATCAGATCCTTCATCAGATTAGCAGCTGGAAAGGCAATATTAATTAATCTTGACTGAATTAGTGACTGAATTCCTCTCAAACGTGTTCAGGTAAAAGAATTAAGCCTGTGGGCTGATGGAACCGTCACATGCACCTGGAAACATCTGTAAACATCTGCAGCAGCAGTAAAAGAAAACACCACAGCGTCAAGTGCATCCTTGAATTCCAGCACTTCAGGTGTTGGATTGAATGATTTAAATCAACGAAATGAAAGAATCAATCAAACAAATTAGATTTCTACATGCGTTCAAGTTCAAACCAACATATAAGAGAGGTCAACAGTTGAGGTGGTGGGCCAGGGACCGCTGGTACCTCACGGGCTAATCTGCACCCTTGGAGATGTGGTCGTACCAGCGGGGGGGGTTCAGAGACAGCTTCAGACGATGATGATGATGATGGTAATCCACCCGTCCATCCTTTATCTTCTGCTTAATCGGTAATCGGGTTGTAGGGGGAAGCAGCCCAAGAAGAAGGGTCCGGACCTCCTTCTCCCACAGCCGCCTCCACCAGCTCCTCGGTGAGAGGACACCTTGCTCCCAGTGAGTCCTGGGTCAGACCGGTACAGAGTCCAGAGCACAGCAGATGCTTCACCAGTGCATCTGTCAATCTTCTGCTCCCTTCTTCTATCACTGATGAACAAGACCCAGAGATACTGAACTGAACCAGAGATACTGAATACAGAACTTCACTCCCAACCTGGAGAAGATCTTCTACCCTTTTCAGACTGAGGACCATTGTCTCAGATCTGGAGGTGCTGATTCTGATCCCTGCTGCTTCACACTCAGTTGTGAACTGCTCCAGTGAGAGATGAAGATCTCCACCTGATGGTACCAACAGGACCAGGTCATCCTCCAACAGCAGAGATGAAATCCTGACACCGCTGAACTGGAACCCCTCTGCTCCTTGGCTGCGCCTAGAAATTCAGTCCATCAACATTCAGAACAGAATCAGAGACAAAGATCAGCCCTGATGGAGTCCAACTCTCACTGGAAACCAGTTTGACTTACAACCGGCAATGTGGACCAAACTCTCAATCTGTTTGTACAGGGACTGGACAGCCCGTAACAATGGGTCCAGTATCCCAGACTCCTGGAGTACCCCCCACAGGACCCCCCCCAAGGGAAACGGTCAAATCCCTTCTCCAAGTCTACAAAACACATGTGGACTGGTTGGGTAAATTCCCATGATCCCTCCAGGACCCTAGTGAGGGTCTGGAGCTGGTCCAGTGTTCCAGGACCAGGACTGAACCCACATTGTTAAATCTCAGATCCAGGAGGAACAATCAACCAGAGCCTGACCTGAACCAGACCTGGACCAGAGAGGCTGAGGAGTCTGATTCCCCTGTAACTGGAACACACCCTCCGGTCCTCCTTTAAGATCGGAGGGTCCACCCCGGTCCACCCCGGTCTGCCAGTCCAGAGGTACTGCCCACCTCTAAGTCCACAGGCTCACCATCCTCTATGGAAGACATGTTGGCGGGATTGTGGGTTCAAAAAGGTCCTCCAAGTATTCCTTCCACCGCCGATCGACATCTCCAGTGGAGGTCAGCAGCACCTCACCCCCCACAGGGATGGTGAAGCACTGCTTTCCCCTCCTGAGCTGTCTGACGGTCTCCCAGAATCTCTGTGGAGCCAAACGAAAGTCTTTTTCCATGGTGTCACCAAACTCCCCCCACAGTTTTCTCCTCAGAGATCACCAAGGCTGCAGCCCATTTGGCCTGTTGAGTCCCAAAGGCTAACCAAACCTGGTAGGATTTCTTCTTCAGCCTGATGGTCTCACTTACCCGAGGTGTCCACCACCGGGTTCAAGGATTGCCGCCACGGCAGGAACCAACGACCTTACAGCCACAGCTCCAGTCAGCCAGCTGAACATGCTGAACACTCTGCCAGACGTTCCCAGCAAAACCTCACTACACGTTTGGTCCTACCAGGTCTGACCGGCATCCTCCTCCTCCTCTGATCCGACCCACCACCAGGTAGTGATCAGTTGATCCGACCCACCACCAGGTAGAGATCAGTTGACAGCTCAGCTCCTCTCTTCACCAGAGTGTCCAGAACATACGGTCGTAGATCAGATGATACGACTATGAAGTCGATCATCGATCTACGGCCAAGAGTGTCCTGATGCCACGTACATTTATGGACACTGATGTTTGAACCTGGTGTTTGTTCTGGACTGTGACCAGCACAGAAGTCCAACAACTAAAGACCACTCTGGTTCAGATCAGAGAGGCCGTTCCTCCCAATCACCCCCATCCAGGTACCACTGTCACTGCCAATGTGATCTTTGAAGTCCTCCAGCAGGATAAAGGAGTCCCCATTAGGGGAACTTTCCAGCACCCCCACCAAGGACCCCAAGGCTGGGTCCTCTGAACTGTCATTCTGGAGACAAGCGCTGGATGACGGTCAGAGCCCGTCCCTGACCTGAAGGTGCAGGGAAGCTACCCTTTCATCTACTGGAGAAACCAATAGCTGGGGGGCTATGAGACCACTCCAGCCCGTCCCCTCTCACCATGGGCAACTCCAGAGTAGAATCAGGCCCAGCCTCTCTGGAGGAGATTGTCCAGGCTGTGTGTTGAGGTGAACCCGACTAGATCTAGCTGGTACCTCTCAACCTCAGAACCAGCTCAGGCTCCTCCGCCACCAGAGAGGTGACGTTCAAGGTCCCAGTAGACAGTTTAGTCAGTTGGGGGTCGGCACACCAAGGCCCATGCTTTCGGCTGCCGCCCAAAACACATCGCACCCGAGGCGATGGTAGTAATGATAATGTCAGACCTTTATGAACTGCATTCCTGGAGCTCTGGGATCTGAAAGTTAGTCAGACATAAAATCAAAAACTGGAGCAGAGACCCAGGAGAGGGTCCTCTAGGCCTGCTGTAGAGCAGGCGAGGAGTAAGCTGTTTTTTTGAAGTAATTTGGTAGTAGAGACTTCAACAAGCTCTCGTAACTGAACCCTTGGAGCTGATACGCTGTAGAACCATCTGGTTCATCACAACATCTACTTCTGACACCAGATTCAGCTGGTTGAAGCTCTTCTGGATCAGCAGAGACCTCAACCAGCTCTTCCAGCACCTTTGGATCAGAGCTGTAGAAGGTTTAGGAGGACTTCTGAACCGTTCCTCTCTCCAGAACAGCTTCAGAAGGTGGGTTTTCTTTTTTCCGAAGCCCTTCTGTTGTGAATTTATATGTCAACTGTCGCCGTCCTGCTGCATTGTCCAGCTTCTACTGAGCTTCAGCTGGTGGACAGACACCCTGTCATCCTGGAGGAGATTCTGCTGAACTTGAGAATGTGGTGTTTCACCACATTGAAGTTTGCAGGCTGCGGCCTTTTCACTCCATACAAGGTGCCAAGTCCTCTTCATGAACGGGTAATCTTTTCTTTCATCAGTCCACTCAACATTCTCCAAGAATTTGTCCTTTTTAGCAAACTTTGTTCTCCTGCAGATGATCATGTGTCTTCGGAGATCTCCTTTTAGCGAGGAAAAGTTCACATCAGCAGCAAAATTCAAATGTTTGAGTTTAGTGGACTCTAATTATCCCAAGGTTTCATTCCCTTTTTCCTCCAGCACTGTGAAAGTCTGAGTGGATTCAATCAAGAACATTGAGAACATTGTTTTTGTCTTCTGAGGATTAGATGAGGATCAGATCACACGTTTTGGCAAATAAAAGCAGGAAAACCAGTTTATTCACATACTCTTCCAACCACAGACTGAAGACAAACGTAACTGGATCATTTTTGAAGCACAGACACCAAAAATGCACGTGGAAGTCCAGTTTTATCAGAACTAAGATCACCTGCAGCTACCAGTATCAGCTCCACCAGCGCTACATGTCCTTGATCATCCCAGACATGAAAGGAGCACAGCCCGACTCAAAACAGCAGCATCATCTCATCAACAACCGCCAGCACGCCTGTGACCCGCGAATGAAAAGACGTTTCAGAGTTGGTGCACACCGGATCTGAGAGCAGCTGCTGCCTCAAGGGTCCCGGATCGAATTACATCTTTATTTCAACAGAAAGTTGTTTTCCTGCGGCTGAAATGGTCTGAAAGAAGTGAAATCACTCACTGTTCCTGCAGGAGGAAGTCCATGTTCTCTGAGGAGACCTGTCCTGTGACAGGATGGCGGAACGACGTTGTCCTCTGGTTGTGACTGCAGAGACAGAGACAGGAGGAACAAAAGACTAAATTAGCAGCGTTGCTCCGACTGTAAATACCGCGGAGGCATCTCGCTGGATTTTCACCCCACCGGGTTCACGACAACAACACGATTCTGATCATTCCCCGGAGCTTACGCGCTCTCTCCAGCCTCTCCGCCCCGGCGGGCCTTCGTCCCTGACTTTCCCGGTCTGGTGTAGAATGTGAGGGGTCACCGCGGGGGGGGGGGCCCTGCCCACCAGCTCACCCCACCCTAACCATCCGGCGCAGCGCGTATGGAGCAAAGTGTCGGGCTCAGCACAAACGCTGGGCAGCGTCGGCCGGGCCTCCATCAGTCACTCATTCAACGCCTCAACCAGAGTGTGAAAACACTCAACTGCGTAAACAACATCGGGGGGAGGGGGGGGGGGGGGGGGGGGGTGGTAGGGGTTGTGTGTGTGTGTGTGTGTGTGTGTGTGTGTGTGTGGGTGCATACCAGTGTGTAGCCTGACCAGTTTAAGAATAGGGCACCAATTATAGTAGCGATCTCAAGGCTCTTCTCACTGAAGGTAAACACAATCAGTGCGTTTACATGGGAAGTTTAATTCCTCTTTAATTCAGAATTAAAGTTAAATCCGAATAAAAGTTACCATGTAAACACCTAATTACATATGAAAAGATCAATTCCGAATTAAACTTAATTCCGAAGTAAGTGGCTGGTTTATTCTGATTTTAATTCCGAATTAAATAATTCCGCGGTCATGTTTACACTCATTCCTGTTTAAATTAATTCCCGTCTTTCTGCGCATGCTAGTTCTCTTGCCCGTCTGTCGTGATGACGCTTATATTCCGCGCTGGGCTTGTTTTCAAAACAAAGTTTCAAGATGGCAGCACACAGTAAACGGTGTTCAACAGCAGAGACGATTCATTTAATAAATAGCTTGGAGGAACTGGAAATAATTAAAAGAACAGATGGAGGAAACATAAAAATTGTGAGCTTTTCAAAGTTGTAGCGGCTAGGTTAAATGAAGGAGGTTTCACAGATAGAGACGCCACCCAGGTCAAAAATAAGTGGAATGTTGTTGCTAACCGAGTTGTTGCTAAGTTTGTTTTCTTCCAGTAGATGTAAAGACGTCAGCCCCCCCCATCCAATCAGAACCCTTCCCAACCCCCAGACCTAAAGCGGAATTGGATAAAGCCGAACAAACGTGTTTTCCATGTAAACCTGAATTCGGAATTACTATTTCCATGTAAACTTGAAGGAAAATAGTTTAATTCGGAATTATTAATTCCGAATTAAAAAACATCATGTAACCGTGGCCATTCAGTCTGATTATCTTCCTCCTGAATCCACACGGTCGTCGTCCACTCAGATTCAAATTCAAGGCAATGTAGTCCTACATCATTAAATGACCATTCATAAAACAGAGGCCAGTTAAGGAAGGTCTGGAGCTAGCACAAGGCGACAGTGGAGACCAACAGCAGTAGTACTTTTTTTTAATTTTAATGATTGCTTTTAAATCTGTTTTGCAGATTGCGTCTGTCCTGAAACTCAACGGCCATCTCAAAAGAGCTTCTGTCCTTCAGCCCTGGTTATCACCAACACCAGCTCAGCAGAACAACTGCTCATATGTGAAGGTTCAAAGCTCTGGATTTAATCAATATGCAGTTTTCACTCCTGCAGCAGCTCGTGTTACTCATGCTCTGACGACTCCCGCTTGACGAGGCAAAAAAATAAATCCTGTGGGAGAACGAGGCTTCCCAGGAGACCATGTGACATGGCAGCAGGACGCCCTTTAACAAGAACTCACCACCTCATAATTATCTCACAGCACAAGGCTCGATACAGCAAACATGTCACATGTGACGGCAGCGCCTGCAGATGCCCGGATCATACGGAGGTCTGCAGGGCTCCCGTCACTCACTTCCTCCTTTTACCACCACTGCTGATCAGAAATCAATCACAGACGTTGTGGGAAAACAGGTTGGTTTCAAGGTTCTCCAACACTTCCTACTGGGGACAGATCAGGACTTCAGTTAGACCAGTCCAGGATCTGGACCCTCTTCCTCCTCACTCATGTCTTTGGAACGGGTCCAGATGAACAGATGTGGTCTTGAAGGCAGCAGATGTTGCCCTAAAATCTCACGAGTACATTTCTGCATCAACACCGCTGTGTTGTGGCGTTGACAGGTTTCCACAGTCGTCCTTCTCCAGCATGGACTGAGGATCAGAGATCTCAGGTGTCCAGCTCAGACCTGCTCCGTGTCCTTCACACCCTGAAATTCCTCCAGATTCCTGGAACAGTTCGATGATATCCTGTAGGACAAGTATATAAATCACTTCAGGCTCTGAAGAACATTGTTTTGATCCATGTTTTTACACATTTTTCTCATATTTGTTGAAAAGGTGGAAATCTTTTGTCCATCATTACAAACTACTGATCACCTGTTTGAGATAACATTGTATTCTTCTTTCACCTTCTTCTGAAATGCAAACGGATGTTTAGAAACAAATCAAATGAAGTTTAAGAACAAAAATGAAACATCTCAGGTTTATAGGTTCTGATCTGGGGGCGTAGTTGTTGGTGACAATGAATTATTGAATTATTATTAGTACTTTTTTCCATTCTAAGTTGCCATCATACACATTTCTTAAGCATCTCAGAAGAAAAAGTGAAGGACAAAAAAAGGTATCTGGACACACCTGTGCTGGTGAGCTGTCGTGCTTTTACAGTTTAAATGAAATCTGAAGTGATGAGAATCCCTTCAACTGCTCTTCTCTGCTCTTTGACTGTTTTATTACTGATTAGGCTGCAAATGCTTCGCTCTGAATCCACACAGAAGAAAAAGGTGAACACCAGAGTGACAGATGACAAAAAAATAAACTGCAGCAGCTCTCTGAGGTGGCTGCTAATGTTTCCATTACCATGACGATGGACTCTGAGAATCAATAACTGTCTGAACAGGAAGAGTTGTGATTAATCAGCTGTAGAGTTATGATGAGACTCTGCTGGCAGAGCTGCAACACAGCTGATAACAATCCTGAAAGGCAGGAGCAGGTGTAATCACCGTTATCGATCCATCTATTAAATACAGAAAACTGCAACTATAATGGCAACACTAAGTACCCCCTGATTCAACAACTTGTAGATCCACCTTTAGTAGCAGAAATAACTTTTAGCTAAAAGTGCTACTACTGTTACTAATGTTCCTGTTACGACTGCTAATATTGATGTTACGACAACTACTACTCCTAATTACAATTATTACTACTGTTCCCATTGCTACTGTTACTACTGCTAACTGTTACGACTGTTATGAGCGCTAATATTGATGTTACAACTACCTTTACTGCTGTTACCACTACTACTCTTACTACTGTTACAACTGCTGAAAGTGATGTTACGACTACAAAAACCGTTACTACTGCTACAAACTACTACTGTTAGTACTGTTCTTGTTTCTACTGTTACTACTGCTACTGTTACGACCGCTAATATTGATGTTACAACTACTATTACTGCTGTTACTACAACTGTTACTACTGCTACAAACTACTACTGTTACTACTGCTACAAACTACGACTGTTACTACTGCTACAAACTACTACTGTTACTACTGCTACAAACTATGACTGTTACTACTGCTTCAAACTAGGACTGTTACTACTGCTACAAACTATGACTGTTACTACAGCTACAAACTATGACTGTTACTACTGCTACAAACTACAACTGTTACTACTGCTACAAACTATGACTGTTACTACCGCTACAAACTACTACTGTTACTACTGCTACAAACTGTGACTGTTACTACTGCTACAAACTACAACTGTTACTACTGCTACAAACTATTACTGTTACTACTACTGCTACAAACTACTGTTACTACTGCTACAAACTGTGACTGTTACTACCGCTACAAACTACTACTGTTACTACTGCTACAAACTATTACTGTTACTACCTCTACAAACTACTACTGTTACTACTGCTAACAAACTATTACTGTTAATACTGTTCTTGTTGCTACTGTTCTTGTTGCCACTGCTAATATTGATGTGACGACTACTATCACTGCTGTTACTACAACTGTTACTACTGCTACAAACTACTGTTACTACTGATACAAACTATGACTTACTACTGCTAAACTATTACTGTTACGACTGTTCTTGTTGTTACTGTTACTACTGCTACTGTTACGACTGCTAATATTGATGTGATGGCTACTATTACTGCTGTTACTACTACTGTTACTACTGCTACCAACGACTACTAATATTGATGTCACGACTACTATTACTGCTGTTACTACTGCTACAAATCGACTAATGTTACTACTGCTACACACTGCTACTGTTACTACTGCTACAAACTGCTACTCTTACTACTGCAACAAACGACTACTGTTACTACTGCTACTGTTACGACTGTTAATATTGATGTTACGAATACTATTACTGCTGTTACTACTGCTATTACGACCTACTACTACTGTTACTAGCAGTAGTAAGGGGTGGCTGTAGCTCAGTTGGTAGAGTTGGTGGTTCATTCTCTGTAAGTTCGGCAGTTTGATCCCGGCTCCAGCTGAACACAAGTCAAAGTGTCCTTGGGCAAGACACTGAACCCTAACTTGCCCGCAGTGGGTCTGGCAGCGCCTCGCATGGCAGTGACCACCCACTGTGTGTGAATGTGTGTGTGAATGGGTGAATGAGAGGCCAATGTAAAGTGCTTTGAGGGCACCTTGATGGTGTGGAGAAGTGCTGTATAAGTGCAGTCCATTTACCATTTTCTGCTACTTTTTCATTTTCGAGGTGGGTAGAAAGAATACGTATCTATATCGTCAGTAAAAGCTGCTGTTGCTGAATATTTATCACCCCTACCATACCAAATAGAGTAATGGAAAAAATTATTAGACCACCCTTGTTTTCTTCAGTTTCTTGTTCATTTTAATGCCTGGTACAACTAAAGGTACATTTGTTTGGACAAACATAACGATAACCACAAAGATTGCTCATAAGAGTTTTATTTAAGAGCTGATATCTTACCATTTTCCATGGTTTTCTTGATTATAACCTAAATCACTTAAGTTTTTACATCAATAGCTATGGCGTTGTACTGCCAAAAACACTGCTTTTATGCATTCAGTGTTTTCTTTTCTGTCTGTTTTAGTCACATGATGACGTTTAGTGGTACCAGGTATTAAAATGAACAAGAAAGTGAAGAAAAAATGGTGGTCTAATAATTTTTTCCATGACTGTATCTGTTGCTACATCTGAGCTACATTAAAGGACGTAAACCCAAGGAAGCTCTGCCACAGAAAAAGCCCATCCACTGGCACCACTGTCAAACACTAAAAAGGCCTAATTTTTTTTAACTTTGAGAACTTCATTTATCTTTGTTTTCTCCAGTTAATTTTCAGATGTCAGTCTTTTCCAGACATGATCGACGGTAACGGAGCGACCAGGGGACGATGAACGGTAACTGTAAAGAACTACACCTGGACAGACGCCTCTCACTAGTCAGGCTATAAACTGTGGAACACATCACCAACTGAAATTAGATTAGTTTCAGATAAACTGTTTACGACAAAGGTTCAACTCTTCACGCCTGGACGGAGTATTTGACTCGTAGGTGTTCTGGTTGATGAAGAGCACTGATGGTTCTGTGGTATTTTACTGTGGTTTTAGTGTGTTTATCACTTAAAGGCTTGTTGTGGTGACTGTGCACATGTGTTTTATTGTGTTGTATGCTGCAGTATCAACATGTGGATCTTTTAAATTTTATTAAAGCCCAACTGGGGACAAGAGGTGAAAATTAACAACAGCTATAAATTCTCTGCACATCAGTTGCTCTCTTCACATCTCTTTGATCTGAAGCTGTAAAACTGGATCGTTCTTATTTAAATAAATTTCTGTTAACAGAGCACTTGATGGTGTCGATACAGAGACACAAACAACAACAGCAGAAAACACCAACGATGACAGAGGTCCTGTACGTAGACACATCGCTGCTACGTAGAACCATCAATCACAGCCTTCATCCATCATGGCCATGAGGCCTGTTGGCTCTGCAGCTGGGAGGACTGACTACTGTCTCCAATGTTTTCCACTTGTGAATAATCTTTGTGCTGCACAACGCTGAACTCCAGATAGTTTGGAACTTGGTTTTAATGATAGTTGATAGTTTGGCTTTAATACCCTTTTATTGGTTGATGTATATCATAATCATGATGTACATGAACAGATATGTGAAAGGGAACATGCTCACGTCAATAAATCAACACAGCTGGAAGACGGCCTTTCATTCAAACAAAGGTGCAAGATCTCAGAGATGCATTCAGAATTTATCGTGATCTTATGAAATTAAAATCAGCTTGTTGAACCTATAAACACTCCCTCAGTCCATTAAAGGGTGACAAGGAATCCATCAAAGCTGAGTTTCTGTTTGGATATCGATCGCAGACATTTTCACACAAAGACTCGTTCGGTCGGGAGCGGATATGTGGAACGCTCCTCCTGGGAAACTCCTGGGATAAATCCATGTCGGATTAATCACAGACGGTGGATGGGAACGCTGCGTTGGTACCCCGGGAGCCTGATTATCAGCGCCTGTGACTTCATTCTGCAGTCAGGTTCAAAATAGTCCGAGATCACTGTGGATGTGATGGTGTCATCTGAGAGGAACGCAGGAAACGATGACCTAAAGTGTAACGGTGTAAATCATCCAACCACAGCTTTTAACAACATCCTTACTGCAAATGAAAGACCCGTTCATGAGCTGACATCTCTGGCTGCTGATGTTGGGAGTATTTTTATTTATTATTCCAGACAGTGAGTCCCCAGCGACATAAAAACAGAAAAACAAGAGATAGATAGTTGAGTCATCCCAACAGGAAGCGCCCCAGAATGGGAAATGTCACTGTTTTGTGTCACTTGCTTAAAAATCAGAGTTGAAAGGCTTCCAGCTTGATTCAAAACCGAAAAATGATTCTTGGTGATATGAAATGTTAAGAACGTGGAGATGGTAAATATTAAAAAAAAATCAGCAGTGGCTTTAGTTTATTTTTTAATAGTCCATTTGAATTTCAGACCTGCAATATCGTCCAAAAAGAGCCGACATGGAGGAAGTTGGTGCTCATGAGCATCCAAACTGATACAGTTTTACAATCCTAACATTGATACAATGACTGACTTTTATCTGTCACTCCTTCTGTTGACTTTACATGAGTGATTTCAAGGTCACAGATACATTTCCTCAGTCAGAATAAACTCAGAGAAGAAAGGAAAAGTCTGTGTCCCATGAGCTCCATGATGAGGCCTAAAGTGACATCACAGGTGGTCTTTCCTGTATCTTGGCATCACAACAAAAATAAAACACGTTTCATAGCATTGCAAGCATTGCAAGTCTTTAGATTTGTTTCCTTCTAATTGTGTCCTTCCATGACATAATGATCATAAACCGACAGAAGCGTTGTTTGTTGGTTGTAGTCACAGTAAACAGTGACTCAACAACATCTTCGGTCTACAACCTCCAACTCTGGCTTGTAGTCAGATCATTATGACACCGATGACCACGGCTGAGGCCCAGAGATGCTTCCCTGCTCTGGAAAGACTCAAACCGCTTCTCAGAAACTCAATGACCCAAGAGAGGCTGAAAGACAAAGCTGGTGACTGAAATGGCCGACTCCAACCTAGAGGATCACGGATGAGTTCTCCAACTACCACTAGTGGATGAGTTCTCCAACTACCGCTACTGCTACTGGATAACTTCTCCAACTACCGCAACTGCTACTGGATAAGTTCTCCAACTACCGCTACTGGATGAGTTCTCCAACTACCACTAGTGGATGAGTTCTCCAACTACCGCTAGTGGATAACTTCTCCAACTACCGCAACTGCTACTGGATAAGTTCTCCAACTACCGCTAGTGGATGAGTTCTCCAACTACCGCTACTGCTACTGGATAACTTCTCCAACTACCGCAACTGCTACTGGATGAGTTCTCCAACTACCGCTACTGGATGAGTTCTCCAACTACCGCTACTGCTACTGGATGAGTTCTCCAACTACCGCAACTGCTACTGGATGAGTTCTCCAACTACCGCAACTGCTACTGGATGAGTTCTCCAACTACCGCTACTGCTACTGGATGAGTTCTCCAACTACCGCAACTGCTACTGGATGAGTTCTCCAACTACCGCTACTGCTACTGGATGAGTTCTCCAACTACCGCAACTGCTACTGGATGAGTTCTCCAACTACCGCTACTGCTACTGGATGAGTTCTCCAACTACTACTGCTACTGGATGAGTTCTCCAACTACCGCTACTGCTACTGGATGAGTTCTCCAACTACCGCTACCGCTACTGGATGAGTTTCCAACTACCGCAACTGCCGATTTCTCCAACTACTACTGCTACTGGATGAGTTCTCCAACTACCGCTACTGCTACTGGATGAGTTCTCCAACTACCGCAACTGCTACTGGATGAGTTCTCCAACTACCGCTACTGCTACTGGATGAGTTCTCCAACTACCGCAACTGCTACTGGATGAGTTCTCCAACTACCGCAACTGCTACTGGATGAGTTCTCCAACTACCGCTACTGCTACTGGATGAGTTCTCTAACTACCGCAACTGCTACTGGATGAGTTCTCCAACTACCGCTACTGCTACTGGATGAGTTCTCTAACTACCGCAACTGCTACTGGATGAGTTCTCCAACTACCGCAACTGCTACTGGATGAGTTCTCTAACTACTGCTACTGCTACTGGATGAGTTCTCCAACTACCGCTACTGCTACTGGATGAGTTCTCTAACTACCGCAACTGCTACTGGATGAGTTCTCCAACTACCGCTACTGCTACTGGATAACTTCTCCAACTACCGCAACTGCTACTGGATAACTTCTCCAACTACCGCTACTGGATGAGTTCTCCAACTACCGCTACTGCTACTGGATGAGTTCTCCAACTACCGCAACTGCTACTGGATGAGTTCTCCAACTACCGCTACTCCGAACTACCGCTACTGCTACTGGATGAGTTCTCCAACTACCGCAACTGCTACTGGATGAGTTCTCCAACTACCGCAACTGCTACTGGATGAGTTCTCCAACTACCGCTACTGCTACTGGATGAGTTCTCCAATTACCGCTACTGGATGAGTTCTCCAACTACCGCTACCGCTACTGGATGAGTTCTCCAACTACCGCTACCGCTACTGGATGAGTTCTCCAACTACCGCTACCGCTACTGAATGAGTTCTCCAATTACCGTTACTGGATGAGTTCTCCAACTTGAAAGAAAGGAAACACCTGGTCACATGCATTCAAGTCCATGACAAGGATACTTGACCCGTCTCACCTTGTGGCTCTACTCTCCCTCCACGTTACTGCAGACACCACACCGACCCACCGGTCAATCTCCTGCTACCTTCTTCTCTGAGAACAACTTAGAACCACAGACTCGGAGCTGCTGATTCTCGTCCCTGCTGAACTGCTCCAGCGTCAGTGGTCTGACTGCAGCATCTTTCAAGTTTATTTTCATTGTCAACATGGACTTTTACCAGTCAATCAAAACTCTGTCCAGCTGTGACAGATGTCTCTGGAAGCAGAAGCTGGTTCATGACGGCGGCTGAGATAAGCGGCAGGCCTTTAACGTCTTCGTATGGCTCAGATTTGACTCGCTGGCTTTAACAGATGTGCAGCAGACGAGCAGGTTCGACAGTGAAGCTCTGAGCGGGTGTTCGCTCAGTCAAAGGTCATTTCTATTTAGAGGGATTTTTCCAGAAGAAATGTGTTTGAAGTGCTGAGAGGTGAGTGGCGGGGAGGAGCGCCGCTTGTGCAGCGAGGTCACTCCTCCCAGAGCACGAGTGTGTGCATGAGAGGTGGAGAGAGAAAGAGATGAAGCTTTCATTTAGAGGATCTGAGAGAGAGAGAGCTCACAGATTCTGTTTCAGACAAGCACCCACCTCTGGGTTTCCTTTTTGCTGCCAGTACCAAAGTCCCAGCATGTGCAGTTCCTCTACCGACCACTGGCTGGCTCCAAAGGTGAGTTAGTCTCTACTGACCCCCATGTTAAATTGTCCAACTTCTCAGCAGAAATAAACATACAGTGGTACCTCTACTTACGAACGTCTACATACGAAATTTCCAGGTTACGAAACGGTTCAGCGGAAAAATATTGCCTCTATTTACGAAAGAAAATTTCAGGATACAAAAGGTTTACCGAACGTAAACGTACTTGTCGGCTCTGTATCTCGGTTTGAAAGCAGTGCGTCTGAGCTCCTCTGCCATTGGCTATCGCTTAGCATCTTGCTGGTATCCCATTGGCTAGGAGGGCCCCTTGTCTGTATGAGCGTAACCCAGCAACCCAGGTAAACGAACAATCTTTTACCTCCGCCAAGGAGGTTATGTTTTTGCCGGTGTTTATCTGTCTGTCTGTCTGTGTTCAAGATAACTCAAAAAGTTATGGATGGATTTTGATTAATTTTCAGGAGTTGTCAGAAATGTGAAAAGGAAGAACTGATTTTATTTTGGGTGTGATCCAGAAAAAATCCTGGATTCTGGATCACTTTCAAATTTTCGATAATTGTTGCGCTCGGTGGAAGTCTGCGCTCTCCGAGTGCTTTTCTAGTTCTAATATGTGTTTCTTACAGGTTTTGATGTCATTTCATGTATTATTTATATTTTATAAAAAAAAAATAATGTTCGAATTTTTGGGGGCTTAGAACAGATTAGGGCATTTAGATGAAAAACACGTCTCTACTTATGAAAGTTTCAGGTTACGAAACTATTTTCAGAAGCAATAAATTTTGTAAGAAGAGGTAGCGCTGTATTTGCTGCCTGGTACAGCCTGGTTGTCTCCTAATAAAGCACAATCAGTCCTTTTTTAAAGACAATATGTCAGATTGGCAGGTCTGGTTTGGCCTGGAAGGGTTCAGATGAGGAAGCTCAGCCTTGGTCTTTGGCTGTGTGCAAACCGGAGAAGCCTCGCGCACAGGAATTCAGTCCGAGCGATGACAGCCTCACAGCCTGAGCGCTGCCCAGAGATAAATGACACCTCTGTGTGCAGCCTCGGGTTTAAGCAAACATCACACTGAGTCACCTGGTGCCAGAACTTAAACAGAGGCCTTCATCTGGCTGCAGATCAAATACGGGTTCAACCATTACCTCCGCTGATCCAGCAGGCTGCACTAGTGACATCTGAGATCCCCTTACGATGACCCAGTTTACAGTCAGAAAGATTATTCACAAGTGAAAAACATCCAAGGCAGCTGTCAATCTTCCCAGGAGTCGATGTCAAAGCAGATTTAGCCCAAGATCAGACCGTGCACTGACCCGAGAGCTCCATCTCAGAGCCTCCTGAGCTCACTGAGCATGTTAGATGTTAAAGTTCCAGACTGAGGTCCACTAAACTGCATCTGAACAGACCGGCAGACCTCTGGAACAAAAAACTTCTAAAACAACTAATGGAAACACATTAATCTGAATATTGTCCTATTTAGATGACTAAAATCAATAATTAGATTTAGTGCTGGGCAATATGACGATACATATCATGGTGAGGATAGAAAAGTGTGTATCGTGCCATTTCTCTTCTATCGTTTCTAACCTAATTTTATCAATTATTACAGCAAATAATGTAATTAAATAACCTGCAACGATAAATTTGATAGAATCATATCTACTTCTACAAAGTAGCCTTTTATGTTTGCACTTTTATTCATGGTTAATGCCTTAAACAGAGTTCTCTTCAACCCTGGTGTTTACTTTAGACACTTTATATTGGTTTGCAAACTTTGCACTACAAGGTTACAGATTTCAGAAAGTTGAAAAATAATTTGTGTTTATTTTTTATAGATGAACTTCAGTGCAAAAATGTGTTTTTCCTCTCAGAAACTGTTGTGCACTTTAAAAAAATGTGAAAGCTACTGTACCTCTGTACCTACCTGTTTTTGCTGCACTAAAATGTATGTTTGTGGCAGTTCAGCTAAATGTCCTTTCAAAATAAAGTTGAAAAGTAAGCAATTAAATTTTTGTCAAACTTTTTAGAGAATAACTGAAAACATACTTTATTATGGTATATCGTGATATATATCGTTATCTGCTCAGGACTCTAAATGTTGTAAACAACCCAATTCTTCTTTTCCCTCTGTGAAACTGTAGAGATGGAGGATGTCAGGGGTTTTAGCAAAAAGAGGAGACAAATGACGGTTTAAATCTTCTGCCGCTGGATCAGGAGAGATCTGGCTGGAAACTAATTTTAATGCAACCCATCAGAACCAGAGCAGCAAAGACGGACCTGACAGCCGTCCACTAATTACTCGTCCCCTCGTTTTAGCTCAATTCAAAACTTAAACTAGTGAATAAGTGGGTAGTTATTCATGTCCAGCAGGACTTAAACACAACTAAAGTTAAATCACATTCTAGAATTCATCTTCAGAAACTACTTAAAAAAAAAAAAAAAAAAAGGGTTTTCTACTATTTATGTCTAAAATCACTCCTTGTGCGCTGAGGTTTGAATACACTGGGATCAAAGAAAAGTTTTATCGGCATCAGACATCGAGAAGTTTGAAACGACACCCGCCTCTTGACATATGTGACCCCATCAGGGTCACGTGACAGGAACATGACCCCAAACAGCAGCAGTTCCACAGACGGAGGCATCATCAAAGCCCAAACGTCAACCCGACCGGAACGCTGACAGCTGAACGCTGTCAAGAAAAATGGCCCCAGACGTCCTCCACAGCCACGTGAGAGACCCACGAAGTAGCTGTTTAACTGTGGGGGTACTTGGTGTTGCCCACAACATTTCTGTTTTGGCTCAATTCTTGCTGAACAAACAAAGCGAAACCGTCAAATTAAGACACAACCCGTCACTTGAACCCACCTCCTGTCACCTTGAGGTTTCTGAAGACCAGTTCATTGCACTTTTAGGCACTTTTAGACTGGTGCCGTCTGACTCCTCCCAGTTCCAGTCAAACCAAAAATACGTTAGGGTTACCAATCATCAAGCTAAGAGTGATTAGCTCTGTTAGCTCTGATCTCCCCTGTTGTGCTGGATGTGGATTCTGGATCCTCGGTGCAACTCAAGCCCCACGGGCAGCGAATAAGAGCAGAGCGCCAGAGGTTTGGTGTGACATCAGAAATCGCTTACCCTACCTTTAATAAAGTATTCAAATCTATTCAGTCAAATTATAAAAACTCACTAGATGTGAGTTAAATAAAAAATTAAATGAAATGAACCATCAACTCTGTTCATTATGTGTCAAATACGTTCAGTCTTTTCTACTTGGATGTGTGAGAGGACCAACATACTCTTTTGGCCCTCAAATGCTTATTTCAGGAACTGCGTTTGTTTTTTTTTCTTCCATGTGAGTCTTCAAACAACCTCCAACTAAAACCAGGACGCTGGAAGCTGCGTGCACGCTTGTGGGTTCAGAAGTGGGTGAAAGTTGCGGTTGAAAAACTGTCTGAATGGATATAAGTGGACGGGATGAGTAATGTTCTCTCCAGTGGCTTAGATGGGTCACAAATACATTCAGAATTTACATGCATCTGGGTTATATTTGCATAATGTGTTTACACGCCGGATCATAAGAGCGCTGCCGACACGGATGAGCCTCAACTTGGGTTTCTATTCTTTACTCGTCTTCCTGGGAAAACTGTTTCAGTGTCGGGATGTGGAGCAGATATGTGGTTCGGTAAACACGGTTCCAGTGTCGTTGGTCAAAATCTGCACCCATGCTCAACTCTCAACATGGACCGATCAGATTCAGACCTCAGACTCTCCAGAAAGGGGGGGGGTGAGAGTCCCACATGTTTTACTCCATTATCCTGTTGTCAGCATTGTGGGCAGCAACAAGTCCCCCTGGATCTGGTGGTCCTGATCATCAGCAGCTGTGGAGACCTCTAGAAAACCAGGTGTCTTGGCCCTTTTCTGGTCTGGAAAATACGGGTGTGTGTGTTAACACAATGCCAAGGGGGAAGGACATCAGCAGTGGTCTCAGAAAAGCATTTCTGCTGCACATCGGTCTGAAAAGGGTCATTAAGGGTTCAGCTTTCTGCAGTCAGGAAAATTATTCACAAGAGGAAAACTTTCAAGACAGTTGTCAATCTTCCCAGGAGTGGACGTCCCAGCAGATTTATCCCAGCAGAGTCAGACCGTGAGACGCTCAGAGAAACAACCCCAGAGTTGCATCTCAGAGCCTGATACCTGGACAACCACCCAGAAGACCTTGACTGACCGTTTTCACTGCAAACTGAACACATTATGCTAATTTATACTGCAACAATATAGATTTCCCTTCTGAGATAAATCCAGTATTAATTAAATTCAATAAGTGGCCCAGAAACCCTGCGGGAATCGTGTGAGTGAATACAAAGTCAGATAGGAAACAACAGCTTCAAGCTGCTGCTGAAGGCGGATCAACAAGCTACTGAGCCACTGGGGGTACCCGGGGTTACATTTTCATTTTTATTATTTAATAATGACATTTTGATATATGTTGTTCTTCTAAGTTTGAGTTTATGAGATGAGTTTGTTTTTTTCACCCATTTAGTAGGCAGGTTTGCATATATTAGAAACATCTTCTCATTGGTGGAAACTGAGGTTTCATAAAGCTGCTGGTTTTGCTTTATAACATGAGACTCAGAGCTGGTTTTACTAGGAACAGTTACAGTGGATTAAAGCAGACTTTTCTCCTGTCAGGAGATAAATCTACATCTTGTATTCTGTAATCTCCCCTTTAGCTCCTCACTGACTCACCCCAGTTTCATCTTCCGCCCACCGGGTCATCGTTGTCACACCCACAGCTCAGTCTTCACACAGAGAGGAAACGTAAACCACCAGACTCCGACCGTATGAGCTCAGGGGTCCAGCACCGGATACACAAACCATGAATTTGATCACTGCATCGTAGGGCTTTAACGTCGCCGGGCAGATTCCCCGTCTCTGGTTTCAGCGTGACCCAGCGTGACCCAGCGAGACGAAGAGCATCTCCACCAGGCTCCAGGGATAACTGAGGCATCACTGGCATGGACCAGAGCTAGCTGACATCAGGAAGTGGTCAACAACCACCTCCCCAATTCAAATAAATTCAGGACACTGACAGAATGACATCCAGATAAAATTAAAAACTGTAACTGATAGAAGACGTTTACAGCGACGATCGCAACAACTGAACCGTGAGCCCTAAACATGTTAACAGTTGGGAGATTCACGGACTTCAGTTTAACCTTCGAACATGTCAGACACCTTTCTTAATAGCGTTCAAAACAAGTTATATGGTAATAGTGCTGGGCGATATGACGATACATATCGTGGGGACGATAGAAAAGTGTGTATCGTGCCATTTCTCTTCTATCGTTTCTAACCTAAATTTATCAATTATTACAGCAAATATGTAATTAAATAACCTGCAACGATAAATTTGATAGAATCATATCTACTTCTACAAAGTAGCCTTTTATGTTTGCACTTTTATTCATGGTTAATGCCTTAAACAGAGTTCTCTTCAACCCTGATGTTTACTTTAGACACTTTATATTGGTTTGCAAACTTTGCACTTCAAGGTTACAGATTTCAGAAAGTTGAGAAATAATTAGTGTTTATTTTTTATAGCTGAACTTCAGTGCAAAAATGTGTTTTTCCTCTCAGAAACTGTTGTGCACTTTTAAAAAAATGTGAAAGCTACTGTACCTCTGTACCTACCTGTTTTTGCTGCACTAAAATGTATGTTTGTGGCAGTTCAGCTAAATGTCCTTTCAAAATAAAGTTGAAAAGCAATGAAATTTTTGTCAAACTTTTCAGAGAATAACTGAAAACATACTTTATTATGGTATATCGTGATATATATCGTTATCGTGATATAAAATAGTCCATATCGTGATATATGATTTTTTCCATATCGCCCAGCACTATATAGTAATATCAAATATAATATCAAAGGCAGTCATCGGATCCCTGACAACCTCATTGAGTGTTGATCCAGCACAATGTAACAGAATCATCAACTTGTAAACTGAGAATTTACATAAAAACATTATGAACATAAAATCAGTAAGAGGTCCCAGAACTAAACCCTGGAGAACTCCAGGAAAGACCTTGAGAGGGCTGGACGTGATCAAAGGGGCCTAACTGGTTTTAAAAGCTGGAGCGAGTGTGGAACTGGGGTCATCGGATGACCACGGGGTCAGTCTCCTCTGACCTCCATGTTTAAATGTCTAACTTCACAACAGGAACATTTACAGTCTGGTACAAAGCACAGTTCTGGTCTCATAGCTGGATTCCACATTCATGACAACTGTAGGGCGGGGTATTTTTATGCACCTCATAAAACTATATAAAGCCATAAATAGATACATCCTTCAGGGTGTGGTCTTTTCACTGATGGCTGGAGAAGTTATTGGCCAGCTGCCAGCTTGGGGCAGCAGCTACCTTCATCAACAGATGAATGCTGCCACCAGAGCTAACCAGTCAAAGGCCTCCGGCTTGTTGGCCGCTGGCAGCAGCTGGAACAGCTGGTATCTACTAGGGATGTTCCTGGTGACTAATTTCCCTGTCGACTGAACAAAAATTTAAATTAAGACTAGTCGACTAGTCTAAAAAAAAGGAAAACACTCAGAAAACAGTGAAAATTTATTGAAACATCGAAACAGCAACATAAGCTTCCTGAAGCCTTTACCTTCCACAAAGTTAAATGGAAGCATATCTTGCGAAGTCATTATCGTGATGAGCTGCGTTATCCTCTCAGACCGGACGGGGGAACGTCTCCGGGTAAACAATGTCACATCAGCCTGAGTGTGGCTAGCAACGCTAGCATCAGCAGCCGTCGTCTCATGCAGATTAACATCCAAATGCTTGAGTCGAATGTGGTTGCGCATTGCTCCAGTCGAGTGATTGTATGCCAGTTGTTTCTGACACAGTCTACATACTACCTTGTTTTCATTTTCTAGATTAAAGTTCCGCCAAACCGCGCTGGTTTTGCGAGAGGACATCTTCCCACCGTGCCGTTTTAAAACTCCAGTCTACTCGAGCATTGCTGTGGAGAGGGGGACTGCTGTCTGACGGCTCTGTAGCCCCGACTAGTGGCGGGCGGCTGTATGACAGTTAAGCGGCCTTGTACATGAATAAAACACAAATTGGTTTAAACGACTAATATTTCTGGTGCCGACTAGTAAGTGGGCAGACGTTTAATCGTTTAGACGACTAATTGCGCGCATTCCTAGCGTCAACACAGCAGAAGATGTTGAACTTTATAATATAATAAAAAACAATGGCGTGTTATTGTCTTAGAAACAGCGCCAAATGGCAGTTTCTGCATCCTGGCAGAAATGTTAATAGATACTACCTCCAGTAATACAAGGATTTATTATTCACAACCTTCCAGTCTCCAATGAAGCAAATAAACTGAGCGCTCACTTTAAACGGTAAATGTTAACGAGGCCATTTTGACTCTCGCCGCACAGCCGGCGGAGGAAAACACGTCCTCCAATCAGATGTTCAGACATCTGTTGGAGTTATTCTTCCCATCAGCCTGAGTTTTGCTCCCAGTCAATCTCACTTCATAGACTGAATTTAACAATCAGAGTCGTCACATTGACCAGATGCAACACCCCCCCACACACACCCCCCAGCCCTGCTATGTTACCAAGGCGACCGAGGGAAATGCAGCGTCAGCCACTTTGGTCCAGACTAAAAACTCTCCACAAATGTTGCATGCATTGATATTTGGTGCAGACATTTGAGCGTCCCGGAGGACAAACGCTATCGACTTTGGTGGTGACCTGGTTTCTCCTCCGGCGCTGCTGGTCGGCTGACATTTGTGCGCTGGAGGGAAATGTCTGAGCAGTTATTGGATCTGTCTGCCCTAAAAACTGCTGGAGACATTTATGTTTTCCTTCAAGATGAATTTTAATAACCCACCTCTGACTTTAATAGAAATAAATAAAAAATTTGAGTGTTCAAGCTTGTGAACTGATTGATGACTGGTTTTCAGTATTAATTGGCTGCGACGTGTGATCTGAGCTTCACCTTCAGCTGGAGAAGAAACAAAACACCAAATATTATAATTTCTGTCTTGAAACAAAGGCATTAAAGCTTCATGGTGCTGGAGAAAAACAGAAGTGAACCCTCAGAGCTGATAGGTTGTAGGACTGTCCAGGGTCACAACGTCCTCCCTCTGACACCAGATCCAGCTGGTTGAAGCTCTTCTGGACCAGCAGAGACCTCAACCAGCTCTTTCAGCGTCTCTGGATCTGAGCTGTAGGACGTTCAGCAGGACGTCTGGACCATCAACTCTTTCCAGAAGTGCTTCAGCTCAGACACGTTTGCAGGACGTCTGGTCTCCACAGCATGTCCACGAGGTTAAGGACTTCTCTGTGGTGGATTTACCTCCACGTTTGGGCTCCTCATCTTACGCTTCGGCTGATGGACACCGTGACGTCTTCCTGGAGGAGATTTTGACAAACTTGAGAATTCATTTTTCCCTCCATGTCAACAAGTAGTTGAGGCTCTGAAGCATCGAAGCAAGCCCAGACCATGTTGCTCCCTTCCACTGTGCTTCACCACTGGAGAGTCGTTTTGACGTGTCCATCGGTCCACAGACCATCTTCCTGGTCGTGTTGCTGATTGCTCAGGGAAGCTTTGACTTCCTCCACGGTGCTCTTCGCTGGACATCCTGTCTTTTCAAAGACTTCCACATAGTAGACTCATGGACAGAGATGTTCCTGGTGACTACCTCACTGAGGATTCTGTATCCTCTCTGGAGTCATCTTGGTTTAGGACTAAACCGTCTTTCTTTCTAGACAGTTTGTCTAAGTGTGAACGGATGGATGTCTGAACACTCTGAGGTGACTTCAGACCTCCTCCCAGCCTCATGCAGATCAACTACTCTAGATCCTGTGCCTTCAGAGATCTTTTTTCAGCAAGGCGTGGATCACACCAGCAGATGCTTCCCATAATTTCATGATAAATTAATGCAGAAAACTAGGGCTGGGCTATATGAACCAAAAGTCATATCCCGATATATTTACGCTGAATATCGATATACGATGTATATCTCGATATTTTTTTCTGCAAAGTGGGAGCAAATGTTTAGCCAAAGCCAAATATGATAAGTCACAAGTACTTTTATTGAAACCGGCTATTTCAGTGAACAGTGGCAAAATCAAATGAAAATATAAAAAAAACAGGTTTCTTCACCTGGTTCATGAAAAAATGCTCAGTTGTTCAAATAATAAAATGGAAACATAAATACTGCAGTGCTTATTGTGTTCATAGTTTTCAGTAGCGTTTTGAATCCGACTTGTTCCACAGTTGCAACGGGGACCATGTTTTTAGCAATGTGATAGGATAATGCTTTCGTTATAGTACACCACTCGTAACTTTTCTTTTCATAAGGCCCACTGGAGGAAAACGAGGCTAGCAGTGGGCTTTGTTTCGGGGCTGGAGCTTTTCCAGGATGTTGGGGCTTCTGCAGCGCGCAGCTTTGCAAACTCTTCATGCTACAGTTTGTGCCACTGTTTTAGGTGGTGAAGAAGATTTGTAGTGCTTGTTTAACTTGTTTATCACACTCCCTACATATGATGTGATTTTGTTGCTCATCTGATACTTTAAAACTGAACCATCTCCAAACTACTGTGCCTCTGCTCAGTGGCTCCGGGTCAGCAGAGCAAGGATCATTGCGCAAATTTGAACTATATCGATATATACGATATAGTCTAAATCCATATCCCAGTTAAAAATATATCAATATAATTTTTATATCGATATATCGCCCAGCCCTACAGAAAACCAGTTAATTCTAAAAGAGAGCCTCTGTTTCCTTTTTCACTGTATGAATTAAGCCTTTACATCAAAAGACAAAAGAATTTATGGTGAGCTGGTGTCTGTTAAACCAACAGCTCATCTCCCTGCTGCTCTTTATCAGCCGCCGTGCTTTCAGAGTAAATTACCCAGAACACTTGCAGGAGCGTTTCCTGATAGCGACACACAAATCAGATCAGTCTTTGTTGGACGCACGTCCTCGTCCAAATCAGCTGCGACGCCTGGCCCGGCTGCCTCGGCACCTGACCGACTCTAATTACAGCCGCTCTTCAACAGCCTGAAGAGCAGAGCGCCAATTTAACATCTTATTGCAGAAATAATGAAAATATGCTGCATTAGCGGCGGCAGGGACGGAGCCCTGTGATTGGGGGGCGTCCGGATGAGCGAACAATGCTCCGGCTCATTACCGAAGAGCCTGCTCTCACTCAGAATCGGCCTTCACAGCAAATAAAATTAATTGTGTGGCAATTGAAAAGCTGATTGAGGGGGGGTTCGGGTTCAGCGGGGACGGGAACATGCAGGAGCAATCACAAATAAACTTCTGTGCCAGTCAAACTCATTTTCAGATAACGAAGCGCTGTAAAACAACGGAGGACAAGAATGTAGGACGACTCTCCATCAGCATGGTAATGAGGCGCGCCATCAGCGGCGGCTCGGCTACGTGGGCGCCGGTCAGCGTGGAGAGGTAAAAGTGGAGCAAAAACCCGCCGCTGGTGGATCTGCATCTGTAACTCCAGCAGCGGTTCTGAGCCTCAAAGCTGCCTGCAGAGTGTCGACTTCACCAGATGATGCTTTACTTTATTGAAAATTCTCTTTGTTTGGAAATGTACTGCAAAAAAAAAAAAAAAAAAAAAAAAAAAAAAAGCCCAGCTCTGCCGGAGGCTGCTGGGAGTCAGTGGGTGTTGAAAGGCACTTCAGCGGTTTAATGTAATGGAAGGTGAAATAGCCTCTGTAAACAAACAAGTTTCAATTTCATTTTGACCTCAAAACAAAAAACAGGTCTCATCTATAAAACTACACAAGTCAAGACATCAGGATTCAGACCACCGAGCTCACGTGGATTCTGACATCTTCATTATTTAGAAGCTGATCTGCTCATTTCTTGCTCTCTAATTTTATTTCTGGACCTGTGGGACAGCGTTAGAACCAGAACAACAAGAGTCTCATTTGTTCCAGAACGACAAAGACAGAATCAGAGGGAGACGCTCCCCATGATATCAAAGGTTCTCAACTAGACTCCAGAGACGCCGACTGAATCTGCCAAAAAATAAGGGTGTCAGCAGCAAGTATTTACGTCAGTGCAGATTCAATACCACAGGGTCTTCATCAGCAGGATCCTGACTCTTCTTCACTGCTCTAAAAGCCCACTGAAATGCTCTTAAAGCAAAGCTGCTCCTTCAGAGGTGGGATGAATGTGAACAAATGTAAAACGAGCAACTTCCTCAGATACTAAAGAGCCATCAGGTGAACTAGAAGTTTGCTGAGGAGAGACCACGTTCCTCCTGAGAGCTTCGGCAGATCACTGCTGCTCTGTTCTGGTTTAGTCCAACTCCAACGTGTCTCCAGTCGTCCATGCTCACAGGAAACGTCTTCTGTCCATGTTTGTGAGGACTGAACGCAGCAGGGATTAAAGCAAATATGCTAATGTCAGAGCAGAACAGACGGCCTCGGTCTCATCACTGGATGACATCCCGCTGATGATCATCTGAAGACGCCTGACGCCCTCAGACCACCGTCTTCAACAACAGCGTGGAGAAGATTAAACAGTAATTAAATCAATAATTCAGGATGGAGACTATAATATTTATAAAGACAGTCAAAGACAACTGTCACAGTGAAATAAAAGTGAATATGGAAATAATTATGAACGAGTCAGTGAGTTAAAACGAGACTAGAACATTTCTTGATCAACATCTCTGACCCTTTTATTCAGCTTCACCTCACTGATTAATATTCATCCATTTATTCTTTATAACTATCGGGCCGATAACAGGAAATTATGACGTCATTCTGATAATTCTGATATCACGACGAATAGCCCCGATAACATATATATATTTTTGTCAACACTGCAGTGTCTCGTTCCCTCTGAGCCTTGAATGACCGGCAGTGAATGTTATGTTCAAGTGACGTCGGCATAATCAGAAAAATGATTACTCAATCAGGAAAATCAAGAATACCCCCTCATGCCAGAAAACAACTCGTTAACTCGGCCATAATTTTAGTAGTTGCTGACTTTAATTGATATTGACTAAATATTTTCCCACATGTTACACATAAAAAAGAAAAAAAATAGAAAAGGCTGAACGAACGACTAGCAAACGAGGGAACGTGGGAATTTACGTTACACCTTGAAAGCAGCCTGCAGCACAGCGTGCTCATCACAACAAACATGGCGGCGTGGAACTTCGTTAAAGTTTCTGAAGAAGATAGTTTGGTGGTTATTTGTGACGAATGCTCCGAGTGAATTCTACGAGGAGGGAAGCACAAGCTTTAATACGTAAAACCTGATCAGCCACCTACAACATAACAATCGCTTCCATGGAGTTTTGAAATTGCGCTAACGTGAGCTAACGCTAACATAAGTTAACGCTAATGTGAGCAAGTGTCCCCTCCCCTCTTCTCTCCCTCATCTCTCTCATCTAAAGCTTCCATGAGATTAAAAAAAAATAAAAACTACTGAACCTCATTTACTTTAATTAAAGGTATTAATTTAAATGGAACCACAAGCCAAAATCCTTTAAATGTTCATCTTTTTCAGTTAGTAATTCTGATGCATGTATTTCCATCAGTTCAAGGAGCCTTTATTTTTTATATCAGTCAGTAATGAACCTTATTTAAGTTAATGTGAGATATCAAATAGGTTTGTTTGATAGCTTTAAGAAAATGTTTGTGAGGTTTGACAACAGTTTTTCATTGGAGTCAAAACAATTTTTGATTTTGTTCATAGTAGTGATGTAATGATCTTAGGTATATGTGTGTGTTATCGGTATCGGCCTTTAGGAGCTGAAAGTGATCAGTTATCAGTATCGGTTTTAAAAACAGCTATCATGCATCCCTAATTTATTCATATCAGACCTGAAACACGTTGGCAGCAGTTAAAGGACATGCTGACATGGAGGACACAAGCAACAAGGACAACCAGAACCATCAGGATTATCAGGACCATCAGGACCACCAAGACTATCAGGACCATCAGGACCACCAAGACTATCAGGACCATCAGGACCACCAAGACTATCAGGACCATCAGGACCACCAAGACTATCAGGACCATTAGGACCTCCAGGACTATCAGGACCATCAGGACCTCCAAGACTATCAGGACCATCAGGACCATCAAATCCATCAGGATCACCAAGACTATCAGGACCATCAGGACCACCAAGACTATCAGGACCATTAGGACCTCCAGGACTATCAGGACCATCAGGACCTCCAGGACTACCAGGACCATCAGGACCACCAAGACTATCAGGACCATCAGGACCATCAAATCCATCAGGATCACCAAGACTATCAGGACCATCAGGACCTCCAAGACTATCAGGACCATCAGGACCTCCAGGACTATCAGGACCATCAGGACCATCAGGACCATCAGGACCATCAGGACCATCAGGACCTCCAGGACTATTAGGACCATCAGGACCTCCAGGACTATCAGGACCATCAGGACCATCAGGACAATCAGGACCTCCAGGACTATCAGGACCATCAGGACCACCAAGACTATCAGGATCATCAGGACCACCAAGACTATCAGGACCATCAGGACCATCAAATCCATCAGGACCACCAAGACTATCAGGACCATCAGGACCTCCAAGACTATCAGGACCATCAGTACCTCCAGGACTATCAGGACCATCAGGACCACCAAGACTATCAGGACCATCAAATCCATCAGGACCAGCAGGACTATCACGACTATCGGGACCATCAGGGCCATCAGGACCATCACAACCATCAGGACCATCAGGACAATCAGGGTCATCAGGACCATCAGAACCATCAAATCCATCAGGACCATCAGGACCTCCAGGACTATCAGGACCATCAGGACCACCAAGACTATCAGGACCATCAAATCCATCAGGACCATCAGGACCAGCAGGACTATCAGGACCATCAGGACCACCAAGACTATCAGGACCATCAGGACCACCAAGACTATCAGGACCATCAAATCCATCAAGACCAGCAGGACTATCAGGACCATCAGGGCCATCAGAACCATCACAACCAGCAGGACCATCAGGACCATCAGGGTCATCAGGACCATCAGAACCATCACAACCAGCAGGACCATCAGGACCTCCAGGACTATCAGGACCATCAGGACCATCAAATCCATCAGGACCAGCAGGACTATCAGGACCATCAGGACCTCCAGGACTATCAGGACCATCAGGACCATCAGGGCCATCAGAACCATCAGAACCAGCAGGACCATCAGGAATATCAGGACCATCAGAACCATCAGGGTCATCAGGACCATCAGAACCATCAATTTCATCAGGACCAGCAGGACCATCAGGACCTCCAGGACTATCAGGACCATCAGGACCATCAGGACCACCAAGACTATCAGGACCATCAGGACCATCAAATCCATCAGGACCAGCAGGACCATCAGGACCATCAGGGTCATTAGGACCATCAATATCATTACAACCATCACAACCAGCAGGACCATCAGGACCACCAGGGCCAATACGACCACCAGGACCATCAGGACCTCCTCCTGGTCTCATTTTTCCAAAAAAAAAAAAACATCTTAAAGAGTAAAATTCTCCTTATTCTGAACAGGTCGGGACTGCATTCGGACCTGAGGGCCTGGACTGAAGAACGAGAACTCAAGTCTTTTGTTCTTCTTTAATTTGACACTTGTGCGTCTCCTTGACTTCGACATCAAACGTTTTCAAATGTGCCTCGTTATGACTGACGTAGACTCATTTTAAATTGGCTTCGTCTCCTTCGAACAGGAATCTGAAAATGAGGTTTTGTTCTGGAGGAGTTGAAGGGCTGACGTCCCCGGGGACGTCATTTCCCCGGGGACATGAAGGAGCACAGATGTCAGTTTGACTGATCAAAGAGGAACATGGGAGTTTTTATTCTGCAGGTCTAAAACACATGTATCCTCTGGGACCGGCTAAATCAAACCTTCGCCTGTCGTCCTTCGCTGTGATGAGCTCGTGCCTCCGTTAAATCACAGAAATCAACCTTTGGTTCCGGTCCAAACCCCTGCAGGACTTCTGACCCAGCAGCTGGCTGGTTTAACAGGAAAAGCTGCTCTTTTCATCGTCACGTGTCTCTACAATTCCAGTCATCTTTACCGAACACTAAAGCAGACTCGATTAAACACATTTTCTACGTGACTTCATGAACGCTGTGTTGTTCTACACGTGGTTCGTTAGGAAAAGTGGACATTTTCTTTCCCATCAACTGGTGTCACAATACAATCGCCTCCAAAGATGAGCGCGGGTCACAAATCAGCCACGACAGTTAATTGCGGCTCCATCAAGTTGCAGAACGGGGACTCTTGAGCGCTGATGAGCCGCTCCATCTTGATTGAGGCTGTATTTTTGATGGGGAGGGGGGCGGGGGGAATAGAGACGTCCGTCATGTCCAATCACAGGCAGCAGACCAAGCAGCGTCCACTTCTGTTGCTACTGGTGATGCCACAAGGCAAAGGCAACCTCTCCGCCTCCGAGCCCTGGAGAGGATGCTTTGGGACACTTCGTTGCCATGACGATATTGAGATGAGCCATCTTTGGCTTTAGATGAGCTTCCGACCGCGGCGGTAAATACGGTCAAACCGCAGCGGCGTCAAACTGCATGAGGAGGATGTTTGGATGTTTGCTGGAAAACAGAATCACACGGCTCAGGGGAGGCCGGCGTGGTGGACTACAGCCTGGAGGACCGTAGCGTGGAGGACCACAGCATGGAGGACCACAGCATAGCGTGGAGGACCACACCATGGAGGAGGACCACACCATGGAGGAGGACCATAGCGTGGAGCACTACAGCGTGGAGGACCACAGTGTGGAGGAGGACCACACCATGGAGGAGGACCATAGCGTGGAGGACCACACCATGGAGGAGGACCACACCATGGAGGAGGACCATAGCGTGGAGGAGGACCATAGCGTGGATGACCACAACATGGAGCACTACAGCGTGGAGGACCACAGTGTGGAGGACCACAGCATAGCGTGGAGGACCACACCATGGAGGAGGACCACACCATGGAGGAGGACCATAGCATGGATGACCACACCGTGGAGCACTACAGCGTGGAGGACCACAGTGTGGAGGACTACAGCGTCGAGGACTGCAGCGTAGCATGCTAATGCAAGAGAAGTTTTAGCTGCATTCACATTCAAAACACCTCACAGCCCCCTGGAGGACCTGTCTCTAAGAGATGTGGGGGGGGGTCTGTATGCGTTTGCACGCATGCAAGAGTGCACATCAGCATGTGCTCGGGTCTTGGTGGGAGCTGAATAAAAACTGGCCAAACGGAAGGAAGTCAACTGCAAACCCAGTCCTCCAAAAGTTGCAGAGAAACAGAAGAACGTAAAAAAACCCAAAAACAAATAAATAACGGTGATTTTAATTTGATGTACCACAGTGTAATATCTCCTCTGCTTTAACTACAGTCCAGTCCTGGGGCCTGAGGAGACCAGCTGATGGAGTTTTTGGAGGGGAGTCTTGTCCGGTCCTGGTCTGATACAGTCCTGCAGCTGCTCAGCAGTTCTGCATCTATTCATGATGCTCTAAATGTTTCCAGCTGGTGAAAACGTCTGAAGCAAACGCAGACTCTTCTCCTGCAAACCAATGTTTTCCTAATGATGTTCCACGAGGCTCAGCATCATCCTGCTGTTGGAACTGTCAGTCCCGATGGTCTGGATTAGGGATGGGCATTCGGTCGAGATTTATTCGTCGATCGTCGGGAGAATTAATGATTAATAATCGATTAATCATTAACATTTTTATATTGCAAACTATCACAATTATTCTCGATATCGGCGTGACGTTTGTTTTCCCCTTTGGCCTGGTTGCTATGGCCTGGTTGCTATGGCTCACGCATGCCCAGATGTGTTCAGCGGCCCGGATGTTTGTGGTCGACAATAACGTGACATTTCCTGTTTTTTTTTCTTTAAATAAACAACGATAATAAAACAAGAGATATCGAGGAGACTACTGAACAAGGACAATTTATATCAAGGCGCCAGTATTACAGGCTTTTTGTTTCTTAAAAAGATGCGCTTGTTGTGTGCTCGATGTGCGCTGCAGCTCCTTCTGGTCCGTGCTAACACCGAGTTGAGGCTAGGCTAGGCTAGGCTAGGCTAGGCTAGGCTAGGCTGATGATGAACCGCCTCCACCGTCCTTTACAAGGCTTGGATGCGCGTTGTTCAAGTGATACATCATTGTCGTTGTCGATTAACTGTATTTGTAATTAGCATTGCAGTGATTGCAGTACACGTGCTCATTTTCTAAATGAAAATGGTCCCACGCCACACTTCACCGCGACCGCTTCATGATTAGGCGATGACCTACAGAAGCTCGCATGTAACAACTGAATCCAGCCAGGGTAGGGTGATGGTGAAATGTTGCCCCTGCTGCCAAATTTCTATCGGTGGCACAGAGAAATCCATTGCATTGTTTGAGGACGTGCACTGAGAACCTACATTCGGATTGTTAAAAAAAAAAAACATTCGGTTCATCGACGAAAATGAATGTCTTCGACCAAATTCTTAATGATCAATCATCGATTAATCGATTAATTATGCCCATCCCTAGTCTGGATCAGAGCGTATGTTCTTCTAAAACCTCTCAGCATTGATGTTTCCTTTCCAGATGTGGCAGCTGCCCAGACAGTAGCGCATCCCCACGCCGACAGAGATGCAGGATTCTGAACTGAGCGCTGACAAATTTAAAGATTAAATGTGGACTGGTCTGAGCGCAGTTTTTACTGTTGGAGTGCATAAACAGCAGCGAAGAGCAGCTGGAGGTCACCTCCTGTTAATGGACCCTACGAACTGACATTATGAATATGAATGACATTTAATTGCATCATGATGAGGTTGAATAACAGGAAGTTAAAGTAAAAACCTATTTCAACAATAGACGAACCCAGAAAGGCTTTAATGATGACTTTCCATTGCTGAAGTTGGCCAACACGCTGTTGACAGAAACTGGCAGCACAGATGTGAATAATACACCCCCACATGGGAAACGCTCATCTACTGAGGCCCTTATTAATACCCATGGAGCCAAAAAAAAAAAAAAAAAAAAAAAAAAAAAAAAGGAAAAGCTCCAGAGCACAGCGGAGAAACTCAGGACCTAAAAATAACGCCCGTCCTTCCCTCGAGTCTCTGGTTGCACATGTGCTGCTTTTGAATTTACTCCACGCTGGTCGCCATCTATTTGAGGAGTGACTGCTGCTGAATATCAACAGTGAGCCCCCCCCCCACCCAACTTTCTTCTTGTTAGGAGTTGAAACCAATGAACCAATCACCAGCAGGCCTCTATGAAAGCAGACGTTTCAGCGTCATCTGTCTAATAAGAACTTGGAAGCAGGACTGAGGTTCACTGAAGAAACCAGCAGACCTCTGGAACGATGAGACCAGAGACCAGAGACCAGAACCACGTCTGGAGGAGACCAGCAGGACCACCTCAGATCCACTGAAGCACGGTGGTGGAGGGGTGATGGTCTGGGTTGAGTCTGGATACCTCAGTCACTGATGGACCATGAAGTCCTATGAACATCTAGACCCATATATGGTTGCTGATGCAGACGTTTGTACCCCTAAACTCAGATGCACCCCAAAGGCTGAAAAATAAAGCTGGAAGATAAATAGAAAATCAAGTGAAACCAACATTCAGAACCCATGACTAACTCAATCCTGCCCATATAAATAATGTATCATTTTTTCTTTAATTCTTTTATTAATTTCAAGCTGTGTGTGTTTGTGTGCTGCGTCTTATTTACAGATACGAGCTGATATGGTTTCTCCTCCCCTTCACTTCTGTTAAATTGCATTTGCTTAATACTGGGAGCCACTATGATCAGATGAAGCGAGGTTTTCAGATCAGTGAGATCTATTTCTGAGTTATGAGCACTGAATTAAATATCTCTGAAATGTTGAGCTGCTTTTATCAGCTCCTGCAGTCTAAACCCAATAAAGCGACACACATCCCGACCCCGGCTCCGTTTTCAGCACCGATACACGACACCCATATCAATCACGACCAACTCTCCTCGTGCGTACGCAGCGCCGCCTCCTCGTCCACGTACAGTGGATTCTTTGATTGCACACAAAGCCTTCTCAGATTAGGCCGGCGGGGATTAGTGGTCTGCTGCCCACATGGACTCCGCCAGCTGAGTGTAATCTGACACCGGAGACGAGACTGGACAGCTCTGTCGGTCTCAATGACGGACAAATAAAGAACAAGAAGCCATCTGCTATCAGAATCCCACACATCCATCTCTGGAACGCCGCTTCGCCGACACACGAGACGGACGAACATACTACACGCAACACTTTATCTCACGTATCTGACAGGCTCTTCAGCTGATTTTATGCCACGACATTTCACAATAAAGGTTCAAAAGCAACAAAAAAAAAACTTTTCTAAAGTTCCAATTCCAAATAAATAGGTTTGACCTTGTGATTCATAAAAACACCTTCAGAGAGATTCACCCATCTGTGACAAATCCCAACCTACGATATGTGAAACAACTGCAGAAATGTGTTCTTACAGCAAACACGGTTCCTGGAGTGAATAATATCCCCAAAGGATTCTGAGAGTCTGAAGGAGTCCCTGTGTGCATGGGACGATCTTCTAGGTGGAGAACCACATCTCAGTGATGCTCTGGCGGCAGTCAGCCAGGGCTGGGAGTAAATATGATCTTAAAACAAGCAGATGGAGGCCAAATACCTCCACTCTGGTCTGGGTCTGTGATGTCACAGAGACCACCGGTCCTAAACTGGCCCAGACCCAGAGACAGGTCTGCTTGAACTGGGACTCACCTGAAATACAAATAAACGCTTTCAAGCACAAAGAAAGTTATTTTGTTCATAATTCATCCCCTTTAAGAGACGCTCTCACGATGAACCGTAAAGATGTTAAATCCTCACCGACTCACTGATCAAAATGTTCAGATTCTCTTTGAAGTTCCTGCATTTCAGGCATTTGTTAGACATCAATACCGACTCTTTCATCCAGTTTTAGATGCAGCAATGAGGCATGTCTTCTTTTAAGTCAGAAAACCATTTCCACAGCCGATCTCTGAGGGGATCAGGACGATGGAAAGACTGCATACCCTCCTAACATGGTGACTTGGGTTGGGGTTAGTCGTCCTGCTTTTGTAAACTACGGTCGGAGTGACATTAGTTCATTTTGTCGTATGGACCAGTGCGTAATTTTCTTTAGCCTTTGGGCCACACCTGTCTCCAAACGACATGAGCTTATGAGTCCTGAGCCACATCCATATCACACAGCTCGTGCCAAAACCCAAGTTTGGACCAGCTCATGGACTCTGGGACACGTCCGGGACACGTAGCGCTTTCTGGTGTCGTAACTGAGCCATGAAGTGACAAACGTATCCCAGATTAGACTTGAATGTGTCTGCCGTCAGGGACGTGGTTTCTATGAATAAAAATGTCTTCTGCCCCCGTATCTGGGGGTCCTCGTCAGCCACGGGTTGATACACGATTTAAATATTCAACTAATGTGATCAAAACTGCAGTTGGAAAGCCTGGATGATCAGCTCTTCTTTCATCAGTATAATTAATTTGATATGAATCAAATTAATTGTTAGGATTACCGCCTGTCTGTTGTTTCCTCCTTTGTTGCAGGAGATAATTGGCTCCAACAGATAACCACTGATCCTTTTACCACATCACGGCTGCCACAAACACCACGGCGGTAAAAAGACTCCACGGCGGTGGCAGCTGTCTTCGCTAATGTCCCATCTGAGCGGGCCGCTGTGACAGCCCCAACTCTCCCTGACACCGGGACGGCCTCCCAGAGACACCGCCGGAGGATTCATCCTGTCAAAGTGTCAGTCGCATCAAACGATGAGCCCGAGCAGAGAGTCGAGGCTCAGGAGGACAGCGAGGTCCTGCCGGAGATACCGCACACTGCTCTGTACTCCACAGTAAGTGCACATGACTGCCCCTGAAGGGATGATGTAACGCACTTTTCACACGTTTAGTCAGATTTGCGGTTCACGGGAGCATCGCAGATTTGCTTCGTCCATGACAGAAGACAAAAAGACTGTTTAGCTGCATTCCTAACCGTTTTTTTTTTTTTTTTTTTAGATGTCGACAAGATCTTACAACGAGATGAACCAGTGAGGCTTGGAAACACATGTAAGTATGTGAAGCCCTTTGAACCGCCAGGCTTTCTGCATTCATGCACCATAATGTGTGATCTGATCTTCATCTGAGCCACAGTGACAATCACAACGTGCTCCAGCTGATAACACACAAACTGATCATTTCAGTCACGGCGCCGGAGGGAAAACGGAAAGAAAGAAAGAGAAAGTTGATCCGCATGAGTCTGGAAAGAGATGAAGTCATCTCAGAGGGTTTATCATCCATCCGTCTACTGTTAGACAAACTCTGGACACAAAGACAACTCAGTTCTGTGGTTTCACTTCCTAGAAGTGGACGTCCAGCCGAGGCAACTCCGAAGACTCAGAAACCGCACTGAGGTGAAGAACAACAGCTGTTGGACCCGGAACATCTCTGCTCACGAGTCCAGCATACTGAAGTCATTTAAGTATGGTGGAGGGAGCATCGTGGTCTGGGACAAGGTTATTATCGTTGACGAAAACGAACGAGTTTTAAAAAAAAACGATAACTAACTGAAACTGTATTATGTGTTTATAAAATGAACTATAATTAACTATAATAATATCAAAAACATCCATTTTAGTGTTTGTAATTTTTTTCCTCATAAACGTTTGAAATCTATTAACTTCGCTCCATTGTACAACAACAACAACCGCAAAAACAAAAAAAAAAAAAAGTGATCAGCAGTGATGGCTGCGGCAAAAGTTGGGAGAAAGCGACACAGTCCTTTTGGGATTTCTTTGACTATGACTGTGTTAACGATAAAAATAAGTGCCTTGTTGTAGAAGCAGGTGATACAATGTGTGGAATACTTCTGAAGGAGAAAAAACCCACAAATCTGAAAGTCTATTTGAAAAGCTCACACCAGAAGGCTAACCAAGACTAGCTGGATAAGCTAGTCTTGGTTAGCCCCCTGGAAAGAAGGCTAACCAAGACTAGCTGGATAAACTAGCCTAAGCTAGCCCCCTGGAAAGAGAAGCTACAGCTGCAGGCCAGTCAGCGTTGGGAAGGAACGGGAGAAAACAGCAACCATAATGGACTGTTTCCATGGAGACCAGATAGCTGCTGGTCAGTAAATACGCAGGAACACCAGAAGCAGGAAGACGCAGTGATAAATATGTTTATTGAGACCAGAATGTAAACACAACTATGTGATTCGATAGCCTTCAAAAAGTTCAGTGCTTCACTCCAACCAAAATTACAACCCTAATTTACAAAATAAAACTAAAACTAACACTGAAACTAATAAAAACTAAACTAAAACTAAGTATTTCAAAACAAAAATGAATAAAAACTAGCAAAACTGCTCTAAAAATGAATTAAAACTAACTGAATTTGGAAAAACTAAACTTAAAACCAAATAAAAACTAAAACTAATGGAAAATCCAAAACTATTATAACCCTGGTCTGGGACTGCTCCGACCACCATCATGGCTGGAAAATGAATTCTCAAGTTCACCAGGATCTCCTCCAGGATGATGTCAGGCTCTCTGTCCAGCAGTGGAAGTGGGATGACCCGGCTTGACTCCGGGCCAGAACATTCTGATGGTGGAGCTGCTCACAGAACGAAGGAACGGAAGGACCAAGAACAACGCTACCAAGCTTAACTATCACATTTGCTGCGGTCCCATGTAGGGCTGGGCGACTTTATCAATTCTGCGATATATATCGATATTTTATTTCCCCAGAGAGTATCGATTTTTCAGCCGCGGGTATCGATATTCTAAGCTCCCTTCAAAACCCCCATGTCTCGCACGGGTGCTCTTCCTGCAAAGTGCAGAAAGAGTCATTTAGTCCTCCAGCCCCTAGTGTCGCTGTAGAGCATTTCTAACCAGTTACCCAGAAGCTTCTTTCTCTTCCAGCTACAGCTGATCCAGTCAGGAGGATGGCGGCGAGTATAAATCCAGCGCCTGCGTGCTTAAAAGCAGATGTGTGGGAGCAGTTCGGGTTGAAAAAGAAAAAGGAAAGTGAAGATTTAGACAAAAGTATGGTGGTTTGCAAGCTGTGTCACACAAACGTGAAGTACTCTGGAAATACCACCAACCTGCGAGGCGAGCCCACCTGAAACGTCACCACCGGACCAGCTAATGCTAACTGAGAGCTAGCCAAACTTTATTTGTCAGGATTTGAGACCGTATTCAGTGGTGGAAAACGCCGGCTTTAAGAGCTGTGTTTACTCTCACGGCAATGTGTCGCAGTTATCTTGTCCCCGGTATGCCGCAGTTACTTTTGATTTATGCTCAATGTTGAAGCGCGTCTGCGCTGTTATTCAACGCCACAACGGAGAGGGACAATCACGAACTAGCTAAACTTACTAAACGTATCTCTTGCGTTTTTCCACTTCCTCACCGTCTCGGTCGTATCCAGACCCACATTCATCTCTATCTCCCTCCATGAATAACTAGAATATGTGCTGTCTTTGTAGTGTGGAGAACCAGAATCGTACAGATTCTGCAGTACCGGCCGCCCCGGTGGCGCAGTGGTTAGGGCAGGCGGCTATATACAGAGGCTACAGTCCTCGTGCGGCTGGTCGTGAGTTCGATTCCCGGCTTGGCGACTCTTTCCCGGGTGTCTTCCCCATTCTCTCTGCCCCCCTTCCTGTCTCTCTACTTTCAATAAAAGGCCACTAGAGCCAAAAAATCTTAAAAAAAAAAAAAAGATTCTGCAGTACTTCCTCATTTCTTCGACGTGGATGTAGAATTGACCAATCAGAGGCCTCCTTTCTCTCCTCTCTGCGACGCTGTCTGCAGTCACCTACCTTTCAGTTCAGTTAATTCAAACAAATTGGAACACCCACAAGATGTCACCAAAATCACTTTGTCCCTGTTAAAATCTTTCAGAAAATGATGTAAATATATTGTTAGAAAAATATCGATATAATATCGTATCATGAGCCAAATGTATCGTATCGTATCGTAAGATTAGTGTATCGCTACAGCCCTAGTCCCATGAACATTTGGAAAGAGATGCACTGTCAGGGTTCGACGTGGGTTCCCTCCTACAGCGCACGTATGCCGTGGGTTTGATGCTGAAGCATGAATCGGGCTTCAGATGAAGGTCAGATCACATTTATTGGCAAATTACTGCAGTAAACAGTTAATTCCCAGGCGTTTCCATGCATTTCCTTAACAGCAGACGCGTGTGCGTGTCTGTCTGAGGCAAAGGCTTTCAGACAATCTGCTCCGTTCACCTCCCGCTGGGCCTCCAGCCCAAATCCATTTACATCTCTGAGCTGTCGTGAGGATAAAAAGCCCCCACAAGCCCTCACACACACACAAACACACACACAAACACACACTCACAGACCAGGATGAAGTCCCAGCATGCAGCCCGGGACATCGCTTTAATGTCTGCCATGTAAAGTTGTGACTGAGAAGTTGTTTTATGCCCTTTGCCAGCAGTCAGGCATCATATCCAGTTGATACTCAGTTAACGTCCTGCACACCAGCAGGTCACACACAGCAGACACATGAATCATCGCACACGCTCACAAACGCAGTCACGACTTCCAGCGAAACGCACGCTGGTCCTCGTTAAGCCCCGAGCTCACCTCAGGCCTCCGTGACCGACCGACGCCGCCGGCTTACGCTGGATTAGAGGACCAAACAACGGAGTCCGACTGAGGACTTTCTCAAACGGCAAATGGACACCTCGTCACCTGAGCGTAAACACGCCAGGTTAGACGGCGGGCTGGGGGGCGGGGTCTGGCACTGTCAATGACACGCCTGTTGACAGGTGAGCGAATCATTAACGGCAGCAGAAGCAGCGAGGGATCTGAACTTTTACTGAGTTTTAAACCGATCATCACTGACTCAACTACTTCTGTTTGACACCAGAGTTTTAAAATCGTGAACTGAGACTAAAGAAGAATCAGCTGAATTCCAGGAGAGATTTTAAAGGTGGATAAAGGTTTATATCCATGAACTGTTGGAGTCGTGTCAGTTTATTGGCCTGATCCTTATCTGGACTTCCTTCATGTCACGGCTCTCCCCTGAAATCAACAAGATGTTCCCTTAAACATTAACATGAAACCAAAACCCAATCCGTCTTTTGTCAGTGTGATAGCTGTTAATGTTTTACTTGGAGGCTAATCTTCAACGTTTTGGAAGTGAACAGAGAAGACAGCTGCAAAAGAAGAACTTCAGGTCAAATATTTGGCATACCAGGAAGAAACAAATGATCATCTGGTTCTTTTTAGAGATCTCAAGGTCAGGTCAATATATCCTCAGATGAGACGACACATGAGGCTGCAGCTCCTCTACCGACCACTAGAGGCTGCAGCTCCTCCACTGACCACTAGAGGCTGCAGTTCCTCTACTGACCACTAGAGGCTGCAGTTCCTCTACCAACCACTAGAGGCTGCAGTTCCTCTACCGACCACTAGAGGCTGCAGTTCCTCTACCGACCACTAGAGGCTGCAGTTCCTCTACTGACCACTAGAGGCTGCAGTTCCTCTACTGACCACTAGAGGCTGCAGTTCCTCTACCGACCACTAGAGGCTGCAGTTCCTCTACCGACCACTAGAGGCTGCAGTTCCTCTACCGACCACTAGAGGCTGCAGTTCCTCTACCGACCACTAGAGGCTGCAGTTCCTCTACTGACCACTAGAGGCTGCAGTTCCTCTACCGACCACTAGAGGCTGCAGTTCCTCTACCGACCACTAGAGGCTGCAGTTCCTCTACCGACCACTAGAGGCTATAGTCCCTCTACCGACCACTAAAGGCTGCAGTTCCTCTACCGACCACTAGAGGCTGCGGTTCCTCTACCGACCACTAGAGGCTGCAGTTCCTCTACCGACCACTAGAGGCTGCAGTCCCTTTACCGACCACTAGAGTCTGCAGTCCCTCTACTGACCACTAGAGGCTGCGGTTCCTCTACTGACCACTAGAGGCTGCGGTTCCTCTACTGACCACTAGAGGCTGCAGTTCCTCTACTGACCACTAGAGGCTGCAGTTCCTCTACCGACCACTAGAGGCTACAGTCCCTCTACCGACCACTAGAGTCTGCAGTTCCTCTACCGACCACTAGAGGCTACAGTCCCTCTACCGACCACTAGAGTCTGCAGTTCCTCTACCGACCACTAGAGGCTACAGTCCCTCTACCGACCACTAGAGTCAGTCTCTATTGACCTCCATGTTAAAATGTCCTGGTTTACAGCTGAAATAATCGTATCCACAGTCTGGTATAACAAACAGTTTAAGGGGGTGAATTTTTATGTATCTCACCAGGTAAGATTATAGAAAAGAGGACAGGATGGAGAGATGATTTCACTGACACTGAGGGAAACCCTTCAGTCTTTTAATAAATCCTTTCTATGTAGCAATATCAGGTGTGACCACATGGGGATGTATTGATCTGCTTTGTTGACAAGAAAGGCTCTGACAATACTCCTCCCTCCCTCTCTGTGCTTACGATGCACAGAGAGGTAGAGATGTAACCTTTATTTTTTTCTTCTCTGAACATTTACACATCTGATGTTCGGGTAAATTTATGGAACTTCCGCATCTGAGAAGCTGTTTTCTACTTGTGATCTTTTTCACTATACAAGGCTTAACTCCAAATCATTTGGAAATGGTTTCATACTCTTTTCTAGACTGATGTGCAGCGACAATTGCTTTTCTGAGACCACTGCTGATGTCTTTCCCTCTTTGGCATCGCGTTACCACACGCCTGAAAGCTCCAGACCAGCAAACCAGCCAAAACATCTGCTTTTACGGAGGTCTGAACACCTGCTGATGATCAGTTCATCAAGGATGATGATCAGCAGCAGCTGGCTGAACTTCACCTTCTTCAGTCCTGTCTAACCAGTCAGGAGGTATTTAGTGTTTCATGGGATCTTTGCATATATCTGAAATAATAACACATCAGCAAAAAAAGAGAAGAACTAAGGATCAGACTGTCAGAGATTGTGGGAATGCCAGTTTGAGCAGGTGGATCTTCAGCGATGGTGTTTGTCGTGAGTTCCCGATGCGGTGGAGAAGCAACTCCAGAGGGCAGCGAAGCCTCAGCCTCCAGGACTCTGGACCAGGGCGCTTGGTCCTGGTGATGGGGTCAGGAGGGTGGAGTCAGCAGATCAGAGACGGCAGGTGGTGGGAGGAGCTACTGGATACGGTGTCGGAGCCAGAGAAGCTGACTGTAAATATCTTTAACCTGAATTTCTACCAGCAGTAGCAGCAGAAAGTAGGGATGTTCCTGGCGACTAATTTCCCTGTCGACTAAACGAAAATTTTAATTAAGACTAGTCGACTAGTCTAAAAAAAAGATGCGCTCCAGCCTGGAAGTTATCAGTTTGCGTCCCAGTACGATGTATTCGGGCTCAACATATTCCATTAGCTTCCTGAAGCCTTTACCTTCCACAAAGTTAAGTGAAAGCATATCTTGCGAAGTCATTATCGTGATGAGCTGCGTTATCCTCTCAGACCAGACGGGAGAACACGTCTCTGGGTAAACAATGTCAAATCAGCCTGAGTGTGGCTAGCACCGCTAGCATCAGCAGCCATCATCTCATGCAGATTAACATCCAAATGCTTGAGTCGAATGTGGTTGCGCATTGCTCCAGTCGAGTGATTGATGCCAGTTGTTTCTGACACAGTCTACATACCACCTTGTTTTCATTTTCTAGATTAAAGTACCGCCAAACCGCGCTGGTTTTGCGAGAGGCCATCTTCCCACCGTGCCATTTTAAAACTCCAGTCTACTCGAGTATTGCCGCGGAGAGGGGGGCTGCTGTCTGACGGCTCTGTAGCCCCGACTAGTGGCGGGCGGCTGTATGACAGTTAAGCAGCCTTGTACATGAATAAAACACAAATTGGTTTAAACGACTCATATTTCTGGTGCCGACTAGTAAGTGGGCGGACGTTTAATCGGTTAGACGACTAATCGCTTGCATCCCTAGCAGAAAGGGTGGTCTGGTCTGGGAGGGGGGCCAGCAGAGTGAGTCACACCTCAGACCTCTGGGCAGGTCAGGGACCCGTCAGATTGTCCAGCTCAAATAGACAGAGACCACAGGAATCCAGGAAATGCCTCTGAGCTCCAAAACAAACCGCTCTATTCACTGCTCTGACTCACCGCTTCACCTGCAGCCTCATCGCCGCATCGACTGACCTTCTGCTGAATAGACGCAGCATCCTGCGAGCTTTAGATTAAAGTCAGGCAAACTGAGACCTGAAGGAGATGAACTTCAGACTCGGGTCTTTTCTTTATCAGTGTTTGCTCACGAATACGGACACGTGAAAAATCACTCTCATTTAGTTCAACAAACATCAGGAAACCAGATCCCACAGTGACTTCATTTATGCAACAGAACTGAAATGATGTGAGATAACTTCTTCCACAGGATTTAGGAACTGCAGCTGCTGATGATCAGTCATTCATCTGCAGCTGTCCAGACCTCTGAAAACCAGATGTTTCGTCTGGAGTATTCAGGTGTGTGTTAACACAATGCAAAGAGGGAAAGACATCGGCAACAATCTTAGAGAAACAGCTGTTGCTGCAGGTCAACGTGGTAATGTGTAATTTGACATTCTCCAGTGGGAAACAATCTTGACAGGACGTCACAGCAGATCGTGTAATGACCAGAGAATGTAAAGGATCACCGTCTCAGAACATCTTAAATGTTCAAGCCCACGACAGTCCAGCTAGAAGAAGACTGGACCAGTACGGTTTGATTGAAACGGTTTCCAGGAAAAAAACAAACCAGAAGACTTCTGGAACAATGAAACGAACGTGGAGCAGGAGCACCTTAGACCCACCATCAGGCACGGTGGTGGAGGGGTGATGGTTTGGAGTTGTTTTGGACTCCTCTGTCACTGGTCTCGAGGCAAACATGAATCCATCTGTCTGACAGCTGAAGCTTGGATGATGCCGGCTGATGTGACAGGACAAAAATCCCAAACACAGCAACAAATCTACATCAGCACGGCTGAAAAATAAAACAATCAAGGTTTTCCAAAAACCAAGTCCAAGTCCAGAGCTCAGGCTAATTGAAATGCTGTGATGGGACCTTCAGGGAGCCATGGATAAATGTCCAAAAACCTTCACTGAGGCTATGTTGTAAAGAAGCGTGGACCAAGATTCCTCCACAACCATGTGAGACTGATAAAGTCATAAAGGAAACCATCCATCAGCTTCCACTTTTCTAAATTCGGGTCATGGGGGCAGCAGCTTGGACGGCTCCTCCAGCTCTTCCAGGAAAACACAGAGGTGCTCCGAAGCAGAGCCAAGACACATGTTGTCTTCAGCATCTCAGGTCTGCCTGGAACAAACTCCCCACAGAGGAGTCAGAAGGCATCCGGACCAGATGTTGGAAGCACTTCAACTGGTTTCTCCTGATGTGGAGGAGCAGGGACTCCCTTTCAAGTCTCACCATTATCAGTGAACTTCTACCTTGAAGGAAGAGGAAGCTCCTTTCAGCTTCCTGTATCCGCCATCTCCTTCTTTCAGTCACTACCTTCAGTTCAGCTCACTCTGTTCCACTGTTTCCCAGCTGAGCACCACGGCCTAAAATCACGGTCAGCACCGAGAGCTGAACATCCCCGCTTTATGAAGCCAACAGGTCCACATTACACACAAAAAACAAGAGAGGAGACCCCGACACCACTGAGCCGGACCCCTCTGGTCCTCGGCTGAATCCAGAAATCCTGTCCATGAAAGTTATGAACAGCATCTGTGGGAAAGGGCAGCTCCCACCTGCGCGGCCAACAGCGTTCATCATTCATCGCTGCGTTAATATTTAATGTATAATCTCATTATGCTGAACAGGAGAAGGATTTTTATGAATCACGTCTCCAGTAGCTGTGAATCAGTATTCTGGCGGCTGAGCCGCGGCGGCGTTTACAGGTTAGAGGCCGTTAAAGCGTCCGACAGAAGCGGAGGAGTGGATCACATCTGAAAGCAGCTGATAAACGCTGGAGGGGGAGGGGGAGGGGGGGGGTGTCAGGAGGAAGAGGACCAATGAAGTCTTATGTAACCGCTGAGTTTAACACAGAGAAAACACTGGTAATTATTTAAACGGACTTCAAACTGCTCACATGATCGACCAGCAAAACCACATCAAGTTCCATCATTATTATTATTGTTCTGGACTGGCCGAACCAGTTCCTGCTGCTGTTCAAACTACATTCAAGAGAAACTAGATCTGTTTCCCGCTTCTTTGGAAATGCTTGAGCCTTTATCTCTCTGCTTTGTTACAAACGAGGATGCTTTGACAGAAAAAAACACCAGAACAACCCACCAGAGCAACATTTTTTTTTCCCCCCAGCAGCAGCGGGAATCAAATAATGACCCCTGATGTAAACTGATCAATACAAACCTGCGGGATTTTGTTACATTTCAGAAAGAGGAGCATGAAATCAGAAATCGAGTCGTTTCAAGACGTCACAGACGGCGAGACAAAGCTGTAAAGTTTGTGTGATGGGTTAGGGTTCGGATACCTGCAGGGCAGATGGTAGAAGGGATATCCAGAGTCAGGAATGTGGTTGCAGTAGCTCGAGTGGCTCCACATCTTGTTCCTCGGGATGACGGAGCTCAGGTGCAGCGGTGCGTTTCCTCCGTTTTCTATTTCCAGTGAAGAGGTGAACTCGGGTGAATCAGCGCTGCCTCTTCCGTCGTTCGAGCGGCTCCATGAGGAGGGAAAGAGGCGGCAGGTGGGTCTGAGGGATCAGGGACGAGGTGAGGTGACGTTTCGACCGCTGGAGCCCGAGCAGGGAGGAGACGACGGCAGGTGAGTCAGGTCTGCGCTGGTTTAAACACCTGGGAGAGAAGCTCGACTGCCCCAGGTGAAGTCTGACATCACAGACGGCTCCGGACGGTCATTCCCCCCCCCTCCCACCCCCCTCGCGCCTCAGGTGTAATCAGGGAAACCAGATGTGTCTGAGGTCAAACTTCCTGAGCTGATGAATCACGTGTCACCAGCCCACCTCTCAGGTATCCAGACTTTTCAGCCTCACAGGATCTACAGACAAGCAGCGGATCCGATCAGTTCCTGTTAAATCTTACAGTTTGATTCCAAATAAATGCCGTCCAGGTGCGTCCTCTCCAAACTTCACAGGTGCCACAGATCCATCTCTGGTCGGTGGGTGGGGGGGGAGGTCCGCCGCGTCCGTCTGTCGTATATCATTTATCCGAGGCAGCTGGCGGAGCCACGAGTACCCGCTTTACCCAAATCACAGGCTTCTCACCAGATTTGCAGCCTCATGAAACGGCAGCAGCGAAGCGCCGAGCGGAACAACCGAACACGCTCAGAAGGAGAAGGAGGGAGGGAGGGAGGAGAGAGAGAGAGAGAGAGAGAGAGGAGGGATGTGGCAGCAACGAAGGGAGAGAGAGAGAACGAGGAAGAGGTCGACAGAGCAGAGCTGCATTCCTCCTCCTACCTCGCGCTCATCCGGCAGGATGAACGAAACACTCTGGGAGAGGAGGAGTGAGTGTCGGAGAGAGAGAGAGAGGAGGGGCAGGAAACACCAGCAGGTACATGTCACCTCAGATCCCTCACCTTTACCTGACAGTCACCTCCTCCTCCAGTCCTGTCTATTTTAGGTTAATAAAATCATTGACTGTACTTGGTCTCATCTAGGGATGGGCATTAGGTGAAAATTTATTTGTCGATCGTCGGGAGAATTAATGATTAATAATCGATTAATCATTAACATTGTTATATTGAAAATTATTCTTCCATATTGGGGTGACATTTGTTTTCCCCTTTGGTCCTGGTTGCTATGGCCTGGTTGCTATGGCCCGTACATGCCCAGATATGTTCAGTGGCCCAGATGTTTGTGGTCGAGAATAAGGTGACATTTCCTGTTTCTTTTCTTTAAAAAAACAACGATAATAAAAGAAGAGATATCGAGGAGACTACTTAACAAGGACAATTTATATCAAGGCGCCAGTATTACAGGCTTTTTGTTTCTTAAAAAGATGCGCTTGTTGTGTGCTCGATGTGCGCTGCAGCTCCTTCTAGTCCGTGCTAACACCGAGTTGAGGCTAGGCTAGGCTAGGCTAGGCTGTGATAGAGATGAACCGCCTCCACCGTCCTTTGTGCGCATCCGGCTTGGATGCTCGTTGTTCAAGTGATACATCATTGTCGTTGTCGATTAATTGTATTTGTAATTAGCATTGCAGTGATTGCAGTACACTTGCTCATTTTCTAAACAAAAATGGTCCCACGCCACACTTCACCGCGACCGCTTCATGATTAGGCGATGACCTACAGAAGCTCGCATGTAACAACTGAGGCCAGCCAGGGTAGGGTGATGGTGAAATGTTAGTTGCCCCCCTGCTGCCAAATTTCTATCGATGGCACAGCGAAATGCACTGCATTGTTTGAGGACGTGCACTGATAACCTACATTCAGATTGTTTAAAAAAAAAAAAAAAAAAAAAAAAAAAAAAAAAAAAAAAAAAAAAAAAAAAAAAACATTCGGCTCATTGACGACGAAAATTTATTTCTTCAACCAAATTCTTAATGATCAATCATCGATTAATCGATTAATTATGCCCATCCCTAGTCTCAACATGAGACTTTTTCCCCAGATCTGTGTTTTATGGTCCATTTTTAAGTCGTGTCACGCTGACATCATCACACATCCCTGATTCATTTAACAAAAAGGAAAAATAAACGACTCAATAAATGACAACGTGGGCAATCCTACGTGTCCCCCGGGTCCTGCTGACGACCAGCAGGTGTGCAGCCGTCTACAAAAGCAGACGTTTTTGCTGCTCTGGAGCGTGCAGGTGTGTGATAACACAATGCCAAAAGGGAAAGGCATCAGCAGTGGTCTGTTATTGCAGCTGTTAATGTTTGGATTAATGTCAGAGTCAGCTCCTACCAATACAGCGCCATCCAGAGGCCTGGAGGACAGGCGTTAATCCGACTCTTCAGAAACCCTTTTGGTGACATCACAGAGGGTTTTTCCAGTTCTGGTTTTATGCAGAATCTGGTATCTCTAGAGCAGGGGTATTCAATTAAAAGCCACAGAGGTCCGGTTAATAAATTTTGTCTAAGTAGAAGGTCCGAACCAAAGTCCCGCATTTTGAAAAAGTAACTAATTTTTGTTTTAACTTCAAATGCAGGAATATTCTGACATATTCCATCTTTTATCATAAATAAAAGCAGTCCCATGCATTTAAATAAGCCTAAGGCTTTTATTTCAAATCAACCAAAAGTGAAATCTCAAAATAAAATCAATGATAGTGCAAGTCCACGCCTGAAGAATTCAAGGCCTCTTCGAGTAAAAAATTAAACCCTGAAAAAACTAAAAAATGTAAAAAAAGGGCATTGACTTTTTCATAGAACATTTTTCTTTGAACTGTCCTTCTTTCATCTTGAATTGAAAGCCTCTTTAAAGTAAAAAAGTAAACTCATGTACATTCAGGAAACATTAACTAAAAAGTGCAACAAAAAAGTGCTGTGTTTCGTCTCATAGTGGCGTTTCACGTTCCCACTTTGAATCAACGCCACGGTCTCAGAGCTGATGAGGCAGACAGGCTTGGAACTGCCGACCGGGAGTATAAACATACATTCTGCTGTCCATTCGTCTTTAAAACAACCGTTTTCAGTGTCTACCTTTCTCTTTTTCGAGAAAGCCATGATGTCTCCGTGGTATCTACTCTGCTTTCTTCCTGCGCTGTTGCTAACGTCAGGGCTAAAGTTTGTGCTCGTGTGACTGATTTTGAGTTTGCTGGGAATAATGTAGGTGTGGTTTGGTTTGGGGGTGCAATGAATTCTGGGATCTAATCTTGATTTGCTCGGAGAATTTGCATGTGGCCACTATATTCTAGTTGATGCGATGTCAGAGAGGGACTTTGGCCATGTGTAGATACGTTGCCAACAACAAACACGCGTTTCCAAGCTACGTCTCTGACTATGAGCTAGATTACTGTATTAACTGAAGTAGCAGCGCCCGCTGTAAATATCCACGGTCATTCAAAACCGCTCTGTGAAAATGACACTACAGTACTTATTTTTTGCATTGGTCACGGGTCCGGACAGAACCATCTCCCGGTCCAGATTCGGACCGGAGTCCGCTGTTGCATGACCCCCGACTCTAGAGTATCTTTTCACCTAGAATAACTCCGTAAGTCTAATTATTTCAGGATGATAAAGACCACAAATAAAAAAAGAGGCTCTTCCTGGAAACAATGAGATCTGGCTCACATGCTTCCTGATTGGCTGAATTCCTGGAGGCCTGCTCATGAGAGGAGCTAATGACTTATGTTGAATAGACAGAAATGTTTTCAGCCCCTCAAATCTTTCTGAACATCTACTAATATGAATAACATGCATTTAGTTGATAATTAGGTCACATCTAAATGATAATCTATCACAGCATCACTGAAGATAATTCAGAAAACGTGGAAAAACGTCACAAATGCTGGCTTTGTTTTTGCTCTAATCAAAAGTGACTCTCCACTTCCTGACGACTCCATGAAGAAGGTTGGTAACGCTTCCAGAGGCCTGGTTTGATCACTTTTATTAGCAACTAGAACAGAAAGCTTCATATTTGCCTCACAGCACACAAACTTGCTAATTTACTTCAATTTGACCTGTTTTCACAAACTTACTCTCGTCTTGCATCACTGTTCTGTGTGAAGTTAATGGTTAATTTTGAGGCCTATGGCAGTTACTTTGCAAAGAAAAAGAAGAAGAAGAAACACAGTTTTCCATTTGTGGATAATTACCAACATAATCTGCTGATAATTAGAACTGAAACTGATGTCACGCTGAAAAAGCCAGTGGCTGCAGCCAGGTGACGCTGAACAGGAATCTTCAATAGGTGTGCAGTTTGTTGGCATCTAGCATTCACCTTTGTATTAACACAATGCCAAGAGGGAAAGACATCAGCAATCGTCTTAGCAAAGCAACTGTTGCTGTACATCAGCCTGGGCCATTTGGAGCTCAACAGCTGTCAATCCTCCCAGGAAGAACATGAAAACATGACAGAGATTCACTGCACCTGAACAAACCAGCAGACTTCTGGAACAACGTCCTCTGGACACACGAGACCAGATGGGAGCTGTTTGGCCTGAATGTCCAGAACCATGTTTGGAGGAAACCAGCAGAAATGCATGCCCACTGGAGGAACATTAATATTGGTGGGATAACCAGGATATTGCAGGAAATTGTGGGCAGTAATGGAAGCAGGATATTGCAGGAATATTGGTGGGACGTAATGGGTAATGGGACAGTGAAATTTGGACATAATTGCAGGAATATTTGGTGGGACAGGGGCAGAATATTGGGGAGTAATGAACATTGCAGGAAAATTGGGACAATATTGGTGGGTATTTGGGACACAGAAATATTGGTGGGACAGTAATGGAAAATTGCAGGAATATTGGTGGGACAGTAATGGAATATTGCAGGAATATTGGTGAGACAGTAATGGAACATTGCAGGAATATTGCAGGAATATTGGTGGGACAGTAATGGAATATTGCAGGAATATTGGTGGGACAGCATTGGAATATTGCAGGAATATTGGTGGGACACTGCAGAAATATTGGTGGGACAGTAATGGAAAATTGCAGGAATATTGGTGGGATGAACGCTGCAGGAATATTGGTGGGACAGTAATGGAACATTGCAGGAATATTGCAGGAATATTGGTGGGACAGTAATGGAAACATTGCAGGAATATTGCATGGAATATTGGGGACAGTAAGGAAATGGGAATGCAGGAATAGGAATATTGGAATATGGGACAGTAATGGAATTGCAGGAATATTGGTGGGACAGTAATGGAATATTGCAGGAATATTGTGGGACAGTAATGGAACATTGCAGGAATTGCAGAATATTGGTGGGACAGGAATGGAATTGCAGGAAATGTGGGACAGAATATTGGAAATGGAGGACAGTAATGGAATTGCAGGAATATTGCAGGAATATTGGTGGGACAGAATGGAACATTGCAGGAATATTGGGGGCATATTGCAGGAATAAGTGGGACAGTAATGGAAACATTGCAGGAATATGGTGGGACAGTAATGGAAATTGCAGGAATATTGGTGGGACACTGAATTGTGGCAGCATATTGGTGGTGGTAAAAAATTGCAGGAATATTGGTGGGACAGCATTGAATATTGCAGGAATATTGGTGGGCGGGGCAGGATATTGGTGGGAGATTGGAATAATGGTGACAGTAATGGCTTGAATATTGCAGGTGGAACAGGTGCGTAATTTGCAGGTGCGGTGGGACAGTAATGGAACATTTGCAGGAAGTATTGGAATTGGTGGGACAGTGTGAAATTGCAGGAATATTGCGGAGGGACATGCATAATGGAATCAGGACATTGCAGGGAATGCATGGTGGGACATGCAGGAATACAAATGGACACAGGAATAAATGGTGCATGGACATGCATGGAATATTGCAGGAATATTAGTGGGACAGTAATGGAACATTGCAGGAATAATGGTGGGACAGTAATGGAATATTGCAGGAATATTGGTGGGACACTGCAGAAATATTGGTGGGACAGTAATGGAAAATTGCAGGAATATTGGTGGGACAGTAATGTAACATTGCAGGAATATTGGTGAGACAGTAATAGAACATTGCAGGAATATTGCAGGAATATTGGTGGGACAGTAATGGAATATTGCAGGAATATTGTGGGACAGCATTGGAATATTGCAGGAATATGGTGGGACACCAGAATATTGGTGGGACAGTATGGAAATTGCAGGAATATTGGTGGGACGTAATGGAACATTGCAGGAATATTGGTGAGACAGTAGTAGAACATTGCAGGAATATTGCAGGAATATTGGTGGGACAGTAATGGAACATTGCAGGAATATTGGTGGGACAGTAATGGAATATTGGTGGGACAGTAATGGAACATTGCAGGAATATTGCAGGAATATTGGAAATTGCAGTGTAATGGAACATTGCAGGAATAGGAATATTGCAGGAATATTGGTGGGACAGTAATGGAACATTGGAATATTGGTGGACAGTAATGGACATTGCAGGAATATTGGTGGGACAGTAATGAACATTGCATTGCAGGAATATGGTGGGACAGTAATTGACATTGCAGGAATAAGGAACAGGAATTGGTGGACACTGCAGGAATATTGCAGGAATATGGTGGGGCAGTAATGAACATGCAGGAATATTGGTGGGACAGATGAAAAATTTGCAGGAATTGGTGGGACATGGAACATTGCAGGGAATATTGGGAGAACTGCAGGAATATTGCAGGAATATTTGGACACTGCAGGAATATTGGTGGGGTAATTGACAGGAATATTAGTGGAACATGAAGGAATAAGGAACTGCAGGAATATTGCAGGAATATTGGGGGGACATGCAGGAATATGGTGGGACAGTAATGGAACATTGCAGAAATATTGCAGGAATATCGGTGGGACAGTAATTGAACATTGCAGGAATATTGGTGGGACAGTAATGGAATATTGTAGGAATATTGGACACTGCAGGAATATGGAATATGGGACACTGCAGGAATATTGGAATATTGGGACAGTATGGAAATTGCAGGGTAATGCAGGAAATGGAAATTGCAGGAATATTGGTGGAACAGTAATGGAATATTGCAGGAATATTGGTGGGGACAGGAATATTGGTGGGACTTGCAGGGTAATGGAACATTGCAGGAATATTATTGGTGGGGAATTAACATTTCAGGAATATGGGGACAGTAATGGAATATTGTAGGAATATTGGTGGGACACTGCAGGAATATTGCAGGAATATTGGTGGGACACTGCAGGAATATTGGTGGGACAGTAATGGAACATTGCAGGAATATTGGTGGGACAGTAATTGCAGGAATATTGCAGGAATATTGGTGGGACAGTAATGGACATTGTGCAGGAATATTGGTGGGACAGTAATGGAATATTGCAGGAATATTGGTGGACAGGAAATGGAATATTGGTGGGACGTAATGGACATTGCAGGAATGGGAATAAGGATTGCAGGAATATGGTGATGGAATATTGCAGGAATATTGGTGGGACACTGCAGGAATATTGGTGGGACAGTAATGGAACATTGCAGGAATATTGCAGGAATATTGGTGGGACAGTAATGGAACATTGCAGGAATATTGGTGGGACAGTAATGGAATATTGCAGGAATATTGGTGGGACAGCAGGGAAATTGCAGGAATATTGGTGGGACAGTAATTGAACATTTCAGGAATATTGGTGGGACAGTAATGGAACATTGCAGGAATATTGGTGGGACACTGCAGGAATATTGCAGGAATATTGGTGGGACACTGCAGGAATATTATGCAGGAATATTGGTGGGACAGTAATGGAACATTGCAGGAATATTGCAGGAATATTGGTGGGACAGTAATTGAACATTTCAGGAATACTGTAGGAATATTGGTGGGACAGTAATGGAACATTGCAGGAATATTGGTGGAACACTGCAGGAATATTGCAGGAATATTGGTGGGGCAGTAATGGAACATTGCAGGAATATTGGTGGGACAGTAATGAAACATTGCAGGAATATTGCAGGAATATTGGTGGGACAGTAATGGAACATTGCAGGAATATTGGTGAGACACTGCAGGAAAATTGCAGGAATATTGGTGGGACATTGCAGGAATATTGCAGGAATATCGGTGGGACAGTAATTGAACATTTCAGGAATATTGGTGGGACAGTAATGGAATATTGTAGGAATATTGGTGGGACACTGCAGGAATATTGCAGGAATATTGGTGGGACACTGCAGGAATATTGCAGGAATATTGGTGGGACACTGCAGGAATATTGGTGGGACAGTAATGGAACATTGCAGGAATATTGGTGGGACACTGCAGGAATATTGCAGGAATATTGGTGGGACAGTAATGGAACATTGCAGGAATATTGGTGGGACACTGCAGGAATATTGCAGGAATATTGGTGGGACAGTAATGGAATATTGTAGGAATATTGGTGGGACACTGCAGGAATATTGCAGGAATATTGGTGGGACACTGCAGGAATATTGCAGGAATATTGGTGGGGCAGTAATGGAACATTGCAGGAATATTGGTGGGACAGTAATGGAACATTGCAGGAATATTGGTGGGACAGTAATGGAATATTGCAGGAATATTGGTGGGACACTGCAGGAATATTGCAGGAATATTGGTAGGACAGTAATGGAACATTGCAGGAATATTGGTGGGACAGTAATGGAACATTGCAGGAATGCTGCTTGATCTTTGGTAAAACATCGTAGGAATGTTCCCAGTACTTTGCCGTAACATCGTTTAAGAATGTGAAACATGGTTTGAACATTTCAGGAATGTTTGTGGAACATTACTGAAACATTACCAGAATATTGCTGGAACATTCCAGGAATATTTCAGGACAGTCTATGAAAGCACAACTAGCAGAGAAGTGAATAACTACAGTTTGTTAGTCTTCGTACTGCCCACATGATTTTCCTTTGGGCTTCATTTTTGTTAAATAAATAAAGATGGTGAAAAGTTTCATGTTGTTGTTTGTCTGAAACTGTATTGTCTAATATTTGGACTCACTAAGATCACATGATTCTTGTCATTTAAAAAGTGGGCAGTGAACAACTACTTTTACATGACTACAGGACTGATTATTACTATAATTACTAGAAAAATACCAAAGATCCAGGCACATTTGTCATGGAGGGCGGAGCCAAGCATTCCTGTCTGGTGACATCATTCAGTCGCATGTACTCACAGATCTGTGAAGAACATGCCTTTTTTGCTGAGGTAAGTGAGCAGAGGGAGGAAGGGAAACAAAAAGATAGGAAGAGGGTGTAGTAGGTGGGAGGAAGGCAGAAAGAGACGGAGGGAGGGGGACATAAAAAAGAAAGGAAGCACTGGGAGGGGTGCAAAGAGCAGAGGACTCAGTCTGCCGTTTGGTTTTGTTGTCACTTTAAATTCCCAAAAAAAAGTCAAATCACAGTGAGAAAACAGTGGAGCCCCTGCTGTTCCATTTTCCCATCATTCTCAGCTCTGCCTTTGTTCAAAGACCCAGGTAGACCTGATCCGCCCCCACACAGACACGGGAGGTCTTCCTCATTTCTGCCAAGCCTCGCTGTCGAACAGATGAAAGGACACAGGTGACGCATTCCATGCATATACACGCAGACGAAAACAAGCCAAACCTGACGCACAGAAGACGCCGCCTCGCAGACGTCGGGCAGCTGCGAGGAATCATGATGTCAGTGGGAGTGACGGCGGGACTGAGACCGGCCTGCAGGTCAGCTTATCTGGCTTCTACAGCTCAGACCCCTGCAACACTGCTCGCTTTAAGCTGCACAAACACACCTCTGCCTGCACCTGTCCGCTGTCAAGGTCACCGCTGAGAGCAGAAAAAAACAACATTTCCATTTTTCCTCTGGAGAGTAAATGGTCCAAACAAACAACGATGCTCATCAGATTCCTCTCAGCAGCTCGCTCAGAGATGATCCTGTGTGTTAACCCGTCTTCCTCCAGAGATGACAAGACTACACAGCTACAAAGACAAAATTATAGCTAAAGCCACTGTATGTAGTATTACAACTTCTGAGCAGATGGGGGCAGCAAAATCAGCAGAAGATTCACGTGTCAGCTCAAATAACTGCATCTTCAAATGGGACAAAGTGGCACTACAAGACGTGCACAACTGTCCCCACTCATTGACGCACTCTTCTGTCCACGCAGTGGATTATTTACGCCCCCGTGTGGTCAGAGACGCTACTGCTACACAGACTTAGCCTGGCCAGCAATCATAATTCTCTTCCTCTTTGTTTTAAAGACTTGGACTGGCTCCTCTGGACTGGACTTTGGTCTCCAGGGGGCGGTACCAACGGACACAGAAGATACTGCCTGTCATTGGACAATTCAGACAAGCAATCAGAGAAACAACACATGTGACGGCAGTCATCCTGACTGTTTTAAATAGAGATTCTTGGAAGCTCCTGCATGAGTGGTCATATAAAGCTCACCTCAGCACCGGTGCAGCTGCTTTGGTACGTTCTGTACTGGTGGAAATGGCTGTGTCACTCGAGCAAAAGTTTTTACTTATTAATCTCACTGCCTTCTTAAGAAGTTGGTTCATATTAAAATGAATGTTAAATTTAAGTTCTTTCTCATGGAAACTCTTTCGCACCTGAAGAGGCGACTGCAGCCTCAAACGCTTTCATTTCAACGACTATGGTGGCGCTAATGAAGTCTCGCTCACCTGAGAGCGTAAAAGACACGTAATCGACAGCCACCATGGAAACAGCTCCTTTATTGGGCTCGAGGGTCTCTTGCACCTTCATTGGGGTTGAAAAGACAAGGAAATTTTCCATGGGAAGCTGGATTTGTTCTTGTTTTATTATTCTTAATATATATTTTAAACTGAAAACTCAACCCCAGCTGATGGTTTCTGTCCAGAAACTCTGCTAAAACCTGTCAAAAACACACACAACTAGTAAGCACCGCCCCCTTCCTAGTTACTGTTGCTAGGTCAGACAAACTTTCTGCTCCTGCGTTAAGGACTGTGTTAATTCGATATTTTTCCGATGTGTATCCTCAGTGTTAATATTACACTATAATAACGCCATGGTGAAATATTGCTGCTTTTTTACTAAACCACCGTTTAGTAAAAGTAATAATATCATTTAGCAGCAGAGAGGGTGATGAGTTCTCTGTTAGCATTAGCTCTGGTCCATAGTGGAGAAGTCATTGAAACTATGGACCAGAGCTAATGCTAACAGAGAACTCATCACCCTCCCTGCTGCTAAATCATATCATTACTTTTACTAAATGGTGGTTAAACCAATCATCTAATTAACAAAGTAAACTTACCTTGGAGTAAATGTAGGTGTGTTTTGTAACTTTCCCCACGTTCAGTTGCTTCTGTGGACGGACACATAACTGAACCAAAGCCTGCAGATTTCCACTGTTTGTTTTATCTTGTTAAAGGGAATAAAAATGTCCCTCCAAACGTTCTGGACACCTCGAGTCTCTGTTGCAGGTCCCCAGCAGCAATATTTCACCACGGTGTTATTATAGTATAATATTAACACTGATGATACACATCGTAAATGTAGCAAATTAACACAGTCCTTAACGCAGGAGCAGAAAGTTTGTCCAACCTAGCAACAGTAACTAGGAAGGGGGCGGTGCTTACCGAAAGTTCAACAAAGTCATATATGCCGTGACTGGCTCATGCCTAAATTAAATCACTCACTAAACTATTGTTACCTGCTAATTAAAATTCAAGCCAGTCTGTTAACATTGAGCATCCCTCAACCAGACTAGAACTGTCCTGATCAAACATATTTATCCTGTAATATCAAATGTATTATGTATTATGGATGTAGTCGTTGCACTAAAATAGTCTTTCACAGTTGTGATTTTAAAGTCAAGATTATGCTGAAAGGTGTTTCTGTTTTAACAACAGACCTCTAATTTAACACATTTCCAGTTTATTCCCATGAATGTCCAAAGATCTGACCACTAACCCTCTCCTAACGTTTCCCACCTTCTTCTTAACACAACGACCGGTTCTAGCTGGTGTTTTTCAGCGTGGGATGGATGAATCTGTGCTGGCAACACCGGACACAACCTGGAGGCTCCTCGGCAGGAGTCTGAAGATGGTTTGTACTCCACAAGTCCCCACACACTCCAGCTTTTCTCTCGTTTCCTGCTCTTCGTTTTGGTTCAGTCACTGCCTGGTGGGGCTCCGTGATTGGTTTTCCCAGGAGGATTAGATGAATCATCCACTGGTTAATATCACAGACTGCGTGTTTTTTTAAAATAACCAGAAGTGAACGAGCCAAAGATCAGAGTCCAGACGAGCTGGAGACGTCTGGATGTGAGCTGGAGGCCCGACTCAGCGGTTCAGTCCAGAAGGTGCTCAGGTGTCTCAGCAGAGGCTTCATGAGCTCGGATGACGTAGGAACTTTTATGTGTGCATGCATGTGTGTGTGTGCACGTGCGTGCACTATCCCGGGGGCATCTTTTGATCCAGATTCTTCAATCTTCAGCCACACACACATATTTCTACTATTAATACGCCTCCCCTCAGCTCCTTCCTTTCATCGTGCCTCGAGGCCTCTCATCTCTCACGTCAACATCTGACACCACAATTAGAGAACATCTTCAACATGCTGCATCACACCCACACTTTAAAAAAGAAAAGGAGGACGAAAAACCAGCAGGGAACTAGATTCCTGTAGATTTGTTCATCTCCACGTGTCTCATAAGAACGACGTCCCTCAGTGGTGAACAAACATTTAGACACAAAGACAAATCTTTTTACTCCATCAAAGGACGTCAGGATGAAATGAGGATAAATGTTTATGTGTTTATGTTGGCTGCTCCGGGTGCAACAAGACATCTGTGGGAGAAAAAATCCAAAAGGGGGCGCTGGTTCCTCCTGCAGGTTTCAGTCTTGCTGTTTCATCCGGTCAATCAGGACCACAACAACTTCTGAAAGTTAAACTGCTCGTCCTTCTTCTCTCCTCTTCTTTCATGTGAGTTACAAAACCTTTAAACACTAACTGGTTGCAAAAATGAAGAAAAAATAAAAAAAAAGTTAATTAAAAATGTTAATTTAAGTTTTTTTTTAAAAGGAGAACCAAAATAAGATTTTTAGAGCTGCCTTAAGATGAAAAAATATCGTGATTTCAAGAATTAAAAGTTATAATTTTATTACAAAAGCTGTAAATTTGAGGGCGAAAAATGAAGCTCTAATTTTCCAGGAAAAGGTTGTAATCTGCTGGAGGTGAAGGATGTGGAGAACCTTCAGCTGTTCTTCAGTTCATCTTCTGGTCCATCAGTGATGAATATCTGGACCTTTAAGAACATCCAGGAAGTTACTGCTCTGAATGAGCAACGTGACGTCTTTATTCTCACAATATGACAGCTGTTCTGAACAGCTGTTCTCTGTTATCTAGATCTGTTTTTCTCCTCAGGCCTCACCACCGTTCACCAGCTGCTGCCAGCTGAACCAAACGCTTATCTGTTGGTTGGGGGTGTGGCCATCACGGGTCGGCTGGGAACGAGCTGAAAGTGGACCCGTCAGCACCTGATACAGCAGTGTGACTGACTGGTCAGTAAACTGGGATACAGTGATCCCTCGCCAATTCGTGCTTTAAGTTTTAAGTTTAAGATTTTTTTCAGAAATATATAATATTTTTTTAAAAATCAAGAAAAAAATTCCAGGAACATCACAGGATGTTGTGCGCGTTCTCTCGCAGCAAAGAAATGTTGTGAGCCAGCCTGGCCCCTTTAAGAAGGTGGCCTTATGGGTAATGTAGTGTGTGTGTCGTGGGACGGCAGAATGAAAACGGGGTTAGATGAAAGAGTGGTTTCTTTACTACGGTTCAGAGACCAGAGGCTGTGAAGGTAACAGAAAGACCACAGTTGAGCCTTTGTCTTGTTTCGCTGCAGTGTCTCGATACTTTTTTTTTAAACATATTTTAAACACATTATTTAGGCTCGGGGGGCTCCGGCTCCAGTTCGCAGATTTTGATTTTCGCAGGGCAGCGCCGGTCCCCATTAACCACGAAAAATAAGGGATCACTGTACTGGGATAGTGGGACAGAGAAAGAAGTCCAGTCAACTGGCCGAGTCCATTAAACTGCAGGAACCGATGACGCGTACCTGGCACCTTGGCATCCATCTTCTACAGTTGTTGAGGGTCTTGTGGGGGACTGGAGACCATCACAGCTGCGACTGGTCAAGAGGCTGCATCACACGGTCAACACAGAGACACCTGAACTGAGGGTGAACTCCTCCCTCAACCCTCAGTCTCTAAAATGTGCACTCCTGTGAAGTGTTGCCCCGATTCTCAGAACTTCATGTTGAGGTACAAGTTTGAGGGCTGTATCAACCTCAATGTTGAGATTCTCCAGCATTACCTTTGGGAGTAAGGGCTACCCAGAAGGCACTGCGTATTTTTGCTAGGGATGGGCATTTGGTCGAGAATTATTCGTCGATCGTCGGGAGAATTAATGATTAATAATCGATTTATCATTAAGATTTTTATATTGAAAACTATCACAAATATTCTCGATATCGGCGTGACGTTTGTTTTCCCCTTTTGGCCTGGTTGCTATGGCCTGGTTGCTATGGCCCGCGCATGCCCAGATGTGTTCAGTGGCCCGGATGTTCATGGTCGACAATAACGTGACATTTCCTGTTTCTTTTCTTTAAAAAAACAACGATAATAAAAGAAGAGATATCGAGGAGACTACTTAACAAGGACAATTTTTATCAAGGCGCCAGTATTACAGGCTTTTTGTTTCTTAAAAAGATGCGCTTGTTGTGTGCTCGATGTGCACTGCAGCTCCTGGTCCGTGCTAACACCTAGTTGAGGCTAGGCTAGGCTAGGCTAGGCTAGGCTAGGCTGAGATAGAGATGAACCGCCTCCACCATCCTTTACAAGGCTTGGATGCGCGTTGTTCAAGTGATACATCATTGTCGTTGTCGATTAATTGTATTTGTAATTAGCATTGCAGTGATTGCAGTATACTTGCTCATTTTCTAAACTAAAATGGTTCCACGCCACACTTCGCCGCGACCGCTTCATGATTAGGCGATGACCTACAGAAGCTCACATGTAACAACTGAGGCCAGCCAGGGTAGGGTGATGGTGAAATGTTGCCCCCTGCTGCCAAATTTCTATCGGTGGCACAGAGAAATGCATCGCATTGTTTGAAGACGTGCACTGATAACCTACATTCAGATTGTTTAAAAAAAAAAAAAAAAAAACAACATTTGGTTCATCGACGAAAATGAATGTCTCCGACCAAATTCTTAATGATCAATCATCGATTAATCGATTAATTATGCCCATCCCTAATTTTCACCAAGGCATCTTTGAAAAGGATGGCGACGAAAAAAGCTAGCTACAAATGTAAGTATTTTCATAGTTAATAAAGATATAAATGTTACAAAACCATGTTATTGTCTTTATTTATCCTCTACTTCTACTTCTTCTTCATCGTCACTCTGGCGTAAGGCCGCCCCCCACAGTCTGAAGAGATAACTGCACTCAAGGGGTGTCCCATTTCTAAGTCACAAGATACTGACACTTACTTTGGAGGGCCAAGATTGAGGGTAAAGGGAGGAACTGGACTTGGCCCTTAGTCTGGCCCGCCATCCTGACTCCTTTCTTCTCGGAAAGAAGCAGCGTTTTGGTCCGCGGCTAAAACCTACAAGGCTGGAATTGTAACGGGGCTGACCTCCTACTCAACAGTGACGGAGACCAACTACCGCGTCGTACCACGTGGTGGCGGTACTGATCACTGACCACAGATGGATAAAAGGAAAAAAAGAGGGCAAATCTGAACTGATGGGAACTAATGGGAACGGCTGAGAACGGTACCAGACTCACTTCAGAAGACTGTTTTCATGTGGGGGAGGAGTCTGTCTGGTCTGACCAACCCAAACACATGTCCACTGTAGAACCACCTGCTACGCTAACGTCCACGTCTTCAGACCACACGGACTTCTAGCAGTTGTGAGCGCAGCTCCAGCCGAGCCACCGTTGATCAAACCGCTTTGATGTGCTAACGGCAGAAAGACGACAGCGAGGCTGATGAAACCAGAGCTGCAGTTTTTAAGCCCGCGGTAACAAAAAGAGGAGGATAATCTGTGCTGCAGAGCTGAAAAACTAAGATCAAATCGTAGGTGACGACTGTTGGGGCCACGCAGCCATCAGATCATCTTCACTGGACTTTAATGATGTTGCATCAGCTGCAGCAGTTCCCTCAACTATCAGGACACGTCCTCAAACACGGGACATTTTTCTGTGAGTCTGGCAGCATTTTCCTGCTCTGTTTAATTTGATCTCATCTTGGAGGAAAAGACAACTGCTTTTATCTCAGAGTAATAAAGAGGAATCTTCTGGATCTCACAGATGTGGACACATTTACTGTCAGCCTCTGCAGCTCGTTGAAACAGAGCTTCATTCTTCGGGAAGACTTATTTAATTAGCAACAACACGATAACTATCAGGTCAATAACAGGAAATTATGACGTTATCCCGATAAGTCCGATATTATGACGAATAACCCTGATAACATATAAATTTTTGTCAACACAGCAGTGCCTCGCTCCCTCTGAGCCTTGAATGACTGGCAGTGAATGTTATGTTCAAGTGACGTCGACATAATCAGAAAAACAATTACTCTATAAGGAAAATCAAGAATACCCCCTCATGCCAGAAAACAACTTGTTAACTCGGTCATAATTTTGGTAGTTGCTGACTTTAACTGATATTCGCAGTATTTTCCCACATGTTATACATAAAAAATAGAAAAAATAGAAAAGGCCGAAAGAATGACGAGCAAACAAGGGAACGGAGGAATTAATGTTACACCTTGAATGCAGCATTGCGGAACAGTGTGCTAAAAAAAAAAAAAAACATAGTGTAGAACATGTGTAGCACTTCGTTAAAGTTTCAAAGGAAGATAGTTCGCTGGTTATTTATGACAAATGCTCCAAGCGAAGGAGGGAAAAATAGCACAAGCTTTAATATGTAAAAACCCGATCAGCCACCTGAAACATAACCGTCGCTTCCATGGAGTTTTGAAATCACGCTAACCTGAGCTAACGTGAGCTAACGTGAGCTAACGTGAGCAAGCCAGCAGCAAGTCAACCCCTCCACTCCGCTCATCACCATCATCTCTCTCATCTAAAGCTTCCATGAGATAAAAAAAAAAAAATACTACTAAACCTCATTTACTTTATTTAAAGGCATTCATTTGAATGGAACTACAAGCCAAGATCCTTTAAACGTAATTTCTTTGTTACTATGGAGTGAACTTTTTCAGTTTATTTACACAGACAAGTCTAACTTGTGTCAGTACATTATGACCTGTGCATTATTTTTATTGTCATTGAGGAATGAATTTTTTCAGTTAGTAATTCTGATGCATGTATTTCCATCAGTTCAAGGAGCCTTTATTTTTTATATCAGTCAGTAATGAACCTTATTTAAGTTAATGTGAGATATCAAATAGATTTGTTTGATAGCTTTAAGAAAATGTTTGAGAGGCTTGCCAATAGTTTTTCATTGTAAAAAATAAATATCTTTTCATTTAAAGAGTCAAAACTGTTTTTGGTTTTGTTCATAGTACTGATGTAATGATCTTAGGTATATGTTAGGGCTGGGCCAAAAAAATCGATTTTTATATTAATCGCGATTTTTTTTCTGGGGATTTTAAAAAATCGATTCTCATACAAGAATCGATTTTTATTTATTTAATGGTGGGGTAAAGAGTTCGGGTGGCTCTGTGGAAATACTCCGCTCGCTGTCTCTTTTGTCATCTACACTTCTGGAAATAGAAGCACGTCTGTCACCATAGTAACCAGAATGCCGGCAAATTCACGCGACACAATGGCGGAGTGCAGCGAGCGGAGTACTTTCACAGAGTCTGAACTCTTTCCCACAGCGCCCCACTTCAAATCAAACGTATGGACTTTATTTGGTTTTTATAAAAAGCACGAGGCAGGAGAGCTCGATATGAGGAAAGCCATATGTAAGCGTTGTCGCAGTCAAATCTCTTACTGTGGTAACACCACGAACATGATGGCGCACATCCTTCGCCACCACCCAGAGAGGTCTGTGCTCTCTGACAGACTGGGTCCGCGTTTACTCAAGAGTTAAAGAAGGCAGTTAAATGATTATTCATTAACGTGGCGCGTTTGTCATGAAACAATCGTGTTGCCGTAGCGTGTTGTTACCGGTTTGTTTACCGGCAGCTGTAAAGCACAACGGATCGCCAACAACGCTGCATGAGAACATATTCACAACACGTCCTGACTGGTGTAGGCTATTAGCGTTAGCAGTTGCTACCAATAGCATCTGTATCCACAAAGAAAATAACGACGTGGATTTATTGTCGTTTCCATCACGTAGCCTATGTAGCAACTGAACCGGTAGAAGAAGACAACTTTAGGTAAGAAAATCAAGTTTTATTCAACGCTAGACAACTTTTAAAATTAGCAGCTATAGGCTGTATTGTCTCGGTTCTATTCGGGTAACTCGGTTCAGTTCGTGGTCGGAAACTAAAGACTCAGGTCGGGTTGGTTCCAGGTCCAAATATTGCGGGTCCATTCAGGTTTGGACTCCCGAACTTATGATAATAGCTCGGGTCGGGTCGGGTCGGTTTTGGGTCGAATTTTCACGGCTCCATTCGGGGTCGGGTCCATGAAAGTGGACCCGTGAAGACCTCTAAACCAGAGGTCTTCAACCCTGGTCCTCGAGGCACCCTATCCAGCAGGTTATAGAGGTTTCCCAGCTTCAACACACCTGATTTTAATTAATGGTCATTATCAGGTTGTCCTCAAAGTCTGCACAAGTCTGTTGATGACACAGCCACTGTATCACAGTGTGAAGAAGAAGAGGAACATCTAAAACCTGCTGGATAGGGTGCCTGGAGGACCAGGGTTGAAGACCTCTGCTCTAAACCACAGAAATTGCACTTTTTTTTTTAAATATTAAAACTTATTTAATCTTTATATTTTTATTATTATTTCATACTTGAAATAATAATATAATAATAAGAATATATTAATATTATAATATATATAATAATCAATAGTTACATATAATAAAATATAATACATATAATATTTAAAATTATTATTATTTAGTATATGATTTTTATATTTCAATATTTGAAGTATAAAAATCGCAATACTTGGTAAAATCGAAATGCAATACTTGTTTAATCAGACTCGCAATATAAATCGAATTGGGACCCAAAAATCGTAGGAGAATCGAATCGGCACAAAAGTGTATCGGCCCAGCCCTAGTATATGTGTGTTAACGGTATCGGCCTTTAGGAGCTGAAAGTTATTGGTTATCGGCATCAGTTTAAAAAAAACAGTTAGAGGACCAACAGATCCGTCCTTTATTCAGCTCTTAGCCCACATTATAATTCTGGTTAAACCACAGGAGCAAATCAGCACGTAACGAGACATTATTTTAATGAAACTGAAGTGAATCTTACTTATTTGCTTATAATTGTAACCTGAAAGACAAACCTGACAAAGCCAAAATTACAGTTTTTCTGGGTTTTTGCTGATAATAACACGCTGAAAATTGTCTCTGAGTCCCTGGAAAAATAAACGGTATTTTCAGACTATATAAACGGCAGCCCATTACCTCTGCACCGGGACACACAATATCAGGTGTTACACTGCAATCAAAGGCTGTTTCAAAGGAGAAAAATGCACGTGTTTGTGATTTAGAGGCATCTCACACAAATGTGTTTAATTTTCTGCTGATTGAAAGCTGATTTCAGTGCATCTGGCAAACGTTAAGTGCTGTTGTTTTCGACCCACCATTTAGCGCTTTCATGATCCTGTTTCTGGGCGGCGGCTTTTGTAATGTGGCGTTCAAACTGCACACGAGAGAAATGAGAGCGAATTACGAGCAAGCAGAGGCCTGGAGGGTTGTCGGTAGCATTTAGGTTAAACTGAGCCATTTTCTTTGAAGGGAGAAAGTGGAGAAGATCTCCACATGCTCATCTTTCTATCATCACCTTCCTATTGTTTGGAAATGCCACATAATCACACTGAAGGTCAACAGTTGACTTGTAAGTGCTGGAAAATTGAAGGAGCTCTACTGGAGAGGAGGAGAGGTCTTGGTTCACTGCTTTAAATGCCTCCAAGTCACAAAAAAGACCAAGAGCACATTTTTAAAAGTAAACTTGTGTCCTCTACAGTAGGGATGCACAATAACTGTTTTTTAAAACCGATACCGATAACCGATAACACACACATATACCTAAGATCATTACATTAATACTATGAACAAAATCCAAAAATAGTTTTGACTTTTTATATGAACAGATATTTACTTTTTACAATGAAAAACTATTGGCAAGCCTTTCAAACATTTTCTTAAAGCTATCAAACAAACCTATTTGATATCTCACATTCACTTAAATAACGTTCATTACTGACTGATATAAAAAATAAAGGCTCCTTGAACTGATGGAAATACATGCATCAGAATTACAAACTGAAAAAGATTAACATTTAAAGGATTTTAGCTTGTGGTTCCATTTAAATTAATACCTTTAATTAAAGTAAATGAGGTTCAGTAGTTTTTATTTTTTAATCTCATGGAAGCTTTAGATGAGAGGAATGAGGGAGAGGAGAGGGGAGGAGAGACTCCTGCTGGATTGCGCACGTTAGCATTAGCTTCCGTTAACTCGTGTTAGCACGATTTCAAAACTCCATGGAAGCGATTGTTATGTTGTAGGTGGCTGATCAGGTTTTACGTATTAAAGCTTGTGCTTCCCTCCTCATAGAATTCACTCGGAGGATTCGTCACAAATAACCACCAAACTATCTTCTTCTGAAACTTTAACGAAGTTCCACGCCGCCATGTTTGTTGTGATCAGCACAATGCATGCTGCATTCAAGGTGTAACGTAAATTCCGACGTTTCCTCGTTTGCTAGTCGTTATTTCAGCCTTTTCTATTTTTTCTTTTTTTTATGTGTAACATGAGGGGAAATACTGCGAATATCAATTCAAGTCAGCAACTTACTAAAATTATTACTGAGTTAACGAGTTGTTTTCTGGCATGAGGGGGTATTCTTGATTTTCCTTATTGAGTATTCGTTTTTCCGATTATGCCGACATTACTTGAACATAACATTCACAACACCAGTCATTCAAGGCTCAGAGGGAGCGAGGCACTGCCGTGTTGACAGAAATATATATTATCGGGGCTATTCGTCGTGATATCGGACCTATCGGGATGACGTCATAATTTCCTGTTATCAGCCTGATAGTTATCGTGCACCCCTACTCTACAGACACCTGAACAGGTGGCGTGCCTCTGACAGAAGAGTCTGGTGGAATATCTACTGCTGATGTCGTAGCCATCGGTCCTGAATGTGTCTAAACCAGCAGTGAGTCCTTTTGTTTTCCATTTACAAACAAAGCAGATTAAGTTTCTCTTCGTGAGCTCAGCTGGTGTTTGACGGCTTCTTTATAATCGTGTAAAACTGTCGCCTGTCTCTCTTTGACTGCTCTCATCAGTTCAGAGGTGCTGGCGAGGAGCGGTTTTCTCTCCGGGTCTGGATCGCATCGCTGAACAGAAACGGCTTTTTTGCATCCGTCCCGTTTTATTAGGCAGCGTGGCGTGAACTTCCAGTTCTGTGGAGATCACACACGGCTATACCCGTCCACGAGCACGTCTGAGCAACCCTTTCACACCGTGAGAAAGACAAACTGCAGGTCTTTATTCAGCCTCCACCTCCAGTTCACAGAGACCCCCCCCCCACCCCACCCCACCCCCCAGTGTGCTATTTTACGACCCAAAGACGGTTCCTAACGTCTCTGGCTGCCGACTTCGTATTCAGTCGACGCCGAAGAAACACCACTTAGAGATGAAAGTCACTAATAAAGAGATGAAAGCCGCTGATGGAGTTGGGATGTTACCACAGCTGGAGGGGGAGGCTTCAGCGGGAGGAACATGACCGATGGGTTTCAGCTTGTGGAAGCTCCTCCAGGTTGCTAAGCAACAGCAGTGATACAGATTTCAGTATGCTGGTCTCCTATCTCTGTGATTGCTTTTTGTTTTTTCCCCGTTCTGGGTCTTTATTTGTGCTTCACCTGAGTTTCTGGACCTGCCAGTTTGTAATGAAGCTGCTGTCTCAGAGTGTTGCACGTACACTGGTCCACATGGTTGCTCCTTTCTGATTGGACGACTGCGCCGCCACGGGTCCTGAAATGACCCTGAACGGCCTTCAGCTGATCCAAAGAAGGAATTTAGAGTTCTCCTCATGTCTTAAAGACCTCATAGCTCCGGCTGGCTCTCAGACTGCAGTAGTGCTGGGCAATATGACGATACATATCGTGGGGACGATAGAAAAGTGTGTATCGTGCCATTTCTCTTCTATCGTTTCTATCGTTTCTAACCTAATTTTATCAATAATTACAGCAAATATGTAATTAAATAACCTGCAACGATTCTACAAAGTATCCTTTTATGTTTGCACTTTTATTCATGGTTAATGCCTTAAACAGAGTTCTCTTCAACCCTGATGTTTACTTTAGACACTTTATATTGGTTTGCAAACTTTGCACTACAAGGTTACAGATTTCAGAAAGTTGAAAAATAATTTGGGTTTATTTTTTATAGCTGAACTTCAGTGCAAAAATGTGTTTTTCCTCTCAGAAACTGTTGTGCACTTTAAAAAAAATGTGAAAGCTACTGTACCTCTGTACCTACCTGTTTTTGCTGCACTAAAATGTATGTTTGTGACAGTTCAGCTAAATGTCCTTTCAAAATAAAGTTGAAAAGTAAGCAATGAAATTTTTGTCAAACTTTTCAGAGAATAACTGAAAACATACTTTATTATGGTACATCGTGATATATATCGTTATCGTGATATAAAATAGTCCATATCGTGATATATGATTTTTTCCATATTGCCCAGCACTAGACTGCGGGTTTATTTGTGGTTTCAGAGCCTCCAACGGTAGAACGGAGGTGGAGCCTTCAGTTATCGGGCTGCTCTCTTCAGGAAGCAGCTCCTCGTTTGGATTCAGGACACAGACGGCCTCTCTACCTTCTCTTTTCAAGACACAAAATAGTTCAGCTGACCTTCTCTGTGAACCGGAGCTATAACGCTTTTGATTTAATTTCAAGGAAAGCCATGAATAAAAGCCAACACCGGAGCATGAACGTGCTCGGGTTTGTGTGCTTGAAGCAGATTCAGGGCTGCTCGCTCCACGATTCATTTCCCGCCATCACACTGTGAGAGGATTTGGAGGGACGGCAGAAGCAGACGCATGACGCAAAGGCACTTTTTTCACACAGCGGTTGTGTCACAAAGGCACAGGAACGGGGGTCCTTGTTAAGCCGCTGCCGTCCCTTTGCTGTTCACACAGCTACATCACAAGCAGCAAAGTCGGGTCTCAAAATCAGCCCGGCCGCTGGTGGTTTCCCGCCAGGTTGGCTCGCCCTGACTCACACGGGCTAATTTGGCTCTGTGACCACCTCCGACACCAGCTCAAAGGCACATCAGCGGTGCATCGACTTCAACCCCCCACTCCGCCTCTGTGCTTACACAAAAGAGCCAGAAGCACAACAAAGGTGGATCGGTTTTCTCAGAGCTGATACTTTTTCCCAGTTAGAGCTGCAGCAGCAGTCGCTGCACAGCTTTGTCCAGTTTATCTGAAGAGACACAATCTCTCTGTGAGCCACATAAAGCCTCATTAAAAGATTCAGCCTGTGTTGAAGTCCAGAGATCTTCAAAACACAAGTCCAGAGCTTTGCTCTTAGATAGGGATGGTAAATAAATGGTAAATGGTATGTAGCACTTTCCAGACACCATCATGGTGCCCCCAAAGCGCTTTACAATGGCCTCTCATTCACCCATTCACACACCAGTGGGCGGCTGCTGCCATGCAAAGCGCTGCCAGGCCCACTGGAGGCAAGTTAGGGTTCAGTGTCTTGCCCAAGGACACTTTGGCATGTGGACAGTTGGAGCCAGAATCAAACCGCCAACCTCCCAGTGACTGGACGACCCACTCTACCAACTGGGCTACAGCCACCCATGCACGATAACTGTTTTTTAAATTGTTTTAAATAATAACCCTAACCCTAATCAAAGTAAATGAGGTTCAGTAGTTTTTGTTTTTTATTTTTCAATCTCATGGAAGCTTTAGATGAGAGGAATGAGGGAGAGGAGAGGGGAAGGGAGACTGCTGCTAGCTTGTGCACGTTAGCATTAGCTTCCGTTATCTCACATTAGCACGATGTCAAAACTCCATGGAAGCAATTGTAATGTTGTAGGTGGCTGATCAGGTTTTACGTATTAAAGCTTGTGCTTCCCTCCTCGTAGAATTCACTCGGAGGATTCGTCACAAATAACCACCAAACTATCTTCTTCTGAAACTTTAACGAAGTTCCACGCTGTGCTGCAGGCTGCATTCAAGGTGTAACGTAAATTCCCACGTTCCCTCGTTTGCTAGTCGTTCTTTCAGCCTTTTCTATTTTTTTTTTTTTTATGTGTAACATGTGGGAAAATAGTGTGAATATCAATTCAAGTCAGCAACTACTAAAATTATGACCAAATTAACGAGTTGTTTTCTGGCATGAGGGGGTATTCTTGATTTTCCTTATTGAATAATTGTTTTTGTGATTATGCCGACGTCACTTAAACATAACATTCACTGCCGGTCATTCAAGGCTCAGAGGGAGCGAGGCACTGCCGTGTTGACAAAAATATATATGTTATCGGGGCTATTCGTCGTGATATCGGAGTTATCGAGATGATGTCATAATTTCCTGTTTTCGGCCCGATAGTTATCGTGCACCCCTACTCTTAGATCATGAATGATCTCCGCTGTTAATTACTGTGTTATCAAATATCTTAAAGCAGATATTGATCTGTACCGCCGTGTAGACTCATAACGCTCATAGCTAATTCGTCTTTTCAATAAATGGTGAAGTTAAAGGTCTCACGTTTTGTGTTTCCTGACTTTAAACTGTCATATGCTCAGTTTTCAGGCCATTTAGCTGTCATTTTAAGAAATGCGTAATTAATTAAAACAGTTGATAAACATTTTCACAGGAGCAGTCGTACCAGGATGCTTCCTTTTTTATTTTTACTTTTTTCCAGACTCATGCAAGCATTAGCTGCACCTCAGACTGCTGCCAGCACGCCGGTGGGTTGAAGGTTCGTTTGTATTTGTCCACTAATGTTTCGGTCATTTCACGGTTCACTGCAGAGACGGTTGTCTCCCGTTGTCTCCAGTTGTCTCTGTGGCACGTGGCTTGTATCATTTAAGAGGACATTAACGTTACATTACATTCTGGAATGGAATGTTCTAGACTGAAATGTCACCTCAGAATGTAAATTAACATCTAGAATGTAACATTGTATTCTGGAATATCTCAGTCCAGAATAAACGTTTATTTAAATGTTTAGAATGTCATCTAATGTTTTATAAATCCACATTTATGTTGCATCATCGTGTTATATTCCAGAACGGCACCACTCAAGCTACCGTCTGTTGTAGCTCCTCTGACAGATCAGGTCTTTGTATCTTAGGGAGATTTGTTTTCCTGAGCTGTTTTCCATTAAACTATGACTTCTGAAGCATTTCCCTGCTGGTTTGGACGCTGTTCTGCCAGGAGGATTTCTGATTGGAGCTCTGGCCCTTTTCCACTTTTATTATGGTGAGTATCCATGACTACGGAAAGGTGTTTACATGCAGAGGTAGCAATCTAAGCTTTCCAAAGACCAGACAAGGATTAGAAAAAGACCTCAAAAGCAGATGAGTTGGAGAGGAGAGGAGAGGTTTCGGTTTCAAAAAGCCCTTTATTTACCTATTCCACCACTAGAACATCACACAACACACATTAAAAATTCAGAATCAACTCCCCATCCACCCCCACAGAACACAACCCCCCCCCACAGCCCAAAAACGAACAAAAGCCTGCATATCGTCCATCATGCGATAATAAGCATGTTCAACATGCAGTCTGGCCCTAAGCAGACCCTTCAGGACCAGGACTGGATCCCTACAGCCAGCGGTCCGATCCTGGTTCCTCCTCATTTGGACATTTTCTTCCCTCAATTGTGTTCTGATTGGTCCAATACCTGGAGGCTTGCTAATGGGCGGAGTCAGTGGCTTGTGAATGCAGATAACTCCTGTTGCTGGACAATATTCGTTTTTATGAAATATGAAATAGTTTAGCCTCTGTAGTTGTCAACAATCAAGGTGTCTGAGTGATCAGTTTAATTTAATTGCTTTTAGATTAATTGAAACGAACTCATTTTTAGGGATGCACGGTATGAAAAATTTCAACCGATACCGATAACCGATAATTTCCTGCTTCTCACAGCCGATGCCGATACCGATAACCGATAAATTCCTATTTTTATATCTAATATAATTTATGATGGAAACACAGTCAGTGATGCTTCTTTGCCTGAGCACAGCCCCGTTCACAGTGAGCTGTAAAGTGTGTGCCATACAGCCCAAGCTTGCAAGCCCACAGTCCTCCATAGCCATAGTCATATTTCGTGCATTATCCCTGACCACAACATGCACTTGATCTTTTGTAATACTCCACTGTGCGAGCATTGTATCAAAAGCCTGGCGTATCATTGTCGCTGTATGTGACCCGGAGCACTTCCTGTGCATGCAGCATTGTTTTTTCCATGTTAAAATCGTGGTCCAGCTACTGACCCGTTAAGCTTCGCATGCTGACCGGACTAACATCAGATGTCCATATATTTGTGGTAAAACTTACATGCAGTCCGTTCTTGTCGATCAAGTTGTGGATGTTATGTTACCATAGAGGGCAGGGAGGGACACATCCGAGAAAAAGCGACGGCTTGGGAGGGTGTAACGTGGCTCCAAATGTGCTAATAGCTTGCGAAAACCTGGGTTCTCAATGACAGAGAAAGGCTGGTCGTCGAGCGCTATGAATTCCATCACCCGGTCGTTAATGGCTTTAGCCTTTTCACTGTCTCTTGAAAAGTTATTGCCGTTTTCAAATGCTTGCTGAATGGGAACATCCACACTCCGTGTTGCTGTTTTAACCTTCGCACTGCTAGCTGCTTCAATGGCTGCCTCGTATTCTTTCAATACCGCTTCGCTGCGATAACGACTTTTCAGATGAGCTGCAAGATTCGTAGTGTTGAAACTTAAAGTCTTTTTTCCTCCTTCTTGGAACCCTCGCTGAGCAGATTTTGCAAACGGCAATGCTGTTGTTATCTTCTGCTACTGAGAAAAATAACCACACTGGTGAAGACATGTTCAATTTAGTCTGGCAGTGATGGGGTCAGGCTGCTGGGTCCTGCGTGTAAGGCGCGACAGAAGAACGTAACCAGTGTATCACGGCCTGTTTTGGCCTGCAAAGAATTCCCCCAAGTTCATTAATTTATCGGATCTTTTTATTGGATAAAATACACCTATCGGAGCGATAAAAAAATTACGTCATTTTCCCCCAAATCGGCCGATATTTTATCGGTCAGATAAATATCGTGCATCTCTACTCATTTTGTTTTTGCTTGTGTGAGACGGAGCATAAATAGCATGAGACTTTACTAAAACGGTAACTATACCAACAGTGTCTGTACACTAGGGATGTTCTTGGCGACTAATTTCCCTGTCGACTAAACAAAAATTTTAATTAAGACTAGTTGACTAGTCTAAAAAAAAGGAAAACACTCAGAAAACTGAAAATTTAGCACAATTTATTGAAACATCGAAACAGCAACATTAGCTTCCTAATGTTCCTAAAGTTAGGTGGAAGCATATCTTGCGAAGTCATTATCGTGATGAGCTGCATTATCCTCTCAGACCGGACAGGAGAACACGTCTCCAGGTAAACAATGTCAAATCAGCCTGAGTGTGGCTAGCACCGCTAGCATCAGCAGCCGTCGTCTCGTGCAGATTAACATCCAAATGCTTGAGTTGAATGTGGTTGCGCATTGCTCCAGTCGAGTGATTGTATGCCAGTTGTTTCTGACACAGTCTACATACTACCTTGTTTTCATTTTCTAGATTAAAGTACCGCCAAACCGCGCTGGTTTTGCGAGAGGCCATCTTCCCACCGTGCCGTTTTAAAACTCCAGTCTACTCGAGTATTGCCGCGGAGAGGGGGCTGCTGTCTGACGGCTCTGTAGCCCCGACTAGTGGCGGGCGGCTGTATGACAGTTAAGCGGCCTTGTACATGAATAAAACACAAATTGGTTCAAACGACTAATATTTCTGGTGCCGACTAGTAAGTGGGCGGACGTTTAACCGTTTGGACGACTGTTTGCGCGCATCCCTACTGTACACCAGGTGGCAACACAACACAGTTTAATTGAAAGCTGCTGTTCAGATCTGTTGATCTTCTGGCGCTGGAGCAGCGCCGACTTTCAGCTTCAGTGTCTCTCCACATCCAGCAGGTCCCTGTTCATGAAACAATCCTCCATGAAGGGTCGCCATGAACAAATGCATTCGCTCTGTTGCTAAGCCAGAAAAACAAAATACAGTCAGCCAACTTTCCCTCACAAGGCACAAAAAAGTATGTTTTTGGAGAAACAAGCTAAGGATTTAGAAAATACTACGATCCACCATGATGAAAAACATGTTGTTTCTCACTGTAAAGCTGCAAACTTCCACTTTTGAAATGATTGCTGAAGCTCTTGTGGATGCAATGTACCTGAAAAATATGACCTACTAGGAAACTTTGAACTCTATGATTCACTGAGAGCTGATGTTAGAAAAAACACTAAAGAAAGAGGTGTTTTTCTGAAAACTGATTATTATGTGTATAGAAATGGTACAACCTCATTTTTCTGAGCATTCAAGATTCAATTCAAGATTCAAGATTCAAAGTGTTTATTGTCATATGTGCAGATAAAAAGCGAGTTCCCTTGCAGAATGAAATTCTTACATTGCTGCCCGCGTGGAATATAAAAAAAAACTAATATAAAAAATGAAATAAAATAAAATAGTATAACTAGTGCAAAGAAGTAGTACAGAAGTACTTGTTTATAAAGGAGACGGTATATACATATGTACAAACCAGCCACATCTAAGATAATTCATCATCATAACACTGTAGATCATGGGTGACTCATTTCCACTGAGGGCCACATCTGCATCATGGTGGCCCTCGAAGGGCCAGATTGACAGCATGAGTGTAACAAAATGCAATGAAAATCTAAATATATTAAACTACACCTTATTATATTGTTAAATAACGGATTCTATATTTATTTCCATGTTTTCTGTCAAAATGCCGACGTAGATTATACTCTTTCACGACTGACATCGCCTCATAACACAAAAGACATACTGTTTTTTCACCTTGAGATACAAACTTGTATTCGTTTTCCCATTGTTGATGAAACTACCTTCCTTGAGCATCAATTTTTCTTTTATTTGACATGTTGGGATTAGTTTATACAGGTTTTTTTCAAGTCCATCAGTTCTGGAAAATCGTCTTGAGTTCTTGCTTATGGTGAGATACTGTTATCATTGTGGGTAACCACGAAATACATTATGGGATATGTAGTTTATTGTCAATATGTGCTTTAAAGCGGCATATTTTTATTTTAAGTCTAAAAATATCGGTTTAAAATTTAAGGCAATAGTGCACAAGCTCTCGAGGGCCACATAAAATGACGTGCCGGGCCACATTTGGCCCGCGGGCCTTGTGTTTGACACATGTGCTGTAGATGAATCAATAGACATTAAAAAAAAGTTATATATCCCCAGTATAACTGTGACTAAACGGATCACATACCAACATCTTAGTTTATATCCCCGTCCCTCAAAGCATTCTTGCAACTGTTCAAGGCTAGAAAAAAAACACCAAAAGGACAAAGAATAATGAAATATCAGTCACCAATACTGATTTTTTTTACTTTGCTGAGGACTGGAGTCCTGCCTTGATGTGGGCAGGAGGGAGAATGAATCGACAGATCTGGGAAAAAAGGTCATTTTTCTGTCTGATTGGCCTCGGACCACAGAGAGCAACACCTCAGAGGGCTGGACACAAGCAGTCCTCCTACTAATGGACTGGCTTTTACTGTGAACCTGATTCAAACACACAGAGCTTAGAGGCAACCAAATATCTGAATCACTACCTGAATACCAAACAGGCAGTCCAACAAGTAGACGGTCTGCCAGACAGAAACACGAACAGAAAGGAGTGACTGAACATGTCAGATCAACTCTGCACAACATCCATTAGATAGTAGTTGTCTTTTATTCCAGTGATGTTGTTCTGACTCAGTACTCAAAGCTCAGGTGAGGGCTGGAACACTGACTCAAATTACATTCATTCTGACTGAAAGTGTCCATACGTTTTCATTTCTGTTACTACCAGATAAACATCTGACAGTACTGCCAGGTCCCCACAGATTTTCAGAGATGGGTTCTGGATGAGCCCCAGGTAAACCTAGAGAGTTCTAATGGTGGAAAGCCAACCTGTAGGGTGTCTCAGTGGGAGGACTCCAAGGACAACAAGCTGGAGGCCATGCAGCAGTTCATCCTGGTAGCAGGCTTCATCCAGAACAAAGCTAGCTGTACGGTTCTTCTTGGACCTTCTAATACCCTATTCACACAAGATTAGTGGCACCTGGACTAGCAACACCTGGACTAGCATCATCTGGACTAGAGTCACCTGGACTAGAGTCACCTGGACTAGCGTCACTGGCCTAGAGTCACCTGGACTAGCACCACCTGGACTAGCACCACCTGGACTAGCATCATCTAGACTAGCACCACCTGGACTAGCACCATCTAGACTAGCATCAACTGGACGAGCGCCACCTTGACTAGCATCATCTAGACTAGCACCACCTGGACTAGCACCATCTAGACTAGCACCATCTAGACTAGCGTCATCTGGACTAGTATCACCTGGACTAGAGTCACATGGACTAGCACCACCTGGACAAGCATTACCTGGACTAGCACCACCTGGACTAGTATCACCTAGACTAGCACCATCTAGACTGGCGTCATCTGGACTAGTATCACCTGGACTAGAGTCACATGGACTAGCACCACCTGGACAAGCATTACCTGGACTAGCACCACCTGGACTAGTATCACCTAGACTAGCACCACCTGGACTAGCATCACCTGGACTACTACCACCTGGACTAGCATTAACTGGACTACCGCCACCTGGACTAGCACAAACTATACTAGCATCACATGGACTTGCATCACCTGGACTAGTATCACCTGGACTAGCACCACCTGGACCAGCATCACCTGGATAAGAGTCACTTGGACTAGCACCACCTAGACGAGCACCACATGGACTAGCATCACATGGACTAGCATCACCTGGACTAGCATAAACTGGACTAGAGTCAACTGAACTAATATCACCTGGACTAGCACCACCTGGACTAGAGTCACCTGGAATAGGGTCACCTGGAATAGGGTCACCTGGACTAGCGTCACCTTTACTAGCACCACGTGGACTAGCACCAACTAGACTAGCACCACCTGGACTAACACCAACTAGACTATCACCACCTGGACTAGCGTCAACTGGACTAGCATCACCTGGACTAGAGTCAACTGAACTAATATCACCTGGACTAACACCACGTAGACTAGCATCATCTAGACTAGCACCACCTGGACTAGCACCACCTGGACTAGAGTCACCTGGAATAGAGTCACCTGGAATAGAGTCACCTGGACTAGTGTCACCTGGACTAGCACCACGTGGACTAGCATCATCTAGACTAGCGCCACCTAGACTAGCACCACGTGAACTAGCACCAACTAGACTAGCACCACCTGGACTAACACCAACTAGACTAGCACCACCTGGACTAGCATCATCTGGACTAGCGTCAACTGAACTAATATCACTGGACTAGAGTCACCTAGAATAGCGTCACTTGGACTAGCATCACCTGGACTAGCGCCACGTAGACTAGCATCACCTGGACTAGCACCACCTGGACTAGAGTCACCTGGAAAAGGGTCACCTGGACTAGCGTCACCTGGACTAGCATCATCTAGACTAGCACCAACTAGACCAACACCACCTGGACTAGCACCAACTAGACTAGCACCACCTGGACTAGCATCATCTGGACTAGCATCACATGGACTAGTATCTCCTGGACTAGAGTCACCTTGACTAGCACCACCTGGACTAGCGCCACCTGGACTAGTACCACCTAGCCTAGCACCACCTGGACTAGCATTACCTGGACTAGCGTCAACTTGACTAGCACCAACTAGACTAGCATCACCTGAACTAGCACCACATGGACTAGCATCACCTGGACTAGCCTCACGTGAACTAGTATCACCTGGACTAGCGTCACCTGGACAAGTATCACCTGGATTAGCACTACCTGGACTAGCATCACCTGGACTAGCACCACGTGGACTAGCACCACCTGGTCTAACATCACCTGGATTAGCCCCACGTGGACTAGGATCATATGGACTAGCAACACCTGGACTAGCCCCACATGTACTAGAGTCACCTGGACTAGTCCCATGTGGACTAGAGTCACCTGGAGTAGCATCACCTGTGGACCTGCAGTCATTCAAAAATTATCCCCAACACCTGTTTCATTCAGATGGGAGAAGCCAAGTCTGAGTTAAATTATAATTTACAGACATTAATTCTCTTACATTTAATGTAACAATTAACATTTAATTTAAGTGAAACTTAAATTACAACACATGACGTGTGTACTGAGGTTGCCATGGTAACAGTAAACGGAGCAACACCTGTAACCGAAGCTGCTTCTTCAAGACTTTAAGACTGTCAGACCAGAGTTTGAGCTGGATGACTGATAAAGTTTCTTATCTCACGCAGCCGTGTTGACAAAAATATATGTTATCGGGGCTATTCTTCGTGATATCGGAGTTATCGGGATGACGTCATAATTTCCTGTTGTCGGCCCGAAAGTTATCATGCACCCCTAGCTAATAGCACAACAAAACACCTTCTAGAAAATGAGTTTGTTAATGCTTCGTTAAGTCTTTATTTACGGCTCAAAAGATGAGACAGCGCTCAACCCTATATAACAAAAGTTGACAGCCAGCTGTCAACCACAGCCAGCCAATCAGCACACCACATTTCTAATCGTGCATGAATTTGTGGTTTAACATCATTTTACCTGATGAGGCACATAAAAATTTAACCCCCACTTTCTGAGCAGCCCCCATGTGGACTGGTCAGTCTTTGGAGGGACCATCTGCAGCTACTGGGACACTAAACAGATTAGAAAAAAAAGATTTAAATGCCTTTTAAGCAAGATACAAACTTTACATTAGTGCTTCCATATGTGGCACTTAGAGCGTTTCCTGCTCGCGAGCTCCCTCTTCACTCATTTATTTCTATCAATTTGTGGATTCGTCTTTCTTTATTACTTCAATATCTTCTGTCTCGGTCGTCCACAGGATTTTACCAGACTGGAGAGAGAACTTTGATTGATTAGACACTCGAGTGGCTACACAAAACAAATCTGACATCTAAGGAGGTTAAATCCTTCAGGGACACTTGCTGGAAAGCACTTCCCATTAATGTCGCTGCGAAATCAACGTTATTACAGCGGGTGAGTCAGAAAGCTTTAAAAAAAAAAAAAAAAAAAAAGAAAGAAAGAAAGAAACAGTATGAAAAAGAGAGAAAAAGTGCTTCAGATCAAAAAAAATATCCATCTCATTTTGCTTTTGTGATGAATCACGTTGAAAGAAGATCAAACATGGTTCTCACATGTGGCTTTAATATAAACCCCAAGTATTTTGTCGTTACATAACAAATGTGAAGGTGGTAAATCCATTTTTACATTTCAGACCTGCAACACAACAAAAACAGTGTGTCAGATAAAGATTTGTCCCGACGCTTCAAAGGTGTTCTGGCACTGAGGACACCGAGTGATGAAGAGCTCCAGGTGTCATCGCTGACACTGATGGTTTTCAAATGCTCCAAAGTTCTCTGTTGTTGACGCATCAGGACAGCAGTCAGACCAGTCCATCATCTGGACCCTGGTCTTCCTCAGCTGAGTCTCTGTAACGGGTCCAGGTTGTGGTTTTACATCGTCTTGTTGAATGTTGGACTGGGTGATACAAGTCTGGATGATACTTTGTCACTTTAGTCCGGAGCACACGGCAGCCATTTTTTACCAAAAAAAAAAAAAAAAAGATTTGTAATTCTGACTTCCTGAATTCAAAGTTGTCATCTGCATATAGACTAACATTTACATCAATCTCGGGTGTGGGAGGAGTTCGGTGAGGCCATGGAAAAAGACTTTTGATCGGCTCCTCGGAGATTCTGGCAAACCGTCGGATGGCTCAGGCGGGGAAAGCAGTGCTTCACCAACACTGTGTGTAGTGGGGGGAGGGGGGTGGGGTGCTGCTGACCTCGACTGGAGATGTCGTTCGGCGGTGGAAGGAATACTTCGAGGACCTTCTCAATCCCACCAACATGTCTTCCGTGGAGGATGCTGAGCCTGTGGACTTGGAGGTGGACTCGTCCACTACTGGAACTGAGGTAGTTAAGAAGCTGCTGGGCTCCGGGGGTGGACGAGATCCACCCTGAGTTCCTGAAGACTCTGGATGTTGTAGGACTGTCTTGGTTGACACATCTCTGCAACATCGCATGGAAATCGGGGGCAGTACCACTGGATTGGCAGACCGGGGTGGTGGTTCCCCTCTTTAAGAAGGGGGACCGGAGGGTGTGTTCCAATTACAGGGGAATCACACTCCTCAGCCTCCCTGGTCAGGTCTATGCAGGGGTGCTGGAGAAGAGAATTCGATTGATTGTCGAATCCCAGATTCAGGAGGAACATTGCGGGTTCCATCCCGGTCGTGGACCAGCTCTATACCCTCACTAGGGTCCTAGAGGGAACATGGGAATTTGCCCAACCAGTCCATATGTGTTTTGTGGACTTGGAGAAGGCATTTGACCGTGTCCCTCGGGGACTCCTGTGGGGGGTACTCCAGGAGTATGGGGTGCTGGGCCCGTTGTTACGGGCTGTCCAGTCTCTGTACAAATGGAGTGGGAGCTAGGTCCGCATTGCCGGTTGTAAGTCAGATTCGCTGCCCTTTGTCACCGATTCTGTTCATAACGTTTATGGACAGAATTTCTAGGCGCAGCCAAGGAGCGGAAGGGTTCCTGTTCGGTGGTGTCGGGATCTCGTCACTGCTGTTTGCAGATGACACGGTCCTGTTGGCGCCATCGCTGGAGCGGTTCGCAGCCGAGTGTGAAGCAGCAGGGATGAGGATCAGCACCTCCAAATCTGAGACCATGGTCCTCAGTCGGAAAAGGGTAGAATGCCTCCTCTGGGTCGGGAGTGAGGTTCTGCCTCAAGGGAGGAGTGTAAGTATCTCGGGGTCTTGTTCACGAGTGATGGGAGAAAGGAGTGGGAGATCGACAGACGGATTGGTGCAGCGTCTGCTGTGGTCTGACTCTGTACCGGTCCGTTGTGGTGAAGACAGAGCTGAGCCAAAAGGCAAGGCTCTCTGTTTACCGGTCGATCTTTGTTCCAACCCTCACCTATGGTCATGAACTGTGGGTAGTGACCGAAAGAATGAGATCGTGGATACAAGCGGCGGAAATGAGTTTTCTCCGCAATGTGGCTGGACTCTCCTTTAGAGATAGGGTGAGAAGTTCGGTCATTCGGGAGAGACTCAGAGTAGAGCCGCTGCTCCTCCACATCGAGAGGAGCCAGCTGAGGTGGTTCATCTGGTTAGGATGCCCCCCGGACGCCTCCCTGGAGAGGTGTTTTGGGCATGTCCAACTGGGAGAAGACCATGGGGCAGGCCCAGGACCCGCTGGAGAGATTATATCTCTCAGCTGGCCTGGGAACGCCTCGGGATTCTCCCAGAGGAGCCGGTGGAGGCGGCCGAGGGGAGGGAGGTCTGGACCTCTCAGCTGAAGCTGCTGCCCCCGCGACCCGACTTCGGATCAAGCGGGAGCTAATGGATAGATGGATGGATTTACATCAATTAATACAAGATAACACTCAGTGGAAGGATGTGGAACTAAAGAAGCGGTACTCCCCAGACAGTACATGTTTCCATGGTAATGGTCCACCTCAGATGCCTCAGAGTCCAGAGGTGTCCCCTTTGGACAAGGTTTTAAGTGTCTGTGAATGTAGCTCTGTAACGCAGCAAAGGTTTCCATGGTAATCCACGTCCCCGTGGTCCGATCAGCTGCTGATGATTGACGGTTCCTGGTGCAGACTCATCTGAGGGGGTCAGAGGTCTCAGGTGTCCAGCTGGGACTGAGACTGAAACTCCTCCAGAATCCTTCAATGCTTTAATGATGTTCTGCTCTGCAGAAGGAAAAACATTCAAATCCGCTCCAATCTCTCTTTGAGGAGCGTTGCTCTTTAACCTTTCAATGATTTTCTATATTTACTGATGAAGAGGAGATCCCTATCATAGATAATGATTATTTTTTCCATAAAACACTGTAATTATTTCAGTTTCCTGTTGACATTACATGTTAAAAATAATCATTTTGTGTTATTTTCTAGCCTTACCATCACTACATTTCCCAGCACTAACTTTTTTTTTTGGGGGGGGGGGGTATTGCAGGTCTGAAATGGAAAAACAAATGTATGAAAAAGTATCTTCAGCGCAGATATGAAGGCGACATCCCTCCAAGCTGACAGCATCAGCCTCCAGAGAGTTTCATCGAGAACCGTCGCAGCAGAAATAAAGAACAAAGTGTTTCCGATGTCAGACGTGAAACTGTCTCGCTCCGTGGTTTCAGCTTGATAACGTGCTCTCTGCTGTTGATTTACATACTTAACCCAGCATTTGCATAATGATGCCATTTTACAAAGACATATGACAAATTAATTGTGCAATAGATCACAAACTTTGGCAGCGGAGCCCATTTCTTATAAACCACAAAAACCCCTTTTCCAAAAACAGGCTGGGATGTTGCCTGAGACGCAAATAAAAAAAAGAAGTCACGTATTTGATTCTAAGCAGTAAAAATGCAACAAAAATCAATTATTGGAACAGAGAGAGAATATTTTTAAATCATTTTTAAAACTTCTGATGGATTCATTTGTGGATGTGTGATGCTTGAAAACCCGTAAGTTGAGTTTACTGCGTTCAAGGCTGCAGGGAGCTCCTCCAGAGCCATGGGGTGAGTCGGGCTAGCTGGATAACATCTGGATGAGACAACAGCATCCACGTCCAGACAGCCTACTCTACCATGGTTAGTTGCAGCCTTAGACTGGATAAGGAGAACTGGATGAATCCGTGACATCACCCTTGGATTTCTGAAAGATGGTCATCTGTCATCTTGACAGGAACCAGTGAAGCCCAGCTATAGTTAATCCAAAAAATGGGCAAACGGGTGTTAAGAGCGAGCCGGACAGCTGGTTGAGACACAGCCACCACCTCAGATTACTCAAGTCAGGTGCTTTAGCTCAGCTTATGCATGAACTGGCTGCAGGAGCTCCGATCGAGATCTACCAGTACGCTCAACCAGCTGACGCTTGGCCAACTGAACAGGCTGAGGGTCTTCTGTGGCCTGATAGTCCGAGCTTCGTCTTTTGAAGGTGCCCCCACTCAACACCCACTCACATACTCATACAATCAGGAGTTTTTACTGTTTTGCGCGCAGCATCTAAGCCTCGGTTTCCAGCTTTGCAAGGAATCATTAAAAACTTTCGTTCAAAAGATTATTTCCCTGGATAGTTCGGTACCTGATCAGAGGTTCAGTCGACTCAAACTGAAGCGAAATACATCTGAACGGTTTGAGATTCAGCTCGTGATTCTCGCCTTCCGCTGCTTTGACAAACACGCTAGACTACTCTCAAAAATATTCACATTATAAAAGGTTTCCCTGCTGATTTGTTGGAGATAAATGTTGTTTTCATTATTTTATTGGCTGGCCTACAGTTCAGCATAATTCTTGGACTTGTTTTTAAGCTGATGACAACTCGAGACTCACATTAACTTTTCAGTCATGTGTTATTTTAGTACATTGTCTGAATGGAGCACAAATCCTGGCACAGCTGGACCAAGCAGACCCAAGCAGACCCAACCAGACCCAAGCAGACCCATCACAGACCAGGCCATTTCACTTTCATGTTACTTGAAAAAGTCTGTGAATACAGGGGAACTAGATGGTGTGGGTTCTAGACTTGTACGTTCAAGTTTCAGCTTTTCACTCACATTAGCCGTTAGCTTGGAGGACACGGGGGGGGGGCACTGACTCACAAGTCAGTTCACGTAGAAACGTCGTTGCTTCAGTCTTTGAACCGTCTCTGCTCCTCCGCCTCGTTTGCAACTGTTCGGATCGTTTCGGTTGGTGGTTCAGCTCACTAAAAACATGCTGCACTGCCTGCACTTTTGCTTTGTCTTGGCCCCGCCCCCTTTGAGAAACTCTAATTCGCATCAACGCACAGAAGATCAAACTAGCGGGAAATCAGATACAACAGTATAAAGAAGCTGGTCGATGTCTGAAGTAACAATGAGCAGAGCCCTTCAATGAAAAAATAAAAGCTTACACTCAAGCTGGGACATTTAGTCTCTTATTTATTTACTACGTTCAGCTCTCTGAATGTTAGAAGTACTTGGGTTTTATCAAATATTTACAGATAAAACAGATTTAACATTCCAACTGATTCTGAGAACTTGAGGGCATTTCATTTATTTATGTTTTTATTCTTGAGCTTGTATTTGAGGATATAAAAACTGAAAGCTGTCCAACGCAGTTCAGCATATTTGTTACCTGGCTTTGTCCCACACTGATGCCGGACAACAACAGTACATAAACATCCGGGGACCGAGGACACCAGATGATGGGAGTTTTGGGAGAGGAATGTTGTCCCGTTCTGTCTCGTAACAGGACTGGAGCTGCTCAGCAGTGCTGGATCTTTTCAGGATGGTCCAGATGTTGTCAGTTGGTGAAAGGTCTGAGCTGCAGGAAGGTCAGGTCAGCACCTGGACTCTTCTACTACGAAGCCATGCTTTATAATAAACCCAATATGTAGTTTAGCATCATCCTGCTGCAAGATGGAAGACCTCCGCTGAACACATCTAGTTGTGGACGTTAGAACGTGTTGGTCTGAAACACGGATCTACCTTTTAGCAGTTTCTGCTGTTTCTTTTCCAGATGTGCCAGCTGCCTCCCCTATACCATCAGAGATGCAGCAGTATGATTGCTGATAACAAGCTGAACGGTCCATCTCCTCTTTAGTGCAGAAGACAAGTCCGATGCCGTGGTTTCCAAAAAATAATACTTTTTAATTCATCTAATGCATTATAAAATGTCTTACTTTCAATATTTGATGTCTTCTGTGTTCTACTGAGAATAAAATATGGGTTTATAAGATTTGTAACTCACTGTAGTTTTGTCCTGAGCACGACACTAAAGCTGTCATTCAGCTGAATTAATCATACGTTGGCACTCATCTGGGATTAGTTTGTCTTACAGTAATGCTTCGCCACACAGAGCCACAACTGGCCCTTGATGTGTGTGTGTGTTTGCAGTGTAAGTAAATCTTACAAGCAGACACACCCAGGACTTGAACAGCACGTGCATCTACTTTTATGTCTGTTACATCACATTACAACGCCATAAACCTGCCAAACACAGCCTGGTTTATTACGTACCAGTGGAGCGATGTACAGCACTGAAGGGAACTGTGACGTTCCTGGAAACAAAGACACCACAGAGCAGCCGTCCACTTCCTGTTCCACTGATACGCCAGCGAAAACAAACAGCACCGTCAAAGACGTGGATACTGGCAGATCCAACACTCCCAGAGGCGGGCGGCTATTTCAAAATAATTTTTAGGTAAAATCACGAACACAAGTCCCTCTATGAATTCTATGTTTGCAATAAAACTCAGTTAAAAATTAAGCAAAACGCCAAAACATCTGTGCAATACTAATTATCCCCTAATTAAACAGCCTGTAGATCCACCTGTAGCACCAATAAGCTGTAGTTTTTGTGGTGGCTGTAGGATTTTATCAGCCTGAGATGGTTGTGGAGGAATTTTGATCCATTACTTCTCAGTAACGTTGCTTCACTTCAGGTTTCTGGACATTCATACACAGCTCCCTCAAGGTCCCATCACAGCATGTCAGTCAAGCTGAGGTCTGGACTTGACTAGAATGTTCCAAGATCTCATTTTATGTTTCAGTTAGGGATGCACGATAACTTTTTTTTAAAACCGATACCGATAACCGATAACTTTCAGCTCCTAACGGCCGATACCGATAACACACACATATACCTTAGATCATTATATTAATACCATGAAAAAAACCAAAAATAGTTTAGACTTTTTATATGAACAGATATTTATTTTTTCCAATGAAAAACTATTGGCAAGCCTTTCAAACATTTTCTTAAAACTATCAAACAAACCTATTTGATATCTCATATTAACTTAAATAAGGTTAATTACTGACTCATATAAAAAAAAAGGCTCCTTGAACTGATGGAAATACATGCATCAAAATTACAAACTGAAAAAGATTAACATTTAAAGGATTTTGGCTTGTGGTTCCATTTAAATTAATACCTTTAATTAAAGTAAATGAGGTTCAGTAGTTTTGATTTTTTAATCTCATGGAAGCTTTAGATGAGATGAATGAGGGAGAGGAGAGGCTACTGCTGGATTGCGCACGTTAGCATTAGCTTCCGTTAGCACTATTTCAAAACTCCATGGAAGCGATTGTTATGTTGTAGGTGGCTGATCGGGTTTTACGTATTAAAGCTTGTGCTTCCCTCCTCGTAGAATTCACACGGAGGATTCGTCACAAATAACCACCAAACTATCTTCTTCTGAAAATTTAACAAAGTTCCACGCAGCCATGTTTGTAGTGATCAGCACAATGCATGCTGCGTTCAAGGTGTAACGTAAATTCCGACGTTTCCTCGTTTGCTAGTCGCTATTTCAGCCGTTTCTATTTTTTTCATTTTTTATGTGTAACATGAGGGGAAATACTGCGAATATCAATTCAAGTCAGCAACTACTAAAATTATTACCGAGTTAACAAGTTGTTTTCTGGCATGAGGGGGTATTCTTGATTTTCCTTATTGAGTAATTGTTTTTCTGATTATGCCGACGTTACTTGAACATAACATTCACAACAGTTCAGAACACCGGTCATTCAAGGCTCAGAGGGAGCGAGGCACTGCCGTGTTGACAGAAATATATGTTATCGGGGCTATTTGTCGTGATATCGGACCTATCGGGATGACATTATAATTTCCTGTTATCAGCCCGATAGTTATCGTGCATCCCCTAGTTTCAGTCATTCTGATGTAGATATGCTGCTGTGTTTGGGATCATTGTTCCATTGTATGACCTTATTTCAGTCAACCTTTAGCTGTCAAACAGATGGCCTTGAATTTACCTTTCGGTGAGCACCACTCCCTTCCTAGTTACTGTTGCCAGGTCAGAGAAAACTTTATTTCCTTTCCTAAGCCAAAACAAATGCACGAGAATGCAGGCTGTGGGTTTAGTTGTGTCCGTCCACAGAAGCAACAGAATTTAGAGAACATTACAAAACACATCAACATTTACTCCAAGGTAATTTAGCTTTGTTTATTAGATGATTGATTTAACCGCCGTTTAGTAAAAGTAATATGATTTAGCAGCAGGGAGGGTGATGAGTGAAAACATCTCTCCGTTAGCATTCCAGCTAGCTCGCTAGCCACCTATAAGCCTGCCTCGTTGTCTACAAATATATGTGGCCCTGGATATTTATTTTGTTAGGTATAAGGTGAGGATAGTGATGTTAACATCACTTTATTAATTATATTAATACAATGCTGCGACTCTCTCATGTTAACATAGCTCTAGTGTGGGACAGACCTATGGACCAGAGCTAATGCTAACAGAGAACTCATCACCCTCCTTGCCGCTAAATCATATTATTACTTTTACTAAACAGTGATTAAATCAATCATCTAATAAACAAAGCAAACTTACCTTGGAGTAAATGTAGGTGTATTTTGTAACTTTACACACGTTCAGTTGCTTGTGTCGACAGACCCAACTTAACCCACAGCCTGCATTCTCCAGTGCTTGTTTTGGGTTGGGAAAGGGAATAAAAATGTCCCTCCAAACGTTCTGGACACTTCGAGTCACTTTTGAAGGTCACCAGCAGCAATATTTCACCATGGAGTTATTATAGTATAATATTAACACTGAGGATACACATTGGAAAAATAGCGAATTAACACAGTCCTTAACGCAGGAGCAGCAAGTTTGTTCGACCTAGCAACAGTAACTAGGAAGGCGGCACTTACCGAAAGGTCAATTATTCTCCAGAATACTCTGGTAGCTCATGGACCCCACATTATCACTCCTCCACCACCGTGTTTGGCAGTTGGTATAAGGTTTTCCTGCTGAAATCCTGTTTGGTTTTCTCTAAACATGATTCTGGTCATTGAAGCTAAACTACTCCACTTTGGTCTCATCTGTCCAGGGGACATTGTTTCAAAAGTCTTGCAATTTGTTCAGATAAAGTTTTGTGAACCTTGTTCTTTTTAGACAGAAAATGCTGGAAACTCTACTTAATAAACATACTGGTTCTGTCTTTTTTTTTAACTGTACTGTCATGGACTTGGACTCAGTGAGGCCTGTAGGCTCCAATATGAGGCTCTTTAATAATTTCTCAAGAGCGCTGCATGGTCTGATCTTGGGATAGATTATCTGGGGAGTCGACTTCTGGGAAGAGCAGTCAAAAGGACAAGAAGATGATCCTCCTGCATCTAAACATTAAAGGGCAAAGCTTTGCCAAGGCTGGGGATCTCAGTATTTACAAGACTATCACCTGATACTTCTCTGAATCAAACGACAACAACGGTCCTAAGTGGTTGACAAGAATTTGCCTCATGGAACAACAGTCTGCATTAAGCAAGACTAAAGACTTGACGTGATATTAAAGACATTAAACACATTGATTTTGTTGTAACGTCAAAACGCTTCAGATGTGCTCTGACTGCCACTTTACACCCAACGACAGACAAAAGAGGTAGCGTCCCGATTCGAGTAGGTCTTCATGACTTTCTTCTAAGTGAGGAAGAAGGTCTGCGACCTTGAAATCACTTTTAAAAATTGATTAAATGTAACAATGGCATAAAAAAACTCAAAAAGAAAGTGGTTTAATAACTGTTTCCAGATCGATGTGCAACATGAAGTTGCTCTTCTAAGACCATCTCTGAAGTCTTTCCCTCTTGACCTTATATTAACAAGCACCTGAATGCTCCAAGATCCTGACCAACAGGCCACTAGCTTTTGGACACAATTGTAAACCGCTCCACGGCGGCCTTACCAGGTGTCACGTGTGAGGTCCCACGTGGAAAATTCATGGTCGTGTTGGCTTGTGACCATCTGAGGAGCTCTGGTCCAGACGTCGTGGCGTTTGACAGGAACCAGCTCGTGACCGGCCTCACCGGGGTCACGGCTGAAGCAGGCGCCCATACTTCCACGAAGAACCGGTGAAGGAACTCAAGCTTCTTTTTGGTGTTTGCTGGGACTCCTGGCATGACCTTCGTTATCTTACATTATCTGGCTTTTCCTCCACAGATCGGTCCACTGCTCAGTCCCAGCTGGTGTCATCTCTCCTGTCCGACCTCTCGCTGTCCCCAACCTTCCCCATTGCTCCTCACGTGACATCGCCCTCTCCCAAGCTGCCCTGCTAATGTTTTGGTTGCCTCGCCCGCCTCCTCCCTCTGACAGAAGCGTTACTGTCTCCCGCCACCGGCCAGACTTTAAAGGCTACAACATTGTATGAACCATCTTGTTGTTTCTGTTGCTCGCTGTTTGTGTCCGAGTCCTTCAATCCCTCCTTTGTTTCCGCCCTCCTTCTCTCAGTGTGGAATACAGATGGAGGTCCCATATTTTCCAGTCCACAGACAACGGTCATGGAGCAGGAGCGAGACGAGGCCGTCCTACGCTGCAGCCACATGTGGGATCGTCCTGTATAGAAGTTCAGCGAGCTGGCTTCATGTTTCCAGCTGTGGGCTCCACATTTCACGCGTGTTTTCATGTCTTGCGTGCATTAAATTTATCCCGCCCGACATGACCTTTGATAATGAACAGTGCAATCTTTTACACGGCCATTTTACATCTAATCTAACAGCAGTAGTGGGGATTTCGCGGTGCACAGGAGGCACAGATTGCAATTTTCTTGGCCTGTTCTGATATCTTTTTTTCTCCATCCTACAATATCAGTCATAAGATGGAAAGTCCTAGTTTTTGTCTTGACTGCAGCTCATCAGAGGAACAGCAGTTATATCATTGCTTTAACACTGGTGAAAAGCAGCACATATAGCAATTGTTTTTACTTCTCCTTTTGGATCTGTGACTCAGTTAGGGATGTCTGACAATGGAAGAAATTCCACCACCAGGTAATGGACAAGCTAATCCATTACAGGAACTGAGACTGCAGAGGTAGTGGCAGCAGAGCTTCGGGGGTTGGATGAGGTTTGCTCTAATTTCCTTATGGCTCTGGATGTTGTGTGACTGTCTTGGTTGGTGCACCTTTGCAACACTGCGTTGAAATCAGGGGCGGTGTCTCTGGACTGTGAGATTTTTATCACAAGAGTCCTCGAGGAGGCGCAGGTTTGCTCAACCAGAGCACATGTACTTTGTGGTTTTGGAGAAGGTCTTTGACTGTGTCCCTCTGGGTCAGGGGTGGCCAAGCCCTGGTCCTCGAGTCACAAACCTGCAGGTCTTCGATGTTTCCCTGCTTCAGCGCACCTGATTCACATGAATGGGTCGTTAACAGACTTCTGCAGACCTGGATGACCAGCTGATGGTGATCCATTCATGTGAATCAGGTGCGCTGAGGCAGGAAAACATCTAAGACCTGCAGGTTTGCGGCTCTCATGGACCAGGGTTGGCCACCCCTGGTCTGGGTATTCTGTGGGATACTGGGGGCCCGATCTTCCGCCAAACCTCATAAAGCCGCTATTAAGCCGCAATCTTCCGCAAATGCAATCTTCCGCTACCCGCAATTTGCGGCTAGCAGCTAGCGGGAGGTGTACAATCGTGCCTGGGTCTGTTGCCACAGGCCACCCGCTACAGGAATTCCCTGCAGCAAATCAGACTTGTTCAAGGCGAAAGTTGGAAATTGAGCGCTGTCCTTTGTCACCCTTTCTGTTCATAACTTTTCATCCACAGGCGCTGCCACGGGAGAAAAGGAGTGTGGTTTGGTGAAATCAGGAGGACATCTCTGCTTTTTGCAATATGAGGCGTTTCTGTTGGCGTCTCTGAGCAAAGATCGTCATCTCTCGCTGTGGTAGTCAAATAACAAGTGTGAAGCACCAATAAGAATCAGAACCTCCAAATGTTAAACCAGGGGTTTTCAAGGCTGGTGTGTTCTTTCCAGGTTTGGGGTGAGGAACTGTCTCTAGCGTCTCCGGTTCATCCTCACAAACCAGGAAAGAAAAAAAAAGGGAACAAGAGGTCAATGGGTGGATTGGTGCAGCTTCTCCAATAATGTGGATTCTGGTGAAGAAAGAGCTGAACCAAAAGGCAAGACTGTTGACCAGTGGATCTTCCTACCCCACCTGTAGTCACCATGGCAACCCTGAAAAAAATGTAAAGACCAAACAGTTGGGGTTGAGACCAGTCAAGAATCATGTCATAGTTCATCTGTCAGATGACACTGAGCTTCAGACACCATTTTTTTCCCTTTCTGCCACCTGGGTAGCAATCAGATCCCAGTCAGTCATGTCGGAGGTCCAGACGTCCACCATAAAACTGAGCATCTCCACTTCTTTCAGCCTACACGGCACCTTCAAGTCAGACTCTTGCACATTTTGGGGAGATCAGTTTCAGAGATGTGACTCCAAGTGTATTATGAAGCGATAAAAACCCAACATTTGATGAGTGACGGGAGCTGGTGATCAGAGACACTGAAGGAGATGACCCTGCTGCTCAGAGACAGACGCGCAATCAAGAAAAAGGGATTTTGAGATCATGAACAGCAATAAAAAATAAAAGCCTCATTGATATTCAATGAGATTTTGAAACACTCCCGTCACTGCGGCACAGACATCAGTTTGAGATGAAAACAACGGTTTTCATTTTTCATTGTCCCACCATCTTCCCCTGTGACTCCATCAGCTCCTGCTCCCTCAGCTGATGGCTCCTTAAAGCACCTTATATGGTCACTCAGCTTTACATTTTGCAACATTTGAGTCAGGTCTGAAAATCACAGCCTTGAACAATCCAAGCCTTAAGCACTCCAGTGAAAACAACACTTTACGCAGTATTGCGTAATGTCCTGTGTTGGCTCTTGGAGCGATGAGGAACTAGGACTCGGTTTATAAAAATGAAGTGGTCTCAGGTGGCGCTATTACCCTAATCTTTGGTAAAGGCAGTGAGGGTATTTCTGGTGCCGGTATCAGAATCAAAACAACCACCTGGGCAGAAGCTGAATCGTCCTCCAGAACCAAGAACAGGACGTCCAGTGGTAGACTACCATGACCTGAGTGAACACAACTCATTACCAGACTGAACCTAAAAAAGAGGATCACCAACAACCATCTGAACTCCAAATGAGGGAAAATGCAAATATTTGAAAATAAGAATCCACAGTGTTTCTTTATTTCACCTCTAGAAGACTGTTACAGTCTATTGTTGAAACACACATCAGCCTGTCAGACGTGTGCTGCTCTAAGATCCTCAGCGGGTCGGTGGATTCACATCGTAGCCTCGGGCCGAGGTTAAATATTCAAGACATCCCATACTCAGGCAGTCTTCAAAGAGAAATGAGCCCGTACGCCAGAATGAGTGGAAATGAAGCAGCCACAAAGATCATTATCTGCATTTGTGATGATAAGAAGCAAATTTGGGGAAGGAAAACGGCAGAAAGAGCATTCTTGAAAAATAATTTGAAGCGGATCAGGAGATCAGATCATCTGTAGCTGACGGAGCATCGGCTACACAATAAAGCTCCGTCAGGATTTCATAATCACACAACTATTGATTTGTTTCACTGGGATTTGCTGCTGTGATTGCGTTTCATTGTACGCTGAGCCGATGTCAGTCATGCTGAAAAGAGTCTGTATGTTCTGAGCCATTGAAAGAAGGATTTGAACCAGCACATAAACACACAGAGCTGCAGATAAATCATGAGCTGCTGGAAATGCTGACTGGGTCTCTGTGGGGTTTCAGTCATTTCATCCTGATGTAACCGACCCCGAACCTCCTTCCTGCAGCTTTCGGTTCAGACGTATTTAAGTTTTTTAACATCCGAAACTTCAGAAAAACAAAAGTAAGCAATGAGGACTCTCTAATGTGATTGTCATTGATCGCAGGAACATTGTCTGACTGCAGCTTCGCCATCTTATTGTAAAATTCCTGGTTTTTGGCGTCAGTGGCAACTTATTTATCTCTATTTTCAATCATATGTTGATACTCTGAAAGATGCAGCTTGAGATTCCAACATTAAGGGAATTTTCAATGAGCACAGGATCAATATTTTATCTTATTTTGCTTCCCACCTCCCCTCTCTCTGCTGTAGTTTGCATTTCTCACTGGTACAACCTCAGCCTGGTCCGGCGTTCGTTCTTCAGCAGGACTCCTGAGTCCACAGATAAAAGTGGGCTGACCTGAACAGGTTTGTAGGTCTGCTGAAGCATGCGTCTCCCTCCAATATCAGAATGAAGATATGAGGTGCAAACCAAGTGTCATTCATGGAAGACTGGACCTTTAACAACCCTTTTAGGACCAACCTGAACCAAAGCGTTTCAGCTAACGCTTCAGATGGTGGTTTCCTCCTCCGTTCCAAATGTTCCATCACTTCATGGACAGGATTTCCAGGCAGAGCCAAGGAGCTGAGGGTGTCTGGTTCAATGGCGTCAATATTTCATTTTCTAGATCAGGGGGGTCAAACTCAATTGCACTGGGGGCCAAAATTCGAAACACGCTTCAGGTCGCGGGCCGAACAGGATTAATATTTATTGAACACGCTAACAACCAAATGTTTTTGGAACATAAATATGAATAAAAACAGACAGAAATATTATTCTGTAATAAACTTAAACCCTAAATAACTTATATTTAGTATTTTGCTCTCCATAAAAATATCTTGTTAAATGATACAAGTTAGAAATATGAGCAACTTAACATTAAAATAACACTAAAATTCCTTTGCCCCTTATGTCAATGTATATAAAAAAAATAAACTTTAAAATATCCCAAAAGATTTTGCTCTCCTTAAAAATATCTCCTGTCAAAATTATACAAGTTAGAAATATGAACATGCTAGAAAACCTGGAAATATACATAAAATGACTGCTTTTCAGCAATAACAATTCAAATCATTCAGTTTTTTGCTCTTATGACATCCGATCGAATAGTTTCTCCCATAAAAGCAGCTTCACTGCGTCATACATGTCAGTGATCATGTGGTGACGTCCCTGGAGCTGCACATTTAAGGTCTTAAGATGAGCTGTTATGTCAGACAGGAACGCCAACTCGCACTTCCACTTTTCATCCTTCTCTGTTGCTGAGCTCAAAAACTCCGTTGAGAACTTTCCCCCGACTGATCCAACGCTCCTCTGGATGATCAGGAATGTCTCAAACTCTGAATCTATCTGCCGCATAAAGGAACCAAACTACTGGTAATTTAACGCTTTAGCTCTGATAAAGTTTACGGTTTGTGTTCCAGGTGTCATCATGGTCCATCTTCAGGACTTTGCCACATAGAGCTTCCTGGTGTCTGATGCAGTGATGTTGTTAACTCACCAGGACACTTCTCCTGCATCTTCACTCGCATCCTTCCTACTAGTTCAGTTTATTTACTGCTCATAGCCGCTGCTCCATCTGTTGTCAGTCCAATAAGTTTGTCCCAGAGCAGTTTCATGTCTGTTACACTTTCACATACGTTTTCAGAAATGTCTTTTCCAGTCGTTGTCCCGTGCATCGATTTAATGTCCATTACTTCTTCTGTTACGCACAAATTGGAGTCCACTCCACGGATGAAGCTTGAAACTAGACTTGATTGACGCAGTAAGTGTGTGGAAAGGCCGCTGAAGCGTTGCATTTTGGGATCTGTAGTTCTGTGCAGTATTGTTTTAATCAGCGCTTCATATCAACGGGCCATTAATAACGATAATGTAAAATGATCTCGCAGGCCGGATATGATTACACGGCGGGCCGGATGTGGCCCGTGGGCCTTGAGTTTGACACCTGTGTTCTAGATGATCCTGTGGTCCTGTTGGCATCATCAGGTGGACCTCCAGTTCTCACTGGAGTGGTTCACAGATGTGTGTGAAACAACAGGGATGAAGATCTGCACCTCCAGGACCTGAGAGCATGTCTTTCAGTCAGAAAAGCTGGATTACCATCACCAGGGTCGGAGGTGAGACGAGGTGCTGCCTCAAGTGGAGGAGTTAAGCATCTCGTGGAAGAACGGGAGATCAACAGGTGGATCAGTGGGGCATCGGCAGCAGTGTGGACTCCTACCAGAACCCACAACCCAAACCCAGATAGGCAGATGTTAACGGATGGGTTTCTACTGTGGAAATTCAGAAATAGGCCTCATTAGGAAAGGTTTAAATGGACATGAATTTGTGATAAACACCAACATGTAAGTTTCAAGTGTTCTCCAAAGCTGCTTCAGATGATAGAGCCTTCTCTTTCCTTCATTAAAAACCTAAAAACAAACTGCTCCAGGGTCACTGGATGGAGGTATTTGTACAAATGCAGTTAAAATGAAAAGGAGTTACAGTACATTTCCCTGTATGCCCCCCCTCCCTTCTATTAAAGGCATCTCAAAATAAAAAAGTGCACAAAGCTTTACTCTAAAATAAAGCATTTGTATTTTTTGCAAATGACAAAAGGAAATACTTTGCACATTCCAGCTGCAACCACAAGTTTACACACAGAAAACATTTCCAAGGATCTTATCTCCATGTCTGACAATCAAGTTGAGGAAACTTTTCCAGTTGTGGATCACTCCGGATAGTTACCTCCCTTTTTTATTGCAAAAATATTTCCTGAAAAGACTTTTTTCCTATTTTTTGTTAATTCTATATATTATCAGTTACCGTTATTTGGCAGAAGCCTCTTTTGTAATTCAGACATATATACAATTTCATTTTGCAACAGATGTTTTTTTTATGTTGTGTTTTCAGAGGTCAGACGTTCATGGTCACTCAGTTAAAGTCAGTGTGTACTTCACTAATACTAAGCTGTTTAACTTGACTTAAATATTTTGGGTCTCCCTCCAAATGCTTCTCAGTATTTTCATCTGCACATTTACTCCAAAGCTGGTTCATCTCTGGACCACAGGAGCATATATTATTATTGTATATTATTAATAAGCGTATGAACTTCGGACCTTCAGCTATCTGGAATTTGTACTTTAAGGTCCACCATTTTTTGCTGATGTCTTGATTGGTTTCTTTCAATTTTCCCATAATGCCACGCAGTGAGAGCCTTGTGCGTGAGTAGTTAAAACCCTCTCCTTTAACACTGATTTAATAACTCATCTTAAGAGCTGTCATCCGGGCAGTACGAGGAATTAGTGAAGAACAAGCAAGAAAAAGACTCCCATGAAAAAAGCTCTCAGCAGCTGCTTGTCAACTATTGTAACGAGGCTAAAAGTCTGACCTTGACCCCCCAGGACAAAAGGCATCACTCAAACTCCAGGAATTTACATGGAAGTTGCAGCTGTTTTCCTATTTTGTCGTGAGAAGGTGTTTGCACCTGTCCCATCACCATGGCAATAATGATTTAATGTCAGTATTCAGCACTGGATCAGAAGCAGAGGTAGATTATATTGGAGTCGGCAAAAATCAAATTCAAACTATCTGCATATTGGATATCAGCAAATATGGAACAGGGTGCACCACAGTATTTTATTATTTCATCTTTGCTTTGCTTTATCTTTACGTCTAACAATGTAACTCAGCCTCCCACTGTTCAGCATCAAAGTTGCCACTGCTGGCCAGTCTGTTTTATAAGTATTCCAGCTAGGGCTGAACGATTAATTGCATTTGCGATAATCTCGCGATATCATAAAACGAGATTTTCTAATCGCAAAGGCCGCGATATTACTGTCACGTGATCTGGCGACGTCACGTGACTTGCGAGTGAGCCCAGCCGAGCTGAGCAGAGCAAACAGGGCAAGCAGTGTTGTCAACTTAGCGACTTTCCAGTCCCCTCTAGCGACTTAATTTGTAGAAAGTGACTAGCGACAAATCTAGCGACTTTTTCTGGTGATTTAGAGACTCAAGCGCACTCAAACCGCTGGGTTTAGGCCGCCTCACGAACCGCGCTTCTCTCTCTCTGTCGGGCACAGTGCACAGCCACAAACACCCCGCCCGCCGCGCGAGACAACTCGAGCTCCCCCCCTTTCCTTGCAAAAAATCTGTGAGCTCCCGAGATCTATACAGAAGAATCTTTCTGGCTAACAGTGCCATACTCATTTTGCACTTCAGTATGTTGTGTGCTGCTGTTACTGAGTAAATATAATATTTCTATTAGTGTTCAAAAAGTTTTTTTTTTTCCCTTGCAAAAAATCTGTGAGCTCCCGAGATCTATACAGAAGAATCTTTCTGGCTAACAGTGCCATACTCATTTTGCACTTCAGTATGTTGTGTGCTGCTGTTACTGAGTAAATATAATATTTCTATTAGTGTTTTTTTTTTTGAAAATGTCCAATTGGTTAGAGCAGATATTTGTTCTTTATTTTCCTGTGTGATGTTACTGACTGGAGATCAGTAAGCTTTATTTTTTCTATATCTGTATATTTTATTTATTTATTTATACACTGTCTTGTCAATCTCAGACAGTGTTTAAGAAGTCCAGTCCACATGTTTACATAAATGTTACACATGTTTCATGAAACGTGAAAAGTTAGATGTTGAAGAGGTAAAGCCACAGATTTGTTTGCTTTATTGTTGTAATCTGCACTTTAAATAAATCTGATATTGTTTATTATGACAGTGTTTGAAAAATACATGAGAAGAAGACCTTAAAAATAATCGCATATTAAATCGCAATCGCAATTTTGAGGAAAAAAATCGCAATTAGATTATTTTCCAAAATCGTTCAGCCCTAATTCCAGCTGGACCGTAGAAGTGTCTTTCAAAGAAATATCCAACAGATAACTCCAGAAACATGATTTGATGTTTCTGGAGTGGCGCTCAGTGTTTAAACAAATGTTTTACCCTTTACCACACTGCTGCTTAGTGGTAGCCTGACATCTGTGTACGTCACTGTGGTTGCTACAGGAGACAAATACGAGAGACACGGATAGAGGATTGATACAAGAGGACCGATGAGGGTAGAGGATCGATACAGATAGAGTATCGACACAGGTAGAGGATCGATGCGGGTAGAGGATCGATACGGGTGGAGGATCGATGCGGGTAGAGGATCGATACAGATAGAGTATCGATACAGGTAGAGTATCGATGCGGGGAGAGTATCGATGCGGGTGGAGGATCGATGCGGGTGGAGGATCGATGCGGGTAGAGTATCGATGCGGGTGGAGGATCGATGCGGGTGGAGGATCGATGCGGGTGGAGGATCGATGCGGGTAGAAGATCGATGCGGGTACAGGATCGATGCGGGTAGAAGATCGATGAGGTTAGAAGATTGATGCGGGTACAGGATCGATGCGGGTAGAAGATCGATGAGGTTAGAAGATTGATGCGGGTAGAAGATCGATGCGGGTACAGGATCGATGCGGGTAGAAGATCGATGAGGTTAGAAGATTGATGCGGGTAGAGGATCGATGCGGGTAGAGGATCGATGCGGGTAGAAGATCGATGAGGTTAGAGATCGATGCGGGTAGAGGATCGATGCGGGTAGAGGATCGATGATGATCGATGAGGGTAGAGAGGATCGATGCGGGTAGAGGATGGATCGAGGGTAGAGATCGATGCGGGTAGAGGTATCGATGCGGGTAGAGGATCGATGCTGGTAGAAGATCGATGAGGTAGAAGATCGATGCGGGTAGAAGATCGATCGATGCGGGTAGAAGATCGATGAGGTTAGAAGATTGATGCGGGTAGAAGATCGATGCGGGTAGAGGATCGATGCGGGTAGAAGATCGATGCGGGTAGAAGATCGATGAGGTTAGAAGATTGATGCGGGTAGAGATTCGATGCGGGTAGTAGAAGATCGATGCGGGTAGAAGATCGATGAGGTTAGAAGATTGATGCGGGTAGAGGATGGACGCGGGTAGAGTATCGATGCGGGTAGAAGATCGATGCGGGTACAGGATCGATGCGGGTAGAAGATCGATGAGGTTAGAAGATAGATGCGGGTAGAAGATCGATGCGGGTAGAGGATCGATGCTGGTAGAGGATCGATGCGGGTAGAGGATGGACGCGGGTAGAGTATCGATGCGGGTAGAAGATCGATGCGGGTAGAGGATCGATGCGGGTAGAGGATCGATACCAGAGACACAGGAAGAGGATCGATACAAGACACGGGCAGAGAAAATATTTGCAATTTTAAGACAAAATGTTACAATGATACAATAAAGCCATGATTTGAGATTTTACGGCAAAAGTTTAAAAACAAAGTTGTTATGTTGCAACAACAAAAATGTGTGGTTTTAGGACAAAAACTTGCATTTAGACAAAAGGAGACATTTCCAACATTAATTGCAGTTGTGCAAAAGCTGATGTGTCGTGACTAGGGATGGTTAACCGTTTAACCGTTAACCGGTAACAATAACTCTAACCGGTCAATTTTGTTTTTAAGCTATGTAATTCAATCAACTCATGGGGGCGTGTCGACAGGTGCAACACATGCCATCACGTGCGTCCCATCACAGCCCACTTTACAACGAAGATGAAGAGAGCAAAAAGGAGTTCTGTGCAGTGTTGTACCTGAACACATTCATTGAACGAAAGTTCGAGTCCACAACAATGCGTGCAACATTGTGGCAGCCAACTCTCCCGGGCGGGTCAGCTAGGTCGGAATGGTGGGTTTGTGTGTCGGAATAGCGGTATTTCGGGATGGTGATGTGTCTAAATGGTGGTTTGTCGGAATGGCAGCATGGAAGGGCATTGAAATCTTATCGGTTAACGGTTATTAATCGTTAAAGGGCGTCGGTTAACGGTCATAAAAAAAATCCAAAATGTGCATCCCTAGTCGTGAACCCGTTTGTCATGGAGACTTTTCAGCTTAAAACTTGGGCTGAGCTGCAGAGCTCCACAGAGGGCGCTGTTGTTCACCGTTTCTGGAAAAACCCCATTCATTTCAATAGGACTCTTTTTTTTTTTTTTTTGTAGTTTTTGTTCATGAACACCGTACAATAAATCACTACCAAAAGTCAGAGAAACTCCATTCCCAGTCAAGCCAGTCGTTCTGCATTTTTTATTGGGTTTTTCCTCAAGGAGCAGATAAAAGGGCCACTTAATCATTAACTTCCCCAAAGTTTCAGAGGTTAATGATTATCACTACTGATTCTGCTAAATGGGAATAAATATGTGTGTGTGTGTGTGTGTGTGTGTGTGTGTGTGCCGTTGGGGGGGAGCAAATACCTGCAGGAATACCATCAAGTGTGGAATCAAACAGGCTAAAAATGCCGTCCTTGGACTGACATTTCCGAGCAATAATCCTTAACTTTCCTGCTGTTCAAAGAGCAAACACAAAAACTGGTTTGCACCTTCAACAAATGAAAACAACAGAAAAGCTGTTGTTGACAAAGCTGTTGATTCCAGCCTTTGTCTGCCAAGGAGCTGTTGGTTCTACGGTTTAGCTGTGGCTCTCCAGAGAAACAAAGCTTCTTTTTCTTTGAAGAACAAAGAGGCCGAGATGGTGGGTACAAACCAATCCTATGTTCCTGACTTCAATAAATTCCAGTTTTATTAATAGAACAGTAAAGATTTTCCCTTCAGATGGAAATCAAAGCTGAAACAGAGTTATTACCCATTACATGTGAAGACATTTAGAAGTTAGTATCCCTTCTTCATCAGGTTTTTGTGTTCAAACAGCTGATTGTAGTGCGTCTTAATATTAGACAAATACAACCTCAGACAAAAATCAGTCCAAGAAGAAACTGATGGTCAATCCCAAGTACCCACACAATTCAAAGGCTTATAGATTCTCCTTTGGCCGCAATGACCTGAAGTAGTTGTTTCCTGTCTGACTTCATCAGTGTCTCGAGGTTCTGCTCCATTTTTCTTTACAACGTTGCTTCAGTTCATGAAGGTTTTTGGATGTTCACGTCCACACAGCTCTCTGAAGGTCCACCTCAGTCAGGGGAAGTGAGGTCTGGACTTTAACTAGAACTAGGGGTGTGAAAAAAAATCGATTTGGCGATATATCGCGATATTCAGCCGCCCGATATAATATTGATTTTTCAGCTCCTAATATTGATTTTTAGAAAAATTTATTCATTCACTTAAATGTGCAAAAACACTAATAATAAACAATAAATAGGTTGTTTTGAAGCAAATAGTTTTGACTCAATTTTCCTCTGAATAATCAATATCATCTGATGAACATATACAGCAAATTGATTTTTCATCTCTTCTTTTAATTTTGATATTAACTGGGTAGAATATCGCAATATCGTGATAATATCGTATCGTGGCTCAAGTATCACGATACATATCGTATTGCGAGGTCCTTGCCAATAGTCACCCCTCACTAGAACTAGAGGTTTTCTCCTGGAAATCCTTCCAGACAAACTGGACTGCTTCAGTCTTCTACCTGTGCTGTTGTGGACTTTAACATCTAACCTGTGCTGTTGCGGACTTTAACATCTAACATGCTCAGTGAGGCCTGGAGGTCTGAGATGTTTGATGTTGGAGTAGATCTGCTGAAACGTCCACTTCTGGGAACATTGACAGCTGTCTTGAATGTTCTCCACGTGTGAATAATCTTTCTTTCTGTAGAGCGCTGAACTCCCAGTAGTTTGGACATGGTTTTATAACCCTTTCCAGATTGATGTGCAACATCAATCTGCTCCTCCAAGACAACCGCTGATGTCTTTCCCTTGTGGTATTGGTAACACATACATCTGCTTTAACAGAGGTCTGCACACCTGCTGATGCCCAGTTCATCGAGGGCTGATGCTTGATAACACCTGGCTCCAACCTCCCTTCTTAAATCCCCTGGGGGCAGTAAAGGGGACCTTCTTTTAATTTTTGTTGAGTAAATAATGACGTGATGAAAAAGAGTTATTCATCTGTGGTCAAGTTTGATTAATACTGGGACCCACTATGACCAGGTGATTTATAGGGGTCACCACTAAGTCACCGGGGTTACTCAAGAAAGTTTAAATTAAACTTGCAGCTGGATTTACTGTGTTTGCACGATGGTATTTCTTGAAACAATAACAAAGTGAAGTAATAACAGCCTTGACATCCAATATCCTTTACTCGTCAAATAAGAGCTGTTTAACTGGAGGCCATGTTTATGTAACAGCCCCCCCGGCTCCACCACAGACTCTTCAATCCACAAGGGTTTGTTTTTTTTTATGAAAAAGAACAAGCCTTTGTTTTTGACCGAGTTCAGACAGATTTTTTCTGAGTAAAAGGACCTCTGTTTCAGTGCTGCTAATGCAGGAAAGCATCTGTCATTGATGTTCAGCTTTAAAGGAGAAGAGGATCCGCTCTCAGAACCAGTAAATCCACGTCTCCTAGAAAACTATCTTCTGAGTCAGATGTATAATTTTCTGTTAATGACGGTGTGCTGCACTTCTGGATGGCTCATTCTGCCGTGTCAGGATGAAAAGTTAGTGAAAGCATGAAAATCTTGTACTTTGGAACATTAAGTGCTGGTAAAGTCCTCAGACGGCTGAATAACCGGCTGTAAAAGCAGCATCTGTGACTCGTTGCTCGATACCTGGCTCCTGTCTGTCGCCAGATTCAGACTCAGCTGCTCTCTGCCTGGGCTCGCTTTAATAACCTCCTCCTGTGTTTCCTTTATGGTCAAGTGGAGTGCAAGAATGAGACCGGCTTCTTAGACAACTTCCTCCTCAAGGCTCCTTCACATACCTCCCTCCACAAGGTTTACAGGGAAAGTTGCTGCAAGTACACTTTAATTTCACGAGTATTTGCTCACGTTCGCAGGTATGTGCAGGTATGTGCATCTCCACGCCTCTGAGGAGCCTGCGGACAGGTCTTCTTCCCGGCAGCAGGGAGCTCCTGGTGCCGGTGGAGGCTGAGATGGAGTCCTCTGGTCTTTCCAGACATTACTGGGTTGGTGGACCTGCTCCTTCAGTTCCAGTCTGAAGGAGCAGTCTGGTTTTGAGCTGTGCAACACCACAGAAGCAGGACTTCTTATTAGGGATGCACGATAACTGTTTTTTAAAACCGATAACCGATAACTTTCAGCTCCTAACGGCCGATACCGATAACCGATAACACACATATACCTAAGATCATTACATCAATACTATGAACAAAATCAAAAATAGTTTTGACTTTTTATATGAACAGATATTTATTTTTTCCAATGAAAAACTGTTGGCAAGCCTTTCAAACATTTTCTTAAAGCTATCAAACAAACCTATTTGATATCTCACATTAACTTAAATAAGGTTCATTACTGACTGATATAAAAAATAAAGGCTCCTTGAACTGATGGAAATACATGCATCAGAATTACTAACTGAAAAAGATTAACATTTAAAGGATTTTGGCTTGTTTTTCCATTTAAATTAATACCTTTAATTGAAGTAAATGAGGTTCAGTAGTTTTTATTTTTTAATCTCATGGAAGCTTTAGATGAGAGGAATGAGGGAGAGGAGAGGGAGAGGAGGAGAGACTCCTGCTGGATTGCACACATTAGCATTAGCTTCCGTTAGCGTGATTTCAAAACTCCATGGAAGCGATTGTTATGTTGTAGGTGGCTGATCAGGTTTTACGTATTAAAGCTTGTGCTTCCCTCCCTCCTCGGAGGATTCGTCACAAATAACCACCAAACTATCTTCTTCTGAAACTTTAACGAGGTTCCACGTCGCCATGTTTGTTGTGATCAGCACAATGCATGCTGCATTCAAGGTGTAACGTAAATTCCGACGTTTCCTCGTTTGCTAGTCGTTCTTTCAGCCATTTCTATTTTTTTCTTTTTTTATGTGTAACATGTGGGGAAATACTGCGAATATCAATTCAAGTCAGCAACTACCAAAATTATTACCGAGTTAACGAGTTGTTTTCTGGCATGAGGGGGTATTCTTGATTTTCCTTATTGAGTAATCGTTTTTCTGATTATGCCAACGTTACTTGAACATAACATTCACAACAGTTCAGAACACCGGTCATTCAAGGCTCAGAGGGAGCGAGGCACTGCCGTGTTGACAGAAAATATATATGTTATCGGGCTATTCGTCGTGATATTGGACCTATCGGGATGACGTCATAATTTCCTGTTATCGGCCAGATAGTTATCGGCCCGATAGTTATCGTGCACCCCTACTTCTAATGTCTGTTTTAAGTCCTCTGGCTAAAGAGGACCATGAATCCTACGGTTTTCGTCCATCGTCCATCGTCCATTGTCGCTCTGGTTTTCTGGCTTTCTTTGGGGGAATTTCTCTCATTTCTGGAAAGAAAACTCCAGGATTTGCTGCTGTGGTTCTTCTCTCTTTGACCTGTTAAACTTTCTCACGTGACGGTTCCTTAAATGCCTAATTAAGTTGCTTGTGTAATTTTTTAGCAGCATTCATGTCGCCTCTGGAAACCTCATCCTTACATAACACGCATGTCACAGTTTTTCTGGCGGGGTTTTCCAGCTCCACACAACCAACATAACTTCCTGCACTGCTTCTGGTGCGACAGAGAAGAATCTGGACTCAGTTTATAGAAGATATGGTATCAGATGGTGCAGAGAAGCCAATATTCATACCCGTGTTTTCTGCAGCTTCTGCATATTTTCCAATATTGGGATGCTAATAGCTGTGAAACTGGTTCCCAGCTCACTTTAAAACCCAGTTCAGAGTTTATCGACGTCCTCTGGATTTTTATTTATTGACGATTTCATTGAGTATCTACTGGTATTACCTGAACCATTCTCGTCTGGAAACTGAAATTAGCCCGGCACTGGTTGGGAGCGCTGCTTGACTGGCAGCGTAAGCACAGTGATGGTATCACAAAGCCGTGACAAAGAGGCTTATCTGAAAGCAGCTTACAGTGATGTCAGGAGTGTGGCCTGGCAACACGTAAACCCTCCAAGTCTGCCTTAGAGTAGCTGCTGATTTCATCAGGAAGTCTGCTGGAGTCGGTTTTGTGCTGAAATGTGGAGAATTTGAAACCTTTTAAAGGTTTACTGAGCAGGTACGGTTAATGACAGGTCTGTCTGGTGGCACAGTCAGTGGCTGAAAAGGCTAAAGGAATGTGTTCATAAAGAACCCAGGAGCTCCTTTCTCCCTCTGCCTTGGTGAGTTATCTCATCACAACAATGAACATCAGAGGAAGAATCAGAGGATATCTCACGCAGCAAATCATCTGACACCTCTACAAAAGCAGATGTTTGGGAAGTCTGCTGCTATGTACAGTCATGGAAAAAATGATTAGACCACCATTTTTTCTTCGCTTTCTTGTTCATTTTAATACCTGGTACCACTAAACGTCATCATGTGACTAAAACAGACAGAAAAGAAAACACTGAATGCATAAAAGCGGGTTTTTGTCAGTACAACGCCATTGCTATTGATGTAAAAACTTAAGTAATTAAGGTTATAATCAAGAAAACCATGGAAAATGGTAAGATATCAGCTCTTAAATAAAACTCTTATGAGCAATCTTTGTGGTTATCGTTATGTTTGTCCAAACAAATGTACCTTTAGTTGTACCAGGCATTAAAATGAACAAGAAACTGAAGAAAACAAGGGTGGTCTAATCATTTTTTCCATGACTGTAGTGTTCAGGTGAGCATTAACACAATGCAAAGAGGAAAAGACTTCAGCAGTGACCTTAGAGAAATAAACTGTTGCTGCATATTGATCTGCAAAGCCTTTTTTAACTATCTGGAGTTCAACGCTCAGCTTCAAACAGCTTCTGACTGCTGCAATGATTGATGATTAAAACTTCAAATGTCTACACGTGCAGGAGAAAAGACACTTTGTGATTTCTTTTTCCCGCTGCGTCCCGTGGGCATGGAAGGATGTGTGACGTTGATTACTGTGGTGGTGTGCCAAAGCACCAGCGGTGGCGTTTCTGGCATCAAAAACCACCATGTCTTCCTGCTAGCCACAAAAATAACCTACGTGCTTTGAGCTGGTCCCAGCTCTGGGTGTGATTTCTCTAGCTGGCTGTCGAATGTGTTGAATGCAGGAAGAGTAAAAAAAAAAAGAAAAAAAAATCCCCCAAACTTTTAACAGCGGCAACGTAAATCGATACGATACACGGAGCCCAACGCGTCATTTCAGCAGCAGATGACGTCACCCAGTTCAACATCTACATAGATCGCACGTACGTGTGAGCGGGATGTCAGTTAACGTTATTGATTATAGGTGTCATCCTCAGAGTTTGACAGCTGTCCGACAGGCAGCTCGCCATCTCGACAGCTGTCTTTCAGAAAATTAGAAGGCTGAAAGGGCGCCCACTTCTCTGTTTGACCCACAAAATATCAACACAAGGATATTATTAAAGTGACGTGAAAATGATCATTAAAAGAAAATTGCTGGTAGCTTGTTTTTAGTGCGTTTGCTCCCCCACCAGGTGAAGATGCTGCTCTGGGCAGTTCTCCACGTCACCTGAACATAAATCTGCCAATGACGCCGAATGAATTAAACAAGACGACACTGTCACACACCTGGCTTCATCTGTGGTCCAGCAGACACTTCCCACACTCAGGGTCTGACAACCAGAACACCTGAAGTCTCTGCAGACTCTTCGTCCCACAGGTGGATCACAGGTCCAGCCAGGAACAACGGAGCCATGGAGGCCCAGAGGAAGCAGCACGGACAAGTTCATTCTGCTCCTTTGTTCAGTAATACTTGTTTAAGCATCCAGGAGTGACGGCAGATGATCCCCCGCCTTTTTCCCTCTTCTTTGATCCCTTTCATCTGTAGTAGCGTAAAAGATAACCAGCAACATCCACTGAAACCAGTGAAGAACCAGCCTGGTACGAAACCAGTTTGGGTGCTCACAGCTGGATTTCACATCCTTGACAACTGCACGGGTGATTTCTCTGTAAAGTACCTCATCAGGTGGAATGATATAAAACCAAAGGTTATATTAGGGATGCACGTGGTTAACAGTTTAACCGTTAACCGATAACAGTAGCTCTAACCGATTAATACTAACGGTCAATTTTGTTTTTAAGCTATGTAATTCAATCAACTCATGGGGGCGTGTCGACAGGTGCAACACATGCCATCACGTGCGTCCCATCACAGCCCACTTTACAGCGAAGATGAAGAGAGCAAAAAGGAGTTCTGTGCAGTGTTATACCTGAACGCGTTCATTGAACGAAAGTTCACCAACTAGTTCATATTTTTCGCGAACGTGAACTGAGCACGTTCACTTTCCCCTTCACGAGCGTGAACGGGTTCATTTGGGCAGTTGTGAACGACGCTCTTTCAAAGTTCACACACGGTCAAAACCGTTCCAGGTTTCCAGTGAACCCCATTTAAAATACATCACAAACGAGCCTGATATGTATCTGAGGAAATCAATCAAACATGGCAACACGGCTGTCGCTGCTGTCGATTACAAAAGAATTAACTATTTAGTTCATTTTTTGAAATGGTGAACTGAACTAGTTCATTTTAATTTCTGTGAACTATGAAGTGAACTATTTTCTATGAACTATGAACTTAACTAGTTCGTGTAGAAAGTGAACTACTGCCCAATTTACTGACCTGGAAAGGGAGGAGGTCATTTGTACAAATGCAGTATGTACTGTACAAGCATTACTGAAATACTCCAGCAGTACGAGTACAATGTACAGCATTACTGAAATACTCCAGCAGTACGAGTACAATGCAGTACCACTGAAGAAACAAGCATCCAGCATCAGACGATGGAGGACCATCGCAGCGAACTTTGCCCTCCATGATGGCGGGAGAAAGTGTGACGCGTGGTGGTCTGAGAAGATAACGGAAAAAATCTGTTCAATGAAGGAAAAAGACATTTTGCCCATCAGCGTGGTCAGTGGTGAAGGGTTCCAGGAGCTAATGGGCTATATCGAGCCTAATTACCAAATTCCATCAAGACCGACCATTACCCGACGATTAGAGGCTCGTTTTCAGGAGAGGAAAAAGGAAGTGAAAACGCAACTTGCAGGTACTAATTTCGTGGCTGTTACAACGGACTACTGGACCGCGCTCACAACGGAGAGCTACGGGACAATTACGTGTCACTATATCGATGAGAACTGGAAAGCTAATTCTACCGTCCTGTTAACGCAGAGCATGCTGGGTAGACACACAGCTGATAAGTGTCCGCACGCATCCACGACAACGCGCGCAACATCGTTGCAGCCAACTCTCCCGGGCGGGTCAGGTGAGTCGGAATGGTGGGACGTTTGTGTGTCTGAATAGCGGTATTCCAGGACGGTGATGTGTCTAAATGGCGGTATGTCGGAATTGCAGCATGGAAGGGCATTTAAATCTTATCGGTTAACGGTTATTAATCGTTAAAGGGTGTCGGTTAACGGTTGTAAAAAAAAATTCCAAAATGTGCATCCCTAGTTTATATATAATCAGGGGCGTGGTCTTCTCAGTGACAGCTTCACTTCAAGAATATACATGAATGCAACAGTCATGTAATCCATATGAACACTGCAAATAATAGGCTACATTTGGATGTCAATGCTCAGAGGGGAAAATAATAATCCTCCTAATGATGAAGGGCTAATGCAGGGTATTTATAGGGCTTTTAAGATGCTGGACATCCAATCAACTGTAAACATTATTCCACTAATACTCTCGTTCAGACGTCAGGGGTTTATGTTCCACATATCAGCGTTCCTACACTTATTCCCTGTTCAGGTTCAAGCACTTTAAAGGGTTTTTTTTTTTTTAATGTTTGTTTTTCTAGTTCCAGCACTTTACTCAAGCTGTGGTAAATTAAATATTTATATGAATACACAAGCTCAAAATTATGATTTATTTATTTAATCTTATTTTTAAACAAGTTGGTATCATGCCATTGAAGAACCAAAATTATGTTTTTTAAAAGAACGATAAGAAACTAAAGGAAAATATACACCTTTTTGTTTTCAAATATGTCATTTGTTCATAAATTGCCTTTGTTTGTCAACAACTGATAATTCAGTCAAACTGAGAAATCCAACGACTGGAATCAACTCTCACATGACCTCACGAAGGTCGGCACCAGATGTTAACGTTTCATTTCTTCTTATAGAGACAAAATCATATTCAGTCACAATGAATCTACCAAAAAAACATCATTCACTGGCCAGTTAATCAGGTGGCTGATTATTGATCGACCTCTAGACAATATGGACACAAAATAAAACCACACAACGCTCAGAAGTGTGACCTCCTTCAGAGATGGGCAGATATAAACTCTTTAATATGATTATCTCATACAGATGTTTGTCATAATTTAATCTGGACTATATTCTGTTTATGCTTCAGTTTATTTTCTCTTTGAATCTTAAAAAGGCTGGAAAATAAATTTGGATGTGGAGGAGAAACACACAAGTGCCTAAGACCTTTACGGAGTAATTTATTCAGTCTTCTAGCTCAAAAGCATTTCATAAATTCATCAACATCATCATTATTTATTATGTCGTGATCCACAAGTAACTTTGCTAAACCACGCTGACAGAGCAACACTCAAAAATAATCAAATGTGCATTTTGCTGTTTTTTCCTCTGCTTCAGTTTTCCAGAACTTCTGACACCTATACAAGTCAACTTCAAAGAAGGTTTTAAATAAACCACGTTAAAACTCAGGAAACTGCAGATTACTAACACATAAAAGTATAAACCTACAGATCAAACTTTGAGTGTTCATGATTGACAAGCCGATTAAGTTTTCCCACATTTTAATCACACACAGTCTCTCCATCAGGCTCTGGGGGTTGGTTTTTAGGATTCTCCTTGTTTATCGTGTTCCTCGTCTCCTCTTTCTCTTACTTCCTGCCGTCGGTCTCTCCTTACCTTGTTGAGTCCTGTTTTACTTCCTTATCTTCATCTCCATGATTGTTTGCACCTGCGTCTCATTTGTTTCTCGATTTATTTACGTCTTGTCTTTTAACCCTCTTCCTGACTGGTTCATCTGTTCTTCGTCCCGCTGACCTAGGCTCCCGCTGACCTAGGCTCCCGCTGGTCTAGCCTCCAGCTGGTCTAGGCTCCCGCTGGTCTAGCCTCCAGCTGGTCTAGGCTCCCGCTGGTCTAGGCTCCAGCTGGTCTAGGCTCCCGCTGGTCTAGGCTCCCGCTGGTCTAGGCTCCCGCTGGTCTAGGGTCACGCTGACCTAGGCTCCCGCTGGTCTAGGCTCCCGCTGGTCTAGGCTCCAGCTGGTCTAGGCTCCCGCTGGTCTAGGGTCACGCTGACCTAGGCTCCCGCTGGTCTAGGCTCCCGCTGGTCTAGCCTCCAGCTGGTCTAGGCTCCCGCTGGTCTAGGGTCACTGACTTAGGGTCACGCTGACCTAGGCTCCCGCTGGTCTAGGGTCACGCTGACCTAGGCTCCCGCTGCTCTAGGCTCCCGCTGGTCTAGGGTCACGCTGACCTAGGCTCCCGCTGCTCTAGGCTCCCGCTGCTCTAGGCTCCCGCTGCTCTAGGCTCCCGCTGGTCTAGCCTCCCGCTGGTCTAGCCTCCCGCTGGTCTTGGGTCACGCTGACCTAGGGTCCCGCTGGTCTAGGCTCCCGCTGGTCTAGGCTCCCGCTGGTCTAGGGTCACGCTGACCTAGGGTCACGCTGGTCTAGGCTCCCGCTGGTCTAGGCTCCCGCTGGTCTAGCCTCCCGCTGGTCTAGGCTCCCGCTGGTCTAGGCTCCCGCTGGTCTAGGCTCCCGCTGGTCTAGGCTCCCGCTGTCTCCCCTGTCAGGCTCCCGCTGGTCCAGGCTCCCGCTGGTCTAGCCTCCCGCTGGTCCAGCCTCCCGCTGGTCCAGGCTCCCGCTGGTCCAGGCTCCCGCTGTCCAGGCTCCTAGGCTCCCGCTGGTCTAGGCTCCTCGCTGGTCTAGGCTCCCGCGGGTCTAGGCTCTGGTCTAGGTCCGCTGGTCTAGGCTCTCGCTGGTCTAGCCTCCCGCTGGTCTAGGCTCGCTGGTCTAGGCTCTGGCTGACCTAGGCTGGTCTAGGCTCCCGCTGGTCTAGGCTCCCGCTGGTCTAGGCTCCCGCTGGTCTAGGCTCCGGCTGACCTAGGCTCCCGCTGGTCTAGGCTCCCGCTGGTCTAGGCTCCCGCTGGTCTAGGCTCCCGCTGGTCTAGCCTCCCGCTGGTCTAGGCTCCCGCTGGTCTAGGCTCCCGCTGGTCTAGGCTCTCGCTGGTCTAGGCTCCCGCTGGTCTAGGCTCCCGCTGGTCTAGGCTCCCGCTGGTCCAGGCTCCCGCTGGTCTAGGCTCCCGCTGGTCTAGGCTCCCGCTGGTCTAGGCTGTTTCTATTTAGGTCTGTACTTTTTGACTTACTAAAGGACCATTTGTTGGGGACATCATTTGGGTCCGAACCCTAAACCGTCACACCTTCTTTTAGCCATGATTTCAACTACTAGCAGTGAGCAGAAACGTTATTGTGACGTAAAACCTTTCATGCATTATCTTGGTGCGCTCATCTCCGACCATCTTTGGTGATGAGCTTACAAGTGAAAACACACAGATCATGCAGAGGCGGAAGCATGAACCAAAACTACTTCAATTCTCTAAATTATTTCATTTTCTCTCATCCAATAATTGACTTATCTAATTAGCCATTTGCTGTGGAAGAGAAGCTTAAATTCCCAGCACTTTTTAAACCTTGAAAACAATAAACCCTGGACACACGTCTGGTCATGCTGTCATGAAGAGATTGTTCTTTCTTTATAAAATATAAAGAGATAAATGCTCTCAGGTTGCATTTCCCCTCTCCTGTAATTTTTATCCCCCTCTTCAAAGCACTCTACCATCAAGTGTTTTATAACACACTTACATCAGGTCCAGTATCCATGGAGAAGTTTATTTTCTCTTTACTAAAGCGAGAGGTTTGCTCATGAGTCTAAGACATTCACAGACAATGGTTCTTTTCACAGCGGAGGTTGATTAATGGGGCCAATTACAGGCCAACACCTGAGAATATCTGACCCATTATCAGGCAGCAAGGGCACTATGGAGACCAAAACTGTTCTTGAACCAGGCTGCTAGCATGTTTATTTAGGTTGAAAAGTTGAACATGTTAACAAGGAGCTCAACGGACACTGATTCACTTTAGGACCCTTGTGGTCTTTCAAGGAACTGCACGTTTAGGCACCCATCAGTTTTGAAAACTGGATGCAGGTCCTTGTTTTCAAGATGGGCTAGTTTAGGTTTAAGGCACTTCCATGTCCGTTTATTTATGACCTTGAGACGTTTTTCTTCCCAGTTACTGGTGTACTACATGTATAAATGCTTCTATGCTACTAGTGCTGGGCGATATGATGATACATATCGTGGGACGATAGAAAAGTGTGTATCGTGCCATTTCTCTTCTATTGTTTCTATCGTTTCTATCGTTTCTAACCTAATTTTATCAATTATTACAGCAAATATGTAATTAAATAACCTGCAACGATAAATTTGATAGAATCATATCTACTTCTACAAAGTAGCCTTTTATGTTTGCACTTTTATTCATGGTTAATGCTTAAACAGAGTTCTCTTCAACCCTAATGTTAACTTTAGACACTTTATATTGGTTTGCAAACTTTGCACTACAAGGTTACAGATTTCAGAAAGTTGAAAAATAATTTGTGATTATTTTTTATAGCTGAACTTCAGTGCAAAAATGTGTTTTTCCTCTCAGAAACTGTTGTGCACTTTAAAAAAAAATGTGAAAGCTACTGTACTACCTCTGTACCTACCTGTTTTTGCTGCACTAAAATGTATGTTTGTGACAGTTCAGCTAAATGTCCTTCAAAATAAAGTTGAAAAGTAAGCAATGAAATTTTTGTCAAACTTTTCAGAGAATAACTGAAAACATTCTTTATTATGGTATATCGTGATATATATCGTTATCGTGATATAAAATAGTCCATATCATGATATATGATTTTTTTCCATATCGCCCAGCACTATATGCTACCTTTAAAAAAATATATAAATAGAAAACCTACTCAGCAGCTGGTGGTCAATAGACAAACTGCAACTCCACTGGAGTAGTACCATCCAGAAGCTGGGTGGTTGCTCTCTGATCCAGGTTTCTGTAGAATAATCCAGCCTACCTACCTCTGTCCCTAACCAACCTCTCCTCATGCTGCATTCACTGTACCTCAGGAGGGTAGCACAAAGCTGTAACACCAGTTTCAAAAGGGGCTCCCACATAGATGGGAGGGAGGAAAGGCTGGAGATGCTGATCCTGCCTCTCAAACCAGCTGCTGTGAACACACCTTCCAAGGCCTGGTCACAAACGGCGCTAATGTACTGCATCTCTGTGGCATTTTGGACCAGAAATGTTTCAGTGTTCGTGAAAACCTCAGCAGACTATATCAGATTTTTATTTTCATTTTCTTTATTTTTGCTGACAGCCACATCAGGAAGAGGCCTGGCACTACAGAGATGTTTTCTCAGTGCAGCTGCATTGTTTTACCACATAAATCCCATAATTTCTTGGAGGCTGAGTGTTTTACATGCACTTAATCAGTGAGAAAGCAAGAGCTAAACAGTGGCCTGAACGACAGCGGCCTTAAAACACTGGAATGTAATGAAGCCACCAGATCATCTGTATTTTTAGTAATTAGACTTCTTTAAAAAGGTCAACCTTTGCATCTGATGTTGACTTTATTAAACTTTTCCACTTCATCGTTACAGGAATTTATAATGAAACTCAATATGTGTATCAATACATATATATATATATATATATATATATATATATGCATATATTATCGATGAAAATTTTACCTGAAGTGATTTAAGTTGCACTCAGCAGTCAAAGCATCAAGTGGACCAAAGCAATCCAATAAAAATATTATTCAAATAACAATATACAACTATGGGAAACAAGATCTTAAATCCAGAGCAATAAAATGCAATACAGAGGAAAAAATAAAATAAACCAACTCTGTATGAAATGATAGTTCAGCAGCATAATAGACCACAATGAAGTTCTGTTTCAACGAAACTGAGCTCAGGGACAATCGGTTTCTGTGAAACTCTGAATTTGTTGGTTACGCAGTTCAACTTGGGCCGTTTGAGACTGCGTACTGCGTACTAGTGTGCACCGACTTTGTCCAAATGTAGTATGCAAACAACTGCCAGTCTGCAGTATGTCAAAAATCCACAGGTGTCCAGCCACTTCTGGACAATTTCCAGCATTAACCTCCATACTGCATCCCATAAGGCAATGGTTCAACTGGGGGGGGGGGCCTTCCTAGTGGGGCGGGGACACAGTACCATGAGGGCGCAGAACAAGAGGGTGGAAATGATTACAACATAATACGGACTCGCTTGTTATTAGTATGAAATATACGCAGCAGATTTCTTATACATTAAATTGGCCGAAATGAACTTTAACTACACTCACAATTATTAATTATCACAATTATTATTTAACATCACAGCACCAATACATCTCCTGGCTTCCCCACACATTATGTCCCGCATTAATCGAGGCAATCTACGACATCACACGACGGACCGTCTGCGAGCGCCGAGCTAAAGTTGTTGAAGACGTACGGCCCGCTGAGTCTCCAGATGCATCATTGGTCTCTGTGACGGTTTCAGAGCCTCAGCTGGTGTGATCTACAACCAACGCAAAAACAGTCCCACACCCACAACAAACCCTCGAAATAAACACACTAAAGTCAGGAAAACAAAACAAGAGCATTAAAAGATAAAACACAGGCATTTTGTAACAAAATGCATCTCCACCTAGTTCACCCATAATGCACTGCGGCCGCCCAACTAGCGACTTTTTATTTTAATGTATTTTTTCAAAAAAAATAACTAGCGACACATCTGTCGAGTTTTACTGGTGGTACTGAAGACTTAATGCAGTTCGGCTCTGAAAGCTCTTCTTCTTCTCAACAACGTTCCCTCTCGCTCTGCAAGTCACTCATCACTTCCTGTCCAGACTGGAAACGGATCGCACATGGGCGAATTGTGACTGATCCCCGGGAAGGAAGTGAAACTTTTCTTTAAAACCCAAACATGATATAAATCGCCACATTAAAATTAAATGAAGCACTGCATTTTAGATGTGGACACACCGTTCACTCTAGTTGTCCTCCCAAGTTTCCTTGTGCCGTCTCTCGTTATGGTTCTCCATCAATTTATTTTCTAAAAATATAATGAACACACATCTGCAGTTTGGGTTTACAGTCACGGCTGAACCAAGATAAGATATGATAAAGATAATAATATGAATGATAATAATACAAATGATAATGATAATATAATAATAACAACATATAACACCAAATACTACATTTGTGTGCAAATGGAGGATGATTTGAGGCTATGTTTATCAAACATTGAACCAATTGGGGGGCACTGAACCAGTTTTGGGGGGCCCGGCTAGCAAAAGGTTGATAACCCCAGAAGCTGGTCATACGCATGCATGCACACACACGTGCACACGTACACACGTACACACGTTGAAACTCAGCACCCACCAAATACAGGTAATCTCATGTGGTCCGTCTGGTCCAAGCTACATATAACAAATGAACTAAGACGGTTTCTGACATTTCCTTTCAGGATGAGATTTTATTTCCGAGTCCATCTGTTTCACTCAGACATTTCACATGAGACATAAAAGGTTACCATGGCAGCAGTTATACACCACAAATTCTTTGGAGCCATTAACTGAAAAAAAGAAAAAAAAACACACACACACACACCTACACTAAAAGCTGTCACTTTTTGCCTCCATCCATCCATCCATCCATCCATCCATCCATCCATCCATCCATCTCCACTTATCCAGGTCCAGGTCCTGGGTTCAGCTACCTGAACAGGTAGGCCCAGACCTCCCTCTCCTCTGCCACCTCCCAGCTCTACTAGGGCCCTATGAAATCCACTTTATTTTTTCTCAAATTCTGTTTAGATTTTTTTCATTTTCTGTGTTTTTCGGTTTTTAATTTTTGAGAATTCCATTTTAAGCATTTTATGCAAATTTAACCCCAAGACAGTAGATAAAATAATGAAATATAGACAATTTATGCAATTATAACTGTAAACTTTAATGTTTTCATACTTTTAAACATAGTGTCCAATAAAACATTAGTTTTTTTGACAAAGAAAAAAATAACTCAGATAGGTAAAATCCATTTAAAGTGCAAAAGATAAAGAAATTTCAATAGCAGTAAACTAATCATTTTAGCTTGTTTAATTTCTTCTGTTATCAGACATAGTTTGTCATGACGTACCTGACATTTTTCAGGTATGTCATGACAAACTGTGTGTCTGGTAACAGAAAAAACTATATTTACTATAGTTTACGTAGATGCTATGAAATCCAAAGCACTGAACACTGGTTGTGTGTGTCAGTGTGTTTTTTTTTTTCTTTAGGTCAGCCATTCCCAAACTTCAGAATACCAAGGCCCAATTTGAAATGTGAAAAATCTCTGCAGCCCACCAGAACCTTTAATCACAACTGTGATCAACATACAGGACCAGGAACCATGATCCGATATTAATGTGAGGGGTCAACAAATAAGGTGACACTTGTCATATTAAGTTAAGATGACGGTAGAATAACACTTAACTGGTTTGTTTTGTTACTTTTTTTAATCATGTCATGAATATTTTACATTAAATTAAAAACATATTTAAAAAAGATCAAGGATTTAAAACATTTGTTTAATTTTAATGACCTCTCACGGCCCACCTGCGGTCCCACGACGGCCCACCAGGGAGCCGCGGCCCACACTTTGAGAATCACTGCTTTAGGTGTTCCATCTATTACAGCCTCTGTGTTTAGCTCAGTGAGTGATTCTCGCCTTTTTATGTTTGTGCTTTTCACTCGTCAAGTGATCCTCGCACTTATCTTTTCGTGTCCATTTAATCATGTGCTGGCTAAACTAGCAGAACATTGAACCACAAGACACATAATAATCTCGAAGAAACTGCTCTGTCCTGTACCTGGGAGTCAGCCGCTAGTTCCTTCGCTTCTTTGCCGGTTTCTCAGGTGGCCGCTTCTACGTGTTTTTTTTTTTTTTTAATTCATGAGGAAAGTGGGAGCAGGAGGGGGTGGAAAAGCACACAGTGTCCCAGCTTTTCGTGACCCCTGTTGGAACTAGGGGTGTCCCGATCCCAATCCCCTGATCGGATCGGCCTTTGATCTTAAAAATTTAAGGTGGATCGGATCGGCCGATCAACCTTATTTTAACACGGCAATCTTTTTTTCATTATTTGTTTCTCAAAAATTGATCCTAATTAACACAAATTAATAAAGTAATCATATTACACAAACAAAAATATTTTTTAAACTATATACATTTAATAATTTGCACTGAAATGAATTTTCCCAGCAGCGCTGTCTTGTATCCACCTTAAAGGTTTTAAGACTGGCGGCGTCAGGCTAGACTTTAGCAAAAATGTCAGCAGTGTGGCAGCGCTATAAAATTACAAAGACCGACGCTTCAACTGCGACTTGAAACGTGTGGAAGGCTGAGATATCATGAGGGGGAAGTAAGAAGAGAGTTTACAACACCACCAATCTAATCAGACACTTAAAAAATCACCATCCTAGCGAGCAGGATGTCTTCTGTCAGGCGTCGGCAGCAGTTTGAAGCTGGATGAACTACAGCAGCAAACGCTCTGTGAAACTTTTAAAAGAAAGGACAAACTCCCGAAAGACTCGGAGAAATACAGAAAAATCACAAAGCTAATTGCAGAATGTATTACTGAGGACGACCAGCCCATTTACAAGGCATTTAACCGGCTCATTAATTATCTCGCGCCTCGTTACCGGACGACAAAGGACACAAAGGTGCGCGAACATGTGCAGCGGGTCTTGAAAGAAGTTAAGTTAATATTTTATGTTATTTTTATTCTGATGTGATTTCATTGATTACAAAGACTTCTGCTAGTGTTTTCATTGCCTTAAACTGCTAGCCAAGTTCACCTGCTGCTATTTAAATGGAAGTGCTATGTTCTTTAGTACTGAGACTGTTGAACAGTCACTGTTCTGTAACTAAATGTGTTTTATAATAATTCCCCCAAACAAAAAAGAAAGAAAGAAGAGTGTTTAAATAAGTTATTGTTTATTTTATGAGATGATAAAAGCTATTAACCTCAGCTTGGATGCAGGCCTATTTATTAATGTACACAGGAAATAAAATCAATGGGAAATTAAACTCTGCCCACTCAAAAAAAGTGAAATCGGATCGGGAAAAATCGGTATCGGCCGATCATCAAAATTAAAGATCGGAAATCGGATCGGGACCCAGAAAACGTGATCAGGACATCCCTAGTTGGAACATTTTCTCGAAAAAAAGTTCCTTTTAGTCTGGGAGAAAAAAAAAAACTTTTACACAAATTACCGTTCAGTTCTGTTATACTGCGCATTTAAAGTGAATTACATTTTTAATCTCCAATTCCGCGATTCCGTGATCGCGGATTCCACAGGGCCCTACTCTACCACGGTGACCCCAGGGCATCATCAAGCCAGCTGATAAAACCGATCTCCCAGGTGTGTCCTGGGTCTCCCTCCAGGCCTCCTCCTGGTGGGACAACTCGTCAGAGAAACTTCCAGGGGTCGTCCTACCCACACGGACCACCTTGTACTGTTGGTACCGATGTTCTCACAACCCTCACCCTCAGGTACTGATTCTGATACCTGGGCTAACTCGAACCCCAAAAACAGAAAACAAGAACCACCACTGGATCCGATATCCACATCTCGGCACATGCAGGGGGGTGTCTGGAGGGTCATCGGGTCACCTTCGGAACCACCAGAGACCCTTACCCCCCCCCAACAGAAAAAGAGGAACCGACACTGGAGCCGGTATCTGCATCTCAGCATATGAAGGGGTCTCTGGAGGGTCATCGGGTCACCTTCGGACCCACCAGACTCAACAACAGGGGATCCATCATTTCCACAGCAACAATCAAATCAGAACATTCATGAGCAGGTAACGAAAACAGAGAAAAGGGCCATTACTTCAATAAAATAAAAAGCACATAGCAAAGAAGAGCTGTTGTTTTAAAAAGCAATGAGAAACAGCAATTTTTGAAAAAAGCAACGGAGAGCAGCTGCCATTAAACACACACACACAGAGAGAGACAGGCACGAGCGCAGCCGTTATTTCAAAATGCATAAGAATCCGCAGCCGTTATTTCAAAAATGTTCTTACTTTAAGAAGTAACTGGCCCCTTCGTCCGTGAATCCTTCCTCCCATCCCTGAGGCAGGTCTGAAATAAAACCACAGACTCGTTCGTGACACGGCAAAGTTTCGGGGGTTTTTTTATTATTATTTATTTTTTTCCTTCTCCTGGCTGAAACTGAAGTTTAGCCGCGAGGACGTGAACAGTAAAGTAAACATGAGCCGGTGTAAACAGGCGGTGAAAGTGCGGAGCAGAACCGGGCTTCAGCCAGCTACCTGAGCGGATCATGTGTCCTGAGTTTACCGGTTCACCGGAGCGGGGATGGAGCCAGGTCGTAGTCCGCGTCTCATCGCTGCCGCGCAGACAGAGAGAGAGAGGGAGAGGGGAAACACCTGTTACACCACCGGGGAGAGAGGAGGAGGAGGAGGGGGAGGAAAAAACATCCGCAGACCCCGCCAACTCCCGGTAAACCGGGACACACGCTGTCATAAAGCAGTCGTTTCTCTCCCCCCGCAGACACTCACTTGATGAAGAAGACCCTTCCGTCCTTGCAGACGCCGTACGACCAGCGGTCAGGTAGGCTGTCCCGGCCGAGAGGCGCCGCCATGATCCAGACTGAAGTCCTTTTTCATGTCATTCCCTCCGCGGAGTCTCCCGGGAGATCAGCGGCCACGGCGGTGCCTTCACGGAGCCCGCTGAAGCCCGGAAATCTGACCATCCCGAGGCTGAGGCGGAGCGCTGACAGCGTCTTTCAATGAACGGAAACGTCTGGAAATTTTGTTATTTTTTTTATTTATCTGCATTAAGGCTGAAGCTACATTTGTTTTAACCACCATAGTGTCCATTTATTGGTTTAAGACTAAACGAGAAGTTGTTTTCCTTGTTTGTTTATTTGTTTTTGATGTTTTTTTGTAGTTACAAGTAGTGCTGGGCAATATGACGATACATATCGTGGGGACGATAGAAAAGTGTGTATCGTGCCATTTCTCTTCTATCGTTTCTAACCTAATTTTATCCATTTTTACAGCAAATATGTAATTAAATAACCTGCAATGATAAATTTGATAGAATCATATCTACTTCTACAAAGTATCCTTTTATGTTTGATATATATATAGATATATATATATATATATATATATATATATATATATATATATATATATATATATATATATATATACACACACACACACACACAGGCAGTTCTAAATATATAACTGCCTGAAGTTAAACGTTTCATTGTTGGAAAATAACAATAATAGAAAATATTGTCTCATTACCAACTAACAATAATAATAATAATAATAATGATATGCATGAAAGTTTTATCAACCATAAACACATGTAGGCTAATAACCCAGTCAGGAATTGGTTAATAAGGTGAAATAAGCAGAATAAAATACATCTAAAAGTTATTATAAGCCAGGCCTAAAATGTGTGACCAAAATGTGTAAAAAAGGGGGGGGGGGGGGGGGGGGGGATAAGAATTACAAGCAGGGGTCCCTGCTCTGTTTTTCTCTCATCCAAGGGGTCCCTGGGCTAAAAAAAAGGTTGAAGACCCCTGCTTTAGACACTTTATATTGGTTTGCAAACTTTGCACTACAAGGTTACAGATTTCAGAAAGTTGAAAAATAATTTGTGTTTATTTTTTATAGCTGAACTTCAGTGCAAAAATGTGTTTTTCCTCTCAGAAACTGTTGTGCACTTTAAAAAAATGTGAAAGCTACTGTACCTCTGTACCTACCTGTTTTTGCTGCACTAAAATGCATGTTTGTGACAGTTCAGCTAAATGTCCTTTCAAAATAAAGTTGAAAAGTAAGCAATGAAATTTTTGTCAAACTTTTCAGAGAATAACTAAAAACATACTTTATTATGGTATATCGTGATATATATCATTATCGTGATATAAAATAGTCCATATCGTGATATATGATTTTTTCCATATCGCCCAGCACTAGTTACAAGCATATAATTACATGATTTTTAAAAGATTTCAGAAGATTAAATTTCAATTGATTGGCAATAAAAAATGTATGTATATATATATATATATATATATATATATAATATATATATATATATATATATATATATATATATATATATATATATTAGGGCTGGGCAAGGATTAGAATTTTTAATCGCGATTAATCACATTGTATACACAGAATCAAATAATGAATTCAAAAGTAGTGTAAAATGCACTTTTATTTAAATGTTCTGCTGCCATATGAACTAAAGTGCCATAACATTTGTTGTTCAAACACTTTTAACATCAGCACTTGTCAGTAACACATATTTGGTGTAAATCTCATCTTAAAAAATGTCAAATAAAATAAAGCGTATCGCCACTGCCAGGGCATTAATGTCATCCTGTTTTTATAAAAAAATAAAAAAAAAAAAAAAAGTCTACAAACAAAATCCAACAAAATGATTGTGGTTCAGCACAATCAGAAAATTAAAACAGGTCATTTCTGAGATAACAGCAGAAACTTTTAACGGGGAGTTCAACTTTAGCCTGACCAGGGACATAGACTGCAAATTAGCTGAAGCTAGACGTCTTGTATGCATCACATTTTTCATTTTTTTTGTGACAATGTTGTATGTATCGTCCCTGTTAAATAAACATAACTAACTAAACTAAACTTGGCTTGTTACAAATAACCTTGTTTCTGTCAAATCCTCTGTCTGGGAGAACTTTAGAATGAAAATGTACATGTTAAAGTTCAGTAACTTTACCAATCCGTGTATCATATATTCTATTCCATTTTCAATTGTCAATCAAAAATTTAAAAAAAGTGATATTTTATTAAGTTTTTCGTATTTCAATCTAACACAAAAAAAACGAAAAAAGAAAAGGCCTGTTTTTTTATATTTCAATTTTAGACTTGGATCAAAAATACGAAATAAAAAAACAGGCCACAGAACTGAATTTGTTTTATAATCGAGGACTGGACTTTCTGTTGTCATTACACATCTGTGCCACTAGATGGAGCCGCACTGCAGTAACCAGCTAGAGAACAGCAGGAAAGTGAACACATGGAGCAGATCTGATGGAACATGGAGGAATTGTTGCTGTCCAGAATTTTTTTTTTTTTAGACAGAATTGTTAATGGGCTGCTGACACCAAAAATGAACCCTAAAATAAGCTTTGAATGAATAACTATAAGTATTCCTGATAGCTTTGATGATATGAATGATCGTCAACGCTTAACTATTCGTGGTTTATCCCGGTGCGATGTTACATAAATCAATCCGCCACTCTCGGTGGCCGCCATATTGGCTATGACATCACAACGAGAACATCCTCATCAGGCAAGTACATTATGGCGAGTCACCAGAATGATGAGATCAAACAATTTTCGGATTTTTCCGACCATTCCTCGGTCACTGAGGCTATTTTCAAAATAGACAGCGTGCAAGGTGTGTCAGAGGAACTCGGGGGCGACATTTTGCCGTATCATTTTGAGCCGTATCTGGACGAATCGCCCCCAGAAACAGAGGTGTCAGACTCTCCCTCAGAGCCAGACAGATGAGGAGGGACCCGACGAACCCATCCCAGAAGATATCGGGAGACTTCAAATCACGGAATGGTAAAAATAATCCTGTCCCTCTTATTCCTCAGGCTGACAAACTTTAATTATTATTATACAGTTAATCCTTTAAGCGCCAAAGTCGCAATATTGCAACTAGCAACAGTGCTAAATAAAACAGGCCGTATCTATAAATGTTAAGCCGAATCTTGTTATTACTTTTCACCAGGAGATGGCAGACTAATGTGCCTGTAATCTGAGAGCCATTTTTGGTGGTGGCGCTATTCAAAGTTTTAGCGTAAAATGAGTTTAAAAAAACACCCTCTGGCACAGAGATGCGCGGCGCAGCAGAAGCAGAATGCAGAGTAGAAAGAGCAGAGCGAAAGAGTTTTTTTTTTTCATTTACTCAGGATGCTGAGAGGTTGGTTTACCATCCACGAAGTTCTTTGTCAGGTTCTGGCTAACTTCATTTCCGAGGAGGAAGACATGCAGTCGTCCAGTGAAGCAGAAACTAACATTAGTAGTGACGGCGAGTCCGCCCGCGTAATCCACAATCAGCACATCGTATATCGGATGCTTCACCTCAGCGTGGCCGGGGTGGAAGCTTTCTGCGATCACCAAGCAGGTGGAGGTGTCAGGGGGGCTCATAACACCGCAAATATGGAAAAATGTAGTGGGGATGAAAGCAGTTCTGGCAACGTGGGTGAAGCGCGAGAAAAACACCGCTAATGGCGCACCAGAAATCACGGTGATGATGGTGAGAGTTCCTGAGAGAAGAGGAAGAGTATCAAAAGTGGAGCCTAAATTTTGATGAGCCTGTTGGTTTTTGTGGAGACGATCTGACAAATTCAGAGCCCACTGATTTCATCCCTTTTCCAAATGATGAATTCATTCACTTGTTCCTCGTCCTCCGGACTTGCTAAACCCACTGCTCCCGTCGAACTGGGTTCTTTTGGAAATGTGTACAGACTGCATCCACCTTCCCTGGTATTCAAACAAAACCCTGCCACACATTGAGCCGGCATATTGCAAAAAATGAAGGAGTGTGACGTCATGGCTGCTTGAGGGCTGGCCGCTCAATCGATTTTTGTCGGTGACGCGTGATTCAAAACAAGTTTTCGTCAATGTTATGACGTTCAATGTTGCAATGTTATACATCATTTTATTCGGGAGAGTGTGCCCAAATTCTTGATTTCAACATCATTTTTGGTGTCAGGAGCCCTTTAATATTTCTACCTCAGTTGCTACCCGAACTGTAAAGTTCACGGATTTTTACCGCTCTCCATGTCTGTTTTAGCTTTTCCTTAAATTTACCTGCAAATTCTCTTCTGGTTCTGCAGTAGCCAGTAACAGACTTTTCAAAACAAAAGCATGTGAGCAACATGCGTTAACGCACGATAAAATAAATGTTGGCATTAATAATGCGTTAACGCGATAATAACGCATTAACTTGCCCAGGCCTAGTTATAGGATAAGTTAAATTTTACAAATCTTAATTCCTGAGATGTATTCCTTGTAGTTCTACGTCAAACTTACCGCATACCTATGCTGCAGGTGTGAACCCTCTGCAGTGCTGGACCCTGACTTCCACGTTTCTCCATAAGTGTAGATATGGACGAGACATGTGATTGGTCGGTTTGGTAGACTTGTTCTTCGTATTTTCCGCTGATGCTTCTCCATCAGCAGGTAGATCGATAATTTGCTGCAGTGATCAAAAACTTGCATTTATTTATCCTTAATTTGCTCCGTTGCCACGTCTGAGCTACATAAGGAAAGTCAACAAAAGAAAGCACAGCACTGCTGGCTGCAGCGCTGCAGAAGAGAAGCCAAACCGCCATCAAGCAGTTGGCGGTGGAGTTGAAGTGTGGCCTACTTGCTACCCGGAGGCCTGAATCAGGCTTGAACTGTGGGATCCATACATCACAGAGGCATCACAGCTTCGGTTAAAAGTTAGGGAATTCTGAGTTTCCCGTGCTTCAGCGTGAACATCGTTCAATGGGCTTCACAGCCGGAGATGGCCATGAAGTCACACATGGGGGTGGGACTGTTTCAGCAGCTTATTTGTTTAATAAAAAGAAAGAAATGTAATCGATTGTGTTTGATGTGATGAAGATGCGTTAGAGAGCGCTGGCTAAACATCCTAACATCATAGTGCTACAACAGAAACGACATCTGAAACGAGCGCTGCCAGGGCTGAAACACGGACCTGGCCTGTCGCTCACAGGGACAGACCCGTAATAACAACACTGCAGTTGTCATGGACGTGAACTCCAGCTATGAGACCAAAACCATTTTTTAACCAGACTCTAACTGTGTTTATTTCTGCTGTAAAGCTGGACGTTTTAACATGGAGGTGAATGGAGACTGACTGGATGACCACAGCAGCTGTGACAAAGCTCGTTCCTCGCCTCTTCATGGTGGCGGCACCTGAAACGAGGAAAGATTTTAATGAAAGTAAGCATGTAAGCAGGCATTTAACGTTACATCACGTTACACCAGTGCGTCTCAATTATTTTCTGCCCCCCCCCCATGACTATAAACTATAGACTATACTATAAACTATAATGATACTATGATACTATAAACTATTGTATCATTTGTCTATAAAATTGTTATAAGTACACGTTTGCGTAACACTGTAACCCTAATAACATTCAGGGAAACAAAAAAGAAAGAAATCTTCATCAACATACAGTAATGGAAAAATTATTAGACCACCATTTTTTCTTCAGTTTCTTGTTCATTTTAATACCTCGTACCACTAAACGTCATCATGTGACTAAAACAGACAGAAAAGAAAACACTGAATGCATAAAAGCAGTGTTTTTGGCAGTACAACGCCATAGCTATTGATGTAAAAACTTAAGTAATTAAGGTTATAATCAAGAAAACCATGGAAAATGGTAAGATATCAGCTCTTAAATAAAACTCTTATGAGCAATCTTTGTGGTTATCGTTATGTTTGTCCAAACAAATGTACCTTTAGTTGTACCAGGCATCAAAATGAACAAGAAACTGAAGAAAACAAGGGTGGCATAATCATTTTTTCCATGACTGTATAACAAAGAATAACTTTATTAAAATTGTTTTTTAGTCTGTAAAGATATAAAGTGTGTGCATGTCCGTGCAAAAAAAAAAAAAAAACCCAACACGATATAGCTAATACTCCCTGCACACATTCTGACAATGAGAGCACCACTGCCACCTACTGGAGTATATGTGCAATTACACTTTATTCCAGTACGAAAAAAAAAAAAAAAAAAAAAAAAGCATGTTCCTTGGGGTAAAGCATGAAAGAAGTCAAACAGAAGTGACTGAAATAAGTTTCAGGGAAGCGTGTCTGGGCCGATCCAGACCGGAGCTGCTGCTCTGCTTTGAGAGGACCCAGCTGAGGTGGTTCAGTCAGCTGATAATGATCACCCCCCCCCCACCAGTGCCTTCCTCCAAAGGTCTGCTGAGCACAGCCTGCTGTGCAGATGGATTATATCACCCAGCTGACCCTGGGAACAGCTGGAACCAGCTCTCCTTGTTGTTATTGTGAAGCTAAAATGGGCCGAGTTCTGCAGTGATTCAGCGGCTGAGTTCATGGTTTTGATGTCTCCTGTATTGTTAAATGGGGGGGGGGGGGGTAGAAAAAAGAAAAAAAAAAACATTTGCAATGTCATGGCTCATCTTCCCTCACGCTGAAACAAATTTTTGTCTGTGACTCCAATGTTTTCTTACATCCAGGAGCCTTGTAACTTTATTTATAAAAAGTGTCTGTTCTGCAAAAAAACAAAAAAAAAAAAAAAAAAAAAAAAAACCAAACATCTCATAGTCTCGGATGAGTTAAGAGCAAGGACCTGCAGTTCCTCTGCTGACCACTAGGGGCTCCAACAGCGAGTCACCTTTAAATGTCCCAGTCTGCAGCAGAAATCGACATTCGATTATAAGATCAGCTTTTTCACATCCGCTAAGCTTGAAACTGTTAGGAGCTCGAACGTTTACAGCTGTTCAAACATTTGTGATTCAACCTCAGAAAGTCGCAGCCATGCAGACCCAAATCCCTGCCGGGACCAGGATGTGCTTATTTCTGCCGGAAGGTTTTCAGTTCCACCTTCGCTTCGACCCAGAAATTAAGACGAAAAAAAAAAAACGAGGCTTCACACCGACTCTTCAGGAAAGCCGTGGGTGACATCACAGGAGGTTTGTACGGTTCTAGTAATACAGTCTGTGGAAGAATCCATTTGACCAGGGGGGGCGCTGCAACAAACAATTACCTTTCAGTTATTATCAGCTCCAGGTCTTCGTCTGCATCTCTGCTTTCACTTTCAGAAAGAAACACTGCAGATTACCTCATAATAAACTGGCGGGAAAATGACGACAATTGTTTTCTACTTGTATATTTCCAACAGAATTGAGAGCTGCGTTTGAATATCAGGATAAGGATTAAAAAAAAACACCCACATATTGTGGATTTGTGAAGACTGTCAGAGCATTCAGAGGCTGTAATTTCTGCCTGTCGGCGTCTACGTCCACACTGATGACAGACCGGTGTCTCATTATAATATCGACATGTTTGAATGTGGGTCAGGCGCTCGTGTTTACTGAGACGTGTTTTCGTCGGCGCTCCTCAGCAGCTCGTGGAGGTAAATAAAAGCTGCCATCAGCCGACAGACAGTTGGCTCTGAATCACCCGTCTGGAGCTGCGAGCTCGTTGCAGTCTAATTTTCCTAAAGTGACTCTGCGTCCAGGAGACGTGCGGTGACATGTTTATGACAACATCTCGCTGAAGGCCTGTAATTTCAAGGTCCACACCTGGAACAAGAAAACAGCTCACCTGAGCTGCTCAGTTCACAGTCTCATCAAAAACAGTCATTTCCTGCAGGAGAGAAAAGAGACTGTTGACGTTCATCTCTCAACGATCACACCCCAGAGGAAAAGGATTCTAGTCTTCCACCGATCAATGTTGGATATCACCAATAAATTCAATGACTATATGAGCAGTAAAAGATGCAGTCAGGAGCCAACAGTGAATTACTGTTAGGTCTTCTTAAAATGATGTCTTTACGTGTTTAGTTCTCTTCAGGGCACGTCTACCCAATGCACTTTATTTTCAAAGTGCACGTGCACGTCTCACATAGTTATGTCTGTCAAAAAAAACAAATGAAAAACATCCAGTTGTAGCAGCAGGACAGACGTTAACTTCCCACTGTTGTTATTTAACTAAACCAGGCTAAACAGATCAAAATCATTTGGGCATCTAAAGTTCTCCCATGATTCAACAGCTCAACAGATCAACATCATCAAATGTCCTGTATGACAGCCATTCCCAAACTTTAGAATACCAAGGCCCAATTTGAAATGTGAAAAATTACGGCCAACTGAAACCTTTAATCACGACTGTGATCAACATTCAGGACTAGAAGCTACGTTCTGACATTAATGTAAAAGGTCAACAAATAAGGTGACACTTGTCATATTAAGTTAAGATGACGGTAGAATAACACTTAACTGGTTTGTTTTGTTACTTCTTAATGTTTTTAAATCATGTCGTTGACATTTTACAGTAATTAAAAACATATTTAAAAAAGATCGAGGATTTAAAACATATTTGTTTAATTTTAATGACCTCTCACAGCCCACCTGCAGTACCATGACGGCCCACCAGGGGGCTGCGGCCCACACTTTGGGAATCACTGCTGTATAAATATGGAGACAGCAGTTCCTCCACCGACCGCTAGAGGCTGCAGTTCCTCTCCTGACCACTAGAGGCTGCAGTTCCTCCACCGACCACTAGAGGCTGCAGTTCCTCCACCGACCACTAGAGGCTGCAGTTCCTCCACCGAAGGCTGCAGTTCCTCCACGACTAGAGGCTGCAGTTCCTCCACCGCCACTAGAGGCTGCAGTCACTAGAGGCTGCACCGCCACTTAGAGGCTGCAGTTCCTCGCCCGACCACTCTAGAGGCTGCAGCCAACGACCACTAGAGGCTGCAGTTCCTCCACCGACCACTAGAGGCTGCAGTTTCTCCACCGACCACTAGAGGCTGCAGTCCTCTACCGACCACTAGAGGCTGCAGTTCCTCTACCGACCACTAGAGGCTGCAGTTCCTCCACGACCACTAGAGGCTGCAGTTCCTCTCCTGACCACTAGAGGCTGCAGTTCCTCTACCGACCACTAGAGGCTGCAGTTCCTCTACCGACCACTAGAGGCTGCTCCTGCTAGAGTTCCTCTACCGACCGCTAGACGCTGCAGTTCCTCTACTGACCACTAGACGCTGCAGTTCCTCTACCGACCACTAGAGACTGTAGTTCCTCTACTGACCACTAGATTCTGGCTCCAACAGCGAGTCAGTCCATTGACCTCCATGTTAAAAATGTCCAACTTTACAGCAGAAATATCAAACTATCACATCTGTGACAGCTGTACGGCGGTGAATTTTCAGCAACGGTCGCACGCGCGCCAACACAAGTTTCAGCAGCAACATCAGAAAAGAGGATGGACGGACAGATGTGGGCTGATCAATCCTGGGTGACACCAGTTCAGTGAGCCAGACCGAGCTGAAATAACCACCCGTTGGTGACGGAGCGGGGGGGGGGGGGGGGGGGGGGGGGGGGGGGGGGGGGGGGGTGTTCCCAGCAGCCTCCAGGATGGCTCATTTGCCCTTTTCTGGAGTGACAGAGGGTTGGGTGACGCCTGGCTCTTCTTAAATAATCGATTGTGAATCAAAAATAAAATGAACTAAATTTTGCTTGTACTTATCGAATTTCTCCCTGTCGTTGGTGACAAAGCAATTTGTAGAGGATTATAGAGGACCAATTATGGTCCTCTATAACTGAAACTAACAAGCGTCCCACCTCTTCTGCCACATCGACCCCTGAAACCTGAGAGGCGTCCACCGTTTCATTTTCATGACCGTTTTAAAGATGCTCAACCACAGCGAAGATTTAGAGACGTCAGATAACTGCTGATGATCAAGCTGCCATAAGAACCAGGATAATATGGAAACTGACCCCTGTTTTATTCTGATTTTTTTTTTGTTCGTTTCAATGAACCATGAAGTTTCTTTGGGCGATAAAGGAGGTCGCCAAGTGGCATCAGTTATTTAGAAGTTATTGAGCTGAAAATGATCCATATGTGAATAGAAAAGCCCTAAACTGTCCAGAATATTGCAGACTTTCTTTCACAAATAAAAAATAAAATGTGACGGCGCCTGACAGACTGACATGGAACAGAGGTAGAGACGAGATAATAAACCCAGACTGGAGACTAACTGGATAACTAGTGAAACCAGTTAAAGCAGACAAAAGAAGAAAAGCTGCAGGAGTCACGCAGGGACAATAAACGCTAAAATAACAAAAGGAACCAATTAAACACAAAACAGGAGTTGAACAGAGGAAGGTTTTATCAAAACCAGACAGTTGACACAAGAGAACAAACAGAACCTGGAGGAAAAGGCCAGAAGATGAAGGACAACAGGAAAGAGGCTGGAAACAGAGCGTGACAGAGACGACATCTGTAAATAATTCTGTTTTATTTGTACGTTCGCCGCCTGAGGTTAACTGGAGAGCACAGAGACGACAAACGAGTTCGTCGAGTCCAGTTACAGTCGGATCAGTGCCATGTGATCTGAAGGATGACGTGTCAGGACACCACCGGGTCCTCTCCGCTCATCTCCAGGTCTTTGATGGAGGAAGGTTTCAGGTCTGGACTCCGTCAGCAGCATCTCACCTGGTTCCACATGGTACGGTGGGCTCCAGGTGGCGTTCAAGCTCCGCCCCCTTTGACCTCCGACCCGACGAGCGTCCTGTCAGCAGAACGACCGTTGAGCTGCCGTTTCACCGTCAAAAGTTAACATTTGTGACGTTGAATTATTAGAAAAAGGGTTGCAGTTTAACACCAGAGTCATGATTTATGGTTCATAGATAAAAGAAATCCTTGAACTGAGGTGTTCCAGGATGGATTTCTGCACCGTTCAGGGTTTCACTGACCTCTACTGGAGGAAGACTGTCATTCTTCCATCATGTTATGGCATTTTTTTTTTCCTCTGTCCTGTCAGTATTTAAACACGCTGCATCTGACTGGAGTTAAAACTGTCTTTACAGCCGGTTCTGCTGCCCCCAAGTGGACAGACATGTGAATTAACCCTCCTTCAAGAGGTTTTCCCTCCTCCATCAGTCTGGAAGAAAATAAGACTTATTAACCTTGTAGATGACCCAAGTTTCCACTTTGACTTGTAATTACTGGACAACTGAACTCTATTTGCAATGCCGTTTTATATTTTTATTTTATTACTATTATTCCTATCTGGGATTTTGAATATTACTTAACATTACTCAACATCACTCAAAACCTGTCTACAACTGTAACCGTAAGCGTGGCAATGTGAATTTTTACTGCATTTAAATTGTGACTACACTGCACCTTCATTTGCAATGCTATTTTATATTTTTTATTTTATAACCCTATTCTTATTCTGTTACTTATTTTATTGCTTTTTTACTATTTGTACTCACAAGCTGCTGGAACTGCAAATTTTTCTTTGAGATGAATAAAGTATCTATCTATCTATCTATACTATTATATCAGCCGAGTCTTTTAAAGATGTGTTTAACACTTTTCTGTCCATGGCATAGATTTTTTTAAAGGCAGGGTAAGTGATTCTAACTCAGAACACTGTCACATTCAGCAAATATCTACTTACTGGCTGCCAGCTGCCCATCTGACCAGAACACTATTTAAAAAAAAAAAAAAAAAAAACAGAGTGGGGGCTGCCAGACCACCAAAACCATAAACATTCAAGTTTCAGTAGGAATCCCTTACCTTCCTTTAAAACATAAAAATTAGTGAAATGCTGGAGGCTTTTGGGGTGGCCCCATGCCAATCGGCTCCCCCGGAAGGCAGTGATGTTTGGTGGGTCCATTCTGTCATGTTTCGCTAGTGATGTTACGAGGCGTGCCGAGGCATCGAAGCGTGTATCGAGTAGTGGAGGGGGGCGTTTCCGGGAAGCGCGTATCGAGGCTTGCTTCGTTTAGGGGAGGAGCCGAAAGCGATGACGTCCGAAGCTTCGCTGCCCGGCTGTACCACGTGACTGCTTCGGGAAGTGGTTCAGATCTTGTCGCGGGGTTTGGACAGCTTTATAAACGCCACAGGCTCCGTTCAAAATGTGGGTTTTTGTTGGCGAGTTGCGGTCAGTTCAGAGTGCGGAAAGAGTTTGGATAGCGTTTATATAGACCTTTTCGGGCCAGCCCCCCGGAAGTACCCCGTCCGCCACTGCTGGGTTGTGCTACAGAGCCACACTTTCACCAGCTCACAGATTAGCCAGTGTTTTTCTCTTTCTACAAATAGATATTTTTAAAATGTCGAGTCAGTCGAGTGGGAATACATGTTCCGTCATAAACTGTGCCAACAATGGCGTGAAAATTCAACAATGGAAGAAGAAAGTATGTGAAATACACAAGCCTTTACTGCACGAAGACTGCCTTGTTTTGCAGAACAAGAAGTTAGGAAGACGTGGGTGAAAATATCAACAGAAAGGACTTTGTTCCAAATGAATACAGCCGGGTGAGTTTTCATTAACATTCAATCTCGTACTACTCATAGTCTCGCTGAGAGTCCCGGACGATTCTGGCCGAAAGAACAGCAGTATGAGGCTACTGTAGCCCTCGGCACTAGCACAAGCCTATAAATTAATGAATGAATGACTTAGGAGAATGATAAAATAAATTAAATATAACATTAACACATAGCCTAATTTACCGCTAGCGCTAACGTTACAGTAGCATAATCTTTATGGCTTGTTGACGTTAGTTATAGCCAGCGTTGCATTTTTCACGTATTCCCACAGTTTTTAGTGTTTGGTTATGGGAATAGATCATGATATTTCCATAACCAATCATTAAAAACAGCCATAAACTACCTTCATCTGTAACTGGAGGCCACTGCCTAACATCATCAATCCAAGACATGTCTGCGTTATCAGTAACAGATGCTCCACGCTGCTGTGTTTGGGTTACTAGGTGGAGCACCGCACAGGAATCAGTTAATACCAAAACCTGTGGAAAAATTGCTATTTCTGAATAAGAATGCATAAAATCACCCCTTTAATGGTCATCATTGTCCAAGTTGCACAAGCATATTCAGCGAACACTCTCCGTAGTTCCACAAACACTTTCACTGTTCTCTGCCCGAATAAGCTCAGGTCATTTTCTTAAAATGACAAAAAAAAAAAAAAAATTGCACAGCAAGGTGTATCATATGATACTACTTTGGGAAATATTAAAAAGAGATTACATTCAAACAATGTTATTATGCACTTCATCATTTATGTAGACCAATTATTTGGTCATACACATTTTGTTATTCACAGTCATTGGCAAGAGCCATAACTGATACATAAATTCAATGCATCACATCTTAACATTCAGCTGGCTGTGATTATAAACCTGACCAGTAGGTGGTGTCATGTGCATATGAAGCTTCAAGAAATGTACCCTTTCTCCAACCAATTGGCTGAAGTGGTACAATGCTTTATCTTGCCATCACTATGTTTCGCTGGTGTTAAGGGAGGACCTAGGAGCAGGAGTATAACAAAAAGGGGTTTATTAACAAAAACACAAAAATCTCACTTAAGCATAATACTCACATTAAGCATAATATTGAACAGTGACTCTGCTCTGTTTTATTTGGACTTGATAGTTTTTCTCATCCCCTGCACTGTGTGTTTATTTATTATTTATTACTTATTTAAACTTAATTCTTTCTTTTTTCCTGTTTCTTCTAAAAAGAAAGCGTTTGCCCTGTGGGTACAATAACAAATTTTACTGCGCAATGTACAAAGTATAATTGTGTATGTAACAAATAAAGATCTTGAATCTTGAATCTTGAAAATCCAAAAACACAAAAATTCAAAGACATCCAAAATCCAAAACATGAAAAATCCAAAACGGGCAGGACAGCAAAACATGTGACATTTCACAAAGACTAATGGAGCCACAGAGAACGGGAGAAAATGACTTAAATACTTAAATACACAGAGGATCAAACGAGAGGCAGGTGCAGGGAATCAAGGTAACGAGAGGGAGGAAGCAAAGCAGAACACAATGAAGACAAGACAGACCTTTCAAAGTAAAACAGGAACCACTAAAAACAGGGAGAGACGCCAACTGGACAGACACACACAGGGCTGCCATGGCGACCAGGCCATGACACTGCTGTTTTAATGTTCTGATTGTGCTGAGCCACAATCATTTTGTTGGATTTTGTTTGTAGACTTTTAAAAAAAATATTTTTTTTATAAAAACAGGATGACATGAATGCCCTGGCAGTGGCAATAAGCTTTATTTTATTTGATATTTTTTAAGATGAGATTTACACTAAATATGTGTTACTGACAAGTGCTGATGTTAAAAGTGTTTGAACAACAAATGTTATGACACTTTAGTTCATATGGCAGCAGAACATTTAAATAAAAGTGACCTTTACACTACTTTTGAATTCATTATTTGATTCTGCGTATACAATGCGAGTAATTGTGATTAATCAGGGAAATAATACGATTAATTGTGATTAAAAATTTTAATCGTTGCCCAGCCGTAGTAATAATGAGAAAAGACACGGGAAAAAAGTACTGAACACGTGAGGAAATGGAGGTGCAAGAAGGCACAGAAAGCCAAGACATCAGCCTGAAATCAGTCAGTAATCAGAAAACACTCCCGCCTCTCATCAGAGTAAATGAACATCAGCTGGTTGAGTCCAGCCGACGGCCTCCACAAAGGTGTCTCATCACCAAGGTGCCACCCGGGAAGCAAAAAGCTCTCAAGAACTTCACACCAAACACACTGGGGGCACTGGTTCCAGAAGGGTTTCTAAACTTCTGCATGTCCCAGTGAGCTCTGATCCACAGCCAGGAGGTGGAGAGAACATCATTTCACCATCAACCAGCCCCGACCAGGTGCTCCTGGTTCTCTGACAAGTCAAGGGCCACGGTTACATGATGTTTTTTAATTCGGAATTAATAATTCCGAATTAAATAATTCAGAATTAAACTATTTTCCTTCAAGTTTACATGGAAATAGTAATTCCGAATTGAAGTTTACATGGAAAACACGTTTGTTCGACTTTATCCAACTCCACTTTAGGTCTGGGGGTTGAGAAGGGTTCTGATTGGATGGGGGGGGGGGACGTCTTTACATCTACCGGAAGAAAACAAACTTAGCAACAACTCGGTTGGCAACAACATTCCACTTATTTTTGACCTGGGTGGCGTCTCTATCTGTGAAACCTCCTTCATTTAGCCTAGCTGCTACAACTTTGAAAAGCTCACAATTTTTATGTTTCCTGCCATCTGTTCTTTTAATTATTTCCAGTTCCTCCAAGCTATTTATTAAATAAATCGTCTCTGCTCTTGACCACCGTTTACTGCGTGCTGCCATTTTAAAACTTTGTTTTGAAAACAAGCCCAGCGCGGAATATTAGCGTCATCGCGACAGACGGGCAAGAGAACTAGCATGCGCAGAAAGACGGGAATTAATTTAAACAGGAATGAGTGTAAACATGACCGCAGAGTTATTTAATTCGGAATTAAAATGGGAATAAACCAGCCACTTACTTCGGAATTAAGTTTAATTCAGAATTGACATTTTCATTCGGAATTAGGTGTTTACATGGTAACTTTTATTCAGATTTAACTTTAATTCTGAATTATAGAGGAATTAAACTTCCCATGTAAACGCACTGAAGGACCTCCCGGCTGAAGGAGCTGGGAACTGCGCAGGATCTATTCAACGTTTTTATCCTGTTACTGTGAATTCATGAGAAAGCGGATGAATGATTTCTAAACCAACAGCCTGATGGAGCTGAGCTGTTCCATCACGGTGAAGGAACTCTGAATACTGACGTGACCTTTGTTCATTCGGCGGCGTTTGGCTGCGAGCCTCAGTAAACAGAGCCTTCAGGGTGAGAGATAAATCCTCCTTCATGTCCTCCCTCCTGCTGCTCTGCTAATGTGTAACTGAGTTTCAGAGTCCATCCTCTATCCTTCCAGCAGACACAGCTCAGCTGTGCACGTTCCCGTCGCCGCTCAGGCCGTCATTTATTTCAGAGGAAGGAAGGTGACGTTAATTTACAGAAAGTTTCCCCTCACTGCTTCCAGAGGACTGGAGGGAGGACACTGGTCCTCAGCAGCTGTCCAGACGTCCACACAAGCAGATGTCCGTTAACAAAGCCGCTACGTGGAGCAACGCCTCTTCTGACCACATGGGGGCAGTATGTCCCAGTTCATATGTCAGGATAGGACACAGAGAAGTGCATCTCTGGTGGAGGTCTACACTGCTCCGTGTGGTCAGTGGTGGTACTGACACACAGAGTGACTTTAACTGGAGGACTGAAAGAGTTTGGTTTGAAAGGAGAAAGACTTCAGGAACAAAGTTCTACAGACAGATTCAATTCAATTCAATTCAATTTATTTATATAGCGTCTGTTACAATGACAATTGTCTCTAGGCGCTTTACAGAGACCCAGAGCATGACCCCCGAGCAAATATCATTAACTAAGATTATATAATTAAATCCAATCAATGATAATGGCAGGTAAAAAACTCCCACGTAGGGAGAAAAAAAAAAACCTTTATACCAAACAGTGGCAAGGAAAAACTCCACTTTAAGATGGAAGAGGAAGAAACCTTGAGCAGGACCTGGCTCATATGGGGGGGGACCTTCCTGCCGAAGGCCAGCCGGGTAGAGAAAGAAAAGAGGGAAGACAGGACAGAGAGGAGGATGTAGGACAGAGAGAAGATGGAGGACAGAAAGAGGTGTAGGACAGAGAGATGGAGAGCACAGAAAAAGTAAAAATAATAATAAAGAAGTAGTGGAATTGTTGTAGGGTGAATGCAAGCGAGCTATGGAGGGCCCTTGGGCGTGTGGTCAGCGTAATGAGCCATGATAGGCTCTTGAGTATCAGTAATGTGTGGGTGGGGTGTAGGTGAGGTGTGTGCGAGAGAAAAGGGGGAGGAGGGGGGGGGAGGAGGGGGTTTGGGTTTAAAAAAAGAGAAGGGTAGGATTTCAAACAAAAGGATGCGATATATAAATAAACAGATGGAGGCAGCAGCACTGGGATGAGATGGCCAGAGGACCAGGTCGCCGATCACCACGCCAGTCGGCACCCAAACACAAGTGGAGGAGAACCCCGGGATGGACAGAGGATGGAACTGCAAGTCAGCATGAAACCCAGGAAACTCTGGCCTGCAAATACACAAAGAGAAAAGGGGGCAGAAACAGCACAACAAACACAGGAAAGCAAAGAAAATGGAGCACAGTTTCAGTAACAGGGTGCTCCCAAATAATTATAAATGAGCTGGAGGAGGAGGAAGGGAAGAGGATGGAAAGGGAAGAAAAGGAGAGAAGAGCAGTGGAGACACCACCCAGCAGATCATGTTGGTGTCCCCCTGCAGCGTAGGCCTATAGCAGCATAGCTATGACGAAGCTGTGATTAAGACGAGCTACTCTAGTCTGAGCTACTACAACTATAGTTATAACTATTAGCCCCTACACACTATAGATTAGACTAACTGTAGCTATAACTATTAGCCCCTACACACTATAGTTTAGACTAACTGTAGGCTTTACTGAACAGAAATGTTTTCAATTTAGTTTTAAAGATGGAGATAGTATCAGCCTCCTTAACCCAAACTGGTAGCTGGTTCCATAAAAAAGGTGCCTGGTAGCAGAAGGCCCGTCCTCCAAATCTACTTTTAGATATTCTAGGAACGACGAGTAACCCTGCACTCTGAGAGCGGAGAGCTCTATTAGGAGCATAACGAGCTATCAAGTCTTGTAAATAGCGCGGAGCTAGGCCATTAAGGGCCTTATATGCGAGAAGCAGAATTTTAAACTCAATTCTAAATTTCACGGGAAGCCAATGGAGGGAGGCTAACACGGGAGAGATGTGATCTCGCTTACGGATTCCTGTCAGCACCCTCGCTGCTGCGTTCTGGATCAGTTGAAGGCTATTTAGCGAGCTTTTCGGACATCCTGCTAACAACGCATTACAGTAATCCAGTCTAGAGCTAACAAACGCGTGGATTAATTTTTCAGCATCACCCTGGGAGAGGATGCTCCTAATTTTGGCAATATTTCGGAGATGAAAAAAAGCAGTCTTGCAAACCTGATTAATATGCTGCTTAAATGACATATCCTGATCAAAAATAACTCCAAGGTTTTTCACAACTGTGCTGGAAGCCAGCGTAAATCCAGTCAATCCATTCCTCAGGTGTTTGGGACCAAAGACAATAGGATGAATGGATGAATGGATGGACGGATGGATGGATGGACGTATGGATGAATGAATGGATGAATGGATGGATGGATCCATCCAGGAGGCCCAGATGGCCCAGTCAGAGGAATAAAATAAGCTGTCTTCGTTTTCAGTTGGGCTTCACAAGCTTTCTTTGTCTCATTTCTTTAAACTTCTTTCCCTTCAAGTGGTCCTAATAAACTGACAGACTGGCGGGAAAAGAGGAGACACTCGATGAACTCACGGGGGACAAAAGACGTCAAACCAGAACGAAAGAGACTCAAACGGGAAGCAGAGAAACCACAGATGGAGACAAAGCAGAAAACAAGAAAACAAAAGTAAAAATGAACTTTATATTCACACATCTAGCTGGAATAATATCTTGAGGCAAGTTGACTTTTATATTTCTTTCTTTGTTTTGTCACAGAAAAAAAAAAAAAAAGAGTAATTCTGATCCTTTCAAAGCCAGAAATGGATGAGCGTCTCTGAACCAGCGGGGTTTTCTGGTGTCATCAGTCATGTGACCAGCAGAGGGCGGCAGAGCTCCAGTACTGATCGAGCCTTTTCTTTATGGAATATTTCATTTCTCTTTTGTCATTTAAAAAAAAAACAAACTTGTTGGATGTCTGGGTAGTTTCATTTTTGAGACAGAGCCATCGCATACTTGTCTTTGAATTCCTTTACAGACACTTTTACTCAAATAGACCCCCTTATATTTTAAAGAAAATTAAAAAATATACAGTCATGGAAAAAATTATTAGACCACCCTTGTTTTCTTTAGTTTTCTTGTTCATTTTAATGCCTGGTACAACTAAAGGTACATTTGTTTGGACAAACATAACGATAACCTCAAAGATTGCTCATAAGAGTTTTATTTAAGAGCTAATATCTTACCATTTTCCATGGTTTTCTTGATTATAACCTAAATCACTTAAGTTTTTACATCAATAGCTATGGCGTTGTACTGCCAAAAACACTGCTTTTATGCATTCAGTGTTTTCTTTTCTGTCTGTTTTAGTCACATGATGACGTTTAGTGGTACCAGGTATTAAAATGAACAAGAAAGTGAAGAAAAAATGGTGGTCTAATCATTTTTTCCATGACTATATGTATATTTCTTTCTGCTTTCAACAGTGATAAGTCAGACATGGGTGTATGAGTGTGTGTGTGTGTGTGTGTGTGTGTGTGCGTGCGCCCCCCCTCCCCCCAGTGGTGGAAATGAAGCATTACATCCAGTAAAAGGCCCGTGGACCAGTCTGGGTGGTTGATGTCTGACTGACAGAGACAGTTACTCTAATTACTGTTTTCATCTGTTTCTACTGCTGAGGCTGCCTGTGTGTGTGTGTGTGTGGGGGGGGGGGGGGGGGGGGGGGGGGGGGGGGGGGGGGGGGTGATGCTGAGCGTGAACGCGCCACAAAGAGGAGGCGTAAATAAATAAATAAATAAATAAAGACACCAGGGAGCTTCCTGTCCGAGCTGAGCTGCTGTCAGACACAACAGTTGCATCATCACATAATTGAGACTCCGGAGAGTTTTCTGGGAGGCGACTACGACGGGCAACCGCACGTGCGTGTGCGTGTGTGTGTGTGTGTGTGCGCTGCTGTTTCTACCGCTGCTGCAATCACCTGCAATCCTTTCACCGCCTCGCGCTGCAGCCGGTTGCTTGGAGACGGGGTCGCCTGGGCCACGCAGCCACTGATGCTGGGAGATGATGATGAGGAGGATGAGGAGGATGAAGAGCAGGATGCAGACAGAGGAGAGGAATCATCTCACTGGAAACCTGCAGCCACAACTTATTTTTTTTCTTGTCAGTATTTAATTAACTCATATATGAGTTAAATAAATAATAAAATAAATAAATGAATAAATAGTATGAACCCAAAAACAAACAAACAAATAAACAAACAAATCCTGCTGGTCAGTTGCTGCAGATCATCTGCAGACCTGAAGAAACGATGGTCTCGAGCATCAAGGTGTGTGTGTGTTAACACAATGCCAAGCGGGGAAGACATCAGCAGCGGTCTAAGAGAAGCAATTGCTGCTGCCAGGCATCCAGGAAGATTATAAAACGGTTTCTGAATGATTTGGAGACCAGTGGAAACCATTCAGGATCTTCCCAGCAGATCCACCCCAGGATCGGACCACGTAGGGACCCAGCAGGTCCGTCTCAGTAGGCGCTTGCTGATTGTGCTAGCATAATTTTTGGCATAATCTGAGGAATTGAGCATAACTTTTGTCCTTTTTCCAAAAGTAGCACTGCTAGCATAATCCGTATATTTTCTTGTCTTAACAGCACAATTTTAGAATAATTCAAGAAAACGAAGATCTCAGCTACTAAAAACGATAGATTTCTATTAACAGTTGGTTCCACTCCTATTTTGCGATTGCTTTTTATCTGTGTTGAGATACTGCGGGAATTCGATGAAACAGAACCGGAAGTCTGTGTTTCGGTCCCAGACTCTTTAGTCTTTCTCCCAGTGTTTACTCGAAATTTACATACTTCTCCATGGTAACCGGAGGCCATTTGAGTGCAAAACCTCGCGCAAACTGTGTCCCGCTCTGCTACACGCGATGGTTAGCAAGCTATCCGCGGATAGTTATCCACCACACTATCCAGGCTTGGTGCAACCCAGGGGCGATTCTAGGGTCAGAGCTTTAGGGGTGCTGAGCACCCAATGAGCCCCACCTCAACCCACAACTCCATCTTTTTTTCACACAAAACCAAAAAAGGGTTTATTGAAAAATAATTTTGGATAATCATTATGACATTTATGAGAGAAGAGCATAATCTTTTGGGAAAAAAAACTGACTAGAAAACATGCAAATCTTTGAAAATTTCAATGAAATTTGAAATGCTAACTAAGCTAACATGCTAACTGGTAAACGGTCAACGAAGAGGAGAAGTAACGTTAGTGAGAAGAGGACGATACCATTAGGCGGGGTCGTTTTCATTTTCATTCTTAAAATATAAACTTAAACCACAAACTATGGATTAAGTTTTGGACATTATCTAAGCCTGTCAAATGCAAACTAAAATTTTAGAATAACAACATTTCTTACTCCAGGTTTTTGGGGTGCTGAATTTCAATTTAGGGGTGCTGAAGCACCCCTAAAAAAGGGCTAGCCTCACCCATGGTGCAACCTATTTTTGTTCGCTGGATAGCAGATTTATCCGCCGTATAACCACCGGATAAAGTTACCCAGGTTTTGAACAACCGGGCCCAGAACGTCAGGCCAGGGTTAATAAAATACATTTTCAAACTTGTCTTGTGAGTCGTGAAGTTTGTGCACAGAATAATTTTTAAAAATAGTAGCATAATTTTGAAAAGGAAGCATAATTTGGGCAAAAAAACGAGCACTGCCACTAGCGTAATATGCTGCTTTTACTAGAACAATCGGCAAATGCCTCCATCTCAGAGCCTCCAGGCGTCCCTGAGCAGGTCAGGTGTTCATGGCGGCGCTGTTAGAAGAAGACCGGACCGGGACCTGGAACCTGGTCCGTCTGGAGAACATGGAAGCAGGACTGAGCTTCACTAAACTGGACCTGAACAAACCAGCAGACACCTGGAACAATGAGACCAGAACCATGTTGGAGGAGACCAGCAGGACCACCTCAGACCCTCTGAAGCACGGTGGAGGAGGGATGATGGTCTGGGACTGACCAGGACCTGGACTTCCAGTCTGAGTGGACCAGGACCTCCTGGTTCTGATCTGGGACTGACCAGGACCTGGACTTCCAGTCTGAGTGGACCAGGACCTCCTCTGTTGAGCAGAATATTCTGGACAAACGTGATCCCAAACAGCATCTTTTTAACCGTCTGTCAGATTCTGCTGCAGAATATTACATTTCAGTTTACTTCTTACCTTGTTTTATTCGTCTTTAATACTAAATTTGGCCTCATTTATACCTTTAAAAAGGACGGCAGGTTAAAAACACCAGTTTGAGTTTGATGAAAGTGGATTAAATGAAAATAAAACTGACTGAAAAAAAAAACTATCAATATAAAAACGTAACGGAGCAGCAATGATTAAAGATTTATTTTAATGATCATCTGCTGCAGGCTGGATGGTGGAGAGAAACCGTCAGCACACCTGCAGCTGCTTTCACTCAGGTGATGCTCACCTTCCTGTGCTGGGGGGGAGGGGGGGGGTGGGGGGTGGGGGTTGTTAATTGATTTCATCCCTGAGGAAAGTCATTTCATCATATTTGGTGTTTTTGAGGCGTCTGACGACAGCCTTACAGCAGCCAGTCTGCACAGAGACACAAAGCCTTCTGGGAAATCCTTCAGAGAGCGCATTTGTAAGTGTGCGTGCACGTGCACGTGCGCATGCGATCAGATTACATGAGAAGGAAGTGATGAAAGAGGCAGCTGGTGGTGGAGGATGAAAACCAGAAGTGTTGCTCAGACCAGGACCTGAACCTGAACCTGTCTGAGACCAGGACCTGAACCTGAACCTGTCTGAGACCAGGACCTGAACCTGAACCTGTCTGACCAGGACCTGAACCTGAACCTGTCTGAGACCAGGACCTGAACCTGAACCTGTCTGAGACCAGGACCTGAACCTGAACCTGTCTGAGACCAGGACCTGAACCTGAACCTGTCTGAGACCAGGACCTGAACCTGAACCTGTCTGAGACCAGGACCTGAACCTGAACCTGTCTGAGACCAGGACCTGAACCTGAACCTGTCTGAGACCAGGACCTGAACCTGACCTGGATGAGACCAGGACCTGAACCTGAACCTGTCTGAGACCAGGACCTGAACCTGAACCTGTCTGAGACCAGGACCTGAACCTGAACCTGTCTGAAACCAGGACCTGAACCTGACCTGGATGAGACCAGGACCTGAACCTGACCTGCATGAGACCAGGACCTGACCTGAACCTGTCTGAGACCAGGACCTGAACCGGACCTGCATGAGACCAGGACCTGAACCTGAACCTGTCTGAGACCAGGACCTGAACCTGACCTGCATGAGACCAGGACCTGACCTGAACCTGTCTGAGACCAGGACCTGAACCTGAACCTGTCTGAGACCAGGACCTGAACCTGAACCTGTCTGAGACCAGGACCTGAACCGGACCTGCATGAGACCAGGACCTGAACCTGAACCTGTCTGAGACCAGGACCTGAACCTGAACCTGTCTGAGACCAGGACCTGAACCGGACCTGCATGAGACCAGGACCTGAACCTGACCTGGATGAGACCAGGACCTGAACCTGAACCTGCATGAGACCAGGACCTGAACCTGAACCTGCCTGAGACCAGGACCTGAACCTGACCTGATGAGACCAGGACCTGAACCTGACCTGCATGAGACCAGGACCTGAACCTGAACCTGTCTGAGACCAGACCTGACCTGCTGAACCGACCTGTCTGAGACCAGGACCTGAACCTGAACCTGTCTGAGACCAGGACCTGACCTGACCTGAACCTGAACCTGAACCTTCTGAGACCAGGACCTGAACCTGAACCTGTCTGAGACCAGGACCTGAACCTGACCTGGATGAGACCAGGACCTGAACCTGAACCTGCACCCGCATAAGACCAGGACCTGAACCTGTCTGAGACCACCTGACCTGAACCGGACCTGACCATGAGACCAGGACCTGAACCTGAACCTGTCTGAGACCAGGACCTGAACCTGACCTGCATGAGACCAGGACCTGAACCTGAACCTGTCTGAGACCAGGACCTGAACCTGAACCTGTCTGAGACCAGGACCTGAACCTGAACCTGTCTGAGACCAGGACCTGAACCGGACCTGCATGAGACCAGGACCTGAACCTGAACCTGTCTGAGACCAGGACCTGAACCTGAACCTGTCTGAGACCAGGACCTGAACCTGAACCTGACCTGGATGAGACCAGGACCTGAACCTGACCTGGATGAGACCAGGACCTGAACCTGAACCTGAACCTGCATGAGACCAGGACCTGAAACCTGAACCTGCCTCTGAGACCAGGACCTGAACCTGAACCTGTCTGAGACCAGGACCTGAACCTGAACCTGTCTGAGACCAGGACCTGAAACCTGAACCTGATGAGACCAGGACCTGAACCTGAACCTGTCTGAGACCAGGACCTGAACCTGAACCTGACCTGACCTGACCTGAGACCAGGACCTGAACCTGAACCTGACCTCATGAGACCAGACCTGACCTGAACCTGAACCTGTCTGAGACCAGACCTGACCTGAACCTGAACCTGACCTCTGAGACCAGGACCTGAACCTGACCTGAACCTGACCTGAGACCAGGACCTGAACCTGAACCTGACCATAAGACCAGGACCTGAGGACCTGAACCTGTCTGAGACCAGGACCTGAACCTGACCTGCATGAGACCAGGACCTGAACCTGAACCTGTCTGAGACCAGGACCTGAACCTGACCTGCATGAGACCAGGACCTGAACCTGAACCTGTCTGAGACCACCTGAACCTGACCTGAGACCAGGACCTGAACCTGTCTGAGACCAGGACCTGAACCTGAACCTGACCTGAGACCAGGACCTGAACCTGACCTGCATGAGACCACCTGAACCTGAACCTGAACCTGAACCTCCTGAGACCAGGACCTGAACCTGAACCTGTCTGAGACCAGGACCTGAACCGGACCTGCATGAGACCAGGACCTGAACCTGAACCTGCATGAGACCAGGACCTGAACCTGAACCTGCATGAGACCAGGACCTGAACCTGAACCTGCATGAGACCAGGACCTGAACCTGAGGACCTGAACCTGAATGTCTGAGACCAGGACCTGAACCTGAACCTGTCTGAGACCAGGACCTGAACCTGACCTGGATGAGACCAGGACCTGAACCTGAACCTGTCTGAGACCAGGACCTGAACCTGACCTGATGAGAACCAGGACCTGAACCTGACCTGCACCTGAGACCCCTGACCTGACCTGAACCTGAACCTGAGACCTGAACCTGTCTGAGACCAGGACCTGAACCTGACCTGCATGAGACCAGGACCTGAACCTGAACCTGTCTGACCTGACCTGAACCTGAACCTGAACCTGAACCTGTAACCTGACCTGAACCTGAGACCAGGACCTGAACCTGAACCTGTCTGAGACCAGGACCTGAACCTGAACCTGTCTGAGACCAGGACCTGAACCTGACCTGCATGAGACCAGGACCTGAACCTGAACCTGTCTGAGACCAGGAACCTGAACCTGAACCTACCTGAACCTCTGAGACCAGGACCTGAACCTGAACCTGCACCTGAGACCCAGGACCTGAACCTGACCTGAACCTGAACCTGAGACCAGACCTGACCTGAACCTGAACCTGAACCTGACCTGAGACCAGGACCTGAACCTGAACCTGTCTGAGACCAGGACCTGAACCTGAACCTGTCTGAGACCAGGACCTGAACCTGAACCTGTCTGAGACCAGGACCTGAACCTGAACCTGTCTGAGACCAGGACCTGAACCTGAACCTGTCTGAGACCAGGACCTGAACCTGTCTGAGACCAGGACCTGAACCTGACCTGACCTGTCTGACCAGGACCTGAACCTGAACCTGCATGAGACCAGGAACCTGAACCTGTCTGAGACCAGGACCTGAACCTGAACCTGAACCTGAACCTGAACCTGACCTGACCTGAACCTGAGACCAGGACCTGAACCTGAACCTGTCTGAGACCAGGACCTGAACCTGAACCTCTGAGACCAGGACCTGAACCTGAACCTGGATGAGACCAGGACCTGAACCTGAACCTGGATGAGACCAGGACCTGAACCTGACCTGGATGAGACCAGGACCTGAACCTGAACCTGACCTGACCATGAGACCAGGACCTGAACCTGATGAACCTGTCTGAGACCAGAACCTGACCTGAACCTGAACCTGATGAGACCAGACCTGACCTGAACCTGAACCTGGATGAGACCAGGACCTGACCAGGACCTGAACCTGACCCTGAGACCAGGACCTGAACCTGAACCTGGATGAGACCAGGACCTGAACCTGAACCTGTCTGAGACCAGGACCTGAACCTGAACCTGTCTGAGACCAGGACCTGAACCCCTGAGACCAGGACCTGAACCTGATCTGGATGAGACCAGGACCTGAACCTGAACCTGTCTGAGACCAGGACCTGAACCTGACCTGGATGAGACCAGGACCTGAACCTGAACCTGTCTGAGACCAGGACCTGAACCTGAACCTGTCTGACCTGAGACCAGGACCTGAACCTGAACCCATGAGACCTGACCTGAACCTGAACCTCTCTGAGACCAGGACCTGAACCTGAACCTGTCTGAAACCAGGACCTGAACCTGACCTGGATGAAACCAGGACCTGAACGGGTCCACTTTAAATCATCCTGTGGTTGAGGACTGCCATCGTTTCTCTACTTCTCATTTTTACACAGAAACATGATCTTTTTTTTTCCTATCGTTTGCTGAAGGGATTGGATGTGTGTATAACACAATGCCAGGAGGGAAAGACATCATCAACGGTCTTCAAGAAACAAAAACTGCTGCACATCAATCTGGAGAAGGGCAGTAAGATCATTTAAAACCATCTGGAGCTCGACGTTCTGCAGAAAGAATTATTCACAAGTGGACAACATCCCAGAGTGCTGTTCATCTTCACGGGACAACGATGGGACCGGAAGAAAACCAGAGACCAGAGACTAATTATACCATGTTTTGTGTCAAAATGATGACCAGCAGGAACACCTTAAGCCTGGTTTATGCTCAAAAGTCAGGTCGACTGCGTCACCTACGCAGACACTCCTCTGCTCCTCCCCAAAACTGTGATGTGCTTTTCAAACACAGACATGATGCTTGTCAGGGAGGAGAGAAAGGAGGCCTCTGACTTGGTCAATTCTTTTAACATCACATTGAGTGTCATACATAGAAAATGAGGGAAGTACCCACATCTAGAAACAAATTCTGGTTCTCCACACTACAAACTGTCAGCAACTTTTATTCTAATAATTCACTAGAGGGAGATAGCATGCATGCAAATGTGGGTCTGGATACGACCGAGACGGTGAGGAAGTGGAAAAACGCAAGAGATATGTTTAGCTAATTTAGCTAGTTCGTGATTGTCGCTCTTGCGTTGTGGCATGGAATAACATAGCGCAGACCACGCTTCAAAATTAAGTATAAATCAAAAGTAACTGCGACATCTCTGCGACAAGCTGACGGTGTTATTGGCCATGGTGACATGATGTTTTTTAATTCTGAATTAATAATTCCGAATTAAATAATTCCGAATTAAACTATTTTCCTTCGAGTTTACATGGAAATAGTAATTCCGAATTCAGGTTTACATGGAAAACACGTTTGTTCGGCTTTATCCAATTCCGCTTTAGGTCTGGGGGTTGGGAAGGGTTCTGATTGGATGGGGGGGCGGACGTCTTTACGTCTAAACTGGAAGAAAACAAACTAAAAATAAAGCTAACTCGGTTAGCAACAACATTCCACTTATTTTTGACCTGGATGGCGTCTCTATCTGTGAAACCTCCTTCATTTAACCTAGCCGCTACAACTTTGAAAAGCTCACAATTTTTATGTTTCCTGCCATCTGTTCTTTTAATTATTTCCAGTTCCTCCAAGCTATTTATTAAATAAATCGTCTCTGCTCTTGACCACCGTTTACTGTGTGCCGCCATCTTGAAACTTTGTTTTGAAAACTAGCCCAGCGCGGAATATAAGCGTCATCGCGACAGACGGGCAAGAGAACTAGCATGCGGAGAAAGACGGGAATTAATTTAAACAGGAATGAGTGTTTACATGACCGCGGAATTATTTAATACGGAATTAAAATGGGAATAAACCAGCCACTTACTTCGGAATTAAGTTTAATTCGGAATTGACATTTTCATATGGAATTAGGTGTTTACACGGTAACTTTTATTCGGATTTAACTTTAATTCTGAATTAAAGAGGAATTAAACTTCCCATGTAAACGCACTACTGCCGGGAGAGTAAACGTGGCCCTTCAGAGCCCCTGAAGCACGGTGGTGGAGGGATGGTGCTCTGGGGTTGTTGTTGACTCCCTACCTTCACTGAGTGGACCAGGAGCTCCTGTATTTACCGGACCATCCTGGTGTTCAGCTTTCTCCAAGGTTTTCAACGTCCTGCATTGGAGAACTCCCTCACGGCTAAGCTGCGCGACGTTCAGCGGTTTGTAATGCTTAGCGAACGTCTGACGTCCACGACCACGTTGGGCTAATGAGGTCACGCTGGAAACAGCTGCTGTTGATGAACCAGACGCTACTTAGGACCGCCCCCTTTACCGTTACTACTGCTGCTGATCAGTTCATCAATGATGGTGATCAGCTGCGAGGGGGTACCTGGTACTGATCCACCTGGATCATTTCTGTTCAATAACGTCACGGTATATGAGGTTAAGACATCATCGACAGATTTTATTGATATAACAAAGTACAGTTTTCACGTCACTAGAAAGGCTGCCAGCGTGAGATACGATGTAAACAAACGACGGGACAGAAATGTACAGACGGGACGTTCGTACGTCTCCGAGCACTTTACACCGTAAACATCTGGTTTCTACACTCACTACGGTTCCTTCACACACGTTAAAAACACACAGGAAAGTTGAGATCAGTGGTAGAAAATAAATAAGTTACATTACTAGGTCAGTGTATAAGGCATGAAAAACAATCAATGCTGAGGTTAACATGAGAAAGTGTCAGTCAGTGCAACAGTTACGCCACGTAGAAAACCTTCTGAGGTACAAAGTTGTTCAACTTGACACCAAACATTTTTAAAAAATGGCCTAACATCAAGTTTCTAATTGGCCTAAATAAATAAAAATAAAAGAAAATCACTGTTGCATTGCAACCAATCAGGAGTTCTCATCCAGAAATGAAGTTAGACATTCAGAGTTCCAGGTTCAGCTTTTATTGGGTCTTCAAGGCACCTTCAGGGACGCCCGGATCTTCTCTCTGTGGGGCGGAGTCAGACACCAGCCGACGCTACGCTCCGCCTCCAGGATCCTCCTCCGGAAGCGGTCGCGGTCTCGGGCCGCTTCCTCCCAGTGTCCTTTACGGGACGCCTGGCGAGCGAACGGCCACGTCCGCATGACGTGGACCTGGACCACCGGAGAAAACCGGACCTGGTTCCAGGAGAGAGAGAAGAACGTCAATGACATTTAACTGACCGCCATCCCAGAAACTTCCAGATTTATAACGGGACAACTTTTTAGGAGTTTCTTCTCTAAATTCTGATTTATGAGCTGTGACTTAGATTCAAGCCTGAACTTTGACTTTCTTGAAATCAGTTCCTCTACGTGCACTAACTCAGAGTTTACAGGTCAGTGTCATCAGCGCCACATCGTGACTCTGCTGACTCGCCAGAGTCACATGACCCGTTGAGTCATGTTAGCAGATAAAAACGGGTCACGTGAAGATGATGAGTCACTGACAGGAACTAACACTCATCTTCTGATCTCAGGGGTTTTTTTTAGTACTGACCTGCTTCTGTGCAGTTCTGGTCCTTCTGTTCTGGTCTGGAGGCGGCCGGGCCGTCGGTTCTGGTCTTCTCCAGGGGACCACGATCTTGTCTGGGTGGGAGTGTTGCTTTGACCTCCGCTCTGAGAGAGCAGGCGTGGAAACTCTGGATGTTCTTCTCTTCTTTGTCTTTGTGGGCGGGGTTTTAGCGTCGCTAACATCTTCGCGCTGGAGCGGCGTTGTCGTGGAGCTCTGGACGGAGGCCTGGAAGTTCAGGGGGTGGTACGGGTCGTCCTGTTGGCCCAGAGACTCCCACAGCAGCTCCTCTTCATCGTCGTCTGACGGAGGGAAGCTGCCCTCCTCCTCCTCAGACCTGCAGGGAGGCGGAGGGGGCGGGGCCTCCGTCCTCAGACCTGCAGGGAGGCGGAGGGGGCGGGGCCTGCTGCTGGGAGGAGCTGCTGGCGGTGAAGCAGAGGGGGTTGTAGGGGTCTTCGGGGCTGCTGAACAGATCCCAGAGCCTGTCGCTCTCCTCCTTGTCCAGATCTGGGCTGGAACCATCAGAACCGGCCCAGCTGCTCCAGCTGCTCTCGCTGTCGGAGCGACAGATCCAGATGTTGAGCCCCGGAGGCCTCCACATCTCCTCCTTGTCCTTCCTCGCCGACGTGACGTCAGCGTCGCCGTTTCTCGTCTCTTTACTCTGCCCATGTCGGTTTGGGTTGAAATGCAGGCGGAGAAGAAGAACGGGTTGTAGGGGTCGCTGGACTTGGACAGAGACTCCCAGAGTGCCTTGCTTTCCTCGCTCTCGAACTCCACGCCGTTCTGCTCTTCCTCGCTGCTCCAGTGGGAGCTCCTCTCCTCTTCTGAAGTTTCCTGCTTGGGAACTTTCTCGCCGCTCTTCGAGCCGGAGCCGTCGCCGCCCGACACGAAGATGTTCCAGTCGCCGGGGAAGCCCACCTTCCAGGTGGACTGGTGTCCCAGGAAGAGTCCCTCCTCGCTGGTGGACACGAGGTCGTCCACCAGTCCGCAGCACAGGTCGTCGGCGCGCAGGCTCGACAGCAGGGCCTCGGCGGTGGACTTCCCGCTGAACGCGTCGCCCACGTCGGAGCAGAAGTTGGAGAGGGGACTCGAACCGGCGACCACGGAGGAGAACAGGAAGGACTCGGGGGAGTTCGCCGCCGTGCTCATGTGCTGGATGCGTTCTCCGGTTTCGTCCGTGATTCTGACGTGAACCTCGAACCGGAACATCTGGAAAACTGAGATAGACGAGAGCGTATTTAAGTACAAACGTGGAGGATTTAAACCTGCGACCCGTTCCCCTTTAACAGACGCACTGAGCCCCAACATCCACCAGGGGGCCCCACAAATACAAGATCAGCCAGCAAATTTACAAGTTCATCACATCCTAAATTTAGACTCATTTAATATTCTTTTTAAACAAATACATACATTGAGCCTGTGTTCTTCTTTAATTTGTGAATTTATAAAGACAGAATTCCTGGTTTTATTTCAGATTATAAAATGATAATTTCTCGCTCAGATTCACATCATGAGACTATTTATGCTTTAGTCGTTTATCTTATTTTGACAGTTCTGTCTAGCTTTTATTTTTCCTTCTCAACTTGACTCTGTGTCTGGTTTCTTCAAGTATATAATATCTTTCCAACAACAGACCACCTTAAAGGGTCTGAATTTACCACCATACTGTAGTTTTACAGCAGAATCTCCCAGGGCCTAAAAAAAAAAACTACAAACAGCCCTGAATGTAACCCAAATAAATGTATTTAAATATCTCAGTTTGCCACATACCATAACAGACTGTCTCCTGTTCACAGCCGTTATTGTTAATAAATCGGAATCAATAGATGTAAAACATCTGGGCTTCATGATCGATCAAATTACAAGCAGCAAAGCAGAGTCAGTATGTTAAATGCAACAGAAGTCTTTCCTGGCTGAGCAGTGAAATCACTCACATGCACGTAGAGCACGTCCCCGTCATTCACGCACCAACTTCAGACCAAAATAACGAAACGCGACGCTGAAGTTGGTTTCTGATTCACGGAGGGTCGTTTCCTCGAGTTATTCTCAACTACAGTCTTCTTAGACTCAATACTGGTGTAAATTAGAAACTCTCGGACTGGTCAAACCTGCTTGACGTTATTTATTTTTGTATTATTTAATATTCAAAAAATAATAATAATAAATTAAACAGTTAAATAATTGTACACCAGTCAAAGATGCGACACCTTTCTCGCACTTTTATAAATCTTAATAGCTGTTTTCCGTGGTCTCCACCGTCAGATAATTTAGTCTGACGGTAATAATAACAATAATAATAATTTAGTTCAGATTAGTAACAGTTAAGGCATCGTGACTGTTTTTTTTTTTTTTAAATCGATGCTCCAACTGCCACATAAGGCAGCCGTTAACCCATTCAGAAGCTGACTTCAGCGTCGCGTTGAGGCGTAAAGGTACATTGTTCTTACCTGACATAAAGGTGTAGTAAATGACCTGAACCAGCAGCCGAAGCTGTTCCCACAGCACGGTGAGAATCTGTTTGGTCCAAGGCAGAAGCGCCATCCCGCCGCCGCCGAACCTCTCTACCGCCGTCCGCTCCGAGCTCCTCCTGGAAACGCTCGTAGCCATGTTTTTTTTTAAACTACGTTCCTCTCTGATTACGAAAACTCCTCACGTATTCTGGTATTCCTCGACGAAAACCAACAGACTCCGCGTATGTGTCGTCGACTGATGTGCGCCGCTGTGCTGTCGCTTCATGTTTCGGCAGGTTTGTGCCATTTTTTTTTTAAATCTCCTTCATCAAATGTTCTCACGTCGGTTCTCCATGTTTCTCTGATGCGTCTTCGTTGTTGTTCTGGGAGCGAATGTCGGGTTGTTGCAACACCGCCGTTTAAATAACACCGTGACGTCACGGCGCCCCCGCGATTCTTCGGAGCAGTTGTCACTCATCCTCCACCAACCAATCTCCTGCAGCCAAGTGGGCGGGTCCTCGCTGAAGTCACGTACCCGGTGACGTGTAGAAAATGCCCGTAATTTCCATGAAGTTATCAGGAAAACCCTTCGAATATTTAAGCGAATAAGACGAAATCAAAGACTGAAAATGAATGTCAGATGATGTAAGGAAGTGACAAAAAAACAAAAAACAAAACAAAAAAAAAAAAAGGATTTTCATCCCTGGTTGCAGTTTCAATTCAGAAATTTTACACTGCTGTTCAGTAATTCAAGTTAAAGCTTTTAAGATTTATACAAAAGAAAGACACACAATCATTTCCGAATTTAAACTGTTTTATTAATCCAAAAAAGTGTCGTTTATGCCACCAGAGCAGAAGCTGTAGAGGACTCGCTGTAAACAGAGAGAAATGATGCAATAAATTAAACCGCTGTAACACTCAACGACGGGTCATAAGAACAATTTATTAATAGAATGAGCTAACGTGTCTATCCTCCATAAAACTAATTAAACTGTGTGAAGGAGACTGGCAAAGATGACACCAAGTGGCCACTCTGCTAATTAACCTTCAGCTTTTTATTCTGGCACAGTAGAAATATCACCACTCTTGATGTTAAAGAGGACGACAATGAACTGTGCTTTTCTACCAAAAAATTACAGATTCAGAAAATATGCAGCAAATTGTGGCAATGGTTTCCAGCTGTGAATGGGAGGGGGACCAGAGACGATGATGGGCCAGGACACCCAACAGGGACACATGGATCCTGCTTGTGTATTAAAATAAAGAACATATAAAACCCTGTTGTCATTTTTTTTTTCATTTCCTGTTTGTTTGCCATTAAATGTGATCTGACCTTCATCCAAGTCACAACAACAGAAACAACACAGCGCTGTGGTTGTATTTTTCTTTTTTCAACCAGCGGTGTTGTCAGGTTCCTGGACTCACCGCAGTTCTGGACCAGCTGGTGTCCAGACCCAGTTTCAGGTGAGGACAAACCTGCTCATTTACCTCCAGTAGAAACCTGGAGGATTCTGCATCCACTGCAGCATCACTGATACCTGCAGCTTTTACAGTTTATGTTGGCGGCTGAGAACTAACTCAGCTCAGGTGAACTAACTGGGCTCAGGTGAACTAACTGGGCTCAGGTGAACTAACTGGGCTCAGGTGAACTAACTTGGGCTCAGGTGAACTAACTGGGCTCAGGTGAACTAACTGGGCTCAGGTGAACTAACTTGGGTCAGGTGAACTAACTGAGCTCAGGTGAACTAACTGGGCTCAGGTGAACTAACTGGGCTCAGGTGAACTAACTGGGCTCAGGTGAACTAACTGGGCTCAGGTGAACTAACTTGGGGTCAGGTGAACTAACTGGGGCTCAGGTGAACTAACTGGGCTCAGGTGAACTAACTGGGGTCAGGTGAACTAACTGGGCTCAGGTGAACTAACTGAGCTCAGGTGAACCAATTCGCGTCAGGTGAACTAACTGGGGTCAGGTAAACTAACTGAGCTCAGGTGAACTAACTGGGGTCAGGTGAACCAATTCGGGTCAGGTGAACCAATTCGCGTCAGGTGAACTAACTGGGGTCAGGTGAACCAACTGGGGTCAGGTGAACCAATTCGCGTCAGGTGAACTAACTGGGGTCAGGTGAACCAATTCGGGTCAGGTGAACTAACTTGGGTCAGGTGAACCAATTCGGGTCAGGTGAACTAACTTGGGTCAGGTGAACTAACTTGGGTCAGGTGAAGTAACTTGGGTCAGGTGAACTAACTTGGGTCAGGTGAACTAACTTGGGTCAGGTGAAGTAACTTGGGTCAGGTGAAGTAACTTGGGTCAGGTGAACTAACTGGGGTCAGGTGAACTAACTGGGCTCAGGTGAACTAACTGAGCTCAGGTGAACTAACTGAGCTCAGGCGAACTAACTGGGGTCAGGCGAACTAATTGGGGTCAGGTGAACTAACTTGGGTCAGGTGAACTAACTTGGGTCAGGTGAACTAACTTGGGTCAGGTGAACCAATTCGGGTCAGGTGAACTAACTGGGGTCAGGTGAACTAACTTGGGTCAGGTGAACTAACTGGGTCAGGTGAACTAACTTGGGTCAGGTGAACTAACTGGGCTCAGGTGAACTAACTGGGGTCCTTGCGGCACCAACGTAAACTAAGAACCTGTTATTCGGGGAAACCCACCCCCCACACCCAAAGTCAGGTAACGGGACCCGACTCAAGGCAGGAGTCTTCATGACTTTCTCCCAGAAATAACTCGTTAAAATCATTAAGGATCAGCTCAGTGTTTGATGAAGATCAGATCTCATCTCACGGCTAATTAAAGCAGAAAGCCAGTCAACTCTGAGGGTTCATATTTTTACCTGCACAGCTGATAACCATTCTCTCATTAAACGGATCAGTTTCCTGATCCGCCACCTGGACCGGACCAGAACCAGAACCAGGCTGATGTCTGACATGACTCCGCAGACAGGAGATCAGAAGTGATACGTACTACTTCCAGTTGGGGGCCAGTACTCTCTTGGTCTTGTAGTACCGGGCCAGCCTGTGGATCCTGCTCTCGATGAGAATCAGGCGGAACTTGGCGTCCTTGTCCTGCGAGAACAAACCCACCATGAACGATCAAAAACCCAGAAGCTGCTGATGAGACAACCGTTAGTCTCGATACTCGGACGTACTTTTCTGTTCCTCTCCAGATGCTTCCTGACCGCCACGGCCTTCTTGATGAGGTGGTACAGGTCCTCGGGCAGGTCGGGGGCCAGGCCCTTGGACTTGAGGATCCTCAGAATCTTGTTGCCGGTGACGAAACGGACCTGGGCCACTCCATGGGAGTCCCTCAGGATCACACCTGGAAGACACAGACAGTCAGACTGGGAGGACCAACGACGTGGACCAGCTGAGAGATCAGATACAACCTGAACCCAACACTTTCAGCCTCATTAGAGATCTCTGACGAAGCTTCTACAATCTCACTAAATAAATCACAAATATCAAATGATACTTTCCTGTTGTGACAACAGCTTTGGTGGAAATACTGAACACTAAGGCTGTGCCGATACACTTTTGTGCCGATTCGATTCTCCTACGATTTTTGGGTCCCGATTCGATTTATATTGCGATTCTGATTAAACAAGTATTGCATTTCGATTTTACCAAGTATTGCGATTTTTTTATTTCAATTATTGAAATATAAAAATCATATAATAATAAATAATAACAATCTTAAATATTATATTTATTATATGTAATTATTGATTATTATATATAATATTATAATAATATATTTATTATTATTATTTCAAGTATGAAATAATAATACAAATATAAAGATTAAATAAGTTTTAATATTTAAAAAAAATGTGCAATTTCTGTAGTTTAGAGCAGAGGTCTTCAACCCTGGTCCTCGAGGCACCCTATCCAGCAGGTTTTAGATGTTTCCCCTTCTTCTTCACACTGTGATACAAGTGGCTGTGTCATCAACAGACTTGTGCAGACTTTGAGGACAACCTGATAATGACCATTAATTAAAATCAGGTGTGTTGAAGCTGGGAAACCTCTAAAACCTGCTGGATAGGTGCCTCAAGGACCAGGGTTGAAGACCTCTGGTTTAGAGGTCTTCACGGGTCCACTTTCATGGACCCGACCCCGAACGGAGCCGTGAAAATTCGACCCGAAACCGACCCGACCCGACCCGAGCTATTATCATAAGTTCGGGAGTCCAAACCTGAATGGACCCGCAATATTTGGACCTGGAACCAACCCGACCCGAGTCTTTAGTTTCCGACCACGAACTGAACCGAGTTACCAGAATAGAACGGAGACAATACAGCCTAAAGCTGCTAATTTTAAAAGTTGTCTAGCGTTGAATAAAACTTGATTTTCTTACCTAAAGTTGTCTTCTTCTACCGGTTCAGTTGCTACATAGGCTACGTGATGGAAACGACAATAAATCCACGTCGTTATTTTCTTTGCGGATACAGATGCTATTGGTAGCAACTGCTAACACTAATAGCCTACACCAGTCAGGACGTGTCGTGAATATGTTCTCATGCAGTGTTGTCATGTTGGTGATCCGTTGTGCTTTACAGCTGCCGGTAAACAAACCGGTAACCAGCACGCTACGGCAACACGATTGTTTCATGACAAACACGCCGCGTTAATGAATAATCATTTAACTGCCCGAGCCCTGACATTAGCTGCCACCGCCAGTATCTTTAACTCTCGAGTAAACGCGGACCCAGCCTGTCAGAGAGCTCCGACCTCTCTGGGTGGTAGCGAAGGATGTGCGCCGTCATGTTCGTGGTGTTACCACAGTAAGAGATTTGACTGCGACAACGCTTACATGTGGCTTTCCTCATATCGAGCTCTCCTGCCGCGTGCTTTTTATAAAAACCAAATAAAGTCCATACGTTTGATTTGAAGTGGGGCGGTGTGGGAAAGAGTTCAGACTCCGTGAAAGTACTCCGCTCGCACTCCGCCATTTTGTCGCGTGAATTTGCCGGCATTCTGGTAACTATGGTGACACACGCGCTTCTATTTCCGGAAGTGTAGATGACAAAAGAGACAGCGAGCGGAGTATTTCCACGGAGCCACCCGAACTCTTTACCCCACCACTAAATAAATAAAAATCGATTCTTGTATGAGAATCGATTTTTTAAAATCCCCAGAAAAAAATCGCGATTAATATAAAAATCGATTTTTTGGCCCAGCCCTACTGAACACGATTAAATCTGAAACCATGTTGAACCCCGTTAAAGTCTTAAACGACTGAAAATCACTTCTAAGTTAGAGAATCACTTTTCTACTCAGCTGGACGGCCAAGCAGAGAACTGATCTACATTTAGTGTTTTTATTCTTTAGATATGGACTAATATTTGCATTTCATCTGTCAGAAGTCGCCATGTTTCAGTGTCAGACTCAGTAACTGAAGGTGAAACATCGTCTGAACATCCACAACACCGACCAGTAACTCCAAAGTTTAAAAAAAGGTCTGTAATTTAAACATCTAAGCTCCAAGCCTCGCGTGCTTCCTTTGAACTTATTGTTGTTTTTTTTTCCGAACATTTTTTTTTTTGTTAATACAGGGGTGTCAACGGGAAATTGGAAAAAACTGTGAAGGGGGGGGGGGGGGGGGGGGGGGGGGGGATTTTGAGCACTTTTGAGGTGCTGCCTTAGGAGGCATATAGAGGTTAGATATCAAAAAAAAAAAGTAGTTGTTATGAAACAATAAAGTTTTATTATTACAGTTTTATTATTTTATTATTACTGGTTTTGCACACTGTTTTTGTCTACTTACTTTTTATTTAGTGTCTTGTTTTGTGCACTGTTTTTAGTCTATTTATTGTTCTGTTTCTGCACACTGTTTTTTGTCTTTTTATTGCCTATTTAATGTCTATTTAATGTCCTGTCTATTTATGTATATTTTTGTATCTGCTGCAACAAGCCAATTTCCCCTCGGGGATTATTAAAGTATTTTCAATTCAATTCAATTCAAGTTCCCTATTAAAGGCTAAAATTCAGAATAACTAGTGATTCAGTCACTCATGAACTTCAACAGTAAAACATCACTGACAACAAGATACATGGATCCAAAACTTTAGTAAGCAGTTATGGAAAATAGCATGTTAAATTCAACATGTGTTTTTGATGCCTGTCAACTCTAAACATTAGCTTTTCTTCAATTTTTTTTTAATCACAAAAAGCTTTAAACACTTAATAACTAATACTTCAGGCATGAAAATCCTCCACCTTTCGGCGAAATTTGCCATTTTGAAGTCAAAAAGGGAGACCTACATGAATCATGTAGGTCCGAAGGGTTTTCTATTTTTTTTTTTTTTTTGGGGAGGGGGTGTCGGAGTCAGGAGATTTTTTTTTTATTTTTATTTAATGCTCATATAATTGCCCTAATATGTAAACTGAGCACTTCAGAAATCGGCAATTTAAATATACTTGGAGGTTACATTGCTAGTGCTGTCCACGCCGGGGACGATCTGAGTTTCCTACCTACATTTACCAGTGGTGAGAAGCGCTGTATATTTCATCTGCGTTGTCTAACAATAAGTACAATAAGGAATAAACATCTCTCCTGTGAATTTAAAGCTAATAATCATCCACCCAAACAGGAAAGGGAGAATTATACCAGAAAATATGTGCTTCGGGCTACTTTGACAGTTGATGTGGCTGTGATAGCAGCTGGATTGTCAACGGGCTCAGTGCGCATGCCCTGGTCTCAATCAACCAATCGCAATCGAGAATTCACGTCACGTTGGTGGAGGATACCCCCCCCCCCCCCCCCCCCCCCCCCCCCCGAAAATATTACACCGGATTTGCACGCATCTCAAAAATACTCGGAAATCAGCGAATCGGCGGAGAATTGACACCCCTGTAATATTTTTGAAAACTTTGCGATGTACTGAGGCCGCGAACTGCGAGGGTTCACTGCATTAGCTATATTCTGTCAGGTTTTTTTGCACGGACATCAGCGCAGAGCTGGAGATATGAAGAGACACCATGGAAAAACATTTAACAGGGATGAAAAGAAAGGACAGACGGAGATAATGAGACAAATGAAAGTCATCAGAAAGCTACACAAGACGATGCTGATGTGGCGCTGCTTCACTGTTACTACGGTGGATTAAATGCACTTTAAATCTTTACAGACTAAAAAAAACTCTAGTTATTCTTTGTTGATCTATATTTTGACCCTTGATGTTAATAAGGATGCAGCGTTATGCAGAGGTGTACTTATACCTTTATAGACAAATGATACCATTTATAGTCACAGTGGAGGTGGGGGGAAGCACTGGTCTAAACTGACCGGTGCAGCATTTCCCCAAAAAAGCCCTTCAGTCTCAGATTGTGTTTCTTTTTAAACACATCACTGGAACTGCTTTGTCAGAAAACACAGTTGAAGTTACTGACGGACTCGTTCATGGAAGAAGATGGAATAACTGCAGCTGTAAACGTGTTTATGAAGCAAATCTGTGCACCGTCTGATGTTTTTAAACCAATTTCTTGTAAGGAGACCAGTCTAAAACAACAAGGCTCCTCAACCAGACTCTCTGAGCATCATGGTCCATCTAGCAGCTAATTAATGCTGTTATTAATGCTCTGAACAGTCTTCCACACTGATCCGACACCCCTGACAGGAGGACTCTTACCGATCTGAGAGGGAGTCAGGCCCTTTTTGGCCAGCTTGAAGATCTGCTCTTTGACGTCATCAGATGTGAGCTTCAGCCACTGTTTGATGAGGAGAAAATGATCAAACGTCAGCTCAAACACCGGTTCAACAACAGCGAACAATCATGGACATTTCTCAGTTCACGTGGACTCACGGTGGGAACACTGCGCCTGTACGGCAGAGCTGACTGGGACAAACCCTTTCTGTGGAAGGAAACAACAAAAGATGCCTTTAAATGTGATGATCATGCGGTTTACACCCGAAAAACGACAATTGAAGAGGAAAAGAAACGGTTCTTTGTAGATTTAAATCTGACTATCGCGAGACTTTAACGGCCCGACAGACGATAACAATGTGCATCTATAAGTTTCAACTTCATCTACAGCTAGACCTACAAATGACTAAAATAAGACGATGTCATCATTTGGAGTCTAAAAAAAAAAACCAAACTTATATCAGCGGGGCCGTAAAGAACCGCGGTGCTAACATGCTAATAAGAACTAGCAGCGGATGATGTCCGGTCATCAGCTCCATTTATCCGCTTCATATCTGAATTATTGAACACTCCTTTGAGTCCACAACCGGCCTTCACATGTTTATAAGTCTCGCCGTGCCGCTAAAACTGCACTAAGACCGTGGAAAAAGTGTTTTTTATTCGATGAAGAGGAGCTCACCCGGGAGCGTGCATGCGACCCATGATGGCGGTGGAGGAAGAGAGGCCGCACACGAGACGGGAGGCGCTGTTCTGCGCCTGCGTCGGAAATGACGTAACGACGGCCAGACACGCCCTCCACGTTGAAAAAAAATGTAATCATTGTGATTCGACTCGGATTAAAGAAGAAAACCCAAACTACAAGTTAGAAATCAGATAAAACATTAAAAACTGACTGCGAGGATTTTGAGGGAACGCTTCTGATGAAAACTGAAGTTTTAAATCAACGTCGATGTTCCCTGTAAACGCCTCAACTTTCACCCTCAAAGCTGCAAATGAAACAAACCAATTAAACATTGATTTTATTTGGAAGAATACGCATCATTATATTAGAAAGTGTAATATGATTAAGGACTATGACAAACAGACACTGACTGTGAAACGAGTTGCTTAAAAACGAAAACTGCCCAACGTTTTTTTTTTTTTCTTTTTTAAATGTCCAACCAGGAAAAGTACATGTAGATTAAAAATCTCTTTTACAAGAATATCCTAGCCTAAGATGAGGAGCACCAGTTTTTATTTTTATTTTTAAATTCTATTCTTTCTTTATTAACCCTTGTGTGGTGTTCATATTGTTGTTACTCAGCCGGTGTTCATGGTGGACCTGTTGCATGTTGTGGTTTTAAATGCCTCACAATCAAACATTTTATGTTAAAATACTCAACAGATGCTTACTTCATCCCAATTACAAGCAGTATATATGGTTAATATTTGTCCTTTACCTTTGTTAGATCATATTTATAACTTATTTAAAACGTGATAAAGAAAATCAATTAAAATCAAGATATGAGTGGAAACAAATTTACAAGGGAAGCAAGGTTTTTCAAAACTATTGAGTTTTATTTCTTTGAACTCAGAAATTTAAGCCATTCAGGTTACACAACGCAAGCTGGACACATGAACACATGGCGTAAACATAATAGTCAAGACAACACATGAGGGCCAGAGTTTTACTGTGTGTGTGTTGCAGATATACTTTTTGCACTTTATGCATGTACAGCCATGGAATAAATTATTAGAGCACCCTTGTTTTCTTCAGTTTCTTGTTCATTTTAATGCCTGGTACAACTAAAGGTACATTTGTTTGGACAAACATAACGATAACCACAAAGATTGCTCATAAGAGTTTTATTTAAGAGCTGATATCTTACCATTTTCCATGGTTTTCTTGATTATAACCTAAATCACTTCAGTTTTTACATCAATAGCTATGGCGTTGTACTGCCAAAAACACTGCTTTTATGCATTCAGTGTTTTCTTTTCTGTCTGTTTTAGTCACATGATGACGTTTAGTGGTACCAGGTATTAAAATGAACAAGAAACTGAAGAAAAAATGGTGGTCTAATCATTTTTTCCATGACTGTATGTTGTGTTTTTCTGTCCGTCTTGGGTCCGCTCACTTCGTACTGCTTCTTCTTGTCGCTGGTGTTCACTAGAATAATGTAATGATCAGGAATTTTACTAACACCTCTCTTTCTCTCACAAGACATGAGTGCCAGACATGTACTGCAGCAGCACCAAACACTTCAGGCTCTGCAGATTCTGGTTCTGTAGGTTGGGTGGGTCAGGACACCAGCATCCTCCTCCTGAATCCTCCTCATGATGGCTGCAGAGGACGGGGGTTCTGGGGACATGTTGTCTGTCCTCGATTTCTAGTCCACCAAGGCCTTTCCCAGTTCCTCGAGGAAGAGGCGTCTGTTCTGGAGCTTCCCTCAGTTCCCCTGTGGGTCCAGTGTCATCCAAACGACAAAGGTGTTGTCCGCTGAAGATGTCCAACACGTCAAAGAATATCACCAGTGGCCAGCGTACAGTCCTCCGTTTTGCAGCTATTGTCAACCCCCTCCTTTTGTGGCGTTAGGGTTAGGGTTAGGTACGTACAGCGTACTCATGAGAACCAGATTCTTGCCTTTCTTTGGCACGTAGGACACCAAGGATGTGTCAGCCATCTTGGTAAGACTTGACAGGCCTGCTCTCTTGAAGTCAGCAGTGGAGGTGGGAGCTCTGACTTGTTCTTCCGTATTGTTCCCACCATGGTTCAGCTTCCTCTTTAGGCGCTCCTGTCCCAGCTGGGGCGAGGTAAAAAAAAAAAAAAATCCTGTGATGTTGTGTCCACTGAGTCCTTGAGACATGTCCAGGACTCCTCCATCAGGTTTCCCTGTGTAGACATGTAAGTTCCAAGCATGTGAGGAAGTCACAGGCAGCCCAGATCTGTGTACCACTTTCCAGGTGTAGATGGTAAATACTGCCGAAGGGGGCAGCGGCGCCTAAACGGCATCAGCTGTAGTGATGGAGAATTCTGGTTCTTTGTGGAGAGTCGGCTCTTTCGGCTCCCAAGTGGCTCCTCAGATCTTTTGTTAATTTGGTAATAAATTAATTTAGGTATGTGTAAAATGAATAACTAACGTTAAAAAAAAAAACATTATATTTTACCTTTGTATAGTATTTATATGGCTTTATTAATAAACTTAACATATATATAAATTCTAAATAAAAAAATACCCATTTTAATTTGTGAAAAAACAAAATCAACTAAACATCACTCAACAAAATATACATTAAAATGTGCAACTATTTACAGTGAAAAACCTTCAGAGTCCCTTGCTGGTCTTTTCTCCAACTCTGTTAATTGCACTGTTGGATGATTAGTTTGAATATACCTGTGCAGGTTGTTTGTGGAGCCTGCTCGATACGAAATTATGTATTTTACAAAGTGTTCACTCTGCCTTTCCGGAGTCTAAAACTTGAAAATGTGTCCAAATTTTACTCCTTTTCCTGTTGTTACTCATCTTTGGTGAACTGGTCAAATCCTCTTGCGCTCGTCTCTCTGCCTCCTGTTCGTGTGCGCCGCTGTGTGTGTCTGTAATTTTTCTTTTAATAAAAAATGAACAGACCCGAACACCACATGAGGGTTAATCAACCCCCTTCATTTATTCGCTGCACCGCCTCCTCTCAGTCACCTTGTAGTATTGATCATCAGAAATGTTGCTCCTATTAAACACAGCATCTATCAGGTTGTTTTCCAGCTGTATAGCAGAATGAAAATAAAGTCAAGTCTGTCTGAGACAGTTTGACCCCCCCCCCCCCCCCCCCCGGGATCTCTACGGGATTGGACGGTCTGTGTCGTTAACCGGAGGTGAACGAGCAGAGCCTGTGAAGAATAAGGAAACTAAAACCACACTGTAAAAAATGTCTGTAAATTTGACAGTGAAAAACTGTAATATCACAACAGTAAATGAACGTAATGTATGAAAAAGAAAAATACAGTTTTTTTTTATATTGAATTACTGTAAAATGAAAAATACGGCCCAAGAGTATTTTTAACATCTATTTTCTGTAAAAAAAAACATTAAAACCTTGTTAAATAATATTACACCGTATTTATTACAATGATATCCCATTTAAAAAAATATTACTGTCACTGCTGTAATTTATACATTGAATCTCTGCGAAATCCACAACTTATAACTGTAAAAATTACAGATGAAAAGTGTAATAGATAATTGCTGCAACTGTGAATTTTACATCAATAATCTGTGGAATACACTATTTATCACTGTTATATTTACATCAATTTTTGTAAATCACAGACAAATACCGTAATATATATAACTGTCACAACTGTAAATGTTGCGATCAATTACCTGAGAAATAAACAATTAAATACTGTTAAATTTACGGCCTACATATGTATTTTTCAGTGGTAAATACTTTAATTTTTACAGTATTGTACTAATAAAAACTCCAGTTATAACTGTGAAATTAACAACACTTTGCAGTAATATAAAAAAAAAGTTTTACCATTTTATTTATGGTAAAATACTGGCAGCTGCGGTTGCCAGAATTTTACCGTTAAAAAAAAAAGTATTTGTGTCAAAAATACAGTTTGACAATGTAAAAAATGGGGTATTTTAATGTTGGATATACAGTTTATATTAGTATTTTTTACTGGTAAATACTTTAGATTTTACAGTAAAATACTAAAATGAATTACTGTAAAATTTACAGTACAGTTATTATTTAACTGTAATGTGAGAAAGTTTTCCCACATTTTTTATGGTGAAATTCTGGCAACCACAGCCGCCAGTATTTTACTGTAAATTTTACACATTTTTTTTTTTTTTTTTTACAGTGCAGGCCCGGCCTCAGCAGAGACATCTGAAGGATGTGACTGAGAACATTTATGGTGTGGCATCCAAAACATCCATCTCATGGCCTCTTGTGATTGGATAAAAGGTGTAGATCAGGTCACTCTGGGATAACAGAGTTGAATCAACTCGTTAGTATCAGTGACTCTGCAGCACAACTAAAGTGCGTTTGTGTACGTGGACAACCTCAGCAACAGCTGCTTCTCTGAGAATATTGCTGATGTCTTTCCCTCTTGACACTGTGTTACACAGCTGAATGATCTCGAGCAGCCATTTCCCAAACTTCAGAACACCAAGGCCCAATTTGAAATGTGAAAAATCTTCACGGCCCACCGAAACCTTTAATCACAACTGTGACCAACATACAGGACTAGAAGCTCTGTTCTGACATTAATGTAAGGGGTCAAAAAATAAGGCGACACCTTATAACACTTATATAACTCAACTGGTTTGTCTTGTTACTTCTTAATGTTTTTAATCATGTCATGAATATTTTACAGTAATTAAAAACATAGGTTTTCCTCGAACAAGGTTCGAGGATTTGAAACATATTTGTTTAATTTTAATGACCTCTCACGGCCCACCTGCAGTACCGCGACGGCCCACCAGGGGGCCGCGGCCCACACTTTGGGAATCCCTGCTCTAAAGGAGTGAAACCTCTGCTTTCATGTAGGTGTGCACCTGCTCGGTCCCGCGGAAGCAGCATCATTTTTTTAAGTGGAAGATGAAACATTAATATTAACATCAACAGTCACGAGAGGACACCTGGCTCGTTCCAAAAAACATTTAATTTGTTTTAGTTACAGTACAAACTGATCCAGTCGGGCGAGAGGTCACCAATTAAGAATAAATAACTGGCCGCGTTAACGCGAAGCTGCTGAAAGATCCGATCAAGCCACAAATATTCCCGTTTGTCGTCATCAGAGTCTCGGAGATCCTTAAAAACCTCTTCAGATAAAACTCATTTTCAAATTTCTTTATTAAACACAGAACAGCTTTAGGGTTTCTAAACAGAGACCTCCTGCTCAGAAGCTTGTTCCCTTCTTGTGAAGATGTTTGACATCAAAGCAGCGGGCCCCCGCTGGCTCCGCTCCGGGCCCCCGCCGGCTCCGGGCCCCCGCTGGCTCCGGGCCCCCGCCGGCTCCGGGCCCCCGCTGGCTCCGGACTTCACCGGCAGTTTGATTCCTCCCGGTTCACCCGCGGTGACGGAGTCACAGGCGCTGCCCGGGCTGAAACGGCCTCAGGTCCAGACCTCCGGGGGGGGGGGGCACCTGAAGCTTATGAAACAGTTTCCCCTTTAAGGCGCATGCGTGACAACAGTCAGGTAAAACCGCGAGGGAAAGACGTGGTAGTGTGCATTTAGTGATTCTGTGTGGATGTCTGCAGTCTGGAAGACCTGCTGAACTAACAGCTTCATAGAATATAGAGTTGATTTCAGAAGAACATATCACATTGTTAATAAAATATATATATATATATCAGTAAGGCCAGGCTGAGCTTTAAAAACAGACTGAGAACAAACAAAGGCACCTGATCGGCTCCCGGTGGGAACAGTGGTTCGATTTCGGTCCTCCTCATTAGTTTTGGCACAGTTTTAGCGGGAATCCTGCGCTGTGTGAGCTGATTTCCTGAAATCTGTGGTGTTGGACTGCCCTACCCAGAAGTCTTTGCTGCAACACAGAAAACCCTGATGCCTCCTGTTTGTCTTTAGAGGAAAATATACAAGGAAAATGTAGAAATAAGCCCCCTTTCTGCTCCTTAAAAAATACATGTCAGTCTAAATTTATATTTATAGAGATATATTTATATACTCTTCTGAAAGTAACCTGTTTTGGTCCTCTAATATCAAAATGTACAAAACATTACAGCTCCTGGTTAAACTTACGGAAAGAGACCAAGTAAGGACACTGTCACAAAAAGAAAAAAAAAAAAAGGTTGATTAGTTGTAAAGGGAAAAAGCAAAAGTGAAACTAGAGCGCTGCTCCCCCCCAGGGCCTGAGTCCCTCCCCTCCAGGGTCCGGGTCCCCCTCCCCTCCAGGGTCCGAGTCCCCCTACCCTCCACAGTCCCTGTCCCCCTCCCCTCCAGGGTCTGGGTCCCCCTAAAGGTCCGGGTCCCCTAACCCTCCAGGTTGTCCCCTCCAGGTCCCCCTCCCCTCCAGGTCCGGTCCCCTCCCCTCCAGGGTCCGGGTCCCCCTACCCTCCAGGGTCTGGGTCCCCCTACCCTCCAGAGTCCCTGTCCCCCTCCCCTCCAGGGTCTGGGTCCCCCTCCCCTCCAGGGTCCGGGTCCCCCTCCCCTCCAGGGTCCGGGTCCCCCTCCCCTCCAGGGTCCCCCTCCCCTCCAGGGTCCGGGTCCCCCTCCCCTCCAGGGTCTAGGTCTGGTCCCCTCCCCTCCAGGGTCCGGTCTCTCTACCCCCGGGTCCGGGTCCCCCTACCCTCCAGGGTCTGGGTCCCCCTCCCCTCCAGGGTCCGGGTCCCCCTACCCTCCAGGGTCCGGGTCTCTCTCCCCTCCAGGGTCTGGGTCCCCCTCCCCTCCAGGGTCCGGGTCTCTCTACCCACCAGGGTCCGGGGCCCCCTACCCTCCAGGGTCTGGGTCCCCCTCCCCTCCAGGGTCCGGGTCTCTACCCCAGGGGGTCCCCCTACCCTCCAGGGTCTGGGTCCCCCTCCCCTCCAGGGTCCGGGTCTCTCTACCCACCAGGGTCCGGGTCTCTCTCCCCTCCAGGGTCTGGGTCTCTCTCCCCTCCAGGGTCTGGGTCCCCCCCTACCCTCCAGGGTCCGGGTCCCCCCCTCCCCTCCAGGGTCCGGGTCCCCCTACCCTCCAGGGTCTGGGTCCCTCTCCCCTCCAGGGTCTGGGTCCCCCTACCCACCAGGGTCTGGGTCCCCCTCCCCTCCAGGGTCTGGGTCCCCCTCCCCTCCAGGGCCTGAGTCCCTCCCCTCCAGAGTCCCTGTCCCCCTCCCCTCCAGGGTCTGAGTCTCTCTCTCCCCTCCAGGCTCTGGGTCCCCCTACCCTCCAGGGTCTGAGTCCCCCTCCCCTCCAGGGTCTGGGTCTCTCTCCCCTCCAGGGTCTGGGTCTCTCTCCCCTCCAGGGTCTGGGTCCCCCCCTACCCTCCAGGGTCCGGGTCCCCCCCTCCCCTCCAGGGTCCGGGTCCCCCTACCCTCCAGGGTCCGGGTCCCTCTCCCCTCCAGGGTCCGGGTCCCCCTACCCACCAGGGTCTGGGTCCCCCTCCCCACCAGGGTCTGGGTCCCCCTCCCCTCCAGGGTCTGAGTCCCCCTCCCCTCCAGGGTCCGGGTCCCCCTACCCTCCAGGGTCTGGGTCCCCCTCCCCTCCAGGGTCTGGGTCCCCCTCCCCTCCAGGGTCTGAGTCCCCCTCCCCTCCAGGGTCCGGGTCCCCCTACCCTCCAGGGTCTGGGTCTCTCTCCCCTCCAGGGTCTGGGTCCCCCTACCCACCAGGGTCTGGGTCCCCCTACCCTCCAGGGTCTGGGTCTCTCTCCCCTCCAGGGTCTGAGTCCCCCTCCCCTCCAGGGTCTGGGTCACCCTACCCTCCAGAGTCCCTGTCCCCTCCCCTCCAGGGTCTGAGTCCCCCTCCCCTCCAGGGTCTGGGTCCCCCTCCCCTCCAGGGTCTGGGTCTCTCTCCCCTCCAGGGTCTGAGTCCCCCTCCCCTCCAGGGTCTGGGTCACCCTACCCTCCAGAGTCCCTGTCCCCCTCCCCTCCAGGGTCTGAGTCCCCCTCCCCTCCAGGGTCTGGGTCCCCCTCCCCTCCAGGGTCCGGGTCCCTGTTCTGTTGCCCTCTGAGGGTTCATCTGAAGAGACTCTGAACACATTCGTGTCATTCTGGATTAATCTGTGGAGCAACGTGTCAATCTTCATCCTGAAGCAACAACATCCCAACAAAACCACCAACATTTCCCACAAAAAATAAAAAATAAAATAAAATAAAAAGGAAACAGGCAGATCGGAGGCCAACTCCAAACCCACGACCATCTGGAGTAGCGTTGGTACGAAATGAAAAGCTGAAAGCTTTAAGGTCACTTTTTTTTTTTGTGTCTCCGCCTGGTTTGAATGTTTTTGTCTGGAGGAAGGATGGTGGCGGCGGCGGCGGCGGCGGGGGGGGGGGGGGGGGGGGGGGGGGGGGGGGGGGTCAGAAGTAGGGAACGGCCGTTAGCTTGTACCACTTGACCGTCTCCTTGCTGAGGTCGAAGTCTTTGAGCCTGAGCGTGATGCCGCCCAGGAAGTAGTTCTCACGCAGCGACTCGGCGCTGAGCACGCTCAGTTGCAGCTCCCGCAGCCCGAGGGTTTCTTTGCTGTAGCCGCTGTACACCAGCTGAGAGAGAGAGACGGAGACGCCATCACGTAAAAACGCTAAACCGCTAATGCTCTTCTAGAAGATACAGACATTTTTGAGTCTCTTTGCTAAACCTCCTTCTTTAACCTCCGTTTGAAAAGCTTTTGAGGTCAAAAACGTGAAACGTTTTCCCGTCATCACCGTTTTGAGGACCGTCGCCGTCTAATCGCACCACCATGGACCAGGATTTAACTTTAATTCTGAATTAAAGAGGAATTAAACTTCCCATGTAAACACACAGATTACACAAAAACACATATGACCTCCAAACATCTAAACGCAGACGACCGTGGGCGTTTACCTCACCATCTCATTGAAAGTGGGGTTCCTGGTTTTCCTGGAGATCTTGGTCTTGCGTTTGGAGGTCTTGTGTGGATCTGGAAGCAGGTAGGTTTTCACGTACGGGTTGGGATCCGTTCCATCCTCGGAGACCTGAAGGTACAAGATGCGCGTCAGCAGGCGGTCAAACTCAAGAGCGACTCCCCCGTAAACGGCGTGGGGGCGGAGTCTCAGCTTACCAGGTCTTTGATGTGCATGACCATGATGAAGAGAGTGCTGTTCCTGTAGGAGATGGAGAGTTTCACTTCACCTTCCACCCGACCGGACGTGGGACTCAGCGGAGGCGGCTCTGCAACAGTCGGACGTCACACTCGTGAAGACGGGATTACAAGAATGACTTTAACGTGGATCCGTTTTTAAAGACACTGTATGTAGCACCGCTGCTCCTGACAGACTTAATCACAAATCCACACCCCAGAGTAGTCCTGGGCGATATGACGATACATATCGTGGGGACGATAGAAAAGTGTGTATCGTGCCATTTCTCTTCTATCGTTTCTATCGTTTCTAACCTAATTTTATCAATTATTACAGCAAATATGTAATTAAATAACCTGCAACAATAAATTTGATAGAAACATATCTACTTCTACTACAAAGTAGCCTTTTTATGTTTGCACTTTTATTCATGGTTAATGCCTTAAACAGAGTTCTCTTCAACCCTGATGTTTACTTTAGACACTTTATATTGGTTTGCAAACTTTGCACTACAAGGTTACAGATTTCAGAAAGTTGAAAAATAATTTGTGTTTATTTTTTATAGCTGAACTTCAGTGCAAAAATGTGTTTTTCCTCTCAGAAACTGTTGTGCACTTTAAAAAAATGTGAAAGCTACTGTACCTCTGTACCTACCTGTTTTTGCTGCACTAAAATGTATGTTTGTGACAGTTCAGCTAAATGTCCTTTCAAAATAAAGTTGAAAAGTAAGCAATGACAATTTTGTCAAACTTTTCAGAGAATAACTGAAAACATAATTTATTATGGCATATCATGATATATATCGTTATCGTGATATAAAATAGTCCATATCGTGATATATGATTTTTTTCCATATCGCCCACCACTACCTCAAAGTTTGTCATATTAAAGCAACACTCCTCGGTGCCAGACTCAGGAGCCGGATGTGGCCCCTTGTTTCGTAGCAACAACAGGGACATGTTTAAACGTGATGAGGCATGCGGGTATTTACCAGGCATTTTGGGCGTGGCATCCTAAACCATCGGTCTTATCGTCCCGTGCGATGGGATGAAAGAAGGTGTAGATGAGGTCACACTGGAGGAAGACAGCAGAGGTTAATCAGCCCGTCGGGATCAGTGACCGCCGTGCAGCGCCGCCATGTTTGCGTACCTGGACGACCTCGCTGGAGGTCCTCATCAGGTTGTGGACGTAGTTGTTGAGCTCCAGCTTCCTCTTGGCTGCCACCTCTTTAATGTGGGTGCGACCGAGCACCATCTTATTTGGGAAACTACAGATAAAAAGGGACAGTCCGGTCATCTACGTAACAGGAACTGATTTAATGAAAGGATGAGTATCTGAAGATGGACACAGATGGACACAGGATCCACGTTTCTTACAAATGTATGAGAAAATTATAGAAATGTTTCAAAACAAAGTTCCTCAGAGATCAGAAGTTTCATGTTTCTCTTCCTACAGAGCAGCAAATCATCAAACCAGTCCAGGAATCTGGAGGAGTTTCAGTGAGTGAAGGACAAAGGAGCAGGACTCAGCTGGACACCTGAGACCTCTGATCCCTCAGAAGACTCTGAACTGTCAATCATCAGCAGCTGATACAACCAGATGGATGAGGATTACCATGGAAACCTGTCAACACTACAGTTCAGCAGCATTGACATCTCTGGACTCCATGGAAACTAGTAGTACCTAGATTGTAGTACCTGTGGAGCACCACAAGGCTCTGGATGAGGACCTCTGCTTCTTTAATCCTACATGCTCCCAGTCACATTTATCTGGCGTTAATTAACACAAATGTCAGTTTATATGCAGATGACGCTGATTTATGTTCGATCAGTACGTCAGATCTGGTCTGACGTACATGTGGACTACAGAGGACGTTGGAGAACTTTAAAGCCAGGAAGACTGGGGGCCAAAACGACACCTGAAATTCTCCATCAGTCTTCAGGTGGTGTGAGAAGCAACGAGAACATTACAAAGTGGTAAAAGCTTTACTGTCCCAATGTTTTTGGAATAAGTTGGAGGTCTGGAAATGGAAAAATTGATGTATATAAACGGATGCAATCAAGCTGATGAGTAAAAACTAGGGCTGGACAACGATTAAAAATCTTTATCACGATTAATCGCATTGTATACGGAAAATCAAATAATGAATTCAAAAGTAGTGTAAAGGTCACTTTTATTTAAATGTTCTGCTGCCATATGAACTAAAGTGTCATAATATTTGTTGTTCAAACACTTTTAACATCAGCACTTGTCAGTAACACATATTTAGTGTAAATCTCATCTTAAAAAATGTCAAATAAAATAAAGCTTATTGCCACTGCCAGGGCATTAATGTCATCCTGTTTTTACAAAAAAAAAAAAAAAAGTCTACCAACAAAATCCTAACAATCTAGAAGCCACAATAAGAACATTAAACACAGGTAATTTCTGAGGTAACAGCAGAAACTTTTAACGGGGAGTTCAACTTGTCAGTTGTTACAAATAACCTTGTTTGTGTTGAATCCTCCGCCTGGGAGAACTTTAAAATGAAAATGTCCATGTTAAAGTTCAGTAACTTTATCAATCCTTAATTATCTGTGTATCATTCATTTTTTTTTTCATTTTCAACTGTCAATCAAAAATTTAAAAAGTTAAAAAGTGACTTTTTTCAGTTTTTTAATCTAACACAATAAGCAAAAAAAAAAAAAAAAAAAGCCTGTTTTTTGATATATTTCAATTTTAGCAATGTTTTGTTTTTAATATTTTATTGTCTGATTTACGTGACACAGAACTGAATTTGTTTTATAATGGAGGAACAGACTTTCTGTTGTCATTACACATCTGTGCCACTAGATGGAGCCGCACTGCAGTAACCAGCTAGAGAACAGCAGGACAGTGAACACATGGAGCAGATCTGATGGAACATGGAGGAATGACGCCATCGTCTTGGAACAAAGGGGTTTAACAGTTTTTTTTTTCAGACAGAATTGTTAATATTGCTACCTGAGTTGCTTCCTGAACTATAAAGTACACTGATTTTTACCGTTCTCCATGTTTGCATGTTTACTTGCCAATTGTCTTCCGGTTCCGCAGCAGCCAGTAACAGACTTTTCAAAACAAAAGCACGTGAGCAACATGCGTTAACGCGCGATAAAATAAATATCGGCGTTAATAAATTAATGCGTTAACACGATAATAACGCGTTAACTTGCCCAGCCCTAAAAAAAAACATTAAATATCTTGGGTGCAAAGAAACGGACGTCAAAGGAAACATAAGAATCACAGCATTATTTCATAATTCACATATTCCATCTGATCCTGTGATGCCGAGTCATGCAGGTGTCTCAGCGGAGGCGGGGTCTCACCTGGGAAGCTTCCAGAGAGGAAACAGGATGGTCAGTTTGCTGTGAAGCTCCTGAAACTCATCGAAAGTGCGGAAGACAAACTGAGGCTCGTTGTGACCTTCCCTGAGGATCCTCACCACGTAGGTCTGCACAAACAGAGACACAGAGAACCCGGTTTAATCCGGACACGCCCACACTGGAGCACGAGGGCGAGGGCGAGGGGAGTGTGAACCCACGTAGTGCTTGTCGGGGTTGTATCTCTTCTGGAAGGAGAAGATGGTGGCGTGAGCGATGCGCCCCTCCTGCTTCAGGGTGTACGTTTTCGGGGAGAAGGACAGGATCGGCTCGTCGTTGGCCGGAAGGCCGGAGAACCGGAGCTGGGCCAGGTTGTGGATGAAGAAGTTGAACTTGGTGGCCACGCTGCCCAGACTGGACTCTATCAGCCTGAGAGAGAAGAGGAGATGATGTGGATGAGGCGGGTCCAACACCGGGGACCCCAGCATGGTTTTTAAAGAGGGGTGCTGTGGCTGAGAGCTGTTCCAACAGTTTCCTGAAGTCTGGTTTCAGTCCAGTCTGACTGCTCTGACAGAAAACCTCCAAGTCTCTGGTGCCACCTGGTGGATTCTCCTCAGAATGACGGGTCGGTCCATGCAGGACCATGTCAGAGCCGTGCAGCCGCTCTGAACATTAACCCGTGGCAGCTAGTGCTGGGCGATATGACGATACATATCGTGGGGACGATAGAAAAGTGTGTATCGTGCCATTTCTCTTCTATCGTTTCTAACCTAATTTTATCAATTATTACAGCAAATATGTAATTAAATAACCTGCAACGATAAATTTGATAGAATCATATCTACTTCTACAAAGTAGCCTTTTATGTTTGCACTTTTATTCATGATTAATGCCTTAAACAGAGTTCTCTTCAACCCTGATGTTTACTTTAGACACTTTATATTGGTTTGCAAACTTTGCACTACAAGGTTACAGATTTCAGAAAGTTGAAAAATAATTTGTTTATTTTTTATAGCTGAACTTCAGTGCAAGAAAAAAGTTTTTCCTCTCAGAAACTGTTGTGCACTTTAAAAAAAAATGTGAAAGCTACTGTACCTCTGTACCTACCTGTTTTTGCTGCACTAAAATGTATGTTTGTGACAGTTCAGCTAAATGTCCTTTCAAAATAAAGTTGAAAAGTAAGCAATGACATTTTTGTCAAACTTTTCAGAGAATAACTGAAAACATACTTTATCATGATATATCGTGATATATATCGTTATCGTGATATAAAACAGTCCATATCGTGATATATGATTTTTTCCATATCGGCCAGCACTAGTGGCGGCTGTGAGGACGCGAGCGAACTCACCTGGTGAAGAAGATGGTGGCCTCGGCGTCCGTGTTGTGGGGCTGCAGGGCATCGAACACGTACTTCAGGTCCTGAGAGCTGCTCAGCTCCACCAGGCCCGATGACATCATCTACGAGGAGGCGAACACACACGTTCCAACACGCTCGTCTACAAAACAACTTGACCAGAGTTCACGACGCCCTGCTGACCCCGCCCCCGACCCCGCCCCCCCAGCCTCACCAGAGACAGCAGGTTGAGGAAGAGCCCCGAGTGTTTGCGGATGAGGTTGTAGGCCTGGCAGCAGAGGTCCACGAACAGCTGGAAGCGGCTGGTGGGACGCTCGCCGCCGTTGATGACGTACGCCATGTCAGAGGTCAGAACGAACGGCGCTCGGTCCCTGAGGAGAGAGAGGACGATCAGAGCAGCTCAGATCCATTCATGGACACGCTGGAAACGGACGGAACCAGAACTTTTACTGAGGAAGTGTTTTCTGCTTCAGGTGTTACTGCTCCATTATTTCATTTACTTTCTAAAATGAGATCATTTCTTCTCTGTCAGTTTATATACTTTAATATACTTTTCTTTGAACTACTTATACTATTTTTTTAATTTTATTTATTTTTGTTATACTAGTTTTAAATGTCTGTTTTGGCATTCCACGCGTGCAGCAATGCAAGAATTTCGTTGTGTAAGGGAACTCGTTTTTATCTGCACATGTGACAATAAACACTTTGAATCTTTGAATCTTGAATCTTTATTTCAAAACAGCTGAGCGCTTCAACAGCCTGCTGCACGGCATCATGGGAGAATAAACAAACCCACCAAGGCTTTATGATAAAATAAATAAATAAATAAAGTAAAACCATCTTCCAGTGTGGACAGACTAGAATCCTCTCCACCCAGGATTTAGCCTTAATTTAATATTTTATTTACTCATTTGTTTCATTTATTTTAAATTGATTTACATATTTATTTTATTTTAAAATTTTTTTAGTTGTTTTAATGGATTTATTTTATTTCATTATAACATGTTCCAGGTCTTTATTTTCAGAAAGATGAATTATTTGCTAATTTTTTTAAATGCCTTGAACATCTACCAGATCTAAACTGGAAACCAGTAAAACCATCTCGTCTGCTTCCACGGCTTATTTCTTGTTCTTTAGCAGCTGTTTTCTGACGCGTCAGGTGATCTTTGGTCCAGAGCTTTCAGCTCGTCAGCGACGCATCATCACTGACGGTGTCTGGATGACCTTTAACCCCCGCCCGCCCCGCCCTGCCCCGCCCCCTCCAGGGTGGACCTGGTCTCGTCATCACCTTTTGAAGCTGCCGAACATCTGGGCGTGGCCCAGGAACTTCCCGAAGTCGATGTGGAACATGTGACCCGTGGAGCGCAGCATGATGTTGTCGTTGTGGCGGTCGCAGATGCCGAGGACGTAGGTGGCCACGCAGCAGCCGGCGCACGAGTAGATGAAGTTCTCCGAAGCCTGGAAGCCAACGAGGACAGAGACGAGACCGTCAGCCCGGGTTTGGGTTTGGGTCTGCTGGCTGCTGTGTGAACGAGCAGCAGCCGAACCCTCCAGACCCAGACCCTGATCCAGAACCTAGACACAGAACATGACCCAGACCCTGATCCAGAACCCAGACCCAGAACATGACCCTGAACCCAGAACCCAGACCCTGACCCTGAACCTAAATCTAGACCCTGAACCAGACCCAGACCCTGAACTCAGAGCTGAACCCTGACCCAGAACCCTGAACCCAGAACCCTGACCCTAAACCTAGACCTAAACCCTGAACCCAAATCTAGACCCTGAACCCAGACCCTGACCCAGAACCTAAACCTAGACCTGAACCCAGACCCTGAACCTAAACCTAGACCCAGAACATGACCCAGAACCCAGAACCCAGACCCTGACCCTAAACCTAGACCTGAACCCAGACCCAGACTCTGAACCCTGAACCTAAATCTAGACCCTGAACCCAGAACCTAAATCTAGACCCTGAACCCAGACCCTGAACCCAGACCCTAAACCTAGACCTGAACCCAGACCTGAACTCAGACCCTGAACCTAAATCTAGACCCTGAACCCAGAACCTAAATCTAGACCCTGAACCCAGAACCTAAATCTAGACCCTGAACCCAGACCCTGAACCCAGACCCTAAACCTAGACCTGAACCCAGACCCTGAACCCTGAACCTAAATCTAGACCCTGAACCCAGAACCTAAATCTAGACCCTGAACCCAGACCCTGAACCCAGACCCTAAACCTAGACCTGAACCCAGACCCTGAACCCTGAACCTAAATCTAGACCCTGAACCCAGAACCTAAATCTAGACCCTGAACCCAGACCCTGAACCCAGACCCTAAACCTAGACCTGAACCCAGACCCTGAGCCCTGACCCAGAAACATGACCCTGAACCCAGAACCCAGATCCTGACCTTGAACTCAGACCTGAACTCAGACCCTGACCCTGAACTCAGAGCTGAACCCTGACCCAGAACCATGACCCTGACCCAGACCAGGCCAGACCCAGCAGACGTTTCATGGAGGCTCATGTCTGTTGCTCAGGTGTTTCAGGAACTACATTCCTGGTTTTACCTGATAAATATGTGACTAAGACGTATTCATTCCTTTCAAACAGAACCGCTGTGGATCTAGCGCCCCCATGTGGAACATCCGCAGAGCTCTGGGTGTTTGCAGGAGGCCGTATCTCAGGAACGGTTCGATGGACTGACACCTCTGTGGGATCTACAGGTAATTACTGAACCCAGACATAACGTCCAATCAGAACCAAGACATGAAACCTGCTGTCCAGGCACGTTTTCAGGCTCCAACCAGTAACAGGAACCATCTGAGACACCACAATTGATTTTGATTTCACACAGAGACCAGTGATTACACCAGTCCAGTGGAGTTTTCTGCTGGGAGGTGACCTGTGATGGAGAAACGCCAAAGGTGTGACTGAGCTCAGAGCTGGGCTGGACAATGGTGGGGTTTTTGTTGCTCTTTGTCGGCTGGATCAAGTGAGTTTTTTTGTCTCAGAGTGGTCATCCTGACGTGGATGGGACCTGTGGAGCCTCAGCTTTAACCTGGTACCAGTTTAAACTGGTCACCAGCAGCATGTGATGTGGAGGGAAATGAGGTGGAGCTGAGGGGCACTGCTCAAAACTCCTAACTCACGTCCTTCACTAAAGCAGCGTCCATGTGGTCTGAAGACAGTAAAGTCATCATTTAAACCATTCAGTGCGTTTACATGGGAAGTTTAATTCCTCTTTAATTCAGAATTAAAGTTAAATCCGAATAAAAGTTACCATGTAAACACCTAATTCCATATGAAAATGTCAATTCTGAATTAAACTTAATTCCGAAGTAAGTGGCTGGTTTATTCCCATTTTAATTCAGAATTAAATAATTCCGCGGTCATGTTTACACTCATTCCTGTTTAAATTAATTCCCGTCTTTCTGTGCATGCTAGTTCTTGCCCGTCTGTAGCGATGATGCTTATATTCCGCAAAGTTTTAAAATGGCAGCACGCAGTAAACGGTGTCCAAGAGCAGAGACGATTTATTTAATAAATAGCTTGGAGGAACTGGAAATAATTAAAAGAACAGATGGCAGGAAACATAAAAATTGTGAGCTTTTCAAAGTTGTAGCGGCTAGGCTAAATGAAGGAGGTTTCACAGATAGAGACGCCACCCAGGTCAAAAATAAGTGGAATGTTGTTGCTAACCGAGTTGTTGCTAAGTTTGTTTTCTTCCGGTAGATGTAAAGACGTCCGCCCCCCCCCCCCCCCCCCCATCCAATCAGAACCCTTCCCAACCCCCAGACCTAAAGCGGAGTTGGATAAAGCCGAACAAACGTGTTTTCCATGTAAACCTCAATTCGGAATTACTATTTCCATGTAAACTCGAAGGAAAATAGTTTAATTCGTAATTATTTAATTCGTAATTATTAATTCTGAATTAAAAAACATCATGTAACCTACAGCCATTATCTAAAAAGACTAGAACGAAAGTCAGATGGCATGGTTTTAATCAAAAATCCACCATCGTGGTCAGAGTCCAGGTTATTCTGGTAACGTGGGTTTATTTTACAGGTCATGCTCCATTTATTTTTCATTACTTCACACTGGGTGTAGTTGTGTCGGGAGGACGTGATGTTCAACATGACGTCGGTGGAGGGTTTGGGAGACGATAACGTTACACAGACGGGCCATCAGAGACGTGCGTCACCACACGAGGTCCAGGGCTTTAGTCTCTGTGATAAGAGGTGACGATAAACTTATCAGTGGAGGACGTTGTCCTCATCTGAGCTGTCTGAAGTAACCGGAGGTGCAGAGATGAATCCAGAGATGTTTCAGAGACAGACTCCTTCAGGGTTGCAGCCGTTCGTCTGTGTGTTCTGTTTGTGTGATGAGGACCAGTGAGGTACCTTCTCGTATTCGTCCTCAGCAGGGTTGTACTTCCGCAGCCATTCAGCCAGAGGTTTGTCCTTGAAGGACCCGGTGACGCCGTACTCCACCTGGATCTTCCTGAGGGTGTCGGAGGACGGCACCAGCTCCACCATGCCTGCAACGACAAAACCCGTCAACACAGCCTGGTTTTTACTCTTCGTCAACCTCTGCTGCAGCAGCACGACAGGACCAAGAGATGAAAAATAAAACTAGGGATGCACAATAACTGTTTTTTTAAAAAACTGATACCGATAACCGATAACGACACATATACCTAAGATCATTACATCAATACTATGGACAAAATCAAAAATAGTTTTGACTTTTTAAATAAACAGATATTTTTTTTTTTTAAAGAAAAACTAATGGAAAGCCTCTCAAACATTTTCTTACAGCTATCAAACAAACCTATTTGATATCTCACATTAACTTAAATAAGGTTAATTACTGACTGATATAAAAAATAAAGGCTCCTTGAACTGATGGAAATACATGCATCAGAATTACAAACTGAAAAATATTAACATTTAAAGGATTTTGGCTTGTGCTTCCATTCAAATTAATACCTTTAATTAATTAATGTAAATGAGGTTCAGTAGTTTTTAATCTCATGGAAGCTTTAGATGAGAGGGAGACTGCTGCTGGCTTGCACATGTTAGCATTAGCTTCCATTAGCACAATTTCAAAACTCCATAGAAGTGATTGTTATGTTGTAGGTGGCTGATCAGGTTTTACGTATTAAAGCTTGTGCTTCCCTCCTCGTAGAATTCACTCAGAGGATTCGTCACAAATAACCACCAAACTATCTTCTTCTGAAACTTTAAGACGGAATAATTTCCGTGCCCCCCAGCACGCTGTGCTGCAGGCTGCATTCAAGGTGTAACGAGTTAACGAGTTGTTTTCTGGCATGAGGGGGTATTCTTGATTTTCCTTATTGAGTAATTGTTTTTCTGATTACGCCGACGTCACTTGAACATAACATTCACTGCCGGTCATTCAAGGCTCAGAGGGAACGAGACACTGCTGTGTTGACAGAAATATATACAGTCATGGAAAAAATGATTAGACCACCATTTTGTCTTCACTTTCTTGTTCATTTTAATACCTGGTACCACTAAACGTCATCATGTGACTAAAACAGACAGAAAAGAAAACACTGAATGCATAAAAGCAGTGTTTTTGGCAGTACAACGCCATAGCTATTGATGTAAAAACTTAAGTGATTTAGGTTATAATCAAGAAAACCATGGAAAATGGTAAGATATCAGCTCTTAAATAAAATCTTATGAGCAATCTTTGTGGTTATCGTTATGTTTGTCCAAACAAATGTACCTTTAGTTGTACCAGGCATTAAAATGAACAAGAAACTGAAGAAAACAAGGGTGGTCTAATCATTTTTTCCATGACTGTATGTTATCGGGGCTATTCGTCATGATATCGGAGTTATCGGGATGACGTCATAATTTCTTGTTATCAGCCTGATAGTTATCGTGCACCCCTAAATAAAACCAGTGCATTGGTGGTGCTCTTCATTTCCACCAATCAGGAGCAGCGTTCTCCTCTTGTAGTAGTAAAGTAAAGGCAGGTGGAAGCAGGTGAACGTTTCACTGCAACCCCTCAGAGAAATGACCTCTGCTCCGCCCAAAGACACTAATTCAACATCGGTCCCAAAGAGAAGAGGAACGACCGTCTCACCCTTTGGTTGCACACGTGCACTCAGTTACCTTTGTCCTTTCCGGTGGAGATGCATTTGAAGTTGACGATGCGGAGGTCCAGCCCCTCCTGCAGCCAGATGCGGTCCATGATGCGGATCATCTGCAGGGCCAGCATGTCCTGCCTCAGGTCTTCTCCCACCTGAAACGTCAACAGAGAAGCTGAGGAGCGGCGCGCCACCAGCGGAGCAGTGAACCTCCCCTCCGGCCACCAGAGGGAGCAGTGATCAAAGCCCGGGAGAGCACGGGCTGCTCCTCCGGGTCTGGAGGAGCTGCTGGATCATGAGCACCTTAAACATGACGTTGATCTCCTCGCCCAGCGGGTCGGCGTTGATCAGGGCCAGCTTCAGGGGAACGGCGTTCGAATTGAAGAAGGAACAAGCCTGGAAACACGAAAAAAAAAAAAAAAAAAAAAAACGGCTTTAATGACATCAGGATGCAGTTCTGCTGCCTCTCAGAGACGAACATACAAGACGAAACGCAGCCTCTCCTGAAGGACCACGTGAGCGCGAGGGAGCTCGACTGTGTTAATTACCAGTTCAGATACGACTGTTTGATGCTTTGATGTAGTGCTGGGAGATATGGAAAAAATTATATATCACGATATGGACTATTTTATATCACGATAACGATATATATCAAGATATACCATAATAAAGTATGTTTTCAGTTATTCTCTGAAAAGTTTGACAAAAATTTCATTGCTTACTTTTCAACTTTATTTTGAAAGGACATTTAGCTGAACTGTCACAAACATACATTTTAGTGCAGCAAAAACAGGTAGGTACAGAGGTACAGTAGCTTTCACATTTTTTTTTTAAAGTGCACAACAGTTTCTGAGAGGAAAAACACATTTTTGCACTGAAGTTCAGCTATAAAAAATAAACACAAATTATTTTTCAACTTTCTGAAATCTGTAACCTTGTAGTGCAAAGTTTGCAAACCAATATAAAGTGTCTAAAGTAAACATCAGGGTTGAAGAGAACTCTGTTTAAGGCATTAACCATGAATAAAAGTGCAAACATAAAAGGCTACTTTGTAGAAGTAGATATGATTCTATCAAATTTATCATTTAAGGTTATTTAATTACATATTTGCTGTAATAATTGATAAAATTAGGTTAGAAACGATAGAAGAGAAATGGCACGATACACACTTTTCTATCGTCCCCATGATATGTATCGTCATATCGCCCAGCACTACTTTGATGGATTATTAACTTGAGGCAATCCTTTGTGTCTCTAACTCCCATGATTCCTTTGGTGCTGATCAGACGTGTAGCCCACAAAGATGTTGGTAATAAACCTTTTAAACACAATCATCTGTGATAAAATACAACCCAGAGTCTTTACACAAAAGCCAAGCCAACCTCTTGAAAGGAACTGGTTTTCTGCATTAAAACGAGACCTGAGCTGCAACGATCCTTTGAGTCCCTCCAGCGTCTCTGGATCAGACCTCCGCAGCGTCCAGGAGGACTTCTGGACCGCTGCTCCTCCCAGGATGCTTCAGCTCAGACGCACCTGTGGGATGTCGCCCCTGCAGACCTCCAGCCCAGATGTTCGCCAGTCTCTCTCTCGCCGTTCCTCGTTGAGGGTTCAGCGTCGTGTCTTCGGAGTCATCTTACCTGGACGTTCACTGTCCTCAGAGCTGAACTGTCCTCATTAAAGGTTCGTCTCTGGACTCATGAATGTTCAACACTTTCTTTCCATTTACAGCTGCTGCAGATCAGCTTCTTCTGATCGTACGACTTCAGAAATCTCCTTTTTGACTCGATAACCAGAAAACTTCTTCAGGAGGATCTAAACCAGAGTTTAGTTCAGGCGTACAAACTATTCGCTCCATTCTGTTGAAGTAATCAGTCTTTGTGACTAATTAATGCAGAAAACCAGGACCAGTTCCAAGGGTTCCACGTCCTCTCCTCGCCTCGCCCCCCCCCCCCCCCCGGCCCGGTGCGTCCTCGGTCCCTGCGGTCGTACCTTGACGTTGAGCTCCTTGGCCACCAGGCTGGGGCTGAGGGGCAGTCGGCAGGTGTTCCTCTGGAAAAAGTTCTGGACGTGTTCCAGGCCCTCCTGCAGCGCCACCTGGTCCCAGACAGACACAAATCAGAACCTCCATTTTTCCCCGTTTGGATTTCCCAGGCAGACGCACCGACCCCCAGACAGACGGGCCCCCACACGGACCCCCAGACAGACTCCGAGACAGACAGAACCCCAGACGGACCCCTAGACAGACCCCGAGACAGACAGAACCCCAGACGGACCCCTAGACAAACCCCGAGACAGACAGAACCCCAGACGGACCCCTAGACAGACCCCGAGACGACAGAACCCCAGACGGACCCCCAGACAGACCCCAGACGACCCCCAGAGACAGACAGAACCCCAGACGGACCCCAGACAGACCCCGAGACAGACAGAACCCCAGACGGACCCCCAGACAGACCCCAGACCCCCAGACGGACCCCAGACAGACAGAACCCCAGACGACCCCCAGACAGACCCCGAGACAGACAGAACCCCAGACGGACCCCCAGACAGACAGAACCCCAGACGGACCCCAGACCCCCAGACAGACCCCGAGACAGACAGAACCCCAGACGGACCCCCAGACAGACAGAACCCCAGACGGACCCCCAGACAGACCCCGAGACCCAGAACCCCAGACAGACCCCCCAGACAGACCCCGAGACAGACAGAACCCCAGACGGACCCCCAGACAGACCCCGAGACAGACAGAACCCCAGACGGACCCCCAGACAGACAGACCCCCAGACGGACCCCCCAGACAGACCCCCCCAGACAGACAGAACCCCAGACGGACCCCAGACAGACAGACAGACAGAACCCCAGACGGACCCCCAGACAGACCCCGAGACAGACAGAACCCCAGAGACGACCCCAGACAGACAGACCCCGAGACCCCAGACAGACAGACCCCAGAACAGACAGAACCCCAGACCGACCCCCAGACGGACCCCCAGATGGACCTCCAAACAGACAGACCCCCAGACCGACCCGAGACAGACCCCAGACGGACCCCAGACGGACAGAACCCCAGACGGACCCCAGACAGAACCCCAGACCGACCCCCAGACGGACCCCCAGATGGACCTCCAAACAGACCCCAGACCGACCCCCAGACAGACCCCCAGACGGACCCCCAGACAGACAGAACCCCAGACGGACCCCCAGACAGACCTGTCTCGTTGATCCGCCGGCCTGCCGGACCCTCTCGGCCACGGCCCCCAGCAGAGTGACCAGACGGGTCTGCTTTTCCAGCTCCGGCCTCAGTTTGCCTCCGCACAGACAGAGCAGGGCGCCCAGCACCCGCTCGTAGCGCCACCCCCAGGCAGCGTCCTGCACCGCGTCCTTCAGCAACCTGCAGCCACGACAGGGTTAGGGTCACATCATCCAACCGCAGTTACCATTAATGACAGATTATTCTAGTTTCATTTCATTCTTATTCAAAAACTGAAACTCCTCGTTTCTAATCCAGCACTGGACACGCCTCCAAGAATCTGACCAATCAGAGGACTTCTGAGCCAAATCTGATGGTTTTCAGTCTCTCCTCGTCTTTCTGTCTTTGTCCTGAAATACAGACAGACTTTTGGACTTCTGCAGGGTGGAGAGTCACTCTGGAGGCACCAGAGATCAAAATCAGACCCTGAAAACCAGCAGAAGAACTTCACAGCCCAGTTCTGATGCCTGAGAGTGAAGAACGTCTTTAAAGGAAGTGAAGCGACTGCTGGCTGGTTGGTAGTTTCCAGCGCGGCTGAAGGACTCACCAGTAGAGGTGGTGCGCGATGTTGATGTTCCCTTGAGCTCTGGACAGCAGGAAGATGACCAGGGCGTTCTTCAGGTGACACTCGAACTTCAGCGCCTGAAGGAGCGGACGGAGAGAAGAAGAAGAAGGGGGCGGTCCTTAAACTCAAACTGCGTTCGTGATCACGAGACGTTTCGGAAACGTCAGAGAGCTACGGGATCGCATTTCTACCTGCACCAGCTGCGGCAGGTAGTCGGCCAGCTCGTCGTCGCTGCTCTCCTGGATCCAGCTGACGGCCACGCCCCTCACCTCGGTGTCCGCGAACCTGGACAGACGGACGGATGCGTCAGACGCAGGAAGGAAACTGCGTTGAAGCACGTGAGCGCCGACTGGAGCTCGTACTTGGAGTCGAGCAGCTCCAGCGCCGTGACGGGGGGCAGGGCCGGCCAGCGGTGCAGCAGGGAGTGGATGTGAGCCATGCTGGCCCAGTCCCAGCTGGGGGCGCTGGCCAGAACCTTGGGCAGGCTGCTGGGGTGGTCCCTCTGACAGTGGAGCCGGTGGTCCCACAGCAGCTGGTGATCGGAGCGCTTCAGCCTGGAGGAAAACACCGAAACACAGAGGGAAGCCTGATTAAAAACGGACCTGACCAACGTCAGATGATCGGGGGTTAAAGGGTTACAAGATCAAAGACGCAAACCACGACCATGACTCCAGCAGAGAGCTCCAACGCTGCTGATCCTAACTGTTCTTCACTAACAGGAGATCTCTGAAGACAAGAGGAGCTGATCTGCACCGGGCTGGTGAGACACGTCAAACCAGAACCAGATCTGAACCCCACAGAGACGCTGTGGACTAGTGCTGGGCAATATGACGATAGAAAAGTGTGTATCGTGCCATTTCTCTTCTATCGTTTCTATCGTTTCTAACCTAATTTTATCAATTATTACAGCAAATATGTAATTAAATAACCTGCAATGATAAATTTGATAGAATCATATCTACTTCTACAAAGTATCCTTTCATGTTTGCACTTTTATTCATGGTTAATGCCTTAAACAGAGTTCTCTTCAACCCTGATGTTTACTTTAGACACTTTATATTGGTTTGCAAACTTTGCACTACAAGGTTACAGATTTCAGAAAGTTGAAAAATAATTTGTGTTTATTTTTTATAGCTGAACTTCAGTGCAAAAATGTGTTTTTCCTCTCAGAAACTGTTGTGCACTTTAAAAAAATGTGATGTGAAACTCCAGGGGGTTCACTTACTTTTTACCTCCAGCACAGTGACTCAGTGCGTTTACATGGGAAGTTTAATTCCTCTTTAATTCAGAATTAGAGTTAAATCAGAATAAAAGTTACCATGTAAACACCTAATTCCATATGAAAATGTCAATTCCGAATTAAACTTAATTCCGAAGTAAGTGGCTGGTTTATTCTGATTTTAATTCCGAATTAAATAATTCCGTGGTCATGTAAACACTCATTCCTGTTTAAATTAATTCCCGTCTTTCTGCGCATGCTAGTTCTCTTGCCCGTCTGTCGCGATGACGCTATATTCCGCGCTGGGCTTGTTTTCAAAACAAAGTTTTAAAATGGCAGCACGCAGTAAACGGTGTTCAAGAGCAGAGACGATTTATTTAATAAATAGCTTGGAGGAACTGGAAATAATTAAAAGAACAGATGGCAGGAAACATAAAAATTGTGAGCTTTTCAAAGTTGTAGCGGCCAGGTTAAATGAAGGAGGTTTCACAGATAGAGACGCCACCCAGGTCAAAAATAAGTGGAATGTTGTTGCTAACCGAGTTGTTGCTAAGTTTGTTTTCTTTCGGTAGATGTAAAGACGTCCGCCCCCCCCATCCAATCAGAACCCTTCCCAACCCCCAGACCTAAAGCGGAGTTGGATAAAGCCGAACAAACGTGTTTTCCATGTAAACCTGAATTCGGAATTACTATTTCCATGTAAACTCGAAGGAAAATAGTTTAATTTGGAATTATTTAATTCCGAATTAAAAAACATCATGTAACCGCAGCCAATGTTTAAAAGGTGTGTTCAATAAAAACAACTGTTCTTTCAAATCAGCGTACGGACAACGGTGTTGGTCTGTCGCTGTGACAGATACGAAGATCACCAGTTAATCCAGTTCATTCCCAGGGGTTCACATACTTCTTCCTGCCACAGCAGGAAGCTCTGAGAGTCCAGAGAAGCTGGACCAGTGAACGGGCCGGACAGAAAACAGCTGGTCTGTGCTGCCGGCCGAGCGTCGTGATGTTGGCAGCGGAGATCTGAGCGGCCGCTCGTATAAGAGAGCGTTTATCTGATCTGGGAGCAGCTGGAGGGTGGCGGGCACGCTGGCGCTCACTGAGGCTGGCAGAGCCCCCCCCCCATCCGTTAAGAACCTCCTCTCCAGTCCGGTGGAGTCTGGGTGGTCTGAGAGGAGGCCAGAAGCTCTTATTCTGTTTTTAAACTGTAACGCTGCTGCAGACTGAGGAGACTAATATTCATCCAGAGCTGAAAACACAAATCAAACATCGGGTTTAGTTTCACTCTGGACTCGTGAGGACATTTCAACTGCAACCCGAGACGTCATCCCGCCATCCAGCAGCTGGTTCGCACATCTGGCCTGCACATCAGGCTGAGAGCCGCTGCTCCTGGTGGCATTAAGACTCCCACAGATGTTACTTTCACAGATGTTGGTGGTGGGGGGGGGGGGGGGGGGGGGGGGGGGGGGGGGGGGCACAGCAGACACTGCTGACATTTCAATCCTTCAAACGCTCCTCTCAACCCGTTTCACATCTTTAAAGGAAAGGGGAGGACGCTCGCACCCGAAGTTGGAGGCCCGGCTGCAGACTTTCTCCAGTCTGCGTCCGCAGGTCCGGGTCCAGCTCCTCCAGGGTGTGGGGCTCCGGGCTGGGGGCCCGCTTGGGTCCGACGTACAGCACGTCCACCGCAGAGTTGGGGAAGTCCACCTGAAGAAACACCAGAGCCGGAGTCAGTTCTGACCTTTTCATGTTTGAAACAAACACTTTTACATTTTCTGACCTGCAACACATTTAAAAAAAAAGTTAAAGTCGGCTCAGTGAAGGTTTCGCCGCAGCGTCCCGCCATCCCGCCGTCTCACGGCTCTGAGAAGGCGTTTAGGCGGTGAGGAGTTTCTTCAACGCGTCTTCAGACGTAGGGGTGAGTATTGGCAAGGACCTCGCAATACGATATGTATCATGATACTTGGGTCACGGTACGATGTTATCACAATATATTGTGATATTCTACCCAGTTAATATCAAAATTAAAAGTAGAGATGAAAAATCAAGTTGTTGTATATGTTCATCAGATGATATTGATCATTCAGAGAACTATTTGCTTCAAAACAACCTATTTATTGTTTATTATTAGTGTTTTTCCACATTTAAGTAACCATTATAACATACTGACAGCATTGTAACCACTGTAATTTTTTTTCCTACAAAATCAATATCAGGAGCTGAAAAATCGATATTATATTGGGCGGCTGAAAATCGTGATATATTGCCAAATCGATTTTTTTTGACACCCCTATTCAGACGTAGCTGCGTCTCGTTCTTGGTTTCCAGGCCCGTCCCCGCCCTCTTCTCCTCCGTCACGTCATCGTAATGCAGTTTTTTCGCCGTCTTGTTGGGAAGATTATGGAGCATGACGTGGACTTGGAGGGCCCGAGGTGCCGCCACGGAAGAGTTTATACGCAGATGACACCGATTTACCGGGTCATCCAGGTCATGATGATCACTCACAGGCTTCATGAAGATGTTGCAACCTCCCATCTATGGACCTGCTGCTCATCTGGACCTCCATCTCTCCATCCACCTCCTCTAACCGAGCCAGAGAGACATCATCTCTCCAGCGTGTCCTGGGTCTGGTCCACGGGTCTTCGCCTGGATGGTCGGGTCCAAACCTCAACTGGCTCCTCTTCATGTGGAGGAGCAGCGACTCCACTAACGACCACAGGTGGCTCAACTCTCTCCTCAGCGAGTCACATCTCGTCTCTCGGCGGAGGAGCCCGGGGGGGAAACCGCCCCCGGGAGGGTCACCAGAGCCAAACTGGTTCTGACTGGGACTCTATCAGACTCACGCTGAGAGGAGAAGTCAGGAAGCTCAGCATCCCTCCGTCCAGGTGTTGAGATCTGACCCCGGAGTCAGGCCGGGGGGGGAGGGGCTCGTCTGAGGCCACGCCTACACTCATGAGACTCTGTTGGGCTCAGCCTGGATGACTGACGCGTGTCTAAGGGCCCAACACCTGTAGGCCGGCCCGTATGAGCCGGGACCTATGTGGGTTAAAGGGAAGAGACCAGAGTCCATTTCACTGACCTGCAGCACGATTCTTTGAGCAGGTGTCCACTTGTGTCCACCTGGAGGACCAGCAGCAGTGGCGGCAGCGGCGTTTCCCTCCGCAGACATCCACAGACACAGCAGCCTGGTGCCCCGGGCCAGAACTCTGGAAGACACGGCAGTTAGAGGTGACTGATGTCAGACCGGGTCAGACCCGTCGGCCCGGCCTCCCCCCCCCCCGCTCACCCTCTGAAGTTGAAGAGGGGCATGGAGACCTTCCCCAGCAGCTCGGGGGCTTTCCTCTGCTTGTTGGAGTCCGGCGAGCCGCTGGCGTTCTGGTTCAGCACCCCGAACAGGGTCAGAGTCAGGATGGACTCCAGCGGGAGCACGGCCACCGCGATGGGAAAACTGATCCTGAAACGAGACGAGGACGAGTGTCGGCAGCTCAGAGGACCATGGACCTGCTCAGTCCACCGTCTCCTGCACAGGAGCCCACTGAGACCTGCTCAGTCCACCACTGGACCTGCTCAGTCCACCACTGGACCTGCTCAGTCCACCGTCTCCTGCACAGGAGCCCACTGGACCTGCTCAGTCCACCACTGGACCTGCTCAGTCCACCACTGGACCTGCTCAGTCCACCACTGGACCTGCTCAGTCCACCATCTCCTGGACAGGAGCCCACTGGACCTGCTCAATCCACCCCTGGACCTGCTCAGTCCACCACTGGACCTGCTCAGTCCACCATCTCCTGCACAGGAGCCCCCTGGACCTGCTCAGTCCACCACTGGACCTGCTCAGTCCACCACTGGACCTGCTCAGTCCACCACTGGACCTGCTCAGTCCACCGTCTCCTGCACAGGAGCCCCCTGGACCTGCTCAGTCCACCACTGGACCTGCTCAGTCCACCACTGGACCTGCTCAGTCCACCGTCTCCTGCACAGGAGCCCCCTGGACCTGCTCAGTCCACCACTGGACCTGCTCAGTCCACCGTCTCCTGCACAGGAGCCCACTGGACCTGCTCAGTCCACCACTGGACCTGCTCAGTCCACCGTCTCCTGCACAGGAGCCCACTGGACCTGCTCAGTCCACCATCTCCTGGACAGGAGCCCACTGGACCTGCTCAGTCCACCACTGGACCTGCTCAGTCCACCACTGGACCTGCTCAGTCCACCACTGGACCTGCTCAGTCCACCGTCTCCTGCACAGGAGCCCACTGGACCTGCTCAGTCCACCATCTCCTGGACAGGAGCCCACTGGACCTGCTCAGTCCACCACTGGACCTGCTCAGTCCACCACTGGACCTGCTCAGTCCACCTTCTCCTGCACAGGAGCCCACTGGACCTGCTCAGTCCACCACTGGACCTGCTCATTCCACCTTCTCCTGCACAGGAGCCCACTGGACCTGCTCAGTCCACCACTGGACCTGCTCAGTCCACCGTCTCCTGCACAGGAGCCCACTGGACCTGCTCAGTCCACCACTGGACCTGCTCAGTCCACCACTGGACCTGCTCAGTCCACCTTCTCCTGCACAGGAGCCCACTGGACCTGCTCAGTCCACCACTGGACCTGCTCATTCCACCATCTCCTGGACAGGAGCCCACTGAACCTGCTCAGTCCACCACTGGACCTGCTCAGTCGCACAAGGAGCCCACTGGATCTGCTCAGTCCACCACTGGACCTGCTCAGTCCACCATCTCCTGGACAGGAGCCCACTGGACCTGCTCAGTCCACCACTGGACCTGCTCAGTCCACCACTGGACCTGCTCAGTCCACCATCTCCTGCACAGGAGCCCACTGGACCTGCTCAGTCCACCATCTCCTGGACAGGAGCCCACTGGACCTGCTCAGTCCACCACTGGACCTGCTCAGTCCACCACTGGACCTGCTCAGTCCACCACTGGACCTGCTCAGTCCACCACTGGACCTGCTCAGAAGATGCTTCTCTTGGAAGTAAGAAAAAAACACTTGGTGCAAGGAGGAGATTGTGGAGGTGAAGCAACCAATAACTATGAAAATCATCTGATCATGGTCTCAGTTTTAGACAAAAACAACCTCAGATCAATATTTTTAACTGAACCCTGACTTATTCAACAAAAATGAGGCCAAAAAAAAAAAAAATTAAACAATCCTAAGTACCCCCATGACTCAGCAGCTTGTAGATCCTCCAGCAGCAACCTGGAGTAGATGTTTCCTGTTCTGTTCTTCATCAGAGTCTCCTGGTCCTGGAGGAGTTCTGGTCTGTTCTTCTTCAGAGTCTCCTGGTCCTGGAGGAGTTCTGGTCTGTTCTTCATCAGAGTCTCCTGGTCCTGGAGGAGTTCTGGTCTGTTCTTCTTCAGAGTCTCCTGGTCCTGGAGGAGTTCTGGTCTGTTCTTCTTAAGAGTCTCCTCTGGAGGAGTTCTGGTCTGTTTCTCTTGAGAGTCTCCTGGTCTGGAGGAGTTCTGGTCTGTTCTTCATCAGAGTCTCCTGGTCCTGGAGGAGTTCTGGTCTGTTCTACATCAGTCTCCTGGTCCTGGAGGAGTTCTGGTCTGTTCTTCTTCAGAGTCTCCTGGTCCTGGAGGAGTTCTGGTCTGTTCTTCAGAGTCTCCTGGTCCTGGAGGAGTTCTGGTCTGTTCTTCATCAGAGTCTCCTGGTCCTGGAGGAGTTCTGGTCTGTTCTTCATCAGAGTCTCCTGGTCCTGGAGGAGTTCTGGTCTGTTCTTCATCAGAGTCTCCTGGTCCTGGAGGAGTTCTGGTCTGTTCTTCATCAGAGTCTCCTGGTCCTGGAGGAGTTCTGGTCTGTTCTTCATCAGAGTCTCCTGGTCCTGGAGGAGTTCTGGTCTGTTCTTCATCAGAGTCTCCTGGTCCTGGAGGAGTTCTGGTCTGTTCTACATCAGAGTCTCCTGGTCCTGGAGGAGTTCTGGTCCACTCCTGGAGGACTAACAACTGACCTGAATATTTTCAACTCCTGATTGATTTCTCTCACCACAGCTGATGACCTACCCTGTTGACGTTATGTTAACAGAACTGAACCCTCCGGGCCAGCAAACAGCCAAAACATCTGCAGAGCTGCTGATGATCAGCAGCTCTTGTTTTTTTCAGACCCCCCCCCCCCCCCTCCCCCCATTTGTTTTCTTCAACTTTTTAAGCTTTATTTATGTTCAATAAACAACTGAAAAAAGTCATGTGTTGTTGTTTATCCGAGGTTGTATTTCCCCAGTGATCAGACCCACTGTGACCAGATGACTTATTTTATTTTTTTACACTAATAAAAAGGCTGCGGTTACTAACTATTGCACGAGTGTCTCGTGCGCTGCTGGGTCTTAAAAGAGAATCTGACGTCTGTAGCTGCTAATAAACTCTTCCAGCGGTGGTGAACTCGTCCTGCTGTGTCATGGTTCCCAAAACTTCAGAACACCAAGGCCCAGTTTGAAATGTGAAAAATCTCCGCGGCCCACCAGAACCTTCAATCACAACTGTGGTCAACATACAGGACTAGAAGCAGCGTTGCCAGGTGGGAAATGTAGGATTATCGTACCAGAGACTCAAAATTATCGTATTTTTTATCGTACATCTGTCATAACGAAAATAACAAGCCCAGTGATGCGCTATTGTCAAATTTAATCTCTCTAGTGTTAAATAGCATATCCTTGTTGTTCTAAGACAAACATTCGTATCTCACGCTCAGCAAAGCACGATTGGCTGAAAATATGTCACATGGGAAAAAATGCCATCTGGGTTCACAAAAAAAAAAAAAAAAACCTCAGGTAGACAATAATGTGAAATAGTCAAATTATCGTACATTTGGCCTTTTTTTTTTTGGATTATTGATCGTACAGAGGACCAAATTATCGTACAAATACGATAATTATCATACACCTGGCAACACTGACTAGAAGCGATGTTCTGATATTAATGTGAGGGGTCAACAAATAAGGTGACACTTGTCATATTGAATTAAGATGACAGTAGAATAACACTTAAAGGTGGGGTAGGTGTTGTTTTTTTGCAACACTTTTTACAATATTGCCTGAAAACCTTTTCACATTCGCATTGGACCCACTGAAATAAAATGTTTGCAAAAAAAACTAAATGTTTTGGTCCGGTCTAGAGGGTATAATCAGAGAAAAACTCACTTGAGTTGGATCGCTGGTACCATTTTTCAAACAACACCTACCCGACCTTTAACTGGTTTGTTTTATTACATCTTAATGTTTTTTTTTTTAATCATTTCATAGATATTTTCCAGTAAAACATTTAAAAAAGATAGAGGATTTAAAACACATTTGTTTAACTTTAATGACATCTCACGGCCCACCTACAGTACCACGACGGCCCACCAGGGGGCCGCGGCCCACACTTTGGGAATGGCTGGTTTAGTGAATAAAGAGGAAGGAACCGGACTCACATCTCGTCCCATTTGATGTGGTAGAAGAAGCTCTTGTAGGTGCCGACCCTCTTGGACTGGATCGGCTTGAACAGGTTCTTCCCGTTGTGGGTGAGGGAGCACATCAGGAAGTACTTCTCGTAACTGAAACGAGACGACAGAAACACAGCTCGTCTGCATTCTTGTCCCAGATCAGAAACGGCAGAACGACCACGAGGACGGCAGCGGCGGACAGGAAGACGCGCTTTAAAAGAGCTGCAGTCGTCTGCTGGCGGATGTTTCAACTCCTGATGGGATTAATTAAGAGTCAGGCAACGAGAGGCACAGAAACTCTTTAATTTAATCTGTAGAATAAACCCAACACCTTGAATTAGGCTGGGCGATATGACGATACATATCTTGGGGACGATATGAAAAGTGTGTATCGTGCCATTTCTCTTCTATCGTTTCTAACCTAATTTTATCAATTATTACAGCAAATACAAAATTAAATAACCTGCAACGATAAATTTGATAGAATCATATCTACTTCTACAAAGTAGCCTTTTATGTTTGCACTTTTATTCATGGTTAATGCCTTAAACAGAGTTCTCTTCAACCCTGATGTTTACTTTAGACACTTTATATTGGTTTGCAAACTTTGCACTACAAGGTTACAGATTTCAGAAAGTTGAAAAATAATTTGTGTTTATTTTTTATAGCTGAACTTCAGTGCAAAAATGTGTTTTTCCCTCCCAGAAACTGTTGTGCACTTTAAAAAAATGTGAAAGCTACTGTACCTCTGTACCTACCTGTTTTTACTGCACTAAAATGTATGTTTGTGACAGTTCAGCTAAATGTCCTTTCAAAATAAAGTTGAAAAGAAAGCAATGAAATTTTTGTCAAACTTTTCAGAGAATAACTGAAAACATACTTTATTATGGTATATCGTGATATATATCGTTATCGTGATATAAAATAGTCCATATCGTGATTTTTTCCATATCGCCCAGCACTACCTTGAATACTGCTTTGAACCGATCGGGGCTTTATCGGGCTCAACTGGTCCGACACCAACGAGGACGTGCAGTTCCCAGACTGGCCACTAGGACCTGGCTCCAAAAAACAAGTCTATCTACCAATCTACCAAAAACGGCCTAGTACACTTGAATAACGACATCAGCGAAACAAGTAGAGCTGGCTCCTCCCTCCCCATCCCTCTGGCTCCTCCCCCCTGGGATTTATAATCCGCTCCACGGTGACACCAGAGCCCTCACTGCTCCAGGAGCCCGTTTCCACAGCAGGAAACGATTAAAATCAACGTCCGACTCAAACGCGGGAGCTCCTGTTGGTCCTGCCGCCGCCGGGGCTCTGCGAGGGGCGTGTCCAACTGGAATAATCATTAGCTGCACCTGCGCTCTGTCACGCTGCAATGAACAAGTGCCCGGGCAGCAGTAAACGTCCAAGGCATTGTGGGAAGTGTTGTTTGTTCCCAGTGCCTGGGAGTTGGTTGTCTGTATATCAGTTAAATTAGTTTATTAGTTTAAGACGTGCAGATTTGACACTGATATGGAAGAATCCTTAAAAATAGCTGATTTTACGGGACCGTCTCATGCGGTCATCAACGGTAGATCCGTGTGCGTGAGTCCACGGCTCAGCGTGATCGGTGCTGGCAGCTCCAACACTTATTTCTGGCCTCGGCCGAGGCTCCAGATGGAGGAAACACGAGCCGCAGCGATGCCAAACACTCAGACCTCAACCAGGCGGCGTGCTGCTGACGCTCTGGCAGGACGGAGACAGACCGCCATCACTCGACCGTCCGTCCTCCTCCGGGGTGTGTGAGGAGCTCAGTGTTAGTTTCAGGGTTGGTGGTGGCAGCTCTGCTGGAGGACGAACAGATTCACAGAAGAAAGTGAAGAAGAAATCTATTACTGAATCTCTGATTGAGATTTCTGCGACGGCCCGACAGCCAGACTAACACTCCTTCATTTTAATTGAAGAAAAAAAGAAAAAAATATACATTTTCAAAACCCAACTTCCAATGCACAATCAACAGGTCTGCCTGCATCCCATAATGCACTGGGCCGCGACAGCAGAAGCCTGTCACAGCTGTCATGTGACCAGCGATCGTTGAAACCAGCTACAGTGTAACACTAGAGGCTGCAGTTCCTCTACCGACCACTAGAGGCTGCGGTTCCTCTACAGACCACCAGAGGCTGCGGTTCCTCTACCGACCACTAGAGGCTGCGGTTCCTCTACCGACCACTAGAGGCTGCAGTTCCTCTACCGACCACTAGAGGCTGCGGTTCCTCTACCGAGCACTAGAGGCTGCGGTTCCTCTACAGACCACTAGAGGCTGCGGTTCCTCTACCGACCACTAGAGGCTGCGGTTCCTCTACCGACCACTAGAGGCTGCGGTTCCTCTACCGACCACTAGAGGCTGCGGTTCCTCTACCGACCACTAGAGGCTGCAGTTCCTCTTACCGACCACTAGAGGCTGCAGTTCCTCTACCGACCACTAGAGCTGCGGTTCCTCTACCGACCACTAGAGGCTGCAGTTCCTCTACCGACCACTAGAGGCTAGGCTGCGGTTCCTCTACCGACCACTAGAGGCTGCGGTTTCCTCTACCGACCACTAGAGGCTGCTGTTCCTCTACCGACCACTAGAGGCTGCGGTTCCTCTACCGACCACTAGAGGCTGCTGTTCCTCTACCGAGCACTAGAGGCTGCGGTTCCTCTACCGAGCACTAGAGTCTGGCTCCAACAGTGAGTCAGTCTGCTTTGACCTTCATGTTAAAATGTCAACTTTTTGGAGAAAAAAAAACATATTTTCAGTCTTGTACAAAAAGCAGTTTTGGACTCTTCAGACAGATTTGAGACATCTGGAATAAAAGGTTCTTCTGTCGACGTCCACCAGCAGCTCCTCCAGTGTTTATGATTCGCATTTATTTTTATGTTATTCATCTTTATTATTCACCATGTTTTTAACAGTTGGAAGTTATTAAAATATAATATATTTAAGATTTAAGATAAATGATCATGTGAAGTTATTTGACAATAAAGGAATTTGATTCTGAACAATTATAATTTATCTTTCAGGATCAAAGAAATATTAAATTCACTGCAGTCAGAGTTTACTACATTATACTACAGGAAGCATTTCTATCAACGTCTGTCATCTTTGTCACACAAGATTTTAATTAAGCTCCACCTTAAAGTATACATCTATAACAAAATCCTCTAAAACAGCTTTACAGAGATAAAAAAAAAAAAGGTCATTGTCAGCCCATGAAGGATCCTCGTTCTGATCCTGGTCCCTGATGCCAAGACAGCGTTTGGAAACTTGATGCAGACACTCAGAGGAGATAAAGTCTGAGTAAGACGAGACACCGGGATGGAAAAATGAGACACGGGAGCAACACGAGACCTGTTTGTGCAGCACAGAGTAAACACGTCTCGTTGCTGCGACGGCGCAGCACAAGAAACTGAAACGCGATACCGTCGCCGTGACGCGCTCCAGTGTTCGGTAGAACTGGCTTCAGACTGTTTGACTTGGCCCAAACGCTTTCCAGTTCAGCCCTGAACAAGCTGCTCACGGTATCTGAGTGGGATCAGGCTCCGTAGTTTACATCCACCAGCTCAAATCTGCCTGAACTCGAGGCAACGCCTTCAAACACAGAGGCCAAAATAAGAAGAAATCAGCCAAGACATCAGGGAAAGACGAACAAGCTTTGGTGTAAAAGGTGCAAATGAACCCCAGAACAACCAGACAGAGGGCGTCGTCATCATCATCATCATCATCATCATCATCATCATCATCATCAGGGATGCCTGATAACTGTTTTTTAAGACCGATACCGATAACCGATAACACACACATATACCTAAGATCATTACATCAATACTATGAACAAAACCAAAAATAGTTTTGACTTTTTATATGAACAGAGATTTATTTTTTCCAATGAAAAACTATTGGCAAGCCTTTCAAACATTTTCTTAAAGCTATCAAACAAACCTATTTGATATCTCACATTAACATTTACAACATTAACATTTTTTAAATCTCATGGAAGCTTTAGATGGGAGTAATGAGGGAGAGTAGAGGGGAGACTGCTGCTGGCTTGCGCACGTTAGCATTAGCTTCCGTTAGCTCACGTTAGCACAATTTCAAAACTCCATGGAAGTGATTGTTATGTTGTAGGTGGCTGATCAGGTTTTACGTATTAAAGCTTGTGCTTCCCTCCTCGTACAATTCACTTGGACGATTCGTCACAAATAACCACCAAACTATCTTCTTCTGAAACTTTAACGAAGTTCCGTGCCGCCATGTTTGTTGTGATCAGCACAATGCATGCTGCATTCAAGGTGTAACGTAAATTCCGACGTTTCCTCGTTTGCTAGTCGTTCTTTCAGCCTTTTCTATTTTTTTCTTTTTTTATGTGTAACATGTTGGAAAATACTGCGAATATCAATTAAAGTCAGCAACTACCAAAATTATTACCGAGTTAATGAGTTGTTTTCTGGCATGAGGGGGTATTCTTGATTTTCCTTATTGAATAATTGTTTTTTTGATTATGCCGACGTTCACTTGAACATAACATTCACTGCCGGTCATTCAAGGCTCAGAGGGAGCGAGGACACTGCTGTGTTGACAAAATATATGTTATCGGGGCTATTCGTCGTGATATCGGAGCCTTATCGGGTATGACGTCATAATTTCCTGTTATCGGCCCGATAGTTATCGTGAACCCCTAATCATCATCATCATCATCATCATCATCATCCACCTTCTGCACCAACACAAGCCTGAAGACCACGAGAGAACGTCGTGCTCCCAAACCACCACAGAAGAGCCAGATTACAGTTTGCTGCAGACGGAGACCGAGATCTCCAGCTTCAGGAGCGTCTGGTGGTCTGATGAGGCAGAAATCAAACCGTTTCGTCTCAATGACCGCCGCTACGTCCAAAAACGAGAAGCACTACTCCCAAATACAAACCAAGTGTCTGTAAACTTCTGCACATCTTTACCAAACTCTTCCCCAGGTGCGGTTTACCTGTTCACCCAGGTCCCCGGGATGCCGTGCAGGGCGAACAGGGTGAACTGAAGGTGGTCCGTGGTGCCGGAGGCCTCCTTGGTGGCCCTCGCCTCCACGGCTCCGCCTCCGTCTTCGGCCCGCGGTGGCGGGGGGGAGCCGAAGGAGGGAGACGGAGGACAGAAGGAGCGCAGGTAGAGCTTGGCCTGGTCGTAGACGGCCTTCGTCAGCAGGGCCATGCTGTCCTCCACAGGACTGGAGACACCTGTCGGGGCCAGACGGGTATCAGCGTTAAAAGGAAACCCAACAGCTGGGATTCACGGAGGTCAACTCTGGAGACCACCTACCGTTTGACGACTGTCCGGACGGCGAGGACTCCACCTAGAAGGCAACAGGAGCTGGTTTTAGCTTCCTCACATGTCACGGACACTACGAACATGTTGGTGCTTACGGCGGTTGAAGAGCCCACCTTGGGGGAGCGCATCCTGGGTAAATTAACAGAATGGCGGAGTCTTTTGACCGCCTCGGTGACGGCCGGGGTCTCCACCTCGTCTAAGGCGCAGCACAGGTTCTTCACCGTCTGCACCACCCGCTCCACCGTTTTGTACTGGGTGCTCTGAAGGCAGGAGCGGAGCCGGTCGGTACGACGTTTTAGTGACAAGTGAAACCATGTTTGGTTCTTATTTTTCCATCCTCAGGCCAGCAGAGGGAAGGCACGTACCTCATTTCCCAAGCAGATGTTGACTTGATTGTGGTAACCCTCCAGATAGTCGGCAAGAGCTTGTCTGCAAAGAAGAAACACGGGAAGAGCGACGAGCACACGGGGAGTTTATTTCACACGACGGAGGAGGGATGACGGATCTGAGGTCAGACTGGTAAAACCACAGGAAGCAGCCTTGTAAAACAGCCAAGGAAGCTCATACCTGGTGATGTTCTCCTTGAAAGGCCTCTCCACCTGGCCGAGGTGCTTCTCCAGGTCGATTGGAGAGCCGTCATCTTCAGCCTGGGAGGGAAACACGCCCAGCGTTTAGAGTCGCTGGTTACACGCGTGAACAACCGAAGCTGCTGGAAGTTTAGACTCGCTCATAACAGAGAAAAAAAAAACATCAGGTTGAAATTTCAAACCAGTTTACTAGAACATCTGGAGAGCCGGGCCGCTGGGAGGCGCAGTGGTTTGGGCTAGGGATGCGCGCGATTAGTCGTCTAAACGATTAAACGTCCGCCCACTTACTAGTCGGCACCAGAAATATTAGTCGTTTAAACCAATTTGTGTTTTATTCATGTACAAGGCCGCTTAACTGTCATACAGCCGCCCGCCACTAGTCGGGGCTACAGAGCCGTCAGACAGCAGTTCCCCTCTCCACGGAAATGCTCGAGTAGACTGGAGTTTTAAAACGGCACGGTGGGAAAATAGTCTCGCAAAACCAGCGTGGTTTGGCGGTACTTTAATCTAGAAAATGAAAACAAGATAGTATGTAGACTGTGTCAGAAACAACTAGCATACAATCACTCGACCGGAGCAATGCGCAACCACATTCAACTCAAGCATTTGGACGTTAATCTGCACGAGACGACGGCTGCTGATGCTAGCGGTGCTGATGCTAGCGGTGCTGATGCTAGCGGTGCTAGCCACACTCAGGCCGATTTGACATTGTTTACCCGGAGACGTGTTCTCCCGTCCGGTCTGAGAGGATAACGCAGCTCATCACGATAATGACTTCGCAAGATACGCTTCCACTTAACTTTGTGGAAGCTAAAGGCTTCAGGAAGCTAATGGAATATGTTGAGCCCGAATACACCGTACTGGGACGCAAACTGATAACTTCCAGGCTGGAGCGCATCTTTTTTTTTTTAGACTAGTTGACTAGTCTTAATTAAAAATTTTCGTTTAGTCGACAGGGAAATTAGTCGCCAGGAACATCCCTAGTTTGGGCAGGCGGCCCACGTACGGAGTCACGGGTTCGAATCCCGGCCCGTATGACTCTATGCTGCATGTCTTCCCTGTTCTCTCTGCCCCCTTTCCAACTATCTCTCTACTAATAAAAGGCCACTTGTGCTGAAATTAATAATAATAATAATAATAATAATAAAGTCACGTCTCTACATCCGCCCGGTCACGCCCTGAAAAACTTCCTGCTGTTCTCACTCAACCGAAAGTGAAAGTGACCCAGACTGGGCCAGCCGTCGGTTTACTGTGCGTTCACATGCACGCCTGAGCTACCTGGAATAAATCTGCTCCTGGAGAGTAGGGGTGAGTATTGGCAAGGACCTCGCAATACGATATGTATCATGATACTTGGGTCACTACACGATATTATCACAATATCACGATATATGGCGATATTCTACCCAGTTAATATCAAAATTAAAAGTAGAGATGAAAAATCAAGTTGCTGTATATGTTCATCAGATGATATTGATCATTCAGAGGACAAATTGAGTCAAAACTATTTGCTTCAAAACAACCTATTTATTGTTTATTACCTCCGCCAAGGAGGTTATGTTTTCGGTGGTGTTTATCTGTCTGTCTGTGTTTAAGATAACTCAAAAAGTTATGGATGGATTTTGATGAAATTTTCAGGAGTCGTCAGAAACGTGAAAAGGAAGAACTGATTTCATTTTGGTTCTGATCCGGAAGAATTCCTGGATTCTGGATCACTTTCAAATTTTCAATAACATTGCGGTCAATGGGGCCGAAAATTTTGTTTCTCAATATCTCCGTTAATTTTTGCCCAAAACTCATGAAATTTGACTCAGGGATTGACAATGAGAACCTCTATCAAATTTCAAAGGCTGATCCGGATCTGATTCACAACGCGGATTTTTATCGCAATCTGTAAATCGCTATATGGGGGAATTGTGAATTATGAGGTCTGCGCTCTCTGAGTGCTTTTCTAGTTATTAGTGTTTTTGAGAAAAAAAAAAAAAAAAAAAAATCGATATTAGGAGCTGAAAAATCAATATTATATTTATATTATATATTGCCAAATCGATTTTTTTTTCCCACATCCCTTACTGGAGAGGACCGACCAACCGTCTCCAACGGGTTTCCATTGTTATGATTGAATAATCTTTCTTGCTGCAGGTCCAGTTTTATAGCCCCAAACCAGACTGATGTGCAGCAACGTTCGCTTCTCTAAGACCTTTGCGGATGTCTTTTCCTCCTGGCGTTGTGTTAATGCACACCTGCTGACCAGCACCTGACTGTACCCGTACATGCATTTAAGAACATAATGTCTCTAAATGAGGATCGGGTTTGTCGGAGATCAACGGTTGGACGTTAAAGGAACAAAAAAAGTGTCCTGCAGAGACGCTGGACGTCGCCTGGAGAGGACGGGACTTACGCTTCGTGCCAAGTCCCTCCTCATGGTGGAGTGAGAGAGCAGCTGCAGCGTGATCTCGTTCTCCCACTTCCTGCAGCTCTGGACGTACTCGTGGCTGCCGAGGCCGTGTTTGCTGCGGGACAGAAGGTTCCGGTTAAAAACAAGACAATGTGTGTGAAAACAGTAACGACGCGCTGCTGAGAGCGCGCACAATTCAGGGAAATGCAGCTCCTCCGGAGACGGTAAGCTCACAACCTTCATCAGAAAATGGAAAATAGTACATGTTTGTGTTGGTATAAACTAATAGTTACGTGCAGTGGAGGCATTTTGGGGTAAAATATTGGAGATTAACTCCGGTACGTGACAGCTGTCATCGCGGCAGACTGAACGCTGAGGTGCGGTGGGAAACATTCCCATGGATCCCAGTTTAGAGGTACTGGAGGAGGCCCGAAGGGCACGATCTATAAACACACCCACCAGTCCTATTTCTACAAGACGCCGGGGACTTTGCCAAGACAGACGATGGAGATGGAGGAGAGGAAAAACATTTAAACACGAGGAAACAAACGAGAGCCTTTTATAAGCTCGTGGGAAGAGAAGTTTCTGGACAAAAGTTCACGTCTGGGAAGCACTCACTTCTGCAGCACCTCCTCCCGACCGCAGACCTTGAGCAGGTAAATGGAGAAGTCCACCTGGTCCAGGTCATCGTGGACCCAGCAGAGGGTCTGACTGATGAGCAGCTCCACCGGAGAACTCACTGGAGGACAGAGTGAGAGAGAGAGAAAACGGATGAAGGTGGAGAGAAGCCCTCTTTTCATCTTATGTTTTCTGTGTACAAACAAGACAAGAAACCACGTAAGCGTAGCAGATCTTTCTATGGAGGTCAAATGTGAACGCTGGTCTCCTCCAGACATGGTTCTGGTCGTGCTCCATGTTCTCTTCTTCTCCTGGAAACCCCCCCAGAGCGCCTGTCCTTTTAACGTCCGACATGTTCAGAGGGGCCTGGAGGGTCTGTTGGAGCTCCGGGTTCCTCTGAGGATCATGTCGTTGGAGGTCAGTCAGTGTGTTTACATTGGAAGTTTAATTCCTCTTTAATTCAGAATTAAAGTTAAATCCGAATAAAAGTTACCATGTAAACACCTAATTCCATATGAAAATGTCAACTCCGAATTAAACTTCATTCCGAAGTAAGTGGCTGGTTTATTCCCATTTTAATTCTGAATTAAATAATTCCGTGGTCATGTTTACACTCATTCCTGTTTAAATTAATTCCCGTCTTTCTGCGCATGCTAGTTCTCTTGCCCGTCTGTCGCGATGACGCTAATATTCCGCGCTGGGCTTGTTTTCAAAACAAAGTTTTAAAATGGCAGCACGCGATAAACGGTGTTCAAGAGCAGAGACGATTTATTTAATAAATAGCTTGGAGGAACTGGAAATAATTAAAAGAACAGATGGCAGGAAACATAAAAATTGTGAGCTTTTCAAAGTTGTAGCGGCCAGGTTAAATGAAGGAGGTTTCACAGATAGAGACGCCACCCAGGTCAAAAATAAGTGGAATGTTGTTGCTAACCGAGTTGTTGCTAAGTTTGTTTTCTTCTGGTAGATGTAAAGATGTCCGCCCCCCCCCCCATCCAATCAGAACCCTTCCCAACCCCCAGACCTAAAGCGGAGTTGGATAAAGCCGAACAAACGTGTTTTCCATGTAAACCTCAATTCGAATGACTATTTCCATGTAAACTCGAAGGAAAATAGTTTAATTTGTAATTGTTTAATTTGGAATTATTAATTCCGAATTAAAAAACATCATGTAACCGCAGCCAATGTTAATTATTGGTGATTAATTGGCCAGTTTGAACTCTGAACAGCTGAGGAAACAGTTTTACAACCAGAAGCGGCAGCAGTTTACTTCTCTGAGCTGATGTCTTTCCCTCTTGGCATGTTGTTAAAACTGCCAACAAGCATCTGCTTACATCGAGGTCTGGACACCTACCTAACCCCTGGAAGCACTGAGGAGGCTTTGAGCCCGACCACACCTCTGGCTTCATTTTGTTAAATAAATGAGGAGACGCGCTGTCACTAATCTGAGGGGGCGTGGCCTCAGACCAGGACCTGCATCAATGATCATCAGGTGTTAAAGCTCAACCTCTGCTCTCGTTTTTCACAACTCGTGCTTCATATTCAAATAAACCTGCTGTGAAATCAAAGGAGCTTCGGCGGTGTGATGTCGGAGGGGAAGGAGGGGCGGAGTCAGCTTCCCCTCTGGGATGTGATACCAACAGGAGGCTGGGTGGGGAGCGTAACCCGACACCCAGCAGACTTCTCTGCTGTTTATCTAATCCTTTAGAGGCTTTAAGCGCGCTTTTAAAAACAGACGAGCACATTACAGAGCCCCCCCCCCCCGACTCCTGCAAAACAGACCGCCACCCTTCAGAGGAATGATGACGCTCCCATCGAGCTCAAGTGTGCCAGCGGTGGGGTACAGCGGTGCTTTCTGACCAGATAACCAGTTGACCAGCAGGTTGCACCAGTTAGAAGAGGAGGAAGTTCCTCCGTCTCTCAGCAACAACCGCGTCACGCGTGGGAGGGGGGGGGGCCATGTTGGCGGGGGGCCACACGTGTGGACGGAGACGCTCAGCTCGATCCTCTTAGCCGAACGCATCCAGCTGCCGCGTCCAGTCCGGGCGGGTTCTGTTTCTGGCTCCAGGACCAACGCTGGGATCCGGCGGCACATCAACCAGCTCCACGGCAACCTCGTTCTGAGTGAGGGGCCACGCTCCTCACAGAGGGGCCGAAGCGTCTGTCCAACACCCCCACACCCCAAAGAGGAAGCGGTCTCCTCAGTCCCCCAACATCTGGAAGCAGCTGCAGCACAGCTGCACAGGGGCCCTTTCTGAGGACCCACCAGCAACATCTGCCACCAGCAGGATGTGATGTGATACGAAGATGCTGCGGATGTCACTAACAACAAATAAGAATTCATTTGTCTCCTGTAACTTTTTTATTTTTATTTCTTTAATTGATTTTGATGAAGTGGGGATTAAATCAATTAAAAACGGGTGCTTAAATATATATATATTTATATTAGGGGTGGGCAAGTTAACGCGTTATCCGGTTAACGCATTAATTTATTAACACCAACATTTATTTTATTTTTAAGCATGTGAGCTTGTTGCTCACATGCTTTTGTTTTGAAAAGTCTGTTGCTGGCTGCTGCAGAACCAGAAGAGAATTGGCAGCTAAAGCTAAAACAGACATGGAGAACGGTAAAAATCAGTGAACTTTACAGTTCAGGTAGCAACTCAGGTAGCAATATTAACAATTCTGTCTGGAAAAAAAACTAAAACGTTCAACAAAAATCAATGTCCTGCTGTTCTCTAGCTGGTTACTTCAGTGCGGCTCCATCTAGTGGCACAGATGTGTAACGACAACAGAAAGTCCAGTCCTCTATTATAAAACAAATTCAGTTCTGGGTCACGCAAACCAGACAATAAAATACTAAAAACAAATTCAGTCCCGTGGCCTGTTTGCTAAAATTGAAATACAAAAAAATTTGGCATTTTTTTTTTTTTTTGATAGATCAAAAAATCGGGAAAAAAAAAGTCACTTTTTAATTTTTTTTAATTTTTGATTGACAATTGAAAATGAAAAAAACCAAAACAAATGATACACAGATAATTACGGATTGGTAAAGTTACAGAACTTTAACATGGACATTTTCATTTTAAAGTTCTCCCAGACGGAGGATTCAACAGAAACAAGGTTATTTGTAACAACTGACAAGTTGAACTCCTCGTTAAAAGTTTCTGCTGTTACCTCAGAAATTAATGTTTTAATGTTCTGATTGTGGCCTCTAGATTGTTTGATTTTGTTGGTAGACTATTTTTAATTTTTCATAAAAAACAGGTGACATTAATGCCCTGGCAGTGGCAATAAGCTTTATTTTATTTGACATTTTTTAGGATGAGATTTACACTAAATATGTGTTACTGACAAGTGCTGATGTTAAAAGTGTTTGAACAACAAATGTTATGGCACTTTAGTTCATATGGCAGCAGAACATTTAAATAAAAGTGACCTTTACACTACTTTTGAATTCAATATTTGATTTTCCGTATACAATGCGATTAATCGTGATTAATCACGGAAATCATGCGATTAAAATGTTTAATCATTGCCCAGCCCTGATTTATATCTATAATGGACTCCTGATGATAAGCAGTCTATGAAAAAAAGAAGACTGAAATGATTAAATGCTCACTCGTTTATAAACATCTAAAGTTCCACATCAGTGACGTTGATCGAATGCGTTATTGAAGTTTGACACCTGGATGACGAGAGACGACCGTTAACTTGATCGTTTCTGCTCCTTTGTTCAGCTCTGATCAGATCCAGCGGAGCCGGACCGACTCTTTGCATCGAACGGAAGACAATCAGGACGGCTGTCCAGCAGAACAACAGACACATTGACTGAGACGCAGCAGAGAAGATGTTTGAGCGAGGAAAGCCATTCCTCTGCTTCTCCTTCTATACGGACCAGAACTGAGGCCTTTTGTTCCTGAGAGCAGATTTGTGTCCAGTCAGAGGAATCTGAACATCGACCACGTGGGTCAACGCGCTGCTGACAACGTAGGAAAGAACAAAAACACACATGGTGGTGGTGGTGGTGGGGGGGAACGGAGGAAGTGACCCGGGGTTGAAGCTGGAGGAGACCTGCAGGACAGAGCAGAGAGGATTCTGGGATGGATGGACGGACCGTGTGACGCTGCCGCTTAAAACGCAGGAACACTAAAACACACGATGGCGCCGAATATCACAGATGCTCGTTTTAGTCCCGATACAACAGAAAATATAGGAAATGTTAACGTTAACTTCACTAACAGAGACTTTCTGAATGAAACTGTGGTTTTATTTCGTTTTAGCCTCATACAGCCGTCATGACGTGGAGCCAGAGCTGGTGAAGACGGTTGTTTCTGCTGGACGTTTTAACACGGAGGTCAGAGACCTACAGAGACTCCTTCAGATCCGTGGACTCTTTTAAAAGACTTTGTGAGCTGCTGCCGGTGACGTTTTCAAAGCTCGTTTCTGCAGTTTACCTCAGACTGATGAACTTCTGTCCATCTCTACTGAGACGCTTCCTCTTTAACGCGCTCGTTTTACACTCAATCACGTCTTTGACCTGCTGACAATTAAGCTAATTAGCAGCAGATGTTAATTTTCCAGCCTTCGTCACTCACGTCCCAACTTTATTACAGCTGCGTCGCCGCCACCAGATTCACAAAGTCACAGTAAAAATGTCTGATTTTAAACCTCTTATGTTTTCTAGTACGGGTTCATGAGATCCTAAAAACACTGGTTCTGGTTCTGGTCATATTTAGATAATATAGGATCATCAGGACCATCAGGATCTCCAGGGGTGGCGGTGAGGTCGGTCACATGACCGGGACGGTACGACAGCAGAAAGCCTCCTCGGACTCGTCGGTCCCCCGTCGGTGGTTCTGGGTGGGAGCAGAGTTCAGACCACCCGCTGAAACCAACCAGAACCTGACTATCTGTGCGGGAAAGGAACAAAGCACACTTCCCACGATGGAGGAGAAAAACGGGAGGAGCAGAGAGGACGGAGGAGGGAAGGGGGTGAGGAGCTTGGCAGCTGGGAATGTCGTTTCCTCCTTCAGAGATGTCTTATCTGAAATCTGAGCTGTGAGTTAGTTTTTTTTGGAGCCTGTGATAACGCTCTAATGATCTCTGAGGGCTTCCTGAAACGTTCCTGTAAATCCTCCTCCGCTACGTCGATGAATTTACGCCGGACAGATCCCCAGGTCTGATGATTCAACAGTTAGCTTAGTTTTTTTTCCATCTCGTCCTGCTTACCGTCACAGGTGAAGGTGACAGGCTGCTGCGACTCAGAGATCTCTATGGAAACCTTCACAGAGCTGCTGTTGTCTCCTCCTCCGTCCCTCTGGGCGATGACGGGGCTGAGGACGAAGCCCGGGTTGGTTGAGATGTCATCGTGGGGGAATCTGGAGCGCAGGCTGGAGGAAGAGAACCACAATGTTTATTTACACGTCAGATAAACGACTCGTCTCCGTGCAGAGCGACAAGAAAGAGCAGCTAGAGCTGCTCTGCATTCATGAGCCGTCAATCATCTCGGTCACGGCGACGCTTCGCGTCCACACCTGGTTGAACCTCCAACAAGACCTTTCATCATGTCCTTCCAACAGCATCTCTGTGGGGTTCAGGTCTGGACTCTGGACCACTCCAGAAGGTGGATTTTCTTCCTCTGAAGTCATTCTGACAGATTTACCTCCATGTTCAGGTTGTCCTGCTGCTTCTACTGAGCTCTAGCTGGCAGACAGACGCCTCCTGGAGGAGGTCCTGGTCCACTCTAATGGTGTTTTTAGAAGCGTACGCAGCTCTTGAAATGTCAAAGACGGAAGTAAAGTTGAGGGAGAAGGAAAACGTATGATCATCAGGAGAGATCTTACTCTGCGATGTCTTTACAGAAGGCAACGATCTCCAGGTTTTGTGCGTCCTGCTCCTCCAGTTCCACATTCTTGGCCAGACCTTTCCCTTTTCCCTTTTCCTACAGAAGAAAGACATAAAACACATCATCAGGGAACCAGAACAACACCAGTAACTCACCAGACAGCTTCGAGCAGAATCGGCCCGGATGGAGACAAAGAGAGTGACGAGCAGCGTAGAGTTTATTTATAGAGCGTCCACATGAAACCTCCTTGTTTCAGCTCAACGGTGGTGGATAAAGACTGGAATGTTGGAGGTGTTCATGGTGATTGGTTTATGGGGCAGTTTGATTAAAAACACCACAGTCATGAATCCTGGAGAGTGAAAATATCTGTGAGAGTGAATCAAGAATGTATAAAAAGAACCGGACAAGGCCTCTCTTTATGAAGCAAAGAGAGGGAAAAAAAAAAAGGACCAACGGGCGGAACCACAAGACCTGGAAGACCTGATGCCTGCTAGAACAAGTTACCACAACCTCAAGTTTGTCCTGATCAAATCTGTCCAGACATCCTCATCCCAAGTTAATACGAAAACAACATCTGAAACTTGAACTGCCAGAGCTGAAACTGGGACCAGAGCTGAAACTGGGACCAGTGGAGCTGAAACCGGGACCAGTGGAGCTGAAACTGGGACCAGGGGAGCTGAAACCGGGACCAGTGGAGCTGAAACCGGGACCAGAGCTGAAACTGGGACCAGGGGAGCTGAAACCGGGACCAGTGGAGCTGAAACCGGGACCAGAGCTGAAACTGGGACCAGGGGAGCTGAAACTGGGACCAGGGGAGCTGAAACCGGGACCAGTGGAGCTGAAACCGGGACCAGTGGAGCTGAAACTGGGACCAGGAGAGCTGAAACTGGGACCAGGAGAGCTGAAACCGGGACCAGTGGAGCTGAAACTGGGACCAGGAGAGCTGAAACTGGGACCAGTGGAGCTGAAACCGGGACCAGTGGAGCTGAAACCGGGACCAGGAGAGCTGAAACTGGGACCAGGGGAGCTAAAATTGGGACCAGAGCTGAAACTGGGACCAGTGGAGCTCAAACTGGGACCAGGGGAGCTGAAACCGGGACCAGTGGAGCTGAAATTGGGACCAGGAGAGCTGAAACTGGGACCAGGAGAGCTGAAACTGGGACCAGGGGAGCTGAAACTGGGACCAGGGGAGCTGAAACCGGGACCAGTGGAGCTGAAACTGGGACCAGGAGAGCTGAAACTGGGACCAGGGGAGCTAAAATTGGGACCAGAGCTGAAACTGGGACCAGTGGAGCTGAAACTGGGACCAGGGGAGCTGAAACCGGGACCAGTGGAGCTGAAACTGGGACCAGGAGAGCTGAAACTGGGACCAGGAGAGCTGAAACTGGGACCAGGAGAGCTGAAACCGGGACCAGGGGAGCTGAAACCGGGACCAGGGGAGCTGAAACCGGGACCAGGGGAGCTGAAACCGGGACCAGGGGAGCTGAAACCGGGACCAGGGGAGCTGAAACTGGGACCAGGGGAGCTCAAACTGGGACCAGGGGAGCTCAAACTGGGACCAGGGGAGCTGAAACCGGGACCAGTGGAGCTGAAACTGGGACCAGGAGAGCTGAAACTGGGACCAGGGGAGCTAAAACTGGGACCAGGGGAGCTGAAACCGGGACCAGGGGAGCTGAAACCGGGACCAGGGGAGCTAAAACTGGGACCAGGGGAGCTGAAACCGGGACCAGGGGAGCTGAAACCGGGACCAGGGGAGCTAAAACCGGGACCAGGGGAGCTAAAACCGGGACCAGGGGAGCTGAAACCGGGACCAGACTGGGGAGCTGAAACCGGGACCAGGGGAGCTGAAACCGGGACCAGGGGAGCTGAAACCGGGACCAGGGGAGCTGAAACCGGGACCAGGGGAGCTGAAACTGGGACCAGGAGAGCTGAAACTGGGACCAGGGGAGCTCAAACTGGGACCAGGGGAGCTGAAACCGGGACCAGTGGAGCTGAAACTGGGACCAGGAGAGCTGAAACTGGGACCAGGAGAGCTGAAACTGGGACCAGGGGAGCTAAAATTGGGACCAGAGCTGAAACTGGGACCAGTGGAGCTCAAACTGGGACCAGGGGAGCTGAAACCGGGACCAGTGGAGCTGAAATTGGGACCAGGAGAGCTGAAACTGGGACCAGGGGAGCTAAAACTGGGACCAGAGCTGAAACTGGGACCAGGGGAGCTGAAACCGGGACCAGGGGAGCTGAAACCGGGACCAGTGGAGCTGAAATTGGGACCAGGGGAGCTGAAACCGGGACCAGGGGAGCTGAAACTGGGACCAGGGGAGCTGAAACTGGGACCAGGGGAGCTGAAACTGGGACCAGGGAGCTAAAACTGGACCAGAGCTGAAACCGGGACCAGGGGAGCTGAAACCGGGACCAGTGGAGCTGAAATTGGGACCAGGAGAGCTGAAACTGGGACCAGGAGAGCTGAAACCGGGACCAGGGGAGCTGAAACCGGGACCAGGGGAGCTGAAACTGGGACCAGGGGAGCTGAAATTAGGGATGCACGATAACTGTTTTTAAAAACCGATACCGATAACCGATAACTTTCAGCTCCTAAAGGCCGATACCGATACCGATAACCGATAACACACACATATACCTAAGATCATTACATCAATACTATGAACAAAACCAAAAGCAGTTTCAACTCTTGAAATGAATAGATATTTATTTTTTCTAATGTAAAACTATTGTCAAGCCTCTCAAACATTTTTGTAAAGCTATCAAAAAAAACCTATTTGATATCTCACATTAACTTAAATAAGGTTCATTACTGACTGATATAAAAAATAAAGGCTCCTTGAACTGATGGAAATACATGCATCAGAATTATTAACTGAAAAAGTGACTTCCAGAAGTTTACTAAAAGCAAATACACATAGAAAATTAATGCACTGACACAAGTTAGATTCAAACATTTCTACCTTCTACCCATTTCACCTTTGCCCGTGCGTCATCTTTGGAAAATTTGTTGGATTTTCAAAAGCCTCGCAGATGTGTGTAAGTCCCGGTGAATTCTCTGCTGCTGGCTAGCTCACGTTAGCATTAGCTCACGTTAGCATTAGCTCACGTTAGCATTAGCTCACATCAGCGCGATTTCAAAACTTTCAAAAGCGATGGTTATGTTTCAGATGGCTGATCAGGTTTGACGTATTAAAGCTTGTGCTATTTTTCCTCCTCGTGGAATTCACTTGGAGCATTTGTCACAAATAACCAGCGAACTTCTTTAGGAACTTTTTCTGATTATGCTGACGTCAGCTGAACATAACATTCACTGCTGGTTCTTCAGGTTTTCAGTGGGAGCGAGGCACTGCTGTGTTGACAAAAATATATATTTTATTGGGGCTGTTTGTCATGGTATTGGACTTATTGAAATGACCTCATAATTTCCTGTTATCGGGCCGATAATTATCTTGCACCCCTAGCTGAAACTAAGTTGAAACCGGAACTAGGAGAGCTGAAACCAGGACTAAAGAGCTGAAACCGGGACTACCGGAGCTGAAACCAGGACTAGGAGAGCTGAAACCGGGAAACCGGGACTAGCGGAGCTGAAACCGGGACTAGGAGAGCTGAAACCAGGACTACAGAGCTGAAACCGGGACTAGCGGAGCTGAAACCGGGACTAGGAGAGCTGAAACCGGGACTACAGAGCTGAAACCGGGACTAGCGGAGGATGAAACCGGGACTAGCGGAGGATGAAACCGGGACTACAGAGCTGAAACCGGGACTACAGAGCTGAAACCGGGACTAGCGGAGCTGAAACCGGGACTAGCGGAGCTGAAACCGGGACTAGCGGAGCTGAAACCGGGACTAGCGGAGCTGAAACCGGGACTAGCGGAGCTGAAACCGGGACTAGGAGAGCTGAAACCAGGACTAGGAGAGCTGAAACCAGGACTACAGAGCTGAAACCGGGACTAGCGGAGCTGAAACCGGGACTAGCGGAGCTGAAACCGGGACTAGCGGAGCTGAAACCGGGACTACAGAGCTGAAACCGGGACTAGCGGAGCTGAAACCGGGACTAGGAGAGCTGAAACCAGGACTAGGAGAGCTGAAACCAGGACTAGGAGAGCTGAAACCAGGACTACAGAGCTGAAACCGGGACTAGCGGAGCTGAAACCGGGACTAGCGGAGCTGAAACCGGGACTACAGAGCTGAAACCGGGACTAGCGGAGCTGAAACAAGGACTAGCGGAGCTGAAACCGGGACTGGCGGAGCTGAAACCGGGACTAGCGGTGCTGAAACCGGGACTAGCGGTGCTGAAACCGGGACTAGCGGTGCTGAAACCGGGACTAGCGGAGCTGAAACCGGGACTACAGAGCTGAAACCGGGACTAGCGGAGCTGAAACCGGGACTAGCGGTGCTGAAACTGGGACTAGCGGAGCTGAAACCAGGACTCAGTCACCCAGGGGTCGACTAAGCCTGCTGGCGGCAGGATGAGTGATCGCAGGTCCCCGTGGTGGCCAGCAGAGGAACTGCAACCTCCTTCACTTGCGGGTTTACATCAGACTGGGAGACCAGATGGAACCTCCCCGACAAAATCAATGACACCCTGAAGAAAATATAACAGCAACAACAAACGTATGTCTGGATATTTCATGCTCATGCGTGTGATGAAACACTGGTTTCACATTTAATTAAGGTTGAATTGCAGGACTAAACTTTGAATTTCTCTTAAAAATGGAAACCGTTTCCGTGTTTCATGTAACAACTATTTTAATAACATCAGTTTGTTGTTTTATCACATAATTGTCAGGCCTTGAACTATGAGAGCTGTAAATAGGTCCCCCTCCCTCGCTCTCCTATAAATCCCCGGACGGCTCCCGTGGGAATCTCTGGCTCAGATTCCTGGAGGAAGGCCCCGCTGCCGGGAACGCTCCGCCACATTCAGCTTTTCACTGCCGTCTGATCGCCGGCGGCTGAGGAATGCGCTTCCTGTGGCACAGGAAATGAGAAGCGAAAGGGCTCCGCCCCTTCCTGCTCCGGACCCTTGGAAAAGTGCTCGGTCACGGCTCGGGAAGCCGTCCCTGACATCACTCCGGAGGAGGGAGAGGGAGGCGAGAGGACGGGGAGGAACGGAGGAGCAGGGATGACAAAAACGTCTGGAATGTCATAATAACGGCTGATTCCTCCCTCCGGAGAACAGAGCTGACTGTTTTAGGCCGAATGAAAGCGGAATAAACTCACATGTATGTGATTAACGCATTCGCTGAAACGAAGCACAACCTTAAATTTGCTGCTGAAACCCAGAGCAGCGTCGTATCTGGGGCTGTTCACCAGCAGCAGCACATCTGGAACGTCTCCACCTGGACGCCGCTGGGGACGGACGCTGCTCCTGCTGCTCCAGGATGGGACCCTCAGGTCCAGAGACCACCTCCAGACCCCAACAGGTCGACTAGGGAGGGAACGGTTACCGGTATTACGATAAAGCGCGGTAAAGTTTTACACGATAACGATTACCGTTTATGTTTGACTTCATCTCATCATCGCGGTCGATTACCGGGATATGTAATATCAGCCTCATTCAAGTCTGTGAGCGACTCGCGACTGTGTCCCGCGCGAATATGTAGCTTGTAACGTTAGCATGGCGGAAAGTGGTGATAGCAAGCAGGACATTGAAAAATGACATCCAAAAAGGACTGGAACGATGTTCTTCTGATGCAGTTAAAATATTAATTTATTCCATTAACTGATCCGACAACCATAACGCCGGCAGTTAGCGCCACAGCGGTCAAAAACCTTTTGCCCTTCCGGGTCCAACAGCTAACCAATAACAGGCAGCTACCTTTATACCTGACCCTCAGGTAACAACACAGCGACCACCCACAGACACACAGAGTGAACTACAATTTATAACAACATATTTGGCTCCTATATAACATTTATACTTATTTAAGATTCAGTTTAAAGTCAAAAGTTTATTTGATTTATTTAACTATAATTTTTGTTCCTGATAACCGTTTGCATATTTTGACCTACTATGGCTGTTAAAGTGTTTATTTAAATTTGCACCAGACAAATAAGCTTTGTTCCTGTTATTTATTTTGTTCATTTAAAATAAAACCTCTTTCTGTGCCAGTTGTTTCTCCTTTTAATGTGAAAGTTTCATTTTGATAAAATTTTGGCTTCTGATGTTTTAGTATGACAAGAAAATCACAAGATTTTGTGGAATGATTAAAATGTATGTTTTTTAGACATTTGTACAGCAATTAAGAATATCGCGATAATATCGTAAACCGTGATAATATGGTCACTATAATCGAGATATCAAATTTTCCATATCGTTACATCCCTAAAGTCGACTAACCCAAACCGGTTTAAAACATTTCCTCTCAGCCGCCATGAACTCACTGACAGATATAATGGAAGGTGTGTTAATGAGGACATGGACGTGGGGAGACGCTCCCGCCTCTCTACCTGCGGTCAGACCGCACATGCAGACGACCGTCACAAAGCAGCGAGGCGGGAAACGTGTCCCTGATCACCAGGAACGCAGAGTCGCTCTGAAACCTGAGATCTCTGACAGTCCTTCAGCTCTGGGAGCAGAGCGCCGGCCTGAAATAACACCGAAGGACAGGAATCTCTGGGCGGCGTGGAGCCTGGGGGGGGGGGGGGGGGGGGGGGGGGGGGGGGGGTCAGGGCCTGAAACCCAACCACCTGCACCTCCCCAGCGGGGGATCAGCAGCTGAGCGCCGAGCTTCACGGCCAACAGTAACGAGTCCGCGTCTGTCGGAGCAGATCGCCGCTGCGCCTTTACTGGAAAATATTTACGGCAGTTTCATTGTTTAAACCAGGGGAGTCAGACTCATTTCCACTGAGGGCCACATCTGCATCATGGTGGCCCTCGAAGGGCCAGATTGAAAGCATGACTGTAACAAAATGCAATGTAAATCTAAATATATTAAATTACACCTTATTATATTGTTAAATAACGGATTCTGTATTTTTTTCCCGTGTTTTTTGTCAAAATGCCGACGTAGATTAAACTCTTTCACGACTGACACCGACTCATAACACAAAAGACATACTGTTCTTTCTAGTGATGCACGATAACTGTTTTTTAAAACCGATACCGATAACTGATAACACACACATATACCTAAGATCATTACATCAATACTATGAACAAAATCAAAAATAGTTTTGACTTTTTATATGAACAGATATTTATTTTTTCCAATGAAAAACTATTGTCAAGCCTCTAAAACATTTTCTTAAAGCTATCAAACAAACCTATTTGATATCTCACATTAACTTAAATAAGTTTTATTACTGACTGATATAAAAATAAAGGCTCCTTGAACTGATGGAAATACATGCATCAGAATTACAAACTGAAAAAGATTAACATTTAAAGGATTTTGACTTGTGGTTCCATTTAAATTAATACCTTTAATTAAAGTAAATGAGGTTCAGTAGTTTTTATTTTTTAATCTCATGGAAGCTTTAGATGAGAGGAATGAGGGAGAGGAGAGACTGCTGCTGGATTGCGCACGTTAGCATTAGCTTCCGTTAGCTCACATTAGCGCGATTTCAAAACTCCATGGAAGTGATTGTTATGTTGTAGGTGGCTGATCAGGTTTTACGTATTAAAGCTTGTGCTTCCCTCCTCGTAGAATTCACTCGGAGGATTCGTCACAAATAACCACCAAACTATCTTCTTCTGAAACTTTAACAAAGTTCCACGCCGCCATGTTTGTTGTGATCAGCACAATGCATGCTGCATTCAAGGTGTAACGTAAATTCCGACGTTCCCTCGTTTGCTAGTCGTGATTTCAGCCTTTTCTATTTTTTTCTTTTTTATGTGTAACATGAGGGGAAATACTGTGAATATCAATTCAAGTCAGCAACTACCAAAATTATTACCGAGTTAACGAGTTGTTTTCTGGCATGAGGGGGTATTCTTGATTTTCCTTATTGAGTAATCGTTTTTCTGATTATGCCGACGTCACTTGAACATAACATTCACTGCCGGTCATTCAAGGCTCAGAGGGAGCGAGGCACTGCTGTGTTGAAATATAAATGTTATCGGGGCTATTCGTCATGATATCGGACCTATCGGGATGACGTCATAATTTCCTGTTATCGGCCCGATAGTTATCGTGCACCCCTAGTTTTTTCACCTTGAGATACAAAGTTGTATTTGTTTTCCCGTTGTTGATGAAACTTCCTTCCTTGAGCATCAATTTTTCTTTTATTTGACATGTTGGGACTAGTTTGTACAGGTTTTTTTCAAGTCCATCAGTTCTGAAAATCATCTTGAGTTCTTGCTCATGATGATATACTGTTATCGTTGTGGGTAATGATGAAATGTATTGTGGGAGATGTAGTTTATTGTCAATATGTGCTTTAAAGCGGCGTAAGCTTATTTTAAGTCGTAAAATATCGGTTTAAAATTTAAGCCAATAGTGCACAAGCGCTCGAGGGCCACATAAAATGACGTGGCGGGCCACATTTGGCCCACGGGCCTTGCGTTTGACACATGTGGCCTAAGCTTTTCAGATCTGATTCAATCTTGGCTGAGGAACGGAGGAAATCAATAAAAATCAATAAAACACAAAAAGGTGACAGAGACATAAACGGAGGAAACAAGAAAGGAGGCGATAAAAGGACGACTATCGATGAGGGAAAGAGGACAAGCGTGAAAGGAAGCAGCAGAGAGGAGCGTTTCTGCTGCAGTCAGGATGGTTCGGTTCAGAACAAACACGGGTAGATAATCCAATAAGGAGCGCCGAGTCATCACGCCAACACACACACACACACACACACACACACACACACACAGCAGGACAGACCCGGCTTTGTTTTACTCGACCCGTCCTGGTGGATTCGGGGTGAGAACTCCTGGTGTCTGAAGTCATGAGAACAGCTTCATCTGATTCACACGCCAGTCGATCTGGCGGCCTCCATCTGAACGGACTGAAGCATCGCCGCCGCCGCCGCCAGGAAGGCAGCGTCCGGCGAGAGGGTCGATGCAGAACAGCTACTCCTGACCGTTATCTGACTGGATGAGACGTTCAGTGACTCTCACGTAAAAGAGAGTAACGAACCACGATGGGACGAGTTTATTCAGACAGATAAAGACATGGCAACAGAAGTCTCTCGTCTATGGGAGCAGGTTTTTAATCATTAATGGAGTCGTTCCAGAGCATCAGGCTTGGAGACGTCAACTAATCTTCTGAATCATCTGAGCTGGACAAACAAGCAGAGCAGCTCTGTGTCCTTCAGGCGAGAAGCAACACAAAAACCATTTGTTCAATTTAAATCATATCACCACCGACTTTCAACCACGACGTCGCACCAATGCGTCTTTTCCTGACAACATGTGTGCCGTCTCTCTTCAGAAGTTTCTCCTAAAACAACCGTCTTCATCCGCCATATGATTTTGCTCTGCAGCAGGAGAAGGTGGAGGACGACCTCTTCCAGAAGGCACGCCTCCTTCAGGTGCTCATCTGAGGTTGAACGTCCCAAATACTAACATGAAACTACCCAGAAGATCAGGAATATAGTAGTTCCTCTACCGACCACCGGAGGCCGCGGTTCCTCTGGAGGCCGCGGTTCCTCTACCGACCACCGGAGGCCGTGGTTCCTCCACCGACCACCGGAGGCCGCGGTTCCTCCACCGACCACCAGAGGCTGCGGTTCCTCTACCGACCACCAGAGGCTGCGGTTCCTCCACCGACCACCAGAGGCGGCGGTTCCTCTACCGACCACCAGAGACTACCAACCACCAGAGGCGGCGGTTTCTCTACAGACCACCAGAGGCGGCGGTTCCTCTACCGACCACCAGAGACTACCGACCACCAGAGGCGGCGGTTTCTCTACAGACCACCAGAGGCCGCGGTTTCTCTACCGACCACCAGAGGCGGCGGTTCCTCTACCGACCACTAGGATCAGTCCATCTCTATGTTAAAACGTCAATTTTTACAGCAGAAATAAACCCGTTTACAGCAGTTCTGGTCTCCACAGATGGGTTTCTCATCCATCGCTGTACAGATGGTGAACTGGTCCTGTCCTCCATCAGGTGAATGTTACATCACATGGTGCGTGTCGATCCTAGATTATTGTGCTGCTTTAAGTGGCGCTGTGATGACTTTAATGCGCCCGTCAGCTGAGGGTTTATGACTGCTTACATGTGCAATAATTTCTGCACCGTCTGGAGAGCAGAAGTGCCTGAGAGACGTCCTGAAGTCTCAGTCTGGGGAAACAACTGCTCTGGAAGAACAACTACTTCTTCTTTCAATAAGGAAATGACTGATGGTGATCTCACACCCACTTCCTGTGATTAACCGACACCCCCGGGTTGATAAAGACGTCCAGTAGATGAACGAGTCATGAAACAAAGGCCTCCGTGAGCTAGTTGGGGCTTGTCCAGAAACGCAGACCGTGACTCCTTCACACCTGCTCATTTGTGTGCGTTCGTGTCCGGTCTCCACCTGATTTCCTAACCCAGTCTCCCACAATCCCCTGCTGTTCCCTGCCAGAGCGTAAACAAGGTCAAAGTTCAGGAGACGCAGTGAGTCACAGGTTTGCCAGGAATCTACGATTCCCTGAATCACAGCATCCTGCAACCCCGCGCCCGCCTGGCGGAGGAGGACTCGGGGAGTCGGAGAGCGCCGCAGCACCTACACCCGCTGCATGAGACCGCAATTAGACTGACGGAAAAATAGAAAACGAGGGGCGGGACGATGTGGAGGTGTGAGGCGTTAAGAGGCTCCTGGAGGACTTGAGATCTGCGGGGGAGAAGATCTAACGGCGGTTTCAGTTTCCACCTCTCAGGCAGCCCTGAACAACAGCACACGTTCAGATAAGGAAGTCTGAAGACATTCGATGCTGCGAGGCACTGCGAGGCACTGCGAGGCGTGCACCGACGCTGCGAGGCGTGCACTAAAGATGGTTGTTTGACTGCACACTAATCACCAACATGCAGTCATGTGCAAAAGTTAGAACCCGCCCAAAAAATAGTAGTTTTTGTAGGGATGCACGATAACTGTTTTTTAAAACCGATACCGATAACCGATAACACACACATATACCTAAGATCATTACATTAATACTATGAACAAAATCAAAAATAGTTTTGACTTTTTAAATGAACAGATATTTAATTTTTCCAATGAAAAACTATTGTCAAGCCTCTTAAACATTTTCTTAAAGCTATCAAACAAACCTATTTGATATCTCACATCAACTTAAACAAGGTTCATTACTGACTGATATAAAAAAATAAAGGCTCCTTGAACTGATGGAAATACATGCATCAGAATTACTAACTGAAAAAGATTAACATTTAAAGGATTTTGGCTTGTGGTTCCATTTAAATTAATACCTTTAATTAAAGTAAATGAGGTTCAGTAGTTTTTATTTTTTAATCTCATAGAAGCTTTAGATGAGAGGAATGAGGGAGAGGAGAGACTGTTGCTGGCTTGCGCACGTTAGCATTAGCTTCCGTTAGCGCTATTTCAAAACTCCATGGAAGCGATTGTTATGTTGTAGGTGGCTGATCAGGTTTTACGTATTAAAGCTTGTGCTTCCCTCCTCGTAGAATTCACTCGGAGGATTCGTCACAAATAACCACCAAACTATCTTCTTCTGAAACTTTAACAAAGTTCCACGCCGCCATGTTTGTTGTGATCAGCGCTGTGCTGCAGGCTGCATTCAATGTGTAACGTAAATTCCGACGTTTCCTCGTTTGCTAGTCGTTATTTCAGCCTTTTCTATTTTTTTCTTTTTTTATGTGTAACATGTGGGGAAATACTGCGAATATCAATTAAAGTTAGCAACTACCAAAATTATGACCGAGTTAATGAGTTGTTTTCTGGCATGAGGGGGTATTCTTGATTTTCCTGATTGAGTAATCGTTTTTCTGATTATGCCGAAGTCACTTGAACATAACATTCACTGCTGGTCATTCAAGGCTCAGAGGGAGCGAGACACTGCCGTGTTGACAGAAATATATGTTATCGGGGCTATTCGTCGTGATATCGGACTTATCGGGATGACATCATAATTTCCTGTTATCGGCCCGATAGTTATCGTGCACCCCTACTTTTTTGTGTAAAAACATGGGGAAAAAACTCACCTGGTTGTCGTGGGTTTATGTATCAGACAAAAACAACCTTTAGATGAACCACGTCATTTACTACCATGTCGTACTTGAACAAAAATGAAGAAAATGTTGGTAAACTAATTCCTCCCTCACTGCTTCGATAGGATTTGAGAGCTGCAGATCACCATCATTATCACTGATGAACTGATCATCTGCAGACATCTAGAACAAATGTTTCATCACTTTGTTGGTCTGGAGCATTCAGATGTGTGCTGGGACAGTGCCAAGAAGGAAAGACATCAGCAACGGTCTTAGACAAAAAGACTGATGCTGCACATCAATCTGAAAAAGCCTATAAAACCGTTTCCAAACCAGCTGGAGTTCAACGGTCTGCAACGAGAAAGACTGTCCACAAGTGAAAAGCATTCAAGACAGTTAATCCCGTGGACATTCGGCAGATATACTCCAATCAGACCATGAAGTGATCTGAGAAATAAATAAATAAGTCAAATACCAGCTCCGTCAAGGTGCGAAGTGTTCAACGTTTGTTGTGAACAGTTTATCTGAAACTGATCTAATTTCATTTCTGTTTACTAGAGAGAGACATCTGTCCAGATGTTACCGTTCATCGTCCACTGGTACCTGTTATCTACCTGTTAATGCTCAACAGATAGATAAATAAACTCTAAAACAGTTTAGGTTAGTTTTTTTCACTCCTTTTGAAGTTTCAGATTTCAGTTGTGGGTCTAAAATTATTAAATTCAGCAACCTCTTGCATTGTCTGTATTTTGTCAAGTAATTTTAAACGTCCCAGATACACATGTGATGATCATGTTGCAGCCATGGAAGGGTGTATATATAAAATCAAATAACTGCATCATCTGAAAAGCATCTGGCTGCCGGGCAACTTTAAAGGCGAATTATCGATTAAAAAAAAAGACAATAACAGTGGGCCACGTACTGAACCTTGGGAGTATTCCCGTTTTATAGTTCAACTCTGACACACTGTTCTCTAGTTTAAAGGTACGATCCAACACAATCAACAGCTCATTTAGAAAAGTTAAAATTAAACAGCTCAGATATGAAAGTGAAACACAGATGCAGTCTGATGATCCTTAATGAAAACGGGCTCTGAGTGGTTGCAAAGACCAAATACCAGGGCTGATAGAGTTGAACAGAAAAACGTCTCAAGTTCTGCAAAAACAGATGACAAATACAGAGTAAAAAACTAAAAAAACAAAATGACAGCAAGACACGGAGGGAGAAAGCAAGAGCTAAAGAGGCAGATGCGGTTCAGGTTCAAGCTCATTTGCACGATTTTACAGCCCTCTGCCCACACTGGCACCTTCCAGAACATTCCTTCCCATCAACAGCCTGGTAGGGCCAACATGCAGCCTTTCAAGAGAAAAAGAAAGCGCCTGAATCAAAAAAAAAAAAAAAAAAAAAAAAAAAAAGAAGGAAATCCTCCTGGGACACACAAATACAGAAAAGCTCAGCAGCAGGGCAGAAATCACAATCTGGTGATTCAAGACCACGGCTGGTACAAGAGACGCGACAAACCAGTCCCGTCAGAGTCCAAACAGTCCCGTCAGAGTCCAAACGGTCCCGTCAGAGTCCAACCGGTCCCGTCAGAGTCCAACCAGTCCCGTCAAGAGTCCAACCAGTCCCGTCAAGAGTCCAACCAGTCCCCCAGTCCAAGTCCCGTCCAACCAGTCCCGTCAGAGTCCAACCAGTCCCGTCAGAGTCCAACCAGTCCCGTCAGAGTCCAACCAGTCCCGTCAGAGTCCAACCAGTCCTGTCAGTCCAACCAGTCCCGTCAAGAGTCCAACCAGTCCGTCAGAGTCCAACCAGTCCGTCAGAGTCCAACCAGTCCAGTCCAACCAGTCCAACCAGTCCCGTCAGAGTCCAACCAGTCCCGTCAGAGTCCAAACCCAGAGTCCACCGTCAGAGTCCAACCAGTCCCGTCAGAGTCCAACCAGTCCCGTCAGAGTCCAACCAGTCCCGTCAGAGTCCAACCAGTCCCGTCAGAGTCCAACCAGTCCCGTCAGAGTCCAACCAGTCCCGTCAGAGTCCAACCAGTCCCGTCAGAGTCCAACCAGTCCCGTCAGAGTCCAACCAGTCCCGTCAGAGTCCAACCAGTCCCGTCAGAGTCCAACCAGTCCTGTCAGAGTCAAACCAGTCCCTGTCAGAGTCCAACCAATCCCGTCAGAGTCCAACCAGTCATGTCAGAGTCCAACCAGTCCTGTCATCTCCGTTTCTTGGTCTTGCTAATGGAGGAAAACCATGTAAAATAGAGACATTTCTGTTCGAATATCAGTCAACCCCCAACCAAGTCTGAATTTGAATTCACAGCTGCAGCCACAAATTTACATATTTATCTTTCCTCCATGTCTGACATTAATGTTGAGAAACCGTTTTAAGCCGGTCAAGATTCCTGACTCTTTTTTTTTTTTTTTTGGACGCCAAATAGGAGGGATGTTTAAGGTCACTGTCCATGTGGGAGACCCATCCACCCCCCACAGGCTGTGTTCAGCTCCACAGTCTGAATTAAACCTGGAAGTAAAGGAGCATGCAGTTCCTCTACCGACCACTAGGGTCCGGCTCCAACGGTTAGTCAACCTCTGTGTTGAAAACCCATGATGTCACAGCGGGTTTGTCCAGTTCTCTATAGGCGGGTTTCACGAGGTGTTGCTCCAACATATCTACGATAACAATCCGTCTTCTGCGAGGTGCGCCCGTCCGTCCCGCAGCAAAGCAGCCCCACGTCATGATGCTACCACCGCCGTGCTTCACAGCTCAGATGGCATTCTGACGCCCACAAACGCAACGACGAACCAGGATGAAGCTCCTCCCTTCTTTTCCTGATTTCCTTTTATTTTCCCATGACATTGTGCAATGAGATGCTTGTGTTTGAGGCCGCACCTTAAGACTGGCCAATCAGAAGCTTCTGCCAGACATGGAGGAAAAAAAAAAAAAAAAGAAGTTTGTGTCTTTTACTAAAGTGTAGGTAAACCACGGTTAAAAACAGACCGATGTTTGCATCAGTGCTGCGTTTCAAGGCCAGGACGTACCAGAAAAGGCTGCAAGGAGCCGTTTTCTTTTCCACATTTACACGTTCGCTTTGGGAAGGAAACAAAAACAAAAGCCATAAAAAACAGCTAATGATTGATTCCAAATGCCCGCTGGGCTCAGACGGGTCAGCAGCGCCCACACGCCACAGCAGCCTCGTCTGTGTCTGATAATCCCGCTGGAAAAACTAATATGAGAAAAGCTCGTCACTGGGTGCTAATTCAGAAAACTTCCCACACCGCAACCATAAAGTTACCGACATAAACACCAGAAACATCACTGCCAGCGACCCTGAAACGCGTCTTTATTTCATCTTTGGGCCAAACGCTGCACCGCAGGAGGAGGAAGCACATTTACTCACAGCAAACATTAATATTTAACCGGATTTGAGGGGGAGTTCCTGTCAGAAACCCTTTTCCCACTGGGAGACCAGTCCCTCAGCGACCGCCGGACTGGGTACGAGCGACGGGCTGAGCTGCAGCCAACGGGTCCCGTCCTGCGGTCTGACGTCTAGATCAGTTGTACGGCATCGGATACTCGCTGGTATCGGTACCAGAACAACTCCGGCGTCAACTGGGACAGCACCACTATCTAGAAAACTGTTAATGACCAAAGGGGAGAAAAAAAAAAAAAAAGAAAAAAAGTCAGACAGAAAGGTGGAGGTGAAGCAGAGAGCTGGAGGTTTTCCAGAACAGGTGGTGGATCTGGGGTCGATGACCTCACACCATCTGCTCCATGTGATGGAGGAACAACACAGCAGAACCCATCAGGGAGATACAGGACCATCACTGCAATCACTAAAAACCCACTTCCTTCAGACTCTGTCAAAGCTGCTGATGAAGCTTTTCACATGACTTTATGTGATCTGAATAACTGGTCTGTCGAGAAACTGCCGCCGTCAGACTCTGGATTAAATAACTTATTTATTGAGCGAAAATGCCTTTAATATGCCGTCAGTTCAGCGTCATGTATGTGATGGATCAAAATCTAAAATCTGAGAACCCAAGTCCTGAATCAGGAGGAGGGAAAACTCAGCTCCACACGTCCACCTACGTGCCATCAAGCTCAAAGAGATCGGGAACAGGTGGGTTCACACATCCATCATAAACCTGAGTTCCAGACAAACCCAGAACCAGTCACAGAGCTCTCACAGTTTACATGGACCTGGTTACTGCTGAAACAAGTGCTGGAACCAGGAGCTCTGCTGGGACCGCCACCGGGGCCAGGCTGCTGGACCAACCCTCCCGGACTGGTCAAGCCCCATCAGCGTGATCTAGGAGTCCCGAACCGCTTGACTGCAGGTCCCGGTGGACTTCCGCTACTCCAGCACTGATTCCAGATGTTGTTGGTCAGTCAACCTGGACGGTCCCAGAATGACCCGAGGTGAAGGTCGCTCTACTGGAGGAGCTGGTCTGATAGAAACCAAACGCTCCGTCAGGTTTTTGGTTTTGTTCACCTCTACAGATGCAGCTGAAACCAGATGTTCACAGGCAGTTTAGAAAACAACAAAACCGGTTTTTGTTTTTATTTTTTTTTATTTATAAAATGTCAGAATAACTAGAGGAATGTTTCAGAATTTTCTTCAAAGTTAGGCGTTTACTCTAGGGATGTTCCTGGTGACTAATTTCCCTGTCAACTAAATGAAAATTTTAATTAAGACTAGTCGACTACTCTAAAAAAAAAAAAAAAAAAAAAGGAAAACGCTCAGAAAACAGTGAAAATTTAGCACAATTTATTGAAACATCGAAACAGCAACATTAGCTTCCTGAAGCCTTTACCTTCCACAAAGTTAAGTGGAAGCATATCTTGCGAAGTCATTATCGTGATGAGCTGCGTTATCCTCTCAGACCGGACGGGAGAACACGTCTCCGGGTAAACAACGTCAAATCGGCCTGAGTGTGGCTAGCACCGCTAGCATCAGCACCGCTAGCATCAGCAGCCGTCGTCTCGTGCAGATTAACATCCAAATGCTTGAGTTGAATGTGGTTGCGCATTGCTCCAGTCGAGTGATTGTATGCTAGTTGTTTCTGACACAGTCTACATACTACCTTGTTTTCATTTTCTAGATTAAAGTTCCGCCAAACCGCGCTGGTTTTAAAACCAGTCTACTTGAGCGTTGCGGGGGGCTGCTGTCTGACGGCTCTGTAGCCCCGACTAGTGGCGGGCGGCTGTATGACAGTTAAGTAGCCTTGTACATGAATCAAACACAAATTGGTTTAAACGACTAATATTTCTGGTGCCGACTAGTAAGTGAGCGGACGTTTAATCGTTTAGACGACTAATCGCGCGCATCTCTGGTTTACACAGACCTGGTAAGTGTTCGGTAGATTTGCCTTTAAACCATTTAACTCGGCTCAGATGTTCTGGGTCGGGTTCACATTAGAAGTCTTCGGAACAACCCGTCAACCCAAAAACCAGAGGTTCCGACCCGACCCGAATCGGTTCTCGGGTCCATTCAAAAGACGTGACTCTGGGTTCAGGTCTGAATCGGTACAGTTAGTCTCGGGTCCGGTCGGTGCTCTCTGACAGGCTGGGTCCGCATTTACTTGAGAGAGGTAAAGATATTGGCGGTGGCAGCTAATGTCAGGACTCTGGCAGTTTAATTAATTATTCATTAACGTGGCGTGTTTGTCATGAAACAATCGTGTTGCCGTAGCGTGTTATTAGCGGTTTGCCCGGCAGCTGTAAAGCACAACGGATCACCAACATGACAACGCTGGATGAGAGAACATATTTACGACACGTCCTGACCGGTGTAGCTATTAGCGTTAGCAGTTGCTACCAATAGCATCTGTATCCACAAAGAGAATGATGACGTGGATTTATTGTTGTTTCCATCACGTAGCCTATGTAGCAACTGAACCGGTAGAAGAAGACAACTTTAGGTAAGAAAATCAAGTTTTATTCAACGCTAGACAACTTTTAAAATTAGCAGCTATAGGCTATATTGTCTCGGTTCTATTCGGGTAACTCGGTTCAGTTCGTGGTCGGAAACTAAAGACTCAGGTCGGTTCCGGGTCCAAATATTGCGGGTCAATTCGGGTTCGGACCCCAGGACTTATGATAATAGCTCGGGTCGGTTTTGGGTCGAATTTTCACGGGGCCATTCGGGTTCGGGTCCACTTTCATGGACACGTGAAGACCTCTAGCTCACATGTGAAGTTGGACACTCAGCGGGAGCCGGGCCCTGGTGGTCAGTCGAGGAACTGCAACCTTCCCCATCAACACAGTGGATCCGACCTGGAAGCTGGAACGTTGGTGGTCTGGACGCGTTTGTCTCGACCAGAAACATAAACCTGGCCCGTCTCAGACCCTAAAAGCAGGATCTTCCTCCAGACCCGAGAGACCCGAGAGACTGGAGTTGGTGCTGCAGCTCACAGCGACAGTCTGCAGATTACTCTGCTGCTGCGGGGCGGGTGGGATGGACCTGCACGGACTTGTTTCCCACTCGGGCGCCGGCGAGACTCTCACCGTGACCTCACGCACACAAAGACCGGAGCCGGGACGGATCGGATCTGTAAACGGCTCAGATTACACAACAGTGGTCCCAGCACGCAAACACTCGCCTGAACCGAGACAAAACGTCACATACGGAGATAATAAGCTCCTCTGGACCTCCCCCCCCCCCCCCCCCCCCCCCCCAACCACAGAGGGCGGAGCCAGCTGAACAGAACGTACGCGTCCCCTCTGACGGGGAGATAAACTGAATATCTGCAGAAACTGCTGGATCAGTTCAGACAAGCCGGACCCGTCTGGTCTTGATTCCACCGCGGCGTCATCTTCAAACTCGTGAGACGTCCTGGAAGCATCCCGGCTCAGCGCCGCAGCCTCGTCTGACCAACGTGGCACAGAAACCGACTGACAAACGTAAACACGATGAGCAGGAAGTGAAGGAGGGGGGAGGGAGGGGGGGGCGGTTCCTTCACATTAAGAGGAAGTATTTGGAGACGAGATTGTTCCCAACTTCGGCACGATGATGCAACGTTTTCAGGAGAGCGAATGACCTCAGACTCCTTCATTTCCAGCAGGAGCTTCTGGCCTGATCCGACTGTACGGGGGCGGGGCGGACCGAAAGACCAAGCAACCCCCCCCCCCCCCCCGGACGTAACGCCCGCCTCATCTCACCGCCTCAGAGCTGCCAGGCGAGCGACAGATGGCCGCTTCAGAAATATTCGATTCAACAACGTGACACGGCGCTGGCCCACGGCGCTGGCCCACGGCGCTGGCCCACGGCGCTGGCCACGGCGCTGGCCCACGGCGCTGGCCCACGGCGCTGGCCCACGGCGCTGGCCCAAATGAAGGCTGTGAATATTCGTTTCAGGGAACCTGATCAGTCTCAGATCATCCATTAATCACAGTCTGAGGTCGAGAGGAATTCTTGGGGTGAAACGGCGGGTAGCAAACCGCCGTGAAACGCTTAATTACAGACAGAAGAAGCAGAGAGGAGTTCAAACCCTCTCTTTAGATTTGATTCTCTTCATGTAAAAATGTCCTCGTATTATTACTACTAGGGGTGCACGATAACTATCGGGCCAATAACAGGAAATTATGACATCATCCCGATAGGTCCGATATCACGACGAATAGCCCCGATAACATATTGATTGATAACACATTCTGTCAACACAGCAGTGCCTCGCTCCCTCTGAGCCTTGAATAACCCGGTGTTCTGAACTGTTGTGAATGTTATGTTCAAGTGACGTCGGTATAATCAGAAAAACGATTACTCAATAAGGAAAATCAAGAATACCCCCTAATGCCAGAAAACAACTTGTCAACTCGGTCATAATTTTGGTAGTTGCTGACTTGAATTGATATTCGCAGTATTTCCCCTCATGTTACACATAAAAAAAGAAAAAAATAGAAAAGGCTGAAAGAACAACTAGCAAACGAGGAAACGTCGGAATTTACGTTACACCTTGAATGCAGCATGCATTAGTGCTGATCACAACAAACATGGTGGCGTGGAACTTCGTTAAAGTTTCAGAAGAAGATAGTTTGGTGGTTATTTGTGACGAATCCTCCGAGTGAATTCTACGAGGAGGGAAGCACAAGCTTTAATACGTAAAACCTGATCAGCCACCTACAACATAACAATCACTTCCATGGAGTTTTGAAAATCACGCTAACGGAAGCTAATGCTAACGTGCGCAATCCAGCAGGAGTCTCTCCTCTCCCTCATTCCTCTCATCTAAAGCTTCCACTAGATTAAAAAATAAAAACTACTGAACCGTCATTTACTTTAATTAAAGGTATTAATTTAAATGGAACCACAAGCCAAAATCCTTTAAATGTTAATCTTTTTCAGTTTGTAATTCTGATGCATGTATTTCCATCAGTTCAAGGAGCCTTTATTTTTTATATCAGTCAGTAATTAACCTTATTTAAGTTAATGTGAGATATCAAATAGGTTTGTTTGATAGCTTTAAGAAAATGTTTGAAAGGCTTGCCAATAGTTTTTCATTGGAAAAAATAAATATCTGTTCATATAAAAAGTCAAAACTATTTTTGGTTTTGTTCATAGTATTAATGTAATGATCTTAGGTATATGTGTGTGTTATCGGTTAATCGGTATCGGCCGTTAGGAGCTGAAAGTTATCAGTTATCGGTATCGGTTTTAAAAAACTGTTATCGTGCATCCCTAATTACTGCCTTTGGCTTATTGCTGTTTTTAATTTTTAACCGCACCGTTATACATTTAACAAAAGATGAAGCCTGAAGAATAAAACCTCAGGTGGACAGGTCCCCCCCCCCACCCCTTCATCAGGGGGGAGTTTCCGCCAGATGATGCTCATCATAAGCTTCACATATGTCTGCACCACTCAGGTGTGTGGTGACACACTGCCACGAGGGAAAGACATAAGCAGTGATCTTAGAGAAGCGGGTTCTTGCTGCACGTCCACCTGGACCCATTTCCTCCTCAAGTGGGAGGAGTCTCCAGGAGAAAACCTCTTCTGTCCAAAAAAACATGGAAGCAGGGACTGAAGTTCACTAAACTCCATCTGAACAAACCAGCAGACTTCTGGAACGATGATGAGACCAGAGACCAGAACCACGTCTGGAGGAGACCAGACCGGGACCACCTCAGACCCACTGAAGCACGGCGGTGGAGGGATCATGGTCTGGGATTCATTCAGCAAACGTCCTTTATTTCCTGGTGCATGACTGCCATGACCCCACCAGAGACAGATGTGTCCAGCTGCCCGACAACTAAACCCCGGCTGAGACCGGGTCATGTGACCGGACGATGATCCCAGACGCAGCAGCGGGTCGACGCCGTTGAACGACGGGGGACTTAAGAGTTGCCACATTACGTTTTTGCTCAACAAACAACGTCGCGGTGAAAAAGAGAGTTACGTGTCGTTTCTACACACACACACACAAAAAAAAAAAAACAGGATTAAAAGACGGGGTTCAAACACTTCCACATGACTGTACATGCAGCTGACAATAAAAATAAACCGCTGATGAGCGTCGTAGCTGAACTACGAGATCTGCTGACTGGCGCTTATCTGCAGAGAACTTTGGCTTTGTTTCCTCATTAAATCTGAAGCCATAACTGAAAACATGTTGGAGCAGCAGCCGTTGTGTCATCGAGTTCATAAAACGCCTGGTTGGAGGTGAAGCCTGGACAGGTACGAAGGTAAGGAGCCGCCGCAGAGCACCTCCCACCTGCCGCACCTCTCAACACCTCACCTGAGCACCTGCACCTGGAGGAACCAGGAGCACCTCCAGAGCACCTGCACCTGGAGGACCAGAGCACCTGGAGGAACCAGAGCACCTGGAGGACCAGAGCACCTGGAGGAACCAGAGCACCTGGAGGACCAGAGCACCTGGAGGAACCAGAGCACCTAACCAGAGCACCTGGACCAGAGCACCTGAGACCTGGAACCAGAGCACCTGGAGGACCAGAGCACCTGGAACCAGAGCACCTGGAGGAACCAGAGCACCTGAGGAACCAGAGCACCTGGAGGACCAGAGCACCTGGAGGAACCAGAGCACCTGGAGACCAGAGCACCTGGAGGAACCAGAGCACCTGGAGAGCACCACCAGAGCACCTGAGCACCTGGAGGACCAGAGCACCTGGAGGAACCAGAGCACCTGGAGGACCAGAGCACCTGGAGGACCAGAGCACCTGGAGGGACCAGAGCACCTACCAGAGCACCTGAAGGACCAGAGCACCTGGAGGACCAGAGCACCTGAGCACCTGGAGGACCAGAGCACCTGGAGGAACCAGGAGGACCAGAGCACCTGGAGGAACCAGAGCACCTGGAGGACCAGAGCACCTGGAGGGACCAGAGCACCTGGAGGAGCACCTGGAGGACCAGAGCACCTGGAGGGACCAGAGCACCTGGAGGACCAGAGCACCTGGAGGAACCAGAGCACCTGGAGCACCAGAGAACCAGAGCACCAGAGCACCTGGAGGAACCAGAGCACCTGGAGCACCTGGAGGAACCAGAGCACCTGGAGGAACCAGAGCACCTGGAGGACCAGAGCACCTGGAGCACCAGAGCACCTGGAGCAACCAGAGCACCTGGAGCAACCAGAGCACCTGGACCAACCAGAGCACCTGGAGGACCAGAGCACCTGGAGGGACCAGAGCACCTGGAGGAACCAGAGCACCTGGAGGACCAGAGCACCTGAGCACCTGGAACACCTGATCATGCTCTCCTACCTGTCTGCCGTGTTTGTGCTGGGAGGAGGTCGCCGGGATGTTGAGCGACTGACTCCGAGTGACGGGCGCTCCCGTGGACGCTCTCCGTTGCTTTGACCGATCTGAGAGCGATGCTTTCCCCTCCGTGGGGGGGCTGCCGCCGCCGCCGCCGCCGCCGCCATTGTTGTTGTTCCCTTCGGTCTCGAGCACCGCGTCCCAGGGGTCTCCCGCAGGAACTCCCGCCCCCGTCTCCGCAGCGGCTCCCGGCGCCTCCTCGGCCTCGGCCTTGCGCTTCGTGAGCGGGTCCAGGTCCAGCCACTCGAAGCGGCTGATGTGGGACGACTCCACCTGCCGCCGCCGCCGCCTGCTGTGGTGGCGGGTTGGGCGCCAGGGAGGCGGGGCCCGCCTGAGAGGAGTCCAGGTCGGTGCTGGCCGACCTGCCGTTCTTCAAGTACTCCGAGGTGCTGGCGATCTTGTTCAGCAGCTTGGCCATCTCCGGGTCCATGGGCGGCTGAGGGAAGACCATGGCGGTGGCGGGCTGGATGGGGGTGAAGGTCATGAAGGACGGCGGCGCCGCCGGCAGGGCCATGAAGGGCGACAGGGCCGGGCTGAAGCCATTCTGAAACGCGCCCGGTTTGGGGAACGGAGCCGAGGGGAAGAGCGGGGCGGGCTGGTGCGTCGGCGTGGACACGCTGGAGCTGGATGGCGTGGACAGAACCGGTGTCCACTGTCCGCTGTGGAAGGGGGAGGAGCTGCACACGTGGCCTCCGGGGTAGGACGCGCTGAGGTTGAACCCCAGCAGCGACGAGGGTCGCGACACTTTACCGAAGTTCTTATCGAGCAGCAGCTCCTCCAGCTCCTCGTTGGTCAGCTTGTCCACATCGATGTCCCTGAACTTGTCCTGCTCTGCCCGTTTCTTGGTCTCTGGGAAGACGATGAGGTCCTTGTCGGCTTTGTTAGCCGCCAGCGAAGGCGGCGAAGCCTGAACAGCAGCAGCGGCGGCGGTGGCGGGAGATTTAGATGGTTTTGTTTTTGAAGAAGACGAGGAAGAAGGCAACACCGAGACCGTGTGTCTCTTCTCCCTCTGCAGTTTGGCTAAAGCCTCTTCCTCCATTCGGAGGGCCTCCTCTTTACCCACAACCCCCTTTCGGCTGGGGGACGTCCAGCTTGAACCCATTACCGCTCGATATCTGGGCCATGTCGTCAAGAGGGAGGAGCCATGAGCAGGACAGCGTCTAAGTCAACGTGGCTCAAAACAGGTGGTGCAGCGAGGCCTCAAACACCTGAAAGAGAAGAGAGGGAACGATTGATTATTGGATGAACGACTGCAGGAGATGATCAGACAGAGCAGGAGAGAAGGAAGGATGGAAGGATGGAAGGAAGGAAGGAAGGAAGGCACAAACCACAGAGGTGATAAAGAGCTCGTTCCACCTGCTCTGCTGCTGTGAGCGCTCTGATTGATTATCGATCAATCCCCGACTGTGCTCGGTTTCGAAATCGCGCAAACAACAAGCGCTAGACCGGACCGGGCCAGACCGGACCGGACTGGACCGGACTGGACCGGGCCAGCTCTCTTCTACTCTGACAGGAGCTGAAACAGCGACAGGCTGGAAATGCACGTGGTGCTGAAGTAAAACAGAAACACCTGGAAGTCTGGGAGGTTCATCAACCTGAAGACGACCAGGTGTACCCGCCTGGAGACAAGACACGCCCCCACAGAGATGGAAGCACATGGAAAAACAAATAAACTTATAACTTCTAAAATCATCCTGGATTCACAAAATCCTGCAAAATTCTTATTTCATGACATTCACGGCCAGGAATTTACTTTATCTTTTATTTAAAAAGTGGTAGAAACCGCTGACGAGCCTCAACACGTTCAGCAGAGAAAAACCGAGGCGCAAATACATAAATAAATAGGTCATAAAATAAAATAAAAAGAGCCCAGGGGAGTTTGTGGAAGACAGCTGGACAGCTGGACGTCCTCCCTCGCCGTAGCTGGAAACCCTCCGCCGTGCGCAACGCGCACCTGTCTGGGAACGTTTCTGCGTTTGAGGAAACCTGCGCTGCCCTCTGGTGGCTGGCGGTGGGACTGCAGAGCGACGCAGACAACGACGCTCCAACATAAACGCCAAAGACGGCGAAGGAGGAAACATCAGGTAGCTGAATGACATCATTTCCTGCCCCCCCCCCCCCCCCGACGCTCTCCAGGTGAGATGCACCTGGCGGACAACAGGTGGGACACGCTCGCGGAGGCGTTCCAGCCACATCTGAGGTTAATTCAGACCAGCTCTAACCAGATCTGATGGGTACTGATAAAACCCGTTTCAGTTCGATGAAGAGGAAGAGACGGTTACCATGGTAACAGACTCTCGGGATGAGTCACCTCCGTTTCTGTCTCAGGTTCGAGTCACCTCGCGCGGCGAAACCGAAAACCCCGAGAGTTTCCCCTCATTTCAGATTCAACCCAGCGGCTGAAAAATAACCTGCTTTCTGGAACAGGAGCCGAACCGGGCCGGGCCAAATTAAACGAAACCGACGTTCAGGACCAGGTGAGCGAAGCCCAGCTGCTCCTGTCAATCATTTCAACTCTTACAAACATCCAGGTAACGACCAGAAACAGCTTCATTCACTTATTTAAAAAAAAAAAAAAAAAAACAGCACTCTTTCACTCAGAAAGAAAAAAAAGAAGACCCGGTTATAACAGCTGGGCGTATCGGCGGCGCCCCAACCAGGTAACCGCCAGCGGGCGCCGGCGGTGGAACGTTCGGCTCTTTGACGGCGCAGAAAAACCTCGCAGCAGAGGATGTTTTGTGACTCTGAAATGACACAGCGCCTTCTCAAAGCCACCATTCATGGCGCCGTCACAGCCTCAGGGTTGACTGGGTTCCAGCCCTCTGCCCCCCCGACCCCGGGCGTCACCCGCCTCTCCTGAGCGCCCCCCCACCACCACCACCACTCTCCCTTTGTGGTGGAGGAGCTGGCTGCGCCGGGGCTCAGGCCTAACACTATTGTACATCTGAGGAATTTGGCACCGAACAGCCCAGCGAGCCCCCCCCCCCCCCCCCCCCCCCCCCCTCCCCCCCCCCCTCCCTCCCTCCCTCTGCTGGCATTATGTTTGCCCCCGCGGCCCAAGATTGTCCTCTCAGCTGCGCCAACACCAGCAGGCAGTGGCAATATGGCAGGAGTCGTTTTAAACGGTTGACGGGGGATAGCGAGCTCGGCGCCGGGTCGCCACGAACGCAGCTGGAGAAAATCAAAACGAGAAGAGAGAGGTCGTCGTCTTCGTGGTCGGGGGGCCGTCGGTGACGGATTAGCTCTCAGCAACGCTGCCATGTCTCCTGACAGAAAGACAGCAGGGACGGCATGTTGGGACAGACTGCAGCTTAATATTTAAGGAGGGCAGGAATTAAAGGCTCAAAAGACTGAGAAGTGAACAGAAGCCACTTCCTGATTCTGTCTGTAAACTCGGGGTTAATCCAAGAAACCATGAATGATTAACTTCAGACATCACCCTCGAGTGTCCCTCTGAAGCCGAGACTTTTATCCTAAATTTAACCTAAGCTGGAGTAAAACAACCCAAACATCCTCATCAATAAAACCACATGTGCTGAAGTTATCTGATCAGTTATCATCCACAGATGAACGTCATCTCTCACATTAGTGCTGGGCGATATGACAATACATATCGTGGGGACGATAGAAAAGTGTGTATCGTGCCATTTCTATTCTATCGTTTCTATCGTTTCTAACCTAATTTTATCAATTATTACAGCAAATATGTAATTAAATAACCTTTAAATTTGATAGAATCATATCTACTTCTACAAAGTAGCCTTTTATGTTTGCACTTTTATTCATGGTTAATGCCTTAAACAGAGTTCTCTTCAACCCTGATGTTTACTTTAGACACTTTATATTGGTTTGCAAACTTTGCACTACAAGGTTACAGATTTCAGAAAGTTGAAAAATAATTTGTGTTTATTTTTTATAGCTGAACTTCAGTGCAAAAATGTGTTTTTCCTCTCAGAAACTGTTGTGCACTTTAAAAAAAAATGTGAAAGCTACTGTACCTCTGTACCTACCTGTTTTTGCTGCACTAAAATGTATGTTTGTGACAGTTCAGCTAAATGTCCTTTCAAAATAAAGTTGAAAAGTAAGCAATGACATTTTTGTCAAACTTTTCAGAGAATAACTGAAAACACACTTTATTATGGTATATCGTGATATATATCGTTATCGTGATATAAAATAGTCCATATCGTGATATATGATTTTTTCCATATCGACCAGCACTATCTCACATGGTTCTGGAGGAATTCTGGTCCATTCTTCTCTACGATGATGCTTCAGTCCAGTCCACAGACCTCTGAAGGTCCCATCACAGCATTTCAGTCAGGTGGAGGTCTGGACTTTGACTAGAACCTCCCAAAACCTCGATTCTTTTATTCATCAGCCGTCCTGATGGAGAGTGGCTGGTGCACTTCAGATCTAGGTCCAGTCAAGGAAGGAGTCCAAGTCCAAACCATCACCCCTCCACCACCGTGCATCACAGTGGGTCTGATGTGTTCCTGCTGGTTTCCTCCAAACATGGTTCTGGTCTAGTTTAGTGAACCTCAGTCCTTTTTTCTCCCCGAACCGTCCAGGTCCAGTCTTCTTCTAACCGTGCTGTCACATCTAACAACATCTAACATGCTCAGGGAGGTCCGGAGCCTCTGAGGCGGCGCCGCTGGGTCAACGCGTGGTCTGATCCCGGGGAAGGTGTGCTGGGACGTCCCCTCCTGAGAAGATAAAACCAGTTGGAGCTCAGATCACTGAGCTCCAACTGGTTTTATCACCGTTTTCACACTCACGTGCAGCAACAGTTGTTTCTCTAAGACCGCTGCTGATGTCTTTCCCTCTTGGCACCTGAACGCTCCAGACCAGCAAACTGACAAGCCACCTGCTCTGACAGAGGTCAGCAGACCTGCAGGTGATGCACCTGGATGTAACTTCCTCTCTTCAGTCCTATGGGGGTGCTCTGTATCTCAGGTTTCTTTCATTTCCCTTTTTGGCCTCATTTTCATTAAATTCAAAAACATGTCACGGAGGAAAAACCCCACCATGAACAGATTACTTTTATTATATATTTTTTACAAACATAAACGCAGGATCAAAACTAATTTGACACCAAACACCGTACGATGCTCACGGTAGATGGTTTGAATGTCGTGTCTCGTATTTGGTTCTTATTCCAGCGAATGTCAGTCACGAGGGGTGTGAGAAAAAAAAAAAATCGATTTGGCGATATATCGCGATTTTCGGCCGCCCGATATAATATCGATTTTTTAGGAAAATTCATTCATTCACTTAAATGTACAAAAAACACTAATAATTAGTGCTGGGCGATATGGAAAAAATCATATATCACGATATGGACTATTTTATATCACGATAACAATATATATATCGCGATATACCATAATAAAGTATGTTCTCTGTTATTCTCTGAAAAGTTTGACAAAAATTTCATTGCTTACTTTTCAACTTTATTTTGAAAGGACATTTAGCTTAACTGTCACAAACATATATTTTAGTGCAGCAAAAACCGGTAGGTACTAGGGATGGGCATAATTAATTGATGATTGATCATTAAGAATTTGGTTGAAGAAATTAATTTTCGTCGATGAACCGAATGTTTTTTTTTTTTTTTAAAACAATCCGAACGTAGGTTCTCAGTGCACGTCCTCAAACAATGCGATGCATTTCGCTGTGCCACCGATAGAAATTTGTCAACAGGGGGCAACATTTCACCATCACCCTACCCTGGCTGGACTCAGTTGTTACATGCGAGCTTCTGTAGGTCATCGCCTAACCATGAAGCGGTCGCGGTGAAGTGTGGCGTGGAACCATTTTAGTTTAGAAAATGAGCAAGTGTACTGCAATCACTGCAATGCTAATTACAAATACAATTAATCGACAACGACAATGATGTATCACTTGAACAACGCGCAGCCTAGCCTAGCCTAGCCTAGCCTCAACTCGGTGTTAGCAAGGACCAGAAGGAGCTGCAGCGCACATCGAGCACACAACAAGCGCATCTTTTTAAGAAACAAAAAGCCTGTAATACTGGCGCCTTGATATAAATTGTCCTTGTTAAGTAGTCTCCTCGATATCTCTTCTTTTATTATCGTTGTTTTTTTTAAAGAAAAGAAACAGGAAATGTCACGTTATTGTCGACCACGAACATCCGGGCCCCTGAACACATCTGGGCATGCGCGGGCCATAGCAACCAGGCCATAGCAACCAGGCCAAAGGGGAAAACAAATGCCACGCCGATATGAGAATAATTGTGATAGTTTTCAATATAAAAATATTAATGATTAATCGATTATTAATCATTAATTCTCCCGACGATCGACGAATAAATCTCGACCAAATGCCCATCCCTACTAGTTACAGAGGTACAGTAGCTTTCACATTTTTTTTAAAGTGCACAACAGTTTCTGAGAGGAAAAACACATTTTTGCACTGAAGTTCAGCTATAAAAAATAAACACAAATTATTTTTCAACTTTCTGAAATCTGTAACCTTGTAGTGCAAAGTTTGCAAACCAATATAAAGTGTCTAAAGTAAACATCAGGGTTGAAGAGAACTCTGTTTAAGGCATTAACCATGAATAAAAGTGGAAACATAAAAGGCTACTTTGTAGAAGTAGATATGTTTCTATCAAATTTATCATTGCAGGTTATTTAATTACATATTTGCTGTAATAATTGATAAAATTAGGTTAGAAACGATAGAAGAGAAATGGCACGATACACACTTTTATATCATCCCCATGATATGTATCGTCATATTGCCCAGCACTACTAATAATAAACAATAAATAGGTTGATTTGATGCAAATAGTTTTGACTCAATTTGTCCTCTGAATGATCAATATCATCTGATGAACATATACAGCAACTTGATTTTTCATCTCTTAATTTTGATATTAACTGGGTAGAATATCGCAATATCGCGATAATATCGTAACGTGACCCAAGTATCACGATACATATCGTATTGCGAGGTCCTTGCCAATACTCACCCCTATCAGTCACTGTGGCTGCAGATGTGCAGCGGATCAAAGTGCAGCACGACGTCTTAAAAAAAGGGAAATATGTAACCGAGTGTTGAAGCGGTTAAAGATCTCAGAGCTCTCTGAGGCTCTCAATAACAACCCTGCCTCTTCCTGGTTTTTAAACCAAGGTTCAACCATAAATCTACAGATAATAGAACAAAACAGAAAAAAGAAATACATTTTTTCCCCCTCCGTGTCAGACGGTAATGTTAAGGAAACTCTATTTTTCAAAACACACTCACACCTATTTTTAATATATCAGAATGAGATTTCTTTTTCTAACATTTTCAAAGTCAGACGTTTCCATCCACCAAGTCGACTGTGGCCTTTAACGGCCCACCGGAGCCACACCCCCCCATACACAGGGGCCTCGCTGCATGGTATCATGGGAAAAAACATCTAAGGAAATCAACCAGGGCATCATGAAAAAGAAAAATCACCTTCACAGACCAGGTGAATTAAAAAAAAAAAGCCAGATCACAGTTTTCAGCTGCACAAAGATCAAAGATCTTAATTCAGTCTGTTGAGACTAAAACTGAACCGTTTGGTCATAATCATTATCGTTATGTTTGCAGGAAACAGGAGGACGGCCTGTAGGCCTCAGGACACCATCCCAGCTGTGAGGCACGGAGGTGGCAGCATCATAATGAGAAACTAGAAAAAAAACAGACGCCTTCATGAGTAAAAGGGGACTCTGGAGATTGATTGAAGCGCCATCTCAAGACATCAGCCAGAAGTTGGAGTTTGGGCGTGGGTGGGTCTCCAAACGGACGACGGCCCCGTGGTTTCAGGACGACGGAGCGTTTGGATTTTAACGATTCCGATTCTCTGTTTTGATTCCTGTTCAAAACGATTCTCGAATCCGATTCCTTGATGTGTAGGTCAACAGATGGCGACTTATCTAACAGTAGAATTTTTTTTATTAAAAAAAAAAAAAAAACTGACACATTTACACGGGCGACAGGCCATTTTTAGTCTCACACATGTTAGCATGCACATATGCTACACACAGAATTCCCTTACAGCCTAAAATGTTAAACAACTTACTGTTGGCAGTTGGCCTCCAAAATACATTTTGCCCAACAAAAAATGAAATCAACAGTTTTTGTTTAGGAAGATGACCATATCTGCTCTTTCAGAAACAGACTGATAAACGCCGACAAAACATAACCTCCTCACGGTGGTAAAAAGTGTTCGTTTACCTGGGTTGCTGGGTTACGCTCATATAGACAAGGGGCCCTCCTAGCCAATGGGATGCCAGGAAGATGCTAGCCGATAGCCAATGGCAGAGCAGCTACAAGTATGTTTACGTTCGGTAAACTCTGGGAGCTGCGAGTAGCAGCGCTACTGGATTTTTGCTTTTCGTATCCTGAAATTTTTTTTTGTAACAAGAGGCAATATTTTCTCGTTGAGGCGTTTTGTAACCTGAAAATTTCGTATGTAGAAACGTTCGTAAGTAGAGGTACCACTGTATATGAGAAGGCAAGAGTTTCTGGATGAAGACGGACTCTGTTGCAGTCGAAGAAGCGACGGGAGCAACGCAGTGAATTAAATACGCTACACTCGTTTATTTTTGTGATGTCATGCAGGTGAAGGTGTTTTGCCATATTAGTCGTGCTCCCTCCTTTGGCGGTAACACGCTTCCCTCAGGTGTTTCACTGCGCCAGGTAGCCGTCATTTCCCGGACTGAAATGCAGCCAAACTCGAGAGCGGCGTCTCTTGGGATCCATGTTGTGGCGAGTGAAGTCCCGTCGGCGACGGACGTGACATCGCCACTAGCGCGGAGTTGAGTACGCCGGGCGGAGTAACATCAACAAACTAGTGCAGTTAATCAAGACAAAACAAAAAAAAAAATTGCGAGGACATTTAGGAACCGAAAAAAGGAATCGAAATTCAAAAATCTTGTAAACCAGTGATTCCCAAAGTGTGGGCCGCGGCCTCCTGGTGGGCCGTCGCGGTACTGCAGGTGGGCCATGAGAGGTCATTAAAATTAAACAAATGTGCTCTGAATCCTCGATCTTTTTGAAATATGTTTTTAATTACTGTAAAATATTCATGACATGATTTAAAAACATTAAGAAGTAACAAAACAAACCAGTTAAGTGTAATTCTACTGTCATCTTAACTTAATATGACAAGTGTCACCTTATTTGTTGACCCCTCACATTAATATTAGAACATGGTTCCTGGTCCTGTATGTTGATCCCAGTTGTGATTAAAGGTTTTGGTGGGGCACGGAGATTTTTCACATTTCAAATTGGGCCTTGGTATTCTGAAGTTTGGGAACGGCTGTTCTAAGCGATTCCAGAACCGGACGTTAGGAACCGATTCCTACTTGGAATCGTTTTTCGGTGCCCGACCCCAGTCATCACAAAGTCCTGGCCTCAAGCCTCCAGGAAAGAGCACGACACAGCGAGAAGAGCCTACAAACTGGACTTTGACCCGGCAGGTCTGTCAGGACAGAATCCCGGTCAGATACCATGAGAAGCTTGTGGAGGACCAGCCCAAACATCTGAGCCGCGTTAAACAGGCAATTCCAAATACTTATCAAGTCTATGTAGATTCTATTTTTTTTTAATGATCTCACTTCATTATTCTGACACTTTATAACAGACCCTGAAACAGTTAGATCTTTGTCCATTTGTCCAGGATTATATGGAGGACCGGGGGCGCCACAGGACTGGTAATTAAAACACTTTGAAAACCAGAAACCAGCCCTTCCAGCCGCTGTGGCGCCATCACAGCGTCGAGCCTGGTAGGATCCACTGACCTGACGTGTCACTTTTGTCCTGGCCAACCACCAATAAAATAAGACGGAATTAAAAGAAGACAAGAAGAAATGCCACAAAGACAAGATGGTGGTTGTGAATGAGAAGCCTGAAACTGGGTCTCTAACCCTCCCATTCACGGTCACTTCCACCGGTACAGAACGGATTGAACCAATCACAACGGGGCAGGGGCGGGCTTTCAGTGACGACTCAGAACCTGCACTGCCCTCTAGCGGCCGGTGGAGGAATTACAGAGCGACGCAAACAACAACCATGAACGGTGCAGACGGCGTTGAACCCGTGCGTACCCACGTGAACATCTGCTACACAGAACAAGTGATTCAGGCTTTAAGACGGGTGGTCCGACAGTCGTTCTATCAAGGTGTTTTCTGATTGGCTGAATTTCTGGAGGCTCACGAAGCAGCAGGTTTCCAGTCAAACACGTGCATTTCCAGCATTTCCTGTCAACTTCCTCAACAATTCAAGTCCTCACAGCATCTTTGTTAACTACTAACATCTTCACATATCAGCTATGGGTAATAATTCGTTAGTGATCATCAGTATCGGCTCCCGGAGAATCTTATTGATCCCACCTGAGACCTCATTACGTCAACCTTTGACCCCTGAAAATGTCAACAGCAGAAGAGAGATTTTTCAACAGTCAAAATTTTACTAAAAGCTCATATTTTATGACAAAAATGTGGTTTTTACAACAAAACCTGCATGAAGTTGTAATTCTATGTCAAAAAGCAGTTTTGTGAAAGTTGATAATTCTACAACATTTCTCCATAAACAAAGTGAAAAAGTCGTGATTGTGAGAAATTTGTAATTTTACAATAAAATGTTGTGATTATAAGACGTAAAATTTAAATTATAGAACTCTGATTTTGCAAAATAAAGTTGTAACTTCATGTCAAAACATTTAAGATTTCATTACAAACGTTTTGCTTTTAACTAATCGTGGTGACATGAAATCTGAATTTAGGACAGGAAGTTAAAAAAATTACAGATTTATCAGCTTTGAAGACATAAAGTTGTAATTTTACATCAAATAGTTGCAATTTGTGAAAGTCAATATTTTACTACAAGAAGTTGTCATGTTAAGTAAAAAAGTAAAGATTTTTCAAAAATTTGTAATTAGAGAAAAACATCGCTATTTGATGTCACACAGTTGACTTTGAGAAATTCAATTAAACTTTATCGCTCATATTTGAGCATCTGCAGTTTTACAAAATTAGTCGTTTTCCAATATAACATTTGTGTCAAGTCACAGTTCTGAAATTTTTAAGATTTCATGACAGAATTTTTGCTTCTCACAATAAAAAGAAATTTGTAATTTTACAGCAAAACTTTGTGATTTTCGGAACCAAGTTTCAATAAAGTTTTAACAAAAAACGGATTTACAGTTTTGATCACATAAAGTTGTAATTTTATGTAAAAGAGCATGCAGTCTGTAGAAGTGGATACTTTACGACAAGAAGTTGCGATTTTTTGGTAAAATGTTGCTTTCTTGCCAAAAAAAGTTGCTATTTTTTAAATTATTAAAGAAATAGTGTAGGTGTATTATATTACATTAAATCATTTCATGTAATAAATAAGCGCCTCTTTGTTCTTGGCTCGCGCACCTGCCTGTGCGCGGCCCAGCTGATCCGTATCGGCTCTGAAATAAATCGTATCGTATCGATCGATCCCTGCTGACGCTCACTTGACATCTCATTACGTCATCAGGATTTGTTGTTTTTACATCGATGACTTCTTATAAGTGCTGGGTTTACTTTTTTGAGAATTTTTATTGTTTTTAACACCACAGCTTCCTGGTTAAAGTAATAAAACCACAGTTTTACAAACCGTCCGCACCAAACAACCACTTTTATCTCCACTTTTGAGGGCTTTACAGGAACTTTTAACTTTTCTCAGTCGGATGCTAACTTAGCCGCTAAACGCGCCGAACCTGGAACAAAGTTGAGCAACGTCCGGCCCAAACGAACTCAACACCGACTAAAAACGACCAGGACGCGACTGTGACGGCGGCTGGCCGCTTTCAGGGTGTCTGAGGTGATAATTCAGGAGCATCCAGGCAACTAAAGTGTTTGTTTTCGTCCTGGCAGCGGACCCGAACCAGGAACAGAGGAAGCGGCTCTCAGACGGGAAACGGTCGGAGGCGACGAAGAGTAGAAATCTGGAATGTACCGGATCAAAGTTTCACGCGCGGGCGACGGCGGTTAGACGGCTGGTCGCTCACCTTTCAGCGGTGCGGCGTTTGGAGCCATTTTTCCTGCAGCTGCATTTTTCCATCCAATTGCACCGAGGAGACGTCAGTTCCTGTCGAGGTGGTCGGAGGAGTTTTCTGTTGGACACAGTTGGAGAGCAGCCGCTCCGCTCCGCTCCGCTGGCTCTTTATGGGGCCGCAGTGGTGCGGAGAGGCGGCGCCCCCGTGTGGACTGAAGCTGCAGGTGTTAAAAAAAAATAAAAATTAAAATAAAATAAAATAAAATAAAATAGAATAAAATGAAATGAAATGAAATGAAATGAAATAAAATAAAATAAAGACCAGCTGGATAAAGAAAGAAAGAGAAACATATATATATATGTAGTGGAGGAAATAAGTATTTGATCCCCCACTGATTTTGGCAGTTGTCATACTGAGAAATAAACAGTCTCAGATATTTATGGCAGCTTTATTTAAACAGTTATAGAAAGAATTTTTTTTTTTTTAAAAAAAAAGAGAAAATTACACGAAATGAAAAATAGAAATTAATTTGCAAGTCATTGAGAGAAATAAGTATTTGATCCCCGACCAACCTTGACCAGTGTTGGCTCCCACAGACCACTGGCATACTCCTAATCTCACTGAAGTAATTACCTGCATGAGAGACACCTGTTCCAAATAGTCACCTGTATAAAAAGCCATCTGCCCACAGACTCAGTAATACTCCACCATCTCCACCATGGGCAAGACTAAAGAGCTGTCAAAAGATGTCAGGGACAAAGTTGTTGAACTCCACAAGGCTGGAATGGGCTACAAAACCATGAGTAAGAAGCTGAATGAGAAGGTGACAACTGATGGTGCAATTATTTGGAAGTGGAAGAAGAACAACATGACTGTTAATCAACCTAGGCTGGGGGCTCCATGGAAGATATCACCTGGTGGGGTCTCAATGATCATGAGAAAGGTTAGAGATCAGCCCAGAACTACACGGGAGGAGCTGGTTAATGATCTCAAGGCAGCTGGGACCACAGTCACCAAGAAAACTATTGGTAATACACTGAGACGCTGGGGTGCCGAAAAGGGGGGGTAAAGGATACGGATTATAGGGGCCCATGATTGAGGGGGGCCCAGAGAGGCCCCTAATGATGATCAAAAATAGCATCAACAAATTTCGCCGCTGTGTTGGGGGGCCCGGTAAAGATTCTTTTCATGGGGCCCAAAATCCCTAGCGGCGCCCCTGCTGAGACGCAATGGTTTAAAATCCTGCAGTGGTCCAAGGTCCCTCTGCTCCAGAAGGTTCACATCCAGGCCCGACTCAGGTTTGACAACGAACATATTAATGACTCAGAAAGAGACTGGGAGAAGGTGCTGTGGTCAGGTGAGACTAAAACTGAGCTCTTTGGCCTCAACTCAACTCGACGTGTTTGGAGGAAGAGAAATGCTGAATATGACCCCAAAAACACCATCCCTACTGTCAAGCATGGCGGTGGAAGCCTTATGCTTTGTGGGTGTTTCTCTTCTAAGGGGACAGGTCGACTTCACCGCATCGATGGGAAGATGAACGGGGCCATGTACCGCAGAATCTTGGGTGACAACCTCCTTGCCTCCACAAGGACATTGTAAATGGGTCGTGGACGGGTCTTCCAGCATGACAACGACCCAAAAACATACAGCCAAGGAAACAAAGGAGTGGCTCCATAAGAAGCACCTCAAGGTCATGGAATGGCCTAGCCAGTCTCCTGACCTTAATCCTATTAAACATCTATGGAGAGAGCTGGGAATTGATTTGAATTGAATAGCTGGAAAACTAATACTTCCAGGTTCTTCTATTCTGACTGGTTCATTGTTAGTACATGAACTACAGAGATAACTATAGAAACAGATGTGGGCAGCAACAGTGAGGTGGTCAAAGGATCAGACTGCAGGACGGCATGTTAGTTGATATCACAGGGACATTTATATAGACAGGTGGAGGTCAACGCTGGGATGACGTCTATATAGACAGGTGGAGGTCAACGCTGGGATGACGTCTATATAGACGGGTGGAGGCCGACGCCGGGATGACGTCTATATAGACGGTGGAGGCCGACGCCGGGATGACGTCTATATAGACAGGTGGAGGTCAACGCTGGGATGACGTCTATATAGACAGGTGGAGGTCAACGCCGGGATGACGTCTATATAGACAGGTGGAGGCCGACGCCGGGATGACGTCTATATAGACGGTTGGAGGCCGACGCCGGGATGACGTCTATATAGACGGTGGAGGTCGACGCCGGGATGACGTCTATATAGACGGGTGGAGGTCAACGCAGGGATGACGTCTATATAGACGGGTGGAGGTCAACGCTGGGATGACGTCTATATAGACGGGTGGAGGTCAACGCGGGATGACGTCTGACGTCTATATAGACGGGGTGGTGGAGGTCAACGCCGGGATGACGTCTATATAGACGGGTGGAGGTCAACGCTGGGATGACGTCTATATAGACGGGTGGAGGTCAACGCTGGGATGACGTCTATATAGACAGGTGGAGGTCAACGCTGGGATGACGTCTATATAGACGGGTGGAGGTCAACGCTGGGATGACGTCTATATAGACGAGACGACAGGTGGAGGTCAACGCTGGGATGACGTCTATATATAGACGGGTGGAGGTCAACGCTGGGATGACGTCTATATAGACGGGTGGAGGTCAACGCTGGGATGACGTCTATATAGACAGGTGAAGGTCAACGCTGGGAGACGTCTATATAGACAGGTGGAGGTCAACGCTGGGATGACGTCTATATAGACAGGTGGAGGTCAACGCTGGGATGACGTCTATATAGACGGGTGGAGGTCGACGCCGGGATGACATCTATATAGACGGGTGGAGGTCAACGCTGGGATGACGTCTATATAGACGGGTGGAGGTCGACGCTGGGATGACGTCTATATAGACAGGTGGAGGTCGACGCCGGGATGACGTCTATATAGACAGGTGGAGGTCGACGCTGGGATGACGTCTATATAGACAGGTGGAGGTCAACGCTGGGATGACGTCTATATAGACAGGGGAAGGTCAACGCTGGGAGACGTCTATATAGACAGGTGGAGGTCAACGCTGGGATGACGTCTATATAGACAGGTGAAGGTCGATGCCGGGATGACATCTATATAGACAGGTGGAGGTCAACGCTGGGATGACGTCTATATAGACGGGTGGAGGTCGACGCTGGGATGACGTCTATATAGACGGGTGGAGGTCGACGCCGGGATGACGTCTATATAGACAGGGGTGGAGGTCGACGCCGGGATGACATCTGTATAGACGGGTGGAGGTCGACGATGGGGATGAGGACGTCTATAGACAGGTGGAGGTCAACGCTGGGATGACGTCTATATAGACAGGTGGAGGTCAACGCCGGGATGACGTCTATATAGACAGATGGAGGTCGACGCCGGGATGACGTCTATATAGACAGGTGGAGGTAAATGCTAGGATGGTCAGAGGGAACTGCAGGTTAGTATGTAGCTCTGGAAACTCTGGACTGAAAACAGATACAGAAAGAAAATAAAAAAAAGAGAGGGGGTGCAGGACAGCAAAAAAAAAAAACTACGGGGACAATGATACATTTATGAGATGTTCCTAATTAACTAGAAATATAAACCAAGAGAAATCGTTTTATTGTCATATACAGGAGTACAATGATGTAAAAGAAGCAATAATGGATACAGCTGAAGAAGGTAAAGGAAGGAAGAGAAGAGCGGTGAGGACACAACTCAGTGGATCACTTAACCTAAACCCTCAACACCAGATCTACAGAGGTCTACCAGACCAGACAGGAACCAGATGGAGGCTGTGGAGAGAAGAACCTGAAACAGAGAAGAACGTCTCTGCAGGTTGAAGATTCTGGCCGGTAAAGACACATGGAACGACCAGGTAGCAGGAACAATACACTGGAACATCTGCACCAGTATGGACTGGAGGATCCCAGGATCAAGATTGAGACACCTCCAAAGGTGGTTGAGAACGAGCAGGTCAAGATCCTTTAGAACTTCCAGATCCAAACTGATAAACTGGTGATGGATGATCAGAGGAAGCAGTGGTGATGGATGATCAGAGGACAGCAGTGGTGGTGGATGAACATCAGAAGGACAGCAGTGGTGGTGGATGAACATCAGAGGACAGCAGTGGTGGTGGATGAACATCAGAGGACAGCAGTGGTGGTGGATGAACATCAGAGGACAGCAGTGGTGATGGATGAACATCAGAGGACAGCAGTGGTGGTGGATGAACATCAGAGGACAGCAGTGGTGGTGGATGAACATCAGAGGACAGCAGTGGTGGTGGATGAACATCAGAGGACAGCAGTGGTGGTGGATGAACAGAGGACAGCAGTGGTGGTGGATGAACATCAGAGGACAGCAGTGGTGATGGATGAACATCAGAGGACAGCAGTGGTGGATGAACATCAGAGGACAGCAGTGGTTGAGGATGAACATCAGAGGACAGCAGTGGTGATGGATGAACATCAGAGGACAGCAGTGGTGGATGAACATCAGAGGACAGCAGTGGTTGAGGATGAACATCAGAGGACAGCAGTGGTGGTGGATGATCAGAGGACAGCAGTGGTGATGGATGAGGACATCCAGAGAGACGGAAACATCAGAGAGAAAGGAACACGAGAAGCTCCAGAAGTACCAAGGACTGGAGGAAGAGCTGGAGAAGATGTGGAGTGTGAAGACAACAGTGGTGCCAACAGTGATCAGGTTACTGGGAGCTGAAACCCCCAAACTGGACTGGAGGCTCCAGCAGATACCAGGAACAACATCTGAGATCTCTGTCCAGAAGAGGGAACACTGGGACCAGCTGAGATCCTGGAGAACCTTCAGACTCCCGGACCTCTGGTGGAGGACCAGAGCTGGAAGGAGACAACACCACCGGGGTGGACGAGAGGAAGGACTTAATTATACAGAGAGAGAAGCAGAAGCTTGCAGTGGCGATGTCTTCATCTCCAACAGTTTATTGAAACAAAAACCAGTAACGGTTGGCGGGTTTACCACGAAAGACAAAAAGACACGTCTGCAGGGCGGAGCTCACAACCAGAGACAATCAGCTCTGCTGCAACCTGCTGATGACACTCAACGTTCAGAGCAAACTTCCCTCCGAGAACTTCCTGTCTGCAACATCCCGGTGCCGCTGATTGAACGTTAGGTTGTGTTGTCACGATGACAAAAATGAAAGCGGCGTGATGCAGAGGACTGTTGAAACACAAGCTGATTCACGGAGCCGACACCAGTTGTGTTTCATCACCTTGTTAGAGAACGGCATGTGACGAAATAAATCCTGGAACAATGAATGGTTTGGATGTGTGCATTCAAAGGTAACTGTCTGACTTCCGTGTATGTGTGCGTGTGCATGTGTGGGGGTGGGTGTGTGTAATTTGAGTATATATTTTAAAATAACACTGTATTTACACAATGAGTAAATACAGCTCCAAATCAACAACAACAAAAAAATGCTTAAAGTAATGCAAAAAACAGCAAAAGATAAGTAAATAAACAAATAAATAAATAATATGAGAAAATATTAAACTAAAATTAATAAAAGAATAAATATAAATCACAAATCAAATTCGAGGGTGTGGTGTCCACAGCTCTAAAGTTTGTCCTGGTCCAGAGGAGTATTAAAGTATTAAACGCGTCAGTATTTTTCCCAGTTAATGTATTTCTTGACGTAAAACTCTCGACGTCCATTACGTTACGTTTGTTTGTGTGAAATAACACGAGGAAAAAGGGCTGAACACATGAAGAAAGGGAGGTGCCAAAAGGGACGGAAAGCCAAGACTTCTGTCACCATACTAATTTTAGGCGCTGTGCATCAGATATGATCGTCTCAGATATGATTTTAAACACCAAAGTAATACAGATTCACTGCGCTTCTGATTTGCAGGTTTGCTGGAATGTCGACAAAATTTCACTAAACTAGAAACCAGATTGAAAATAGACTCTTTCTTTGTGGGGATTTCCTTATCAATAAGGCCAAATGAAGAACATTTAACCTTGAGTTTGAGATGAGCATCTCATTCCCTGTTTAATAGAAGGTTGAGATCTCACCACGTAGGTTCATTGTTACTTTTATTATTCAAATGTTCAAGAGAGATGTTTGAAGGGTCGTGGTTGGTGGTGGTCCGGTTCCAGGGGAGACTAAAGTTTTAAGAACCAACAGTAAATTATTAAAGAGGACAGAAATACTGTCTTTAGAGTCTACTATGAGTATGATGAACCGCAGCCTCTAGCGGTCAGTAGAGGAACTGCAGCCTCTAGTGGTCAGTAAAGGAACTGCAGCCTCTAGTGGTCGGTAGAGGAACTGCAGCCCCTAGTGGTCAGTAGAGGAACTGCAGCCTCTAGTGGTCAGTAGAGGAACTGCAGCCTCTAGTGGTTGGTAGAGGAACTGCAGCCTCTAGTGGTCAGGAGAGGAATTGCAGCCTCTAGTGGTCAGTAGAGGAACTGCAGCCTCTAGTGGTCGGTAGAGGAACTGCAGCCTCTAGTGGTCAGTAGAGGAACTGCAGCCTCTAGTGGTCGGTCGGTAGAGGAACTGCAGCCTCTAGTGGTCGGTTACTCGGTAGAGGAAACTGCAGCCTCTAGTGGTCAGTAGAGGAACTGCAGCCTCTAGTGGTCGGTAGAGGAACTGCAGCCTCTAGTGGTCAGTAGAGGAACTGCAGCCTCTAGTGGTCGGTAGAGGAACTGCAGCCTCTAGTGGTCAGTAGAGGAACTGCAGCCTCTAGTGGTCGGTAGAAGAACTGCAGCCTCTAGTGGTCAGTAGAGGAAACTGCAGCCTCTAGTGGTCGGTAGAGGAACTGCAGCCTCTAGTGGTCGGTAGAGGAACTGCAGTCTCTAGTGGTCGGTAGAGGAACTGCAGCCTCTAGTGGTCGGTAGAGGAACTGCAGCCTCTAGTGGTCGGTAGAGGAACTGCAGCCTCTAGTGGTCGGTAGAGGAACTGCAGCCTCTAGTGGTCGGTAGAGGAACTGCAGTCTCTAGTGGTCGGTAGAGGAACTGCAGCCTCTAGTGGTCGGTAGAGGAACTGCAGCCTCTAGTGGTCAGTAGAGGAACTGCAGCCTCTAGTGGTCGGTAGAGGAACTGCAGCCTCTAGTGGTCTAGTGGTCGGTAGAGGAACTGCAGCCTCTAGTGGTCGGTAGAGGAACTGCAGTCTCTAGTGGTCGGTAGAGGAACTGCAGCCTCTAGTGGTCAGTAGAGGAACTGCAGCCTCTAGTGGTCGGTAGAGGAACTGCAGCCTCTAGTGGTCGGTAGAGGAACTGCAGCCTCTAGTGGTCGGTAGAGGAACTGCAGCCTCTAGTGGTCGGTAGAGGAACTGCAGCCTCTAGTGGTCAGTAGAGGAACTGCAGCCTCTAGTGGTCGGTAGAGAGGAACTGCAGCCTCTAGTGGTCAGTAGAGTAGAGGAACTGCAGCCGGTCTAGTGGTCGGTAGAGGAACTGCAGCCTCTAGTGGTCGGTAGAGGAACTGCAGCCTCTAGTGGTCGGTAGAGGAACTGCAGCCTCTAGTGGTCGGTAGAGGAACTGCAGCCTCTAGTGGTCTAGAGGTGGTAGAGGAACTGCAGCCTCTAGTGGTCAGTAGAGGAACTGCAGCCTCTAGTGGTCGGTAGAGGAACTGCAGCCTCTAGTGGTCGGTAGAGGAACTGCAGCCTCTAGTGGTCGGTAGTAGAGGAACTGCAGCCTCTAGTGGTCGGTGGTAGAGGAAACTGCAGCCTCTAGTGGTCGGTAGAGGAACTGCAGCCTCTAGTGGTCAGTAGAGGAACTGCAGCCTCTAGTGGTCAGTAGAGGAACTGCAGCCTCTAGTGGTCAGTAGAGGAACTGCAGCCTCTAGTGGTCGGTAGAGGAACTGCAGCCTCTAGTGGTCGGTAGTAGAGGAACTGCAGCCTCTAGTGGTCGGTAGAGGAACCGCAGCCTCTAGTGGTCGGTAGAGGAACTGCAGCCTCTAGTGGTCGGTAGAGGAACTGCAGCCTCTAGTGGTCGGTAGAGGAACTGCAGTCTCTAGTGGTCAGTAGAGGAACTGCAACTTTCTTATCTCACATGAGCTTCAGCCCCACAGACTTGAATGTTGGTGATCGTTAACAGCTGTCAGAGTAGAAGCCACACCCCGAATCATCCACAAACTCTGTGGATTTAAATAATTTTTACCTAAACGACTTCTGTTGTGACAGTGTTTTTTTAAACAACCCCAGCACCTCCCAGATCTGGTGTTTCTACACGGAGCGGCTTTAGCGTGTTCAGTGAGGTCTTGTGGGGTTTGAGACGTACAGTAGATGTCAGGCCTCGTAATGAAGAGGTTAAAGGACACTGCTGATGTCTTTGCCTCTTGGCATTATGTTCAGACACACCATAATGCCTCACAGCTGCCTGAAGGCTTGCTTTCACAGAGGTCTGCAGGTGACGGCATCACCTGACTGAAACTCTCCAACCTGTGGAGGCAGTGAAGGGGGTACTTAGTGATGCCCTCGTGACTCTTTATTCTTTTTGGCTTCGTTTTTATTGTTAATCTGATTATTGTTAATATTGATTACTGATATTGTTAATCTCCCTTTAATGGACCCATCACAGCTGTCTGTGGTGTGTTTGAGTCCGTCAGACCGGTTCAGTTAAAACCAGCTGGTTTCTTTCATCATCGTAAATAAACACGCAACAAAAGTGTAGTTTTCTAATCCTCTAACCGGCCGGTTTGTCGCAGTTTCCCGTGAGTCGGGGGAGGGGGCGGGGCTTGTCTGAACGCCACGTACAGTTTGGGTCAACGCACCTTAAACCAGCGTCTGAGTTCGATACCCTTTGACTGACAGGCAGCGACGGCCAATCAGCTCTCAACGCGACTGCTCTCTACGGAAACTCGACTCCGCTTCCTCCAATAGGAGCGGCCGGGGGGCGGGCTGTTGCCATAGTGATCGCAGCCTTTTTTTTTTTTTTTTTTTTTTTTTTTTTTCCTGTCCTGTCGGTCGCGCGTACCTGAGGCTCGTGTCGGTGGCAGACAGATGACAGCTGTAAACAGGAGCGGGAGCAGAGCTGACCGGTCGGAGAGGAAGCTGAAACAAGGACTCAAGTACGTCTCGTTTTACGACACAAGAAACTCATTTGCTCGCGCGTTCGTGTTTGTTTCGCGGCTTTTTCTGCAGCGATCGTCTCCACTCAGACACCTGTCCAGGTAGCATATGGACTCCTCATTGATGACTTTCAGGTTTCTGAATGAACCGTTTTTGTGTGTGTGTTTTTTTTTTAAACTAAAGCCCCCGTGTTTTTACCCAGCGAGCACGCGCGCAGGTCCCCTTGTTTCTTGTGCTCGAGCGTTTCTTCTCAGATTAGGAATAATTTGCATAATCTCCACGTGGACCTGTGGCTGGTGTCTGGTTGAGAAACCGGGGGCTGTTTTAGCCCTGACACGTCCGTGCACCGACCAGCCTCCGGACGCGGATTGCCAGGGCCGGTTCCGGCCCCCTGGGGGGCCCGGGGGGACCCGGGCGGGGGTCTGAGCCGGTGAAACAAACATGCTCTTATAAATGTGAGCCGTTCAGATCCGGATCAAAGGTTCATTTAAAACCACTAACGGAGAAATTGGGACCTTAAACATTCACAAAGGAAATAAATAAAAAAAATTAAATTTTTTACTTTTTAAACTGACAATTTTGTGAGAAAAAAACGCAGAATTCTCGAGTTTATAAATTTGCAAGGAAAATTTTACTAATACTTTCAAACTCAGTTTCAGAGAAGTTTTAAAAAATTAAAAAAAATCATTTCAAACGGATTTAAAACAAATTGAAAGCGAAAACTGGGACATTTTGACTTTTTAAACTTTATTTTGTTTTGTCAAAGAAGATTTTGCAAGAAACCCCCCCCAGAATTTTCTGCTTTTTAAACTCAAATTTGCAAGAAAAAAAGAAAAAAAACTAGCCTCATAAACTTTGGAACAAAAAAAAGTTTCTTTCTATGAACTTGAACTTTAATGAGAATCGAAGAAATTGTGGCTTTATAAACTTCCTGCTGCCTGAAAGAGAATTTCTGATTTCGTAAACTCTTTCTAACTTCAGAAACAAATTTAAATTTAAAAGTACAGGTATTGTGACAATCACCAGATGAACCTGTAACTGGCGAAACGGGTCGGTACCACTCACAGCCACTACCACTGGTACCGAACCTATCACAGCGGTAGGGCTGAGTATTGGCAAGGACCTCGCAATACGATATGTATCACGATACTTGGGTCACGATATGATATTATTGCAATATCATGATATATTGTGATATTCTACCCAGTTAATATCAAAATTAAAAGTAGAGATGAAAAATCAAGTTGCTGTATATGTTCATCAGATGATATTGATCATTCAGAGGACAAATTGAGTCAAAACTATTTGCTTCAAAACAACCTATTTATTGTTTATTGGTGTTTTTGCACATTTAAGTATTTTCCTAAAAAAATAGATATTAGGAGCTGAAAAATCGATATTATATTGGGCGGCCAAAAACCGCGATATATCGCCAAATCGATTTTTTTTTCACATCTCTACACAGCGGGGTGGGGGCGGGGTTTATGTGATGACTCATACAGGAGCAACCAGGAAGGCTGCAGAGCTGAAAACAACTCCGTAGATCAACACGTTTTTGTTGTGTTTTTATTTTTCCTGAGCAGATGGTGAGGAGGGGAGCCGCGGCCCGCTGTGGGCTGGTTCTGCTGAGCCTGTGGTTGTGCATCCACTCAGTGCCTATCGGTGTGGACAAAGCCAAAGAGGCGCCGGGGGCCGAGGACCTGGAGCCGCCCAGGAGTGCTGTGAGTCAGACGGGGGTTCGATACTTAAATGCAGGTTTCAGTCACAGATGTGTTTGAGCAGAACAGCTGTTTGGGTCCAGAAGGTCGATGAAGAACAAACAAAAGCAGGATCGGTTGAAATGGGTTTTAGCGTCCATTAGCAGGAGTTAAGTGAGTCAGCGCACCTGTGTTTCCAGGAGACGGGGCTGCACTACGACCGCTACCTCAGGGAGGTCATCGACTACCTGGAGAAGGACCCCCACTTCAGAGAGAAGCTGAAAACCGCCAACATGGATGACATCAAGGTAAACGTCCGTGCCAAAGCGGCCCCGCTGTGTGTTTGTTTTTTTTATTGACCCGAGCGGCGCCGCTTGAACTGTGCCTCGTTGGTTTTCCCGCCTTGCAGCAAGGCAAACTTTCCAAAGAGCTGGACTTCGTCCACCACAACTTTCGGACCAAGCTGGACGAGCTGAAGCGGGAGGAGATGACCCGGCTGCGGATGCTCATCAAAGCCAAGCTGGACATCCAGGGGGGCAACGGTGAGAAGGAACGCAACTGACCCGGTCGCCGACCCGCTCGGGCTTTCTGACGTTGCACAACGCGTTTCGCAACGCGGCTCTGTCAGCGGTTGGGTCACCGTCAGATACAGGAAGTGACTGTAGGTCGCAGCGAGGCTGAGCTGTGAAGGCAGAAACACTGATGGTCATTTCTTTCTGCTGTGAAGGATGAGCTCAGAGTCGGTTCTGATCCGGCTGAAGCCTCAGAGTCCGGTGACCCTCAGATACAAGCTGAAGCCGAGACTCGGAGGAAAATAGTTTCAGGGACATTTTTCTCTCTCTGATAACGGTGAACGCTGTAGAACTGAGTCTCTTTCGTTGCTAGGGCTGTAGCGATACACTAATCTCACAATACGATACGATACATTTGGCTCACGATACGATATTATATCGATATTTTTCTAACAATATATTTACATCATTTTCTGAAAAATTTTAACAGAACAAAGTGATTTTAGTAACAACTTGTGAGTCCAATTTGTTTGAATTAACTGAACTGAAAGGTAGGTGACTGCAGACAGCGTAGCAGAGAGGAGAGAAAGGAGGCCTCTGATTGGTCAACTCTACATCCACATCATCGAAGAAATGAGGAAGTACCCACATCTGTACGATTCTGGTTCTCCACACTACAAAGACAGCACATATTCTAGTAATTCATGGAGGGAGATAGCGATGAATGTGGGTCTGGATACGACCGAGACGGTGAGGAAGTGGAAAAACGCAAGAGATACGTTTAGTAAGTTTAGCTAGTTCGTGATTGTCCCTCTCCGTTGTGGTGTTGAATAACAGCGCAGACGCGCTTCAACATTGAGCATAAATCAAAAGTAACTGCGGCATACCGGCGACAAGATAACTAGCCGCGAGAGTAAACACAGCCCTTAAAGCCGGCGTTTTCCACCACTGAATACGGTCTCAAATCCTGACAAATACAGTTGGGCTAGCTCTCAGTTAGCATTAGCTTGTCTGGGTGGTGACGTTTCAGGTGGGCTCGCAGGTTGGTGGTATTTCCAGAGTACTTCACGTTTGTGTGACACAGCTTGCAAACCGCCATACTTTTGTCTAAATCTTCGCTTTCCTTTTTCTTTTTCAACCCGAACTTCTCCCACACATCTGCTTTTAAGCAGCAGGCGCTGCGTTTATACTCGCTGCCATCCTCCTGACTGGATCAGCTGTAGCTGGAAGAGAAAGAAGCTTCTGGATAACTGGTTAGAAATGCTCTACAGCAACACTAGTGGCTGGAGGACTTAATGGCACTTTGCAGGATGAGCACCCGTGCGAGACACGGCGGTTTTGAAGGGAGCTTAGAATATCGATACCCGCGACTGAAAAATCGATACTCTCTGGAAAATAAAATATCGATATATATCGCCGAATCGATAAAATCGCCCAGCCCTATTCGTTGCTGACTTCTTCCCTCCTCTACAGGCCACGTGGTGGACCACCAGGCCCTGCTGAAACAGTTCGAGCACCTCAACCACATGAACCCAGACACGTTCGAGGTGGAGGACCTGGACCGCCTCATCCAGTCGGTACGCATCACACACACGGGCCGACCGCGGTCCTCCGGACGTCACAGTCCTGCCCACAACAGCAGGAAACGGCGCTGTGGGTTCCACCGTTGTGATAATTAGAGCTTATGGAGAATCACAGGTGTCACTCAAACCAAACCGGGCTGACCCGCTCAGATCGAAGGGCTCGTGACTCACAGGGACTCAGCTTCGTGCTGGTAGATGCACAGTCATTAGTTTCAGAAACACGTTTCCTGTGAAAGTTAATGGGGAAGTTCATTGAGCGTCCACAGCAGACGTCTGCCGTGTTCAGCTGGGTTCTGCAGTTTCTTTAATTTCACTAACGTCTCCCTGGAGTCACTTTGGTAATGAACAGAATAGAGATTCAGAATTAAAGTTAAATCCGAATAAAAGTTACCATGTAAACACCTAATTCCATATGAAAATGTCAATTCCGAATTAAACTTAATTCCGAAAAGTAATGGCTGTTTATTCCCATTTTATTTCCAAAATTAAATAATTCCGCGGTCATGTTTACACTCATTCCTGTTTAAATTAATTCCCGTCTTTCTGCGCATGCTAGTTCTCTTGCCCGTCTGTCGCGATGACGCTTATATTCCGCGCTGGGCTTGTTTTCAAAACAGTTTCAAGATGGCAGCACGCAGTAAACGGTGTTCAAAAGCAGAGACGATTCATTTAATAAATAGCTTGGAGGAACTGGAAATAATTAAAAGAACAGATGGCAGGAAACATAAAAATTGTGAGCTTTTCAAAGTTGTAGCGGCTAGGTTAAATGAAGGAGGTTTCACAGACAGAGACGCCACCCAGGTCAAAAATAAGTGGAATGTTGTTGCTAACCAGTTAGCTAAGTTTGTTTTCTTCCGCTAGATGTAAAGACGTCCGCCCCCCCCCATCCAATCAGAACCCTTCCCAACCCCCAGACCTAAAGCGGAATTGGATAAAGCCGAACAAACGTGTTTTCCATGTAAACCTCAATTCGGAATTACTATTTCCATGTAAACTCGAAGGAAAATAGTTTAATTCGGAATTATTTAATTCCGAATTAAAAAACATCATGTAACTGCAGCCAACGACTATTTTCCTGAACATTTTAATGCATCATGGATCAGGAGACTAGATTCAGGGCAAAGTGGCTCCATGTGGGTTTGTCTGCATGTTCCACGGTGGCCACGCATATGGACTCTGAGTGGGATCTACCTGGATTACAGGTGGGGCACGGTTACTACATGAGCATTCAGCCCACCTCTGTCCCTCGTCCGTATCGAGCAGCAGCATCTCTACTTCCAGGTTAAGCCGTCCCATCAGTGGAGGACTTGACCTCAACGGTCTCCTCTCCTCTTCAGTGGGGGGGGGGGGGGGGGGGGGGGGGGGGGGGGAGAGCAGCCAGCGACCGGCGGGTCCCACCAGAGCTCTCAGTGCTGGTTTCAGGTCAATATGGGCAGCTGCTCAGGGTTGGGGTGCCACGGGCACACGCAGGTGCATGCACGCATGCACACAAGGAAAAAAAAAAAAATACAGTGATCCCTTATTTTTCGCCCCCCGCGAAACTCAAAATCCACGAACTGGAGCTAGAGCCCCTCGAGCCTTAATAATGTGTTTAAAATATGTTTAAAAACCACAAAAAAGTAGCGAAACAAGACAAAGGCTCAACTGTGGTCTTTCTGTTTCCTTCACAGCCTCTGGTCTCTGAACCGTAGTAAAGAAACCGCTGGTATTCTGCTATTTTTGGCTCGTAATTAGTGGGAAACAAGCTAACAATAACTAAAGAAAAAGTCCGGTTTTCTCTGCATGGAATAGGAAGTTTATTCTGGCACTGCAGGAACTTGTAACATCAGAATTAGTCAGCTTCTCAGTCCTGCTCGTTCTGCTTTTTTGGCGAGGAAAAAGAGGCTTCAAACGAACTCATCAGAAATCTACGGGTGACGTCACAGAGGGTTTGTCCAGTTCTTCTCTTACAGTCTCTGGTCCACATATGGCCCCATATGGGGGCCATAAAGACCATTAAAACCATACGGGATCCAGATGTGGCCACGTGGACATGCTGGCTGGGATGCTGTTAAAATTAGTCAAATAATCTCTGGTAGGGAGTCAGCACTAAAGTCTTAAAATCATACCTCAACTGGAACTTGGTCCGCTGGTCCTGACAGACCTGCTGGGTCAGAGTCTGGTTTGTGGGTCTTCCTGCTCCAACACACCCTCAAAGTTCTTTTAAAACCTTCACTTTGCTGTCGTGAAGCTACTGAGACTGATCTGAGTACCCATTAACGCCCGTTTGGGCGTTCGTGGGTCGGCTTCATCCTCTGACTGACAGCTCTGATCGTACAATCATGAAAAAATTATTAGACCACCATTTTGTCTTCACTTTCTTGTTCATTTTAATACCTGGTACCACTAAACGTCATCATGTGACTAAAACAGACAGAAAAGAAAACACTGAATGCATAAAAGCAGTGTTTTTGGCAGTACAACGCCATAGCTATTGATGTAAAAACTTAAGTGATTTAGGTTATAATCAAGAAAACCATGGAAAATGGTAAGATATCAGCTCTTAAATAAAACTCTTATGAGCAATCTTTGTGGTTATCGTTATGTTTGCCCCAACAAATGTACCTTTAGTTGTACCAGGCATTAAAATGAACAAGAAACTGAAGAAAACAAGGGTGGTCTAATCATTTTTTCCATGACTATATGTCCTGCTGTCACTCTGAAGCTCCTTTTGTCGATGTCTTTAGGCAACAAAAGACCTGGAGAACTACGACAGAGACCACCACGAAGAGTTCAAGAGGTACGAGATGATGAAGGAGCACGAGAGGAGGGAGCGGATGAAGAGTATGAACGAGGAGGACCGCAAGAAGGAGGAGCAGCACTACGAGGAGATGAAGAAGAAACACGCCGACCATCCCAAAGTTAACCACCCGGTGAGACGTGAGCAGAATTAAAGCCATAACTGTAATATTCCATCAAAAAGGAAAGTCAGGCCAGAACCTGGATGAGAAGATCTCCATGGATGGATGCAGAAAGTAGTTCTTCAACTCACACAGCTTTCTAGGACAAATAAAGACTCCTCATTCACATAATTAAACTGGAATCTATCAAACACCAGAAACATGACTGAGGCCGAGGTAAAGCAGAGATCTCAGAGGTCCTGACTTCGGGTTTGTGTTTGCAGGGCAGTGAAGACCAGCTGAAGGAGGTGTGGAAGGAGTCAGATGGTTTGGACCCCGACGACTTTGATCCCAAAACCTTTTTCAAAATGCACGGTAGCTCCGAGGTTTCCTGTTGCTGTTGCCAGTATGAGCGCTCAGCGTGGAGACGACGCGTTGACTCCTGACGTTGATCTTGTGTTGCAGACAGCAACGGAGACGGCTTCATCGACGAGAGCGAGCTCGAAGCGCTCTTCACGAAAGAGGTACTTGATCGCTTTTTTTACATCTGGTTCCGTGGACCGGGCTTTTGAGGTAACGCTGGCGTGTCTGCTTGAAGCTGGAGAAGGTGTACAACCCTGAGAACGAGGAGGACGACATGGTTGAGATGGAGGAAGAGAGGCTGAGGATGAGGGAGCACGTCATGAACGAGGTGAGCAGATCCACAGGTAAGATGGTGCAGTTTTACTGTTCTGGAGCAGGAACCGGGACGTTCTCAGCTTCCAGGGACCCTGTTCAGATCCTTCAACGTGGGGCCGGGCACGGTCACGCTGCAGCATGAGCTGATGGCGGTGGATGAAGAGCACAGGAACCAGCTCTGGTGGACGGTCCTGCAGTCAGCAGGGTTTGGGTTCCCTCAGAACCTCAGACATCTGTGGCATCGAGCTGCGATGAAACTGCACTTTTATTGATGCCAGTCTGAGACACACCTGTGAGGTGGACGCATCGTCTCAGTGAAGGAGAAGTGCTGGCTGACACAGATTTAGATGGATTTGAAAATGAGAAACAAGGCTTGTGTGTTCGTAGAAAAAGTCTGAGATCTTTGAGTTTAGATCATTAAAAATGGAGGCAAAAACAAAAGTATTGCGTTTATATTTTTGTTCAGTGTAGTTGAAGTAACGACAGCAACCTTTTACCAGCATAGACTGCAATGCAGCTGTCAGTCCAAGAAAAAAAAACACACACCCACAATTATGCAAAACAAACAAAACAAAACAAAATGTGGGTTTACATAATTTAACCTGATGACATGAATAAACATTCACCCACATGCAGTTGTCAAGGACGTCACATCTCTCTATGGAGACCTTAACCAGCTGTAAATATGCTTATTTCTGTAAAGTTAAACATTTTAACATAGAGACTCACTCACTGTTGGAGCCAGACCCTAGTGGTCGGTAAAGGAACTGCATCCTCTAGTGGTTTATAGAGGAACTGCAGCCTCTAGTGGTTTATAGAGGAACTGCAGCCTCTAGTGGTTTATAGAGGAACTGCAGCCCTAGTGGTTTAGAGGAAACTGCAGCCTCTAGTGGTTTATAGAGGAACTGCAGCCTCTAGTGGTTTATAGAGGAACTGCAGCCTCTAGTGGTTTATAGAGGAACTGCAGTCTCTAGTGGTTTATAGAGGAACTGCAGCCTCTGGTGGTTTATAGAGGAACTGCATCCTCTAGTGGTTTATAGAGGAACTGCAGCCTCTAGTGGTTTATAGAGGAACTGCAGCCTCTAGTGGTTTATAGAGGAACTGCAGCCTCTAGTGGTTATAGAGGAAACTGCAGCTCTAGTGGTTTTAGTAGAGGAAAGCCTCTAGTGGTTAGAGGAACTGCAGCCTCTAGTGGTTTATAGAGGAACTGCAGCCTCTAGTGGTTGGTAGAGGAACTGCAGCCTCTAGTGGTTGGTAGAGGAACTGCAGCCTCTAGTGGTCGGTAGAGGAACTGCAGCCTCTAGTGGTCGGTAGAGGAACTGCAGCCTCTAGCGGTCGGTAGAGGAACTGCAGCCTCTAGTGGTCGGTAGAGGAACTGCAGCCTCTAGTGGTCGGTAGAGGAACTGCAGCCTCTAGTGGTCGGTAGAGGAACTGCATCCTTCTACATTTCCATCTACTCTTGATTTTAGCTAGTTTTCCTCATCGTTGCGTAATCTTTGCCGCAGGCGTTAAAAGCTTCTTCATGTGTCTCGGCAGGTGGACACCAACAAAGACAGACTGGTGTCCATCAGTGAGTTCTTGGAAGCCACTAGGAAGGAGGACTTCCGTGAGAAAGATGAGTGGGAGGTAAGAGTTAGAAATGTCCTTTACTGGAGAACACGTAAACTGATAACAGTCTTTGTTGGATACATCCATTAAACATTCACAGCTCTAGAGGAAAAAGTAAGTGAACCCTCAGAGTTGATGTACTGTGGTTCACATCAGCAGAAGCTTTGTGAATATTTAATATTCAGCAAAGACACAAGAAGAAAATAGTTTATCGTGTTTGTCTCTTATTGTAAGATCATTTTGTGAGTTATTGCAGAAAACCTTTAAGCCCCTCCCCTTCACAGACTTTAGACCAGAACCCGTTTTACACGGAGGAGGAGCTGAAGGAGTACGAACGGCAACTCGCCAACGAGGAGAACAGCATCAACGAGAAGTCCGCCGAGCTGCAGAAACAGAGGGAGGAGCTGGAGAGGAAACAGGAAGAGCTGAACGCTCAGAGGCTGGACCTGCAGCAGGTGAGACACTGTTGTTACCTGCAGGTGGAGGAGGGGCCAGGAGGTAGGACATTAGCATCCCAATGACTCATCATCTGAGACTGTTGCTGGTAGAAGATACAGGTGGAGACGACCAGACAAATCTGTCTGCTGGTTGGACAGTAAGGAGGGAGAGACTGACTTCTACAGGTTAGAGAGATAGAGAGATGGAGATGGAAGGATGAACAACAGGCTGGATGATGGACAGAGGTGGGAATGATTGACAGATGACAGGAGTGGGACAGGAAGATGGAAAGAGAACTTTGAAGAGTTGATGAATGAGGAACATGAAAGAGAAGGAAGAGTAGAAGAGGAGACTGTTGAGGACCAGGAGGTAGCAAAGGTTAGTCAGACTGAAGTGAGGAGGACACTGAAGAGGATGAAGACAGGTGGTCCTGATGAGACATCTGTGGAGGTCTGGAAGTGTCCAGGAGAGGTGGCAGTAGAGGTTTAGACCAGGACCTTCAACAGGATCTGAGAGACTGAGAGGATGGACTGAAGGATGAAGTGTGCTGGTGATGATTCTGAAGAACAAGGAGACGTTCAGGGTTGAGACGACTACAGGAGAATAAAGTTGATGAACCACAATGAAGTGATGAAGGAGGAGTGGAAGATAGACTGAGGACAGAAGAGAACATCTGGGAACATCAGGATGGTTTCAGGACCACAGATGAAATATTAGCTTTGAGGATGCTGATACTTTGGGTGAACAGTCCAGAAACAGAGGTGAAGAAGAGTGTTTGGAACGGTTGGAACGGGTGGAGAAAAGAGTGATAAGAGTTTGATCAGAATGAAAGTAAAGGTGGAGAAGATGATGGTGAGACCTGAGATGTTGTTGGTTCAGAGACTGTGGTCCTGAGGAGAAGACAGGAGGCAGAGTTGGAGGTAGCTGAGGTTCAGATGTTGAGGTTCTCTTTGGGAGGAACCAGGATGGAGAGGAATCAGGAAGGAGAACATCAGAAGAACAGAACATGTTAGATGTTCTGGAGAGAAGAACCAGACTGAGATGGTTTGGACCTGAACAGAGGAGGGATGGAGGAGACATCTGGAGAAGGATGACGAGGCTGGAACTGGAACAGGAGGAAGACCAGAGAGAAGATTTATGGATGGAGAGAAAGAGGACAAGAAGAAAAGAGGATGGGGATAGATGGAGGAGATGATTCACTGAGGAGACACCTGAAGGGAACAGATGGGAGGAAGTAGAGTTTCCTTTTTTTCTGATGTTGAAACACTTTCTGTCCTTGTCTTCCCAGGCAGTAGAAGAAATGGAAAGAGTCAAAGCTCAGAGCTCCAAAGCTGAGAACATCGGTGAGTAACTGCAGCGATTCACTAAATCACCGGGACCTTCCAAACACTCAACCGCTGAGGGTTTCTTTCTTCAAACTGGAGAAACCTGCTTCACTTGTTTTCATTGTTTCGTTTTTTATTTGACAAAAATGAAGCCAAAAACAAACAGCAGGAAGCAGAGTCTGGGGACTCAGGGGCGGACTCTCCTATCTCTGGGGCTGAGGTTGCTGAGGTGGTTAAAAAGCTCCTCGGTGGCAGGGCCCCGGGTGTGGACGAGATCCGCCCGGAGTTCCTCAGGGCTCTGGATGCTGAGGGGCTGTCGTGGTTGACACGCCTCTGCAGCATCGCGTGGACGTCGGGGACAGTACCGCTGGATTGGCAGACTGGGGTGGTGGCCCCCTCTTTAAAAGGGGGACCGGAGGGTGTGTTCCAACTACAGGGGGATCACACTCCTCAGCCTCCCTGGAAGGTCTATTCGGGGGTCCTGGAGAGGAGGGTCCGCCGGATAGTCGAATCTCGGATTGAGGAGGAGCAGTGTGGTTTTCGTCCCGGCCGTGGAACGGTGGACCAGCTCTACACCCTCTTCAGGGTCTTGGAGGGGGCATGGGAGTTCGCCCAACCAGTCTTGTTTGTGGACTTGGAGAAGGCGTTCGACCGTGTTCCCCGGGGATTCCTGTGGGGGGTGCTCCGGGAGTATGGGATGCCAGACTCCCTTGTACGGGCTGTTCAGTCTCTGTACGACCGGTGCCAGAGTTTGGTCCGCATTGCCGGCAGTAAGTCGGATTCATTTCCAGTGAGGGTTGGACTCCGCCAAGGCTGCCCTTTGTCACCGATTCTGTTCGTTACTTTTATGGACAGAATTTCTAGGCGCAGTCGAGGTGTCGAGGGGATCCGGTTCGGTGGCCTCAGGATTGGGTCTCTGCTATTTGCATGATGTGGTTCTGTTGGCTTCATCGAGCATGATCTACAACTCTCGCTGGAGCGATTCGCAGCCGGTTGTGAAGCGGCTGGGATGAGAATCAGCACCTCCAAATCCGAGACCATGGTCCTCAGCCGGAAAAGGGTGGAGTGCCCTCTACGGGTTGGGGATGAGGTCCTTCCCCAAGTGGAGGAGTTTAAGTATCTCGGGATCTTGTTCACGAGTGAGGGCAGGATGGAGCGGGAGATCGACAGACGGATCGGTGCGGCATGTGCAGTGATGCGGGTGCTGCGCCGGTCTGTTGTGGTGAAGAAGGAGCTGAGTCGGAAGGCGAAGCTCTCGATTTACCGGTCGATCTACGTTCCCACCCTCACCTATGGTCATGAGCTTTGGGTAGTGACCGAAAGAACAAGATCGGGGATACAAGCGGCTGAAATGAGCTTCCTTCGCAGGGTGGCCGGGCTCTCCCTTAGAGATAGGGTGAGAAGCTCGGTCATCCGGGAGGGGCTCAGAGTAGAACCGCTGCTCCTCCGCATCGAGAGGAGCCAGATGAGGTGGTTCATCTGGTTAGGATGCCTCCTGGACGCCTCCCTGGTGAGGTGTTCCGGGCACGTCCCACTGGGAGGAGACCCCGGGGAAGACCCAGGACACGCTGGAGGGACTATGTCTCTCGGCTGGCCTGGGAACGCCTCGGGATCCCCCCAAAGGAGCTGGAAGAAGTGGCCGGGGAGAGGGGGGTCTGGGCTTCCTTACTCCGGCTGATGCCCCCGCGACCCGACCTCGGATAAGCGGAAGAAGACGGTACGGTACGGTACCACGCTGCTGCTGCTGCTGGATCATGGTGGTTCAGAGTTTTACACAGATGTATCTGATCCAGTAACTCTGAACCACCATGATCCAGCAGCAGCAGGGTCCTGAAGCAGTCGATTCCTGTCTGACTTCAGTGTCTCTGTCGTCCAACCGACTCACGTATGTGTCTCTGCTCCAGGACCAGGACCAGGACCAGGACCAGGACCAGGACCAGGACCGGGACCAGGACCAGGACCAGGACCAGGACCAGGAGCTCCTGTAGTTCAGGCAGAACCAGCAGCAGTCGTTCCAGGGAACAGTCCACCGCTGCCCGGTGGTCACCAGCAGCAGGACGTTCCAGTACCAGGACGCTCCTAACGGACCTCACTGCCCTGCGCACGTGTGCCTGTGTGTGTGTGCGTGCGTGTGTGTGTTAGGGTTTTGTGCATTTTCATGATTCCACTTTGTTTTGTAGTTGTTTTTGTTTTTCAAACCATCTGAGAAAAATCTGACTGAGCTTGTGAAGCACAAACAGTCTGTTGTCGGCTTTCAGACTCGGTGCCAACCACCCCTACTCCCCCCCGACACGCCGGGCCCGATCAGCTGGAGCAGCCGGACCTGAACGGGCCAGTTTTCCACGTGAACAATCAGCCCTTTTGTTTCTGCTGTTTTTGAAGTGGGACCACAACAAGGACTCTGTTCTCTGCAGGAAATCCTTCAGAACTGAGCGCCTGTTCAGCTGTGACTGAAGCCGTTACTGAAGATGCTGTAAAACCTCATTATTTATTTTAATTTTTTTTTTTTCCCATGTGAAGAAGACTGAATGTCAGTGAAGTCCATCAGGGCTGAACCCGTCCTGCTCCTGTGAAGTCTCCTCAGAAACCAGGTTCCCTGTTTTTAGCTGCTGTGTCCTCTGGACCAGATGAAGTTACACTGAACATTTAAATCCTGCTTTCCTTTCATTGTTGTTGTTTTTGATGAGTGTGTTGGTGTCAGAGGGACACGTTTGTGTACTTTATTTATTCTCTAAAACCTTTAAAAACGAACCTGAAGCAGATAAACATGAAAAGTGGCTTAAACACTGGAAAAGCACCTGGAAGGCTGGTTGACTTAATCAACGTCTCATTTCAGGAACCGACGTGTTAAATTCATCAAAGTGCTGTTCACCGTTTGAATGTTGACAATAAAACCAAGTTGCAGATTAAAGGTGGTGTTGCAGTGACTTCCATTCAAACGTTCATGTTCAAAACCCTGAAAACACGACTGAAGCTTCCAGCAGCATGTTAAAGGACCGTTCTGCAGTTTTCAGTCCGTTATGACAGCCATTCCCAAACTTCAGAATACCAAGATGCCCAATTTGAAATGTGAAAAATCTCCACAGTCCACCAGAACCTTTAATCACAACTGTGATCAACGTACAGGACCAGGAACCATGATCCGATATTAATGAGAGGGGTCAACAAATAAGGTGACACTCGTCATATTAAGTTAAGATGACAAGTAGAATACACTTAACTGGTTTGTTTTATTACTTCTTAATGCTTTTTTAATCATGTCATGAATATTTTACAGTAATTAAAAACATATTTTAAAAAAGATCGAGGATTTACAACACATTTGTTTAATTTTAAGGACCTCTCACGGCCCACCCGCGGTCCCACGACGGCCCACCAGGGGGCCGCGGCCCACCTTTGGGAATCGCTGCGTTATGAGACAAAGCAGCGAAACTTTAAACCAGGTGAATCTGAGTCAGAACAGGATGAGTTTTAGTTGCAAACAGCTGCTCGGTCCAGCAGAATATCCGCTATATAATTTAATATAATAGAATATAAATTAATCTAGCTACAGAACGAGAATGTTTTAATTACAGTCATTTATTTCTACAAGCAGACAATTCGTACATGCTCATCAGACTTTCTAAAATTTGCAACATTTCATTACTAATTTTGAATTTTTGACTTAATGGAACAACTTTTTAGTGTAAATATTGTCCAATATTTAGTTCTAAGTCTTCTCAGTCATCCTGAAGCCATCTCAGTCGTTCTAAAACCATCTCAGTTGATCTGAAGCCATCTCAGTCTTTCCTGGCGTCATCGCAGTCGTCCTGACACCATCTCAGTTGTTCTGAAAACATCTCAGTTGATCTGAAACCACCATGAATGAGCAGAAGCTTTGACGTCAGACACAAAAAGTCAAACAAAATCTTTTTGTCCCACAACAGTACAGCAGCAAAGGTTAAAACACAAGACTCAGCATTTATTTGGATGTTTAATCCTCAGACAAGACTGAAAGATTCATTCCATCAGGTCCCTGAAGACAAACGGAGGTAAAGTTAACTCTGTAGGTGTAAAGAAAGTGTATAAAGTGAGTGATTGTGCTGTCGTCTCCTTCCAGGGTTAAACCACTCAGTCATCTTTGTTCAGTCACTTGGACCACGGATCACACAGACTACAACTACAGGAGATACCAGGAGAAACATCTGCATCCAGCTGACATCCTGATGTTGGAGCAGGTGTTTACATTCAGAAATGAACCGACAAACCCTTTAATGGAAGAAGAAACATCTCAAACTCATCAGGAGTTTGCAGAATCATTGGAAACATTCAGATTCAAATTCAGGATAAAACCATTATTGAACCCAGACGTTTACCTTCCTGTTAAACTTCCTCGTTATTCCAAATATAACAAGTGATTTATGTTTATTTACCAGATGTTATCAGACGCTGATTTATCTACACATCTTATTACAGTTTAGGAAAAACGTCATTGATTTAAAAACGTGGTTCAGACAGGGATGATCTTCCCCTCTCAGCAGACGAGTTAACCATTTAACCTCAGGTTAGTTATCCATTTAACTTCAGGTTAGTCAACTATTTAACTTCAGGTTAGTTAACCACTTAACTTCAGGTTAGTTAAACATTTAACTTCAGGTTAGTTATCCATTTAACCTCAGGTTAGTTATTCATTTAACTTCAGGTTAGTTAACCATTTAACCTCAGGTTAGTTAAACATTTAACTTCAGGTTAGTTATCCATTTAACTTCAGGTTAGTCACCTATTTAACTTCAGGTTAGTTAACCATTTTACTTTAGGTTAGTTAACCATTTAACCTCATGTTAGTCAACTATTTAACTTCAGGTTAGTTATCCATTTAACTTTAAGCTAGTTATCCATTTAACTTCAGGTTAGTCAACTATTAAACTTCAGGTTAGTTATCCATTTAACTTCAGGTTAGTCAACTATTTAACTTCAGGTTAGTTAACCATTTAACTTCAGGTTAATTAACCATTTAACTTCAGGTTAGTTATCCATTTAACTTCAGGTTAGTCAACTATTTAACTTCAGGTTAGTTAACCATTTAACTTCAGGTTAGTTAACCATTTAACCTCATGTTAGTCAACTATTTAACTTCAGGTTAGTTATCCATTTAACCTCAGGTTAGTTAACCATTTAACTTCAGGTTAGTTAACCATTTAACCTCATGTTAGTCAACTATTTAACTTCAGGTTAGTTATCCATTTAACTTCAGGTTAGTTAACCATTTAACTTCAGGTTAGTTAACCCTTTAACCTCATGTTAGTCAACTATTTAACTTCAGGTTAGTTATCCATTTAACTTCAGGTTAGTTAACCATTTAACCTCATGTTAGTCAACTATTTAACTTCAGGTTAGTTATCCATTTAACTTCAGGTTAGTTAACCATTTAACTTCAGGTAAGTTATCCATTTAACTTCAGCTTAGTCAACTATTTAACTTCAGGTTAGTTAACCATTTAACTTCAGGTTAGTTAACCATTTAACTTGACCAGTCCATCCACTCAGTCTAAACTTTAAGTGAAATGACACTTTAAGTCTTGTCAGAGGCTGTAAACAGCGAGTTATCTATGGAAACATTAACTGCCCTTTTTTTCTGCAAACACATTTACTTTCTGACTCAAACCGACTGAAACACTCTGGAATGTTCCTTTAAACAGGTGACAGCAGTTCAGCTTCTTCAGTATATCTCGTTGAGGCGCTCCTTCAGGTAGTCTCCACAGGTGACCGGCGGGTACCTGCTGGATCCGTCACAGCAGCGGATCACCGCCGCGTCATCCGGAATCAAGAAGAACGCCACAGACTGACGTGTGCTGGAGTCTCCAGCAGGGGGCAGCAGAACCCTGTGACGCTGAGAGCAGAGACCAGTTAGAACCAGAACCAGTCAGGTTTCCATGATTGAGCATATTTGATGCAGCTGTTCTACATTTCCTCAGAAATTTATCCAAAGCTGATTCTCTTCTAAAACTAAACTGAACTGTGATAAAGGAACTCTTCTGTTTCAACTTTAACATCTAACTGATACAGATGTTGTCTGATCTTCCTCAGCTGTTCCGACCATCACCAAGATGAATTAATTAATTAATTTAATGATTAATTAATTAATTTATTTATTTATTAATTCAAACTGGTATTAATTATACTAATAATAATAAGAGATGCTTATGTTACTGTAAACTTCCTGTTGGTGATTTCTACTTCACGTGATGTGATTATGGCGTTAACCAAAATAATCTGATAAAAATAAAAACTGTCAGACATTTGGAGCCAAGAGACCTTGTAATTAGATGTGGACTATTGAATGTAAGGTCTCTTGGCTCTAAGTCCCTGCTAATCAATGATCTAATTACTGAGACTCGTTGTGATGTCTTCTGCTTATCAGAAACATGGCTACAAGAGGGAGAGTATGTGAGCTTAAATGAGGCTACGCCACCAGGTTATATTAGTTATCATATTCCTCGGAGTACGGGTCGCGTTGGAGGAGTAGCAGCCATCTACAACTCCAGCCTACAAGTAAAATCAAAACCTAAATGGAATTATAATACATTCGAAAGCCTTACACTTAGTCTAACTTTTCCAAACTGGAAATCAGAAAAGTCAGTCTTGTTGGTAGTGGTGTACCGGCCACCTGCTGGTGATCACCTGGAGTTTCTGTCTGAGTTCTCAGATTTTTTTAACTGGTTTAGTGCTCAGCTCAGACAAAGTCATCATAGTGGGTGACTTTAACATTCATATGGATGCTTACAGTGACAGCTTTAAATTAGCCTTTACATCTCTTTTAGTGTCGTTGGGCGTCTCACAAAAAGTGAAAGAACCGACTCACTGCTTTAATCATATCCTGGATCTGGTCCTCACCTATGGTATAGATACTCATCACCTGTTAGTGTCGCCGCTGAATTCTCTTCTCTCTGACCACTTTTTAGTTACATTTGAGTTCAGCATTTGTGGCATTAAAATAGAAAATGAAACGTGTTATTACAGCAGATGCCTTTCTGAAGATGCTGTGAATAATTTTAAGGAGGTCATTCTCTCTCATCTCCCTATGGTGATAGAATAGCTGAGAGCAATGACCTGAATTTTACTCCAGCAGATATTGATTACCTTGTCAACAATACTGCCGATATGTTACATTCCGCCTTGGATGCGGTCGCTCCTCTGAGGAAGAGGGTTTTTCTCATCTTAGGAGCTCAGCTCCCTGGTATAATTGCACATATTCGCATGCTGAAGCAGAATGCACGTAAAATGGAAAGGAGGTGGTACTCCTGTAAATTTTTGGACTCCCATCGTGCCTGGAGAGATAGTTTAATAGTCTACAAAAGAGCCCTACGCAGAGCTAGAACATCTAATTATTCATCATGAATAGAAGAGAACAAACATAACCCACGTTTTCTGTTCAGCACTGTAGCCAGGCTGACAAAGAGTCACAACTCTGTTGGTCCATGCATTCCTGCTACTCTCAGTAGTGAAGACTTTATGAGCTTTTTTAGCAGGAAAATAATCAAAATTAGAGATGAGATTGGCCAGGTCCAACTGTTGGCGGCTGTGGACGTCCCTGCAGCTTCGCTGATTTCTTCTGTTTTTGATTTGACTCTGGACTGTTTTTCTCCTGTGGGCCTCTCTGAGTTGACCTCAACTATCAGCAAAGCTAAACCATCTACATGTCTGTTGGATCCCATCCCAACTCGACTGTTCAAGGATGTTATATCCTCTATTGGTATATCAATTTTGGATCAGATTAACCTATCTCTACAATTAGGATATGTTCCACAGGTTTTCTCTTGTGGCTGGTGGAGGCGTGCCGCCACGGGTGTGGACGGTGTCGCTGGTGGCCGGTTCGGGAAGGCTGAGTGGTCCTGGGCTGCTCCCCACGGCGGCCACCGCCGCTGGATCCGGGCTGCGGCGTCGGCGTGGCCGGCGGGCAGCTGCTGCCTCTGTCCAACGGTCTGCATGCCGGGGTGGGTCGGCTGGCCTGGCGGGGGCCGTCTGGAGACTCGCGGGGCCCGGCGCTGCCGGGGGGGACACCAACAACCTGGTCCGCATGATGAACCGGGTTCTGGGACGGTCGGTTCCATCTCTCACCGGATTGAAGGAGCTCAGTCTTCCCAGAAGAGACAGTTTGGTTCATCGGTGTTTCCTCCTCTGACCTGGAGATATCTCACTTGATTCATCCTTATGGAGATATACTGGTTTTAACGGCTGTTAACTTGTTTGAACGGATGTTAACTGGAGTTAGCACTTGGACCACAGGACCGGGACATGAAAAGGAGCGCTGGACGCCGGCAGCTCCTCAGGTACACCAGACTGGACTGAAACCTGAATTTCCCCCTTGGGGGATAAATAAAGTATATTTGAATTTGAATTTGAAACAGAAAGACCACAGTTTAGCCTTTGTCTTGTGTCACTGCAGTGTCTCGCTACTTTTTTGCGGTGTTTAAACATATTTTAAACACATTATTTAGGCTCGGGAAGGCTCCAGCTCCAGTTCACGGATTTTTATTGTCATGGGGGGGCGCCGGTCCCCATTAACCGCGAAAACTAAGGGATCACTGTAATAATAATAATAATAATAAAAGAAAGGCTGAGGTATGAAACTGAAGTGGAGCCTTTAACATGAGAACAAACAGAGTTTAAAGTAAACTGATGCTCATCAGAAGCATCTGGTCCTTCCAGGTGTTTAAACTGGACTGAGACGGACCTGAAGACACTTTTACTGTCTGTAATTTAGAAATTTGGGTATATCTTATCTATAAGCATATACTCTTATTGTGTTCTGTGAAGCAGTCAATTTGCAGTTAAACAACACACTAGACTACGACAGAGGAGCAGAGTGGGTTTATTCTCCAATTTGTATACAAATCAAGAGGTCATTACCAACATCACAGAATGCAGCATGATTGAAAATGACAAGTTACGCCTGTGGTCATGAAGTGCTTTGAAAGACTGGCACATCAAGACCTGTCAGCCTCCCACTCTGGACCCATCAGTTTGCTTACAGGGCAAACCGATCCACAGAGGACGCCATCACCATATCACTCCACACCGCACTGAGCCACCTGGAGCACCTGGGGAGCTACGTTAGGATGCTCTTCCTGGACTTCAGCTCTGCGTTTAACAACATCATCCCGGAGATCTTGGTCCAGAAACTGTCAGACCTGGGCATCTCCACCCCCATCAGGCAGTGGATCAAGGACTTCCTCATGGATCGCCCACAGTCCGTGAAACTTGGCCCCTACCTCTCCTCCACCATCACACTCAGCACCGGTTCTCCTCAAGGCTGTGTACTGGGCCCCCTCCTGTTCACTCTGTACACTCATGACTGCTCTCAGACCCATCTCTCAAACACCATCATAAAGTTTGCAGATGATACCACCGTGGTCGGGCTCATCTCAGGGGGAGATGAGTCTGACTACAGAGATGAGGTCAACCGTCTGACAGCGTGGTGCTCAGCCAACAACCTGCCGCTGAAAACCACAAAAACCAAGGAAATGATACTGGACTTTAGTCAGGGCAGAGCTGACCCAGCCCCGCTTTACATCCAGGGGGACTGTGTGGACCGGGTCAGCTCCATCAGATTCCTGGGAGTGCAGCTGTCTGGACGCCTATGTGTCAAAACTTGGCAACTTGATAGAGCCAGGATGATTAAACAAAGCCATGGGCCTGAACAGACCAGAATCTAGGGGATGTGTCATGGACAGATGAATCCAGCATTACACAATAAGGCCCCAAAATGCAGTTTTAATATTACACTGTCCAGAAAACTCACCACAGAAACAAAGCGGTCGCTGGTCCACCGCTGCATCATGTCAGCCACGTTCACCAGGACGACCCCGGGGATCATGGGAACACGGATGAATTCACCTGAGCGGGTTCGGACCTGAGGGGTCACAACGTGGATTATTGTAAGGAAACAAAATCTCAAGATGTGTGAAATGATCTGGAATAAGTGAATAAGCTGTAATATTTTTTGTGCAACAAATCTTAAACATTTAAAGTGAAACCACAAGAGAAAGTTCCAGATTTAAAAGTGGGTGGGATCAGTGTCCTGCTGGTGTCACCTGCAGACCCTCGGAGCCCTGGAACAGCAGGGTGAAGGTGCCGTAGTCCGAGTGCTCCCCACACCTCAGCTGACCCTCCTTCACCGCCCCCCCATCCACGGGGGGGTAGTAGAGCGGCCGCAGGGTGGTGTTGTTCCCATCACCTGCAGGCAGGACACCTGTCTCATTAAAACGTCTGAGGTCCTCAGGGGTCGCTGGGTCATGTGGCCGCCATACCTCCTATGAAACGGTGAGCGCTCAGGAACACGTCCGGGTCCAGATCCAGACTGAGGGCCATCAGCTTCAGCACCCGCAGACTCAGTTCTTTGCAGGACTCGTAGAAGGACTCGTGAATCTCCCGGAAGTCCGACAGGTGGCCTGACGGCCATTTCTGCAGAGCAGAGACAATTTCACACGCGTTTAAACTAATGTCTTTGTGGAAAAACACGATAAAGGTCATGTGACCACAGTGGCTCTCAGTATTATTTTTATTATTCAAACGAGCAGCGACAGAGAATTTTAAATTTCTTTATTCAGCAGGAATGAAGAGAAACAGAAAATAATTATTATTTTTATTTTATTTATATCCTTTATTTACCCAGGTAAGAGTCTCATTGAGATTAAAATCTCTTTTTCGAAAGAGACCTGGCCAAGAATGGCAACAGTTGGTCAGGTGAATTCATCTGTATTATGTGAACAATACGGAGAACAGCCGACTGGTTCTGCTGGATTTAATCATCGGGTCTTCATGAACTGATCTTCAGCAGGTGTGCAGACCTCAGTGTCAATGCCAACAGGGAAAGACATCAGTTATGGTCCAAAACCATGAGGAATCATCCATCATGGCTGAAAACGGAGGAGGCAGATCTCACAGTGAGACAGACCTGCACTGTGGTCAGAGACCTGGGCTGCGACAGATCTCTGGAGGAATCATCTCCAGATGTTCATGGTCAGCAACCAGCTCACCGGTGGGGACGCACAGCTAAATGACGCAAATGTCAGCGCATCCGCGCAACACAATCAGATGAAGGAGGTCTAGCGACGCTGCGTTCAGAGCCGGGAAGACGGTCGGGTTTACCGGTGTCAGAGCCACCGATCAATCACACATTAACGTGAACCCGACAACCCAGAGGCAGCTGGAAACACGTTTTACAGCTGGAAAGATTATCCTCTTGTATGGAAGACACGAGTCTCATTCCTCTGGATGAGGCTTTGATTTCTAATTAACGCTGAAGAAATCATCCCTAGAAGCTGTTGGACGGACATGCGACCAGCTGGAGAGTCGAGGTCATGTGACCGAACCAACCAGAGACATCTGCAGTGGAGTCTGCTGGTGAATGACTGTTAGAAGGTCCTCAGATCTCCTGGACATGTCGTCACCCGCCCTGCTGCCACTGGTTCATTACCTTCTGTACTGGTGGAGATGACTGTGAACTGAAGGGGTACCAGACCCATTTCACCAGGGAGGATGGGTCAGGCTGCCCAGGAGTGGAACCTCCCAGCAGTTTTACCAGGAGAAGACTGAAACAGGACAGTTTGTCTGCAAGGGTCTCCAGGAGAAAACCTTTTGTGTCTAACAAGCAGGACTGAGGTCCACTAAACTGCATCTGAACAAACCAGCAGACCTCTGGAACAATGAGCTCAGAGACCAGAACCATGACTGGAGGAGACCAGTAGGACCACCTCAGACTGATGTAGGGATCCATGTCTCTCTCCCATTTGTAGAGATGCTTCTTCTCAGAAATAACATTCCTTTCCAAGTGACCTCTCCTCTACCAAGACAAAAGGGGGGAGATGTAGGAACCTGTCCTCTTATTACCAAACATCAGAACTGCATGACCTTTTCCCCAGTTCCTAACTGACCCCCACAGCCATCCACATCTGGGCCATAGACCGAGGAGATAGATAACATCACCGACAAATTCCAACAGAGGAACGAATGGACTTTTTCAAACCCAACAACCAAGGAACAGACCCAAAAATCATGAATAACCAAAGAGCAGCTCTAATCCAACACCTTTTAGTATCCATTAACTCTTTTCCTTATCAGGTCCAGGAATTCAGCTGAAGACGGGGCAATGGTGACTAAAAACATTAATTGCCTCTATCTGACCGAGTTACGGCGTAAACCTGCCAAAGCTGACGAACTCCAGGAAAACATGCACAACGGAGCCTGAAGGAAGATGGAGCAACAGCGCCATCATGCGGTCAGACAAGCGCATGGAAACAGGCGCAGACAACCGGACTGCCAAGGAATTGAATTTCCTTATAAAGAGAAAACTAAAAAACGTAACTGTAATGAAAAAAACAACAACATCAAAAACAAACAAAAAGAAAGAAAAACTTTGTCAATTTGAGTTTGAAGTGTTTTCTTGTTGTATTTAAGGAATGTGTTCAACATTATGTCTCCCTCATGACGGTACTTTTGAATCGAAAACCAGTTGTGAATAACAATTGTCCTACAAGTGCACCTATTGGTCAGTTTGTAGTTGTTCTGAGCTGGACCCTGAGATTATAAAATAACAGATTCTCCTTTGTTAGCTCTCTTCCCTTTTCCCTCTCTTGCCTTCTTTTTGTTTTGACTCTCTCTTGCTTTCCTTTTTTCCTCCCTTCTATTTTTGATTTTTGCGTTTTGGGTATCTTTGGGTACCAAATGTTTTCTTCAAATTTTTAATTGCTCACTCTCTTGTTCAGTTTTGGCCTTGCTCCGCAAACGGCCTCTCATTTATTTATTTAATTTGTTTATTTCCATCAATTTTCTGTGATGCTGTTTTATTCTAATCTGCATTCATTCATCTTTTTGACGCTCGTGCAACTCCAGATACCTGCAATCAAACCATTTTGTTTTTACTCAGTTTAATTTTTACAACTTCCTTTTAAGTTTTGATTTTTCTTCTCTTTTTTTTTTTTTTTTGAACCTAAATTCAATTTGTTTCTGAACTTTTAAGTCAGCCTAACCTGTGGCTATCAGTGAATTTTGGCCGGTGCAGAGCGAGTTTGACGTCACAACATCACCACCAAAGAATCCCTCTTGAGCGAGTCACTACCAGTCAGGTACCAGTCAGGTACCAGTCAGGCCTCTGACTGACCCAAGGAAGGAGCCGACTGGGTTTCTGCTGGCAGAACCAGTTAACCGCTCGGATCGAAGGAGTTCCGGAGAGTCCACTGCAACTCGCTTTGTGAACGACCACCGCTGAACGCTCCCTGGCTTTCTCTGCTCGTCTGGTAAGGTTTGGTCACGTGGTTTCAGATTGGTGTCTCATTCAGCCGTCTAAAGCCAAAATCACGGACAGATATCAGGATAATCACTGCGTGTAAACGGCTTAACCGTTACACAGAGAACATTTTATTAGTTCCAGATTTATAATTTTTGTCTTCTTTTCAGTCTACAGGTGATCCCCTTCTTAAAAGTGGCCAAACTCCATCCGCTCCTGTCAGATGCCCCGCCCCCTTTTGCTTACGCAACCTCCTCGTTTTCTTTCTTTTGTCGACTTCTGACTCCTAACAGCCCACAGATCTCAGTCAGTGATCTATGGGACTCCATTTCTTACATGCGTGATTGTATATACATATATTTATATACCCTGATATATATATATAACTGCATTATGTTTGTCTGTGTTTTGTGTCTATGTCTAAATAAATGTTTGTAAAGAATTATTCGGTAATCTTTGATTGGTTTACCCGGCCAATCCAGATAAGAAGAATTCCGAGATTCAGATAAGAGACTGATAAATTATAGTTTCCCTTTTTATTTATGAGAAAAAGGGTGGTGCCTCGTTTCATTGTATTAATAAATTAAGTGCCAATCGTTGCTACACTGACGGTGCTGGTGGAGGAGTCATGTGGTCACTGAGTGGACCATGAACTCCTCCATGTTCCAGTGTTCTAGAAACAAATCTGTCAGACAGTTAAAGCTGGGCTGAAACTGGGTCATGTGACAGGAAATGACCCAAACCAACATCTGGAAGGAAAAGTATTGATTGAATACTTTGTACTTTAACCTTAAACTGATCACCAGAAAATCAGGATCATTCAGGACTTCATCATATGACTGAAGAGAAGATAAAAGGTTCTCCATACGATACTGTAGACAGTAATTCAGAAAGAGTTCTTACCGTTTGGGGGTGAAATGAAACAATGTTGAATGACTCCTTTAAGTCTGCAGGTCGACCGGGATTCGCCCTGAAAAAGCAAAGATCTGAATTTAAAACCAGTAAAAGTGATCAGGTGAGTGGTGGTGGGGTTTGTGCCAGCACCTCTCCTTCTCCAGAGAAACCCAGCCGTGGTTGAGATTGTTGGGGAAGCTCTTCCTGCTGAACGGACGCTTCAGCTCATCTGGCTGCAGGAAGAATCTCCTGGATGAGTCAAAGACCCGATCCACCTGAGCAGAGGAACCACAAGCATCAAGCACTTTCAGGGAGATACAAGACTGGAGAGCCGACAGCCTAGCAGAGCAGCCCTAACCCATGCTGGGCGTTCGTAAACCCACAGCTGACTCTGCCAGAACTTTTGGGGCTCCCCGTCTTTATAGCGTTTTAAACAAACATTCTGGCGTGCGAAGGAGAGAGGGCCGGTCTCTTCCTGCAGACACATACTTAGTCTTGGCCTCCTGCCATGGACCTCAGTCCCACGGGAACGAGTCCCCATGAGAACGAGTCCCACAGAGGGGCGCATCTCTCCCTAGTTACATTGTTGGTAAATAGTTGTATCAGCAGTTAAGCAGGTGCATCGTTGATATGAAAGAGTTGAATCAGGACATTTCAGGACACAAACCTCAGTATTTTTCCCTTCAATAACACACATAGTTTCTAAAGGAACCATATTCACAATCACAAACGGGTAGCCCTCCATAAAGACCCAGACCTGTGTCCCAACTGCAGCCTCTAGTGGTCAGTAGACGAATTACAGCCTCTAGTGGACAGTAGAGGAACTGCAGCCTCTAGTGGTCAGTAGAGGAACTGCAGCCTCTAGTGGTCAGTAGACAAATTACAGCCTCTAGTGGACAGTAGAGGAACTGCAGCCTCTAGTGGTCAGTAGACAAATTACAGCCTCTAGTGGACAGTAGAGGAACTGCAGCCTCTAGTGGTCAGTAGAGGAACTGCAGCCTCTAGTGGTCAGTAGAGGAACTGCAGCCTCTAGTGGTCAGTAGAGGAACTGCAGCCACTGAATAATACTGTAATAAACATGACCACTAGTATTTATAGTAAATTTTAAACATTTTAATTTTTCCTCCCACATTTTTTCTCCTTTGTTTCCAATGTTTTTTTTCTTTACATTTTTGAGGTGCAGCTCCCCCAGCACCTCTACTTCCTGTGGTCCTGAACTCCTGTAACTACACTGATCCTGAGTGAAAGTCTGTTAGATGTCCAACCCAGAACTAACCTGACTGCAGTAACTCACCTGAGTTTTCCTGACTCACCTGCTCCTCAGTGATCCCAGAGTTCCTCAGAAACACCATACCAACTTGAGTGAAGGCAGTTTTTAGCTGCATGCTCAGACTGTGCAGCTGCTCCTCATCAGCATCTTTCTGCTGCAGGCTGAAGGCGCTGAAGTCCACCACGGGGATGTTCATTTTCAAAAACTAATGCAAGGAGCTGCTAAACAGAGATCTGCCTCTGGCAGGATCACAAAAACAAGAGTGACCTTTGTCCACCAGCTCTGGGTCATGTGAGCATCTTCAAACCAGTCAGGAAAAAACTTCTGCTGAGACCCAGTTGCACAACTCTGATGTGTCTTTTCACCTTTGGATGCTGATTGCAGCTGTGGTGTCAAGTTGACAGTTTGCTTTTACGTACTGGGGTATTTCTACGACCTCGAGTGGTTTTTGTGAGAAAATGATTGACCTGAAGAAAGAGTGGAGCATCTCCTTTGCAGGATGCGGTTTTATGTCGATTTATTACATCGGCGTGAGCAGTTGTATCCTTGAACGCTTCACTGGATTCATATTTGATGCTGTTAGGATCTATGGAGCCTCAGCAGGGTCTCTGTTGGCTGCCATTCTCACTTTGGGAGTCCCTCTGGGTGAGTTGTTGGGGCTGTCAGGTTCAGCCAACCTAAAACACTTTTTTAAAAGGAAGACAAGAGACGGCTGGTTATATTTACTTGCTAGGAGAACGACAGAGACAGTTACAGTCTCCAACCCGCTCTGAGTTAACTCCTGCCAAACTCTCTTTTATTCTCTTGTCCCTGATTACATAGATATGCAGCTCTAAGGGGTTTGGGGGGGTGACTAACTGCATATCTTAATCTGACCTATCTAAGTACACTTATCAGTCGTCCTGATGCAATCTCAGTCATCCTAGAACCATCTTGGTCATCCTAAAAACATCTCAGTTGTTCTGAAACCACCACGAATGAGCAAAAGCTTTGACGTCAGACACAAAAAGTCAAACACAATCTTTATTTGTCCCACAACAGTACAGCAGCAAAGGTTAAAACACAAGACTCAGCATTTATTTGGCTGTTTAATCCTCAGACAAGACTGAAAGATTCATTCCATCAGGTCCCTGAAGACAAACGGAGGTAAAGTTAACTCTGTAGGTGTAAAGAAAGTGTATAAAGTGAGTGATTGTGCTGTCGTCTCCTTCCAGGGTTTAACCACTCAGTCATCTTTGTTCAGTCACTTGGACCACGGATCACACAGACTACAACTACAGGAGATACCAGGAGAAACATCTGCATCCAGCTGACATCCTGATGTTGGAGCAGGTGTTTACATTCAGAAATGAACCAACAAACCCTTTAATGGAAGAAGAAACATCTCAAACTCATCAGGAGTTTGCAGAATCGTTGGAAACATTCAGATTCAAATTCAGGATAAAACCATTATTGAACCCAGACGTTTACCTTCCTGTTAAACTTCCTCGTTATTCCAAATATAACAAGTGATTTATGTTTATTTACCAGATGTTTTCAGACGCTGATTTATCTACACATCTTATTACAGTTTAGGAAAAACGTCATTGATTTAAAAACGTGGTTCAGACACGGATGATCTTCCCCTCTCAGCAGACGAGTTAACCATTTAACCGCAGGTTAGTCAACTATTTAACTTCAGGTTAGTTATCCATTTAACCTCAGGTTAGTCAACTATTTAACTTCAGGTTAGTTATCCATGTAACTTCAGGTTAGTCAACTATTTAACTTCAGGTTAGTTATCCATTTAACTTCAGGTTAGTTAACCATTTAACCTCAGGTTAGTTAACCATTTAACACCAGGTAAGTTAATCATTTGTCCTCAGGTTAGTTAACCATTTAACCTCAGGTTAGTTAACCATTTGTCCTCAGGTTAGTTAACCATTTAACCTCAGGTTAGTTATCCATTTGACCTCAGGTTAGTTATGCATTTAACTTCAGGTTAGTTAACCATTTAACATCGGGTTAGTTATCCATTTGACCTCAGGTTAGTTAACCATTTAACTTCAGGTTAGTTATCCATTTGACCTCAGGTTAGTTATCCTTTTAACTTTAGGTTAGTTATCCATTTGACCTCAGGTTAGTTAACCATTTAACTTCAGGTTAGTTATCCATTTGACTTCAGGTTAGTTAACCATTTAACTTCAGGTTAGTTAACCATTTGACCTCAGGTTAGTTAACCATTTAACTTCAGGTTAGTTATCCATTTGACCTCAGGTTAGTTATGCATTTAACTTCAGGTTAGTTATCCATTTGACCTCGGGTTAGTTATGCATTTAACTTAAGGTTAGTTAACCATTTAACCTCGGGTTAGTTATCCATTTGACTTCAGGTTAGTTAACCATTTAACTTCAGGTTAGTTAACCATTTGACCTCAGGTTAGTTAACCATTTAACTTCAGGTTAGTTATCCATTTGACCTCAGGTTAGTTATCCATTTAACTTCAGGTTAGTTATCCATTTGACCTCGGGTTAGTTATGCATTTAACTTAAGGTTAGTTAACCATTTAACCTCGGGTTAGTTATCCATTTGACTTCAGGTTAGTTAACCATTTAACATCAGGTTAGTTAACCATTTGACCTCAGGTAAGTTAACCATTTAACTTCAGGTTAGTTAACCATTTGACCTCAGGTAAGTTAACAATTTAACTTGACTCAGTCTAAAGTTTAAGTGAAATGACACTTTGAGTCTTGTCAGAGGCTGTAAACAGCGAGTTATCGAGTCTGTTATGTGATAAGTCTGTTGATATTCTCATTTATCCAGATAAATTCCATTCTCGCACCAATTGAATCACAGGAAACTGGACTTAGATTTGTCTAGAAGACGTTTCGCCTCTTATCCAAGCGGCTTCATCAGTTCTCTTTAAGAATAAATCTAAGTCCAGTTGCCTATGATTCAACTGTTGCAAGAAAGTTATCTGTGCAAACATTAACTGCCTTTTTTTCTGCAAACACATTTACTTTTTGACTCAAACCGACTGAAACACTCTGGAATGTTCCTTTAAACAGGTGACAGCAGCTTCAGCTTCTTCAGTACGTCTCGTTGAGGCGCTCGTGCAGGTAGTCTCCAGCTGTGACCGGCGGGTACCTGCTGGATCCGTCACAGCAGCGGATCACCGCCGCGTCATCCGGCATGACGAAGAACGCCACAGACTGACGTGTGCTGGAGTCTCCAGCAGGGGGCAGCAGAACCCTGTGACGCTGAGAGCAGAGACCAGTTAGTGCGCGCTCTGTTTCAACTTTAACAACTGATCCAGATGTTGATGATCTTCTTCAGCTGTTCCGACAGCACCAAGATGATTAAATTCATGAAATTAATAATTAATTAATTTATTTATTTATTAATTCAAACAGGTATTAATGATACTAATAATAATAATGGATGCTTATGTGACAATTAACGATCCCAAACCTGAATAACTGAGCAGCTTGTTTACGATGAAAAACGATTTATGTCGAAAAGACACAGTTTTATGACAATGTAACAAAATATAATTTCAGAACAAACGGTCTCAATTTCACAAAACCTGTTGTCTAAATGTTGTGATTTTGTAAAATTTGTGATTTTATGACAAAAATTTTAACTTTTTGCCCTGAAATATTTTTTATATTCGTTTCTCAGAATTAAAAAATTGTGCAAATTTGTGATATTTCAGGTCAAAAAGTTACAATTATATAAAAATGTAAATTTTTACAAAAATCATTTCATAATTCTAATTATTTTATATTGATATTTTCATGTAAAAAGAATTTTTAGATTTTAAGTTAAAAAGTTATGATCCTTCAAAATTTGCTATTTAAAAACAAAATGCTTTTTTTCTTTTAAAAAAGTCCTGGTTTGATTAAATTTGCAATTTTACAAGAAAAAAGTAATAATTTTAGAATCAACAGGTGAAATTATGTAAAATAAGAAATTTTACAACATAAAGTCGTAATTCTACGTCAAAAATGTTTTTGCAAAAAGTTTGCAAAAAATTCCAATAATGGAAGAACCTTTAATTTAATTTAGTTTAATGAACTGATTCTTAACCCTTTTCTTTTTTTCTGGGCCTAATTGCCTTTTTTTAGTTTTTGTTTTTTTGTTTTTGTTCAGAGACGTGGGGGATGACAGAGATGATGCTGAGGCTACTAAAATATCTTCATTATTATTCTTATTATTATCATTATTATTATTATTATTATTATTATTAATAATAATAATAATAATAGACGAAAGGCTGAGGTATGAAACAGTGACATGGAGCCTTTAACATGAGAACAAACAGAGTTTAAAGTAAACTGATGCTCATCAGAAGCATCTGGTCCTTCTAGGTGTTTAAACTGGACTGAGACGGACCTGAAGACACTTTTACTGTCTGTAATTTAGAAATTTGGGTATATCTTATTAATAGGGCTGAGTAACGATTACATTTTTTAATTGTGATTAATCGCATGATTTCCCTGATTAATCATGATTAATCGCATTGTATACGCAAAATCAAATAATGAATTCAAAAGTAGTGTAAAAGTCACTTTTATTTAAATGTTCTGCTGCCATATGAACTAAAGTGCCATAACATTTGTTGTTCAAACACTTTTAACATCAGCATTTGTCAGTAACACATATTTAGTGTAAATCTCATTTTAAAAAATGTCAGAGAAAGTAAAGCTTATTGCCACTGCCAGGGCATTAACGTCATCCTATTTTTTTCTGAAAAATAAAAAAATGTCTACCAACAAAATCCTAACAATCTAGAGGCCACAATCAGAACATTAAAACAGGAAATTTCTGAGGTAACAGCAGACAATTTTAACAGGAAGTTCAACTTGTCAGTTCTCCCCTGGGAGAACTTTAAAATGGTTAGTTAAAATGAAAATGTCCAACAAAGGGGTTTAACAGTTTTTTTTTCAGACAGAATTGCTAATATTGCTACCTGAGTTGCTACCCAAACTGTAAAGTTTACGTATTTTTACCGTTCTCCATGTCCACATGTTTACCCGCCAATTCTCCTCCAGTTCCGCAGCAGCCAGTAACAGACTTTTCAAAACAAAAGCATGTGAGCAACATTCGTTAACGCGCCATAAAATAAATGTCGGCGTTAATAAATTAATGCGTTAACGCATTATTCTCCAATTTGTATACAAATGGAGAGGTCATTACCAACATCACAGAATGCAGGATGATTGAAAATGACAAGTTGCCAGTAGGAAACCGTTAGTTTTAAACATCACATGAAAAACATGGAGACCTTGAGCTACGCTGTCTAGACGCCTATGTGTCAAAACTTGGCGACTTGATGGAGCCAGAATGATTAAACAAAGCCATGGGCCTGAACAGACCAGAATCTAGGGGATGTGTCATGGACAGATGAATCCAGCATTACACAATAAGGCCCCAAAATGCAGTTTTAATATTACACTGTCCAGAAAACTCACCACAGAAACAAAGCGGTCGCTGGTCCACCGCTGCATCATGTCAGCCACGTTCACCAGGACGACCCCGGGGATCATGGGAACACGGATGAATTCACCTGAGCGGGTTCGGACCTGAGGGGTCACAACGTGGATTATTGTAAGGAAACAAAATCTCATCATAGCTGTAATATTTTTTGTGCATTTTTTTAACATTTAAAGTGAAACCACAAGAGAAAGTTCCAGATTTAGAAGTGGGTGGGATCAGTGTCCTGCTGGTGTCACCTGCAGACCCTCGGAGCCCTGGAACAGCAGGGTGAAGCTGCCGTAGTCCGAGTGCTCCCCACACCTCAGCTGACCCTCCTTCACCGCCCCCCCATCCACGGGGGGGTAGTAGAGCGGCCGCAGGGTGGTGTTGTTCCCATCACCTGCAGGCAGGACACCTGTCTCATTAAAACGTCTGAGGTCATTAGGGGTCGCTGGGTCATGTGGCCATACCTCCTATGAAACGGTGAGCGCTCAGGAACACGTCCGGGTCCAGATCCAGACTGAGGGCCATCAGCTTCAGCACCCGCAGACTCAGTTCTCTGCAGGACTCGTAGAAGGACTCGTGGATCTCCCGGAAGTCCGACAGGTGGCCTGACGGCCATTTCTGGAGAGTAGACACAATTTCACATGCGTTTAAACTGATGTCTTTGTGGAAAAACAGGATAAAGGTCATGTGACCACAGTGGCTCTCAGTATTAATTTTTTAATAACATTTTAATGATCTCATCTTTTTTAGGAACTATGGTTTCATACTTGCGTGTCAGATTTTCATGTTATTTAAGATCAAGGTATGGAACTATATAATAAACTGTGTTCTCTTAAAATCTGAGAATATGACTCTGAATAAACTACAACTATGTAGTTCAATAACTGCAGAAATATTGAAGTCAAGTTTTATTCAAGAATCAGAATCAGAATCAGAATCAGAATCAAATTTATTGTCGCCACTGAGCCAGCGTCCCAACACAGCAGAATTTGACTTCCCAGTTCACCGTCCAAGAGAAACATACAAAAAAAACAACACAACATATGGACAGGAGTCAACGGTGCTTGGGTCAGCGCTATAAGAGCGCTTCAATTTAACAGAGGAAAATATGACCACATAGGGGATGGGATAAGAGGGATAGAGGGATAAAAGAACATCATAAATCAGTGGTTCTCAAACTTTTAATTATGCTCCTAATCTTTTAATTTACCACCTGAGAAACTGTTCAGCTCTCTGAGTTCCACCATGATGACCAACTTTAAAATATAGCCATATATGGTCCTCTGGCAGGCTGTTCCACAGACGAGGCCCGTAGTACTGGAAAGAAGCCTCACTGTAAATTTTAGTTCTTACTTTCGGAACAACCAAAAGGCCAGTACCAGAGGACCTCAGGGTCCGCGAGGGTTCGTAATTTAAAAGAAGGTCAGATAAATACGAAGGCCCAAGACCACTAAGACATTTATAAACAACTAAAAGAACCTTAAAATCAATCCTGAAACACACAGGGAGCCAATGCAGCGATTTTAGGACTGGTGTAATATGTTCCCGCCCTCTGGTCCTTGTCAGAACACGTGCAGCTGAGTTCTGGAGTAATTGTAAGTTTGAAATCGATTTTTTAGGAAGACCAGAGAGCAGGGCATTACAATAATCTTTTCTACTGGAGATAAAAGCATCAACACCTCTGTGCTAGCAAGAGAGAGAAATGGGCGGACTCTGGCGATGTTTTTAAGATGATAAAATCCTGTTTTTGTAATATTTCTAATATGTGGAATAAAATCCAGATCAGAGTCAAGAAGAACACCCAAGTTTCTCACACTATGAGAAGGTTTAAAATTATGTAGTTTTGATAAAATTCTCTCTCTCCTGTTTTTAGGACCGATAATTAAAACCTCAGTTTTGTCCTGGTTAAGCTGTAAGAAGTTCTCTGCCACCCATGATGTTATATCTAAAATACAGTTTAAAAGAACGTTGACTGGTTCCAGGTCATCAAAGATGTAAAGCTGTGTGTCATCAGACCCAACGCCGTGTCTCCTGATGACATCCCCAAGTGGCAGCATGTACAAATTAAAAAAGTATTGGGCCTAAAATTGATCCTTGGGGAACCCCACGTTGAGTTTCATAGGTTCTTTAGGGAGCATGTATCCATACTTACGAAAAACTTTCGATCTGTGAGATAGGAGTAAAACCATTTTAAAGCAGTACCCTATATGGTGTGTAGAAAAGGAAGTTTTAACTGGAGGAGACGTGTTGACCCAATGACCCAGACCAACATCTGGAAGGAAAAGTATTGATTGAATAGCTTGTACTTTAGCCTGAAACTGATCACCAGAACATCAGGATCATTCAGGACTTCATCGTATGACTGAAGAGAAGATAAAAGGTTCTCCACACGATACTGTAGACAGTAATTCAGAAAGAGTTCTTACCGTTTGGGGGTGAAATGAAACAATGTTGAATGACTCCTTTAAGTCTCCGGGTCGACCAGGATTCGTCCTGAAAAAGCAAAGATCTGAATTTAAAACCAGTAAAAGTGATCAGGTGAGTGGTGGTGGTGGGTTTCTGCCAGCACCTCTCCGCCTCCAGAGAAACCCAGCCGTGGTTGATATTGTTGGGGAAGCTCTTCCTGACGAACGGACGCTTCAGCTCATCTGGCTGCAGGAAGAATCTCCTGGATGAGTCAAAGACCCGATCCACCTGAGCAGAGGAACCACAAGCATCAAGCACTTTTAAAGAGTTTATTCACCAGAGTGACGTTAGTTTCAGGAGGGATTTTTGACTGACAGTCACTCAGGATCAATATCTCTGTAGACTTTCATGGTGTGGAGGAAAAACGTTTTAGCCTCTAAAAGACTAAAGGATTCTGAGTAGATCAACAATTAACATTAAAAAAGACTTAGCGATGGCTGGATCTCAGTGAATTTATTCTACATTTGCATCAAAAAGGATCAGATCTGCACCTCAGCAGGTGACAAACGAGACATCAGGACAAAACAAGTGAAGTTTGAGATAAAATCCTGCGGAGATGCGTCATAACTCCAGACATAACTCCACGGTATCAGAGATGATGTCCAGCTTACCACAGATAGTGGGGCAGATTGCTGAAACAATCTTTCACTTGGTGATACAAGCACCAAAATTGGCACACTTGTGCAAAAAAGTACGATATCCAACTTCAAATACAAAATGGCCGCCATTTTTCAAGATGGCTGCCATTCATAGCCGTTAGAAATCGTATTTGCACTAAAATAATGACAAAATAACGTCATGGTGATAATCTGTGCATCAAAATATATGTTTTTGGACACGAGGAAGCCAATTCTGCATTCAAAATTTCATCATCATCATCAATTGTTATAGTGATATAATTTCAGACGTTCGCTCGCGAATGATTTTGAATGTTAAATTTTGTTCTTGCAGCATTTCAATATTATCTTCTGTATAAAAAGCTTTTATTCAACATACAATCTGAATTCAGGAAGAGTTGGGATGTTTTTTTTTATATTTGAATGAAATTAAAACTAAAGGACTGAAAAAATTAACTCAAAGATTTCATTGGTGAAACTGAAACTTCTGGCTGGGTTAGATGTTGTGGAACATTAAATGTCCTGCTGCAGACGTCCAGGATGTTGATCAGAGATATAATGAATGTTACTGTGAATATTTGGAGTCAAAACCCAATCAAACTGATGTCATTCTTCCTATCACAAATGAAGTTTTAGTGATGTTAAACTAATAATCCTTTAGATTTTTTTTCTTGTTTAACTTAATCTGATGTTAATGAGATGTTTGCATCAAATTAGGAAAAAATGACCCTCTGACCTCTAATCTATCGCTAACCCTAAACACCATCTATACAGCTGATCTATATGAACATGGATGTTAGCATGGAGCTAACATTTCTGTGGTTAAAATGTTGCTAACTTAGCTTCATATACAATGCTGCTTACTTAGCTGTGGTTAGCATGGGGATAACTTAGCCTCATTTACAATGCAGCTTACTCAGCTGTGGTTAGCATGTAGCTAACTTAATTAATTTACAATGCTGCTTACTCAGCTGTGGTTAGCATGTAGCTACGTTAGCCTCATTAACAATGCTGCATACTTAGCTGTGGTTAGCATGTGGCTAACTTTGCTTCATTAACAATGCTGCATACTTAGCTGTGGTTAGCATGTGGCTAACTTTGCTTCATTTACAATGCTGCTTACTTAGCTGTAGTTAGCATGTAGCTAATTATGTGAATTATACATGCATAATTGTCTCAGTGAAGTTACCGATATGGTATCACAATTTTTCATGACAGAAATGCAAAAGATTGAACTGAATTTAGCCTGAATCATTGTTTTACTCTTTACTTGTGCAGGAACACATTTGCAGGTTGTGTGCAGTTCAGGGTGTAACAGTAACATTTGCGTGGCCCCCGACATTCACCAGCGCAGCGGCATTTTGTCAGCTGCTGGCAGGACTGAGCAATGGGTGGAAGGGTTGACCACAAAACTTCCCAGCATTCCCCTTGCTTTCTCCAGCCCCAGTTGCCAAGGCTTTCAGAATGCATTTGGCGGACTGTTGCTTGGCCCCGTATGCAGGCAGCTTGGAAGGTTGACCATTTGACATGCTGAACAAGCGATGAACTCGTTGGTGGGATAGAATCGTAGGACCGTCGTTTCCGAGCAGACAAGTGCAGTCTTGCTTCATCAACCTTTGTAGTGTTGCTGTGCTTGTCATACATAGTGACAACAAACTTTTCAAGAATGTCAAGGTCGGCATCCTCTATGGTAGGTGGGTACTGGCTGAGGACAGCATGTTTGCCATGCTGTTGTCTTGCCTCTACCTCGAAATGCTGACACAACATCACAGCCAGTGAAGGCATGAAAGAAGAGCATGCCACTGGATTTCTCTGGGCCGAAGTTCCTCACCAAGTCATGAATTGGGAACCATATAATGGACTGCCCCTGGCCGATTTCAACCCAAATCATTTCCAAGCCAGCATCCTGAAGACTCGCAAAGACCCCAACTGCTATGACAAGAACGTCTGTGTCACATGCTTTGATCAACACAGACTTTGTCCGCTGCTTGGCTGCATGAGGGGCATGTGTGAAAATTCTGAAGTCAGCTTCTTCATGTTTGCAAGGTTGTAGGCCTTCAAAGTTGATGGGTTTGTTTGACAAGACCTTCTCTCCTTTGGTCACAACTATGACATTGTTGGAACACATGGATACATTCTTGTCTGCTAGATACTCAAACAGTTCTGTCTTATTGTCACTGTCTCGGAGAAAGCTGGACCAGATGGGTGGCACCTTGGTTTTGTCTGTCACTCTACACCGACTTCCTTTGCCTCGCTTTGATCTTGTTTCAGCCTTAAGGCTTGAATTCTTGTAGACATCAAACACGATGTCTGTTCGCTCATACTTCGATGAGTAACTCCGAATCTTTGGCACTACATCACGGACAGCATATTCCTCAAATGTCTTTGAGGTCTTTGGTGAGAGAGTGTGTACTATCTAACAACTACACTACAACTAACTACACTTCTATACTAGTTGAGATGTATAAGGGGCTTATTAGATAGCATTTGGGACACTTATGTATACTACTGCCTATTTAACACTACAACAGTCAGTGATTAAAATAACAACATTTAGTACACTACAAGCCGACGTTTAACCCCATGCTGAGTTTCACAGCAGTGATGTCACCAGTGTGCCCTGGTTGTGCTATGACATCACTTTCATGAGGTAATACAAACCAACGACATTAATATTTGTACTACAGTAATATAACAAATACATAGCAGTGGACAAGTAAACTTTGTCACCAGGTAGCTTATACAAGTTTTCTGATAAAAACACCAATATATAGTAATGTATCAGGCGCCATATTGAAAAATGGTGGCCATATTGGAATTTGGAATTCATTATTGGATTTAATACATGAAAATACATTCATTTGGTATTTGGACCATAAAAATATTGTGTTTATTTGAGTTCCACTTCAACAAGTACATTTTTTCAAATTTGCTCTGGTGGCCATCTTGCGAATTGGCAGCCATATTAAATTTTTATGTTGGATATCGTACTTTTCTTAAAATATGTATCTTGAACGTCATCTGTGCCAATTTTGGTGCTTGTATCACCAAGTGAAAGATTCTTATGAAATTTTTGGATAATCTGCCCCACTAAGACAGATGGGGGATTCTCTCACCCATAACACACAGTTTCCTAAGGAACCATAATCACAATCACAAACGGGTCGCCCTCCAGAGAGACCCAGGCCTGTGGCCCAACTCCCAGATCCCAGATCTGCACCGTTATCCCAAAAAAACGGAGAGCTGACACAAAGCCCAAACCCAGCTCAGTCTCTCTGAGGCCGACACAGCAAACTCTCACATCCATGACCACGCCAGGATCCAAGGAGGGCCCATCTCACCTGCAGGTCACCAAACAGGTAGGCAACAGGTAGGCGCTTTATCTGAAAACTGACCCACTGCTGCAGCCCAGTCCCTTCCTTCTAGGACCTCTAGTGGTGGGTAGAGGAACTGCAGCCTCTAGTGGTCAGTAGAGGAACTGCAGCCTCTAGTGATCAGTAGAGGAACTGTAGCCACTGAATAATACTGTAATATACATGACCACTAGAATTTATGGTAAATTTTAAACATTTTAATTTTTCCTCCCACATTTTTTCTCCTTTGTTTCCAATGTTTTTTTTCTTTACATTTTTGAGGTGCAGCTCCCCCAGCACCCCTACTTCCTGTGGTCCTGAACTCCTGTAACTACACTGATCCCCGAGTGAAAGTCTGTTAGATGTCCAACCCAGAACTAACCTGACTGCAGTAACTCACCTGAGTTTTCCTGACTCACCTGCTCCTCAGTGATCCCAGAGTTCCTCAGAAACACCATACCAACTTGAGTGAAGGCAGTTTTTAGCTGCATGCTCAGACTGTGCAGCTGCTCCTCATCAGCATCTTTCTGCTGCAGGCTGAAGGCGCTGAAGTCCACCACGGGGATGTTCATTTTCAAAAACTAATGCAAGGAGCTGCTAAACAGAGATCTGCTTCTGGCAGGATCACAAAAACAAGAGTGACCTTTGTCCACCAGCTCTGGGTCATGTGACCGTCTTCAAGCCAGTCAGGAAAAATCTTCTGCTGAGACCCAGTTGCACAACTCTGATGTGTCTTTTCACCTTTGGATGCTGATTGCAGCTGTGGTGTCAAGTTGACAGTTTACGTTTACGTACTGGGGTATTTCTACGACCTCGAGTGGTTTTTGTGAGAAAATGATTGACCTGAAGAAAGAGTGGAGCATCTCCTTTGCAGGATGCGGTTTTATGTCGATTTATTACATCGGCGTGAGCAGTTGTATCCTTGAACGCTTCCCTGGATTCATATTTGATGCTGTTAGGATCTATGGAGCCTCAGCAGGGTCTCTGTTGGCTGCCATTCTTACTTTGGGAGTCCCTCTGGGTGAGTTGTTGGGGCTGTCAGGTTCAGCCAACCTAAAACACTTTTTTAAAAGGAAGACAAGAGACGGCTGGTTATATTTGACTTGCTAGGAGAACGGACAGAGACAGTTACAGTCTCCAACCCACTCTGAGTTAACTCCTGCCGAACTCTCTCTTTTATTCTCTTGGGACGTCCCTGATTACATAGATATGCAGCTCTAAGGGGTTTTGGGGAGGGGGGAGGGGGTGACTAACTGCATATCTTAATCTGACCTATCTAAGTACACTTATCAGTACATAACTGTACAGAACCCAATGTTCTCTTGTCCAGTTCCAGTTCTGGCTCTTCTCCTTCTGCTCCTATGATAACTCTCACTCTCATACAGCATGTTATCCAGCAATCACATATCAGCAGCTCTTAACTAGGCCGTGTACACTTTAATAGCAAATGTGTGATAACTATATACATTTATTCCAACAGGGGCCCTTCTCAACAGAACCATTTCTAGATTTTTCAGGGGCCTGCGGTTGAAGGTCAACCGGTCAAGTGTGAGGAGGACTCAAGAATGTAGCGGGTTTCTATCGCTGGTGCAAAGACAATGTAACAACACAATACAATACAAATCAGAGGTGTTACAGTCTGGATTTGTTCTGTGTTTCTTCCTCTGGGGGCCCAGGTGGGTGTCCACACTGGCTGGTGGCTGAGAGGAACCCAGAGAGGAACGGTTCTTCACAGAGCGCCTCATTCAAGAAACGTTCGTAAATCTGTGATCAGCTCCTCAACAAAAATCTGCTCCGGATTCATGGATGCTGAGGAAAACCCAGATTTACAACTAAGATGTCCGTACGTTATGACGTTCCTGTGCACGGAGATCATTGATCATCATAAACCCACCCAGGAACCTCCACGTATCTCCAGAAATCACAGACGACCGCGTGACTCACCTGATCTAGAACCCTTTGGGTGAACTCGTGGTGGAACGAATCCAGCCAAGGAGGCAGCGCTGGCACATGCTCTGCTTTTGAAACGCTCCCAGTGAGGACGGAGGACAAAGAAAAGATTAACAGGTTTGTCTGTATCAGCGTGACTGCTGGGATCAGAAACCTCCACCAGGAGTCCACCACGGGTCCATGACGCCGTCGAAGCCTCTGTGACGACCAGGAAGGATCTCCTGTAGGAAGTCTCTGACTGAAGACCCTTTTCAGTTTATGAAGTCTCCTTCGTGCCACAATCGGCTCTACAAGCTCCAGAACTCACTGATAACAGTCTGAGAACCACTCCTCGTTTACAGCAGCTCTACACCTGTTGGAGGCAGGAGACTTCCTCCTGGCGGCCAAAACACAGGTAAACACACGTGTCCTGAACAAGGCCCGAAGCCCGTTGTCTCAGCATGAAGAGCAAAGCTCGGGGAGTGACCGGGTTCACTGGTTCACCGTGGCCGAGGGGAGCTGCCAGCTGGCTGAGCCGTCTGGGCCGGAGGTCCAGGTGTTGTCGGACAACAGGTGATGATGATTAACCTCCGAGGAGCTGATCCCAGGAGAGACAACAGAGACAGACGCTGACGTCATTGCTCCTCATCAGTTGAGTTGGATCATGGAGCCTTTGGTTTTAAGGTGCAGAGACAGAGGAGGAGAGCCTGGTAAACCTGGGAATAAACGTTCCCCTTAAAGATCACAAATGGTCCAGTTAGTCTCCAGGTTCACTCATTTCTTTCTTCCAGAACTGTGAACCCTTGATCAGTGTCTTCAGTACTTCCAATAGTTTGTGTTTCATCAGTTTAAGAACATTGTTTTTGTCTGTTCTTGTGACCTAGATGAAGATCAGATCACAGTTTAAGGCAGATCCACCCTCTGTGCAGATAAATGCTGTGCTGACTTGATGTACATGGCCAAAGAGGCCAGGAAGCACAACCTGGGGCCCCTCCACCCGGCGTACAACCTGCTGCAGATAGTCCAGGAGTCCCTGCAGAGGCTCCTCCCAGAGGACGCCCATGTACGAGCCTCTGGGAAGCTCTGCGTGTCCCTCACCAGAGTGTCTGATGGGAAGAACCTCCTGGTCTCGCAGTTCGACAGCAAAGACGAGCTCGTTCAGGTGTGTAGCTTCAGAGGCCCGTCCACTGGAGGGAAAGTCCTCTGTTGTCTGGGTTAGGGTTAAAAGAATGACTGTCATTGTTCTTCCCACAGTTCCTAGGAAGGCCACAAGTCAGCTTGAGTGATTTGAAAAAATTTGAAGAAATGGAGAAGTGGGATAAATGTGTCTTGTGCTGCTAATATAGAAACGACTCCCTTTTCCAGGCTCTCATCTGCAGCTGCTTCGTCCCTCTCTACTGTGGAGTTATCCCACCCACGTACCGCGGCGTGGTGAGTGAACCAGCAAACCTGAACCCGAACTTGAACCCAGTCTAGTGAAAGGGAAAGCTTCACTCTCTCTGGCAGTACTGTAACTTGTAGCTGCAGATCTCATAAACCCACATGTTGTTCACTTTAACTTAGAAGAAAGTTCATTTTGAATTTGATGTACGCAACTTGTCTCCAAACAGGTTAAAAATGATGAGTTTGCATTTCAGAAACATCTGTTTTTTCTCTGTAGCCTCTGCCACCCTCATAACTTCTAAAATCTGCAGGGTGTCATCTGCAAGACATCTGGATGTTGGGATCAAGATTAGCACAGCTTCAGGAAATCACTTAAATTGAACTAACAATGGGCCAAAGTTAGATCCCTGTGGGACGCCTCTGGACAGGAAGTCAGGTGATTCATTGGTCTACTTGGACAAACTTGGGAGACAAAAAGGCTGTAAAAGGAAGAGGTACTAAAAAAAAACACGTGGAGGAACATCTGCAACAAATTAGGTTAACGGTCAGCAGGTCAGTGACGTGATTGGCTGTAAAAAGAGCATCTTAAAGAGGAGGAGTCTGTCAGAGGTCAAGATGGACAGAGGGTCTGACAATCTGGAGGAATCTCTGTGTGCCAGGGACAGGGCCAAGTCATTGCTTTCTGCTTTTAATTTACATTTTACACAGTTTCCCGTCAGAATTTATTAGTAATTCAGGGAGTTTGACATTGAAAGCAGCTCCACTGTTCATTCTCATCCTCACAGAGAATTCAACCACGTCAACAGAAACCGGATAACAATTAACACATTCTTCATAACTGTGAAAAGGTCTCGTCTCAGTTTGTCTAGTCAGGATCCAACATTTATGATTATGACATCCGGTTCCCCTTCCCTCTCCACTCAGCACTGCGTTGACGGCGCCGCCAGCGACAACCTGCCCCGCTGCCAGGCGGGAAACACCATCACCATCTCCCCGTACGCCGGCGAGAGCGACCTGTGCCCCCGCGCGAGCACGCTGACCTTCCACGAGGTGCGCTTCAACAACGTCAGCATCCAGGTGAACTCGGAGAACCTGTACAGGGTGACCAGCACGTTCTTCCCCCCGGAGGCTGAGGTCAGAGCCCCGTTTCTCGCAAGCTTTCCTGCAGTCATGCGGTCAACACCATCAGCTCTCATGTTCTCATGTGAAACGCCGTGTCGGGATCTTTCAGGCGATGGCTGAGATCTGCCAGAACGGCTACATGGACGCGCTTCGCTTCCTGCAGGAAAACGGTAAGAACCTTCTACGACTTCAGTAAAACCCTCATGAAACCAGAGATTCAAGAAAAACACAAAAGCCATCCAGACAGATGAGCCTGCAGAGGAACCTCTTACATCTCCTGATCCATATCTGATGACCCACCACAGGTCTGGTTGGCAGCGAGAGCCCCCTGAGGAGTCTGGAGGCCGATGCACAACACCCTCCGTGTTGCGAGTGGATGAAGGAGTCTGCTGAAGTCGAAAAGTCGAGCGAGGACACGGAGCAGCGAGAGATCACTGGTGGTTGGATACGAAGCTCATAGACAACCTGCCGGTCCACATTCAGAAGGGTAAGTGACTGATCTGAAGCTCCGGAAATCAAAATCCACTTCAACTGAGCCAGGACTGTCTGCTGAACGCTCCAAAACCAAACGGGCCAGTTGCACTGTCGGTAGCTCCAGTGGCGTAGATGACGTTGGGTTGGTGGGTTTTGTAAACCCACGGGCCTTCTTGTGGTCAAACTTTTTTTTTTCAATGTGGTTGACCCTCGCAGTGGCAGGTAGCACGGAGCGTAACGTCAGATTGGGTCACTGCCAGCGGCGGAGCGTCAGGGGGTACTGGGGGGGTGGTACTCCCCCGGCTCGTGAAAGACGAAGAAACAGGCCTTCCCTAAGTGTCGGTTACACTTTGCACATCCGTGGATTCAACTATTTCTGCGCAAAACGTGTCATGCTTCGGCTGAGGTAATATATAGGTTTCCCCAGCCAGAATGAATCATGGTTGGTCAAAAAATTTAAGACTGACTTTGGTCATGTAGGTTTATTCAACACAGTGAATTAAATGTTGTGCTGCATGGCTGGCTTCATGTTCACTCTCACAGTTAACTTTACAATGTGCAAAGTTACAAGATCTCCAAATGTATTTTGGGTAAAATCGTCATCAATAGCCGTCCATCAGCGTCATCATCAGTCACTAGTCAACAGAGTCAACGCGGTGGAGGCTAGGTGGATCATAGACTAATGTAATTATGAGTGGCAGTTCATATAAACATAAAAGTGGAGCGACAAAACGCAAAGAAAGGAAAAAAAGAGCACAGGAGAAAACGAAACTTAAAAAGCTGGACACATATTTTGTTCGTCCCAATCCTGGAGATGAACCTGACGTTGTTGTTCAGCGAGTCAAGCCCGCAAAATGTGGCACCACGGTCAGGGAGCCAGATTTACAGGTACAATTACTCACAATCACTGACACTGAAAACAATACGTGAGTTAGTTGTAAACTGCTAATGTGGTTGTTATCGGAGTAGCCCGGCCACCTAACGTTATTATTAGGGACCAGGTAGCCTAACGTTATTATTAGGGACCAGGTAGCCTAATGGTGTTATTAGGGACCAGGTAGCCTAATGTTGTTATTAGGGACTAGGTAGCCTAACGTTATTATTAGGGGCCAGGTAGCCTAATGGTGTTATTAGGGGCCAGGTAGCCTAACGTTATTATAAGGGACCAGGTAGCCTAACGTTTTTGTTGTTCTCATGGTTTGTTAGAGTTAATGTCGGGTTTTGTCGGGTTACGTCAGCAAGCACAAGATGATGAGCTCGTCTTATCACCTTTCAATAGTGGTGAGTAGTTCTGCTATTTTCTATTGAATCTATGTTTGTATGTGAACGTGTGGGCCGCTGTGCCAATTTTAAAAAACGTTCTAGCTATTGATACAGTAACTGTGCTCTTATTAGTTGAAGTTGCTCGTTAAAGTGGGTGTCAGAATGATGATGTAGTTACCCGTGGTTCTGAACTGCTTTGACTTTGTGTTGTTATATTATTAGGGGCCAGGTAGCCTAATGTTTTTGTTCTCATGGTTTGTTAGACTTCATGACGGTTTGATTGATTTCAAAATGACATGGTCGCTCTTCGTGGTGTTGAACTCTTACGATCAAATGCTTTGAGCTATGTGTCAAATATGTAGTAATGCTTGTCAGTCCCGCTGTTGCGGGCATACGTATGTTGTAAAACGATGTAATCACAAGCTTTATTGGGTTTAAAAGGCCCGGTCATGTTGTTTAAGTGCAGCTTAGCCTAAAAACAATTATGATGTGTCTGTTGTTATAATCAGCCTATTGTTGTTGTTGTTATTATTATTATTATTATTATTATTATTATTATTAGGCCTATTATTATTATTTAATAAAGTAGCCCAATGATTTTAGAAGGACATGCTTTTTTCAGTTGTGGTATCGAATAGAGCAACCATTCCCAAACTTCAGAACACCAAGGCCCAATTTGAAATGTGAAAAATCTCCGTGGCCCACCAGAACCTTTAATCACAACTGTGATCAACATTCAGGACTAGAAGCTACGTTCTGACATTAATGTAAGGGGTCAACAAATAAGGTGACACTTGTCATATTAAGTTAAAATGACAGTAGAATAACATTTAACTGGTTTGTTTTGTTACGTCTTGATGTTTTTAAATCATGTCATTAATATTTTACAGTAATTAAAAACATATTTAAAAAAGGTCGAGGATTTAAAACATATTTGTTTAATTTTAATGACCTCTCACGCCCCACCTGCAGCACCGCGACGGCCCACCAGGGGGCCGCGGCCCACACTTTGGGAATCACTGGAATAGAGTATCGAGAATCGTGGTAATTTGCTAGTATTGGTATTGACTATATGGAAATTCTGGTATTGTGACAACCCTACTTGAGATTTTGCATATAGTGTTTGTTTTTTGGGTGTGTTCAGGGCACAGACAGAACATTAAAGATTACATGATTACATGAGTACAAAGTTACATGCATTACAAATCATTAATTTTCTTGGTCTTGGTATCATTATTATTATTATTATTATTATTATGGATATATTAATGCTGAGGAGATGGCGGTCAGCAGTAGGGTGGGAATGGGAGAAAGTAGGGAAATGGTGGGAATGGATGGCAATAAAACAAGCAGCTATTGCAGTTCTAATCACTGTCATGGTCTGTTCCTTGCTTACTTATTCCTTACTTTTTTGGCTTTTTTCCGTCCTCTATTTGCGTGTGCAATGTCGGGCCCCTTTGACCTCAAAACCCATGTGGAACACAGCCCAGCTACGCCACTGGGTAGCTCAGCTGAGAGATGCGATGTGAGGAAGCTCTGGACCTCCTGGTCCAGCTGGAGGTCAGGCCTTAAAGGTCCCAGCTGTTTTCACTGTTTGTGTGTCAGTCTTGTGCCAGGCCTGCAGGAGGACCCACGCCACCGGTGGACTGTTGACCCAGGTGACCGAGTTCCTGCCGAAGGACGTGACGTCGTACCTGCCCTTTCAGTCGGCGCGTGTGCTCGCTCAGAGGTACCGCGCCGTCTTCATCAGTACTCACCACATGGGCTCAGGTAGTCTATGTCTGTTGATGTCAGGATTTTTTTCTTTTTCTTACCACGATGTCATAGTTTACGGTCTGTGGTGGTGGTCATGGGTTTGAAGGGGAACTGGACAAACCCTCTGTGATGTCAGAGGCAGAATGAGCAGGGCTTGCTTAGCCTCTGATGATCCTATGGAGATAATCAATGGGTGCGTTTACATGGGAAGTTTAATTCCTCTTTAATTCTGAATTAAAGTTAAAGCCGAATAAAAGTTACCATGTAAACACTTAATTCCATATGAAAATGTCAATTCCGAATTAAACTTAATTCCGAAGTAAGTGGCTGGTTTATTCCCATTTTAATTCCGCATTAAGTAATTCCGTGGTCATGTATACGCTCATTCCTGTTTAAATTAATTCCCGTCTTTCTGCGCATGCTAGTTCTCTTGCCCGTCTGTCGCGATGACGCTTATATTCCGTGCTGGACTTGTTTTCAAAACGGCAGCACGCAGTAAACGGTGTTCAAGAGCAGAGACAATTTATTTAATAAATAGCTTGGAGGAACTGGAAATAATTAAAAGAACAGATGGCAGGAAACATAAAAATTGTGAGCTTTTCAAAGTTGTAGCGGCTAGGCTAAATGAAGGAGGTTTCACAGATAGAGACGCCACCCAGGTCAAAAATAAGTGGAATGTTGTTGCTAACCGAGTTGTTGCTAAGTTTGTTTTCTTCCGGTAGATGTAAAGACGTCCGCCCCCCCCATCCAATCAGAACCCTTCCCAACCCCCAGACCTAAAGCGGAGTTGGATAAAGCCGAACAAACGTGTTTTCCATGTAAACCTTAATTCGGAATTACTATTTCCATGTAAACTCGAAGGAAAATAGTTTAATTCGGAATTATTTAATTCCTAATTATTAATTCTGAATTAAAAAACATCATGTAACCGCAGCCAATGTTACTTTGATTGATTCTGATCAAGTCTGTCCAAACATCCTCATTTCAAATGTCGCTGCTGGAACAGCGTCCAGGGACCATGCGTCCATGGGGTGGGTGAGATCCACCTGGAGGTCCTCGGGGCTCTGGATGCTATTGACTGTCCTGGTAGACGCGTCTCTGCAACATCGTTGACGCTGAGGGCAGAACCTCTGGACTGGCAGACCGGGGTGGTGGTCTCCTTATTCAGGAAGGGTGGTGTTCCAGTTACAGGTCCCTGGTCCAGGTCTATGCAGGTCTGCTGGAGAAGAGAGTTTGGTTGATAGTTGAACCTCGGATCCAGGTGGTGGACCACTGGACCAGGTCCTGGAGGGAGCACGGGTGTTTGCCCAACCAGTCCACATGTGTTTTGTGGACTTGGAGAAGATATTTGATCGTGTCTGTCCGGGTGTCCTTTGGGGCGTCCCCGTCGGGTGGTAGGACTCTCCCTGAGAGACGGGTGGACGTTCAGTCATCTGAGAGGGACTCAGAGTAGAGCTGCTGCTCCTCCACATCGAGAGGAGCTGGTTGAGGTGGTTCGGGCGTCTGGTCTGGATGCCGCCTGGACCCTTCCCCAGGAGAGGTGTTTCGGGCATGTCCAACTGGGGGGAGGCCCCCCAGGGCTGACCCAGGACCTGCTGCTGCCCCAGTAGTGCCCTGGAGGAGCTGGAGGAGGTGGTTGGGGGTCAAGGAGACCTGGTGGGCGACTTCTGCCACCAAGAGCCGAATATGGAAGTTAATAGATGGATACTCTGAGTGTTTTCAGGGCGTCCCCACTTCTCCGGGGCGCTCTGAAACTCTGCAGTTCCTCTGCAGTTCCTTTGCTGACCACTAGGGCCTGGCTCTAAAAGTGAGTCCAGAAATAAACATATTTTCAACAGTTTTGGTCTCCATAGTTAAACTTTGGAAAACTGGGTTGTCTTTAATGGTTAACTTTTGTTTGGAAACAAAAGGTCAAATCCTGGTAACATGGCAGTAAAACTGGACAGTAAAAAAAAAAAAAATGGCGGTAAAACTGGGATTAAGCTCTGAGAGAAGAGACTTTCATGTCATCACCGTCAGAGAACAAAGGCAGCTTGACAGGAAAACCTGTTATTATGCAGAAATGAGACTCTCCAGCACTTTTGTTTCTCCTTCCAGAGTGAAGAACTGGATTCCAGATGTGCCCAGAGACATCGGCTGGCTCTTTGGCTCCGATGGAGACCGAGAGGCTTTGAAGGAGAAGTTGGAAGACAAACACAGGTGAAAAAAAAAGTGTTTCCCAGCTCCTCGCCAGGTGAAGGTAGTTCTTTCTCTTCAAACCAGTTATCTCTGAGCGTTGATAAGGAGGGTTACTTTTAGAGAGCCCCCATGATTCAACAGTTTTTTGGTCCGTTCTTCTTCACGTCGTTGCTTCATTCACGTCTGCACAACTCTCTGAAGGTCTCAGCAAAATCTATTTCTCTGAGACCACTGCTGATATCTTTCCCTCTTGGTACTGTGTTAACACACGCCTGAATGCGCCAGAGCAGCAGACTGCCAAACGTCTGCTTTTTACAGAAGATCTGATGATGAGCAGCAGCTGGCTGAAGCTCAGCAGACGGGAGGTACTTAGTGTTGCCCGCTTTACTTGTTTTTCTTTTTTTTTGTCTAATTTTTGTAAATTAAATCACGGCACGGTGAAAAAAAGTCACGTCGTTGTTCGTCTGACGTACACCAGGATCCATGCGTGGTCAGATATTAGCATAAAAAACGATTTAATCGACTCATTTGGATGAGTTAAAGCCAAAATCATCAAAAATAAGAATATAATCATTTTTAAGCTCTAATTTTTATTTTCCAGCCAGCCACACCTGCGCAGATGCAGCAGCCTTCCGTCACACCTGCACCTGTGGAGCGACAGCAGCGAAGATGTGCACGCTCTCCCGGGGTCCCCAAAGGCCACGCCCACATCCTTCACCTGGAGCCGCCCCAGCAGGTCAGACCGCAGGTCCCCGACGTCCCCCGCCAGCGGCTCTGGACGGCCGTGGAGCTGAGTCTGCGTCAGGTCAGGGAGGCTGGGGGCTGAGCAGAGTGGTGGGCTGGCTGAGGAGCGCTGGATCCACCAGAACCTCGGACCAGTGAACAAACCGTTCAGGGTCGTCCTCTCCATCCAAGCAGATCTAAGAAGCACTTCAATTAAACTGACTTTGTGAATGTAAAACTCTGCTATGTCTTATTGTATTCATGCCAAAGAAAATATAAATTAAACCGAGCATCTGTTTTCAGTAAAAACCGTAATTCTCATCATCTGTCTTCTTTTAGTTTCTTTTATCAGGGTTCCTTCAAAGCTGAAGGAACTGGTCCAAGCTGGAGTTTAATTTAAAGCTGTGCTCGTAAACATCTTGTGATCTAGACCCAGTTCCTCCTCCCCTGAATGAAGACTGATTCTCTAAATCTGTTGATGATATCATGGACTGTAGCTGGTGGGTCTTTGAAGTCTTATAATGTTGAGATTTTTCCAGTTTTAAACTGCGGTTTGTCTCAGACTGGTGGACCTCAGTCCATCTCTGTCTCTTAAAATGCTCCTTTTATGTCCAGTCATGTTACTGACCTGCTGATTAATTAACCTAATTAGTCGTCAGATTTGTGTCTGATTTGCTCCAGTTACTTTTCCAGCCTTTTGTTGCTCCTATTCCAACTTTTTACAGACGTGTTGCCACTGTCAAAGTCAACATGAGCTGATATTTTCCATGAAATGTTAAAAAAATATTTCAGTTTCAACATCTGGTATGTTCTTTGTGTTCTGTTGTGCATAAATATGGTTTTATGAGCTTTGACAATCATTACCTTCTGTTTTTGTTTTTTTTTTTAGGTTTTACAGCCTCACAGTTTTCTTTGGAACTGGGGTTGATATTGTCTTGACTTTTGTGTCCAGAAAAGTCATTTTCATAAATAAAAAATATGTAAAAAGATCTTTACATTTTAATGAAAAATTGGTTTTTCAGTCCGTTTATAACCTATAACCGTAATGTAGGAAGTACACTCCTCTTTGTGATGCTGCCTTCCGGTACAGTGCGACAGTCTGGTTTTATAGCACCAAAACTTTAATACAGAATGTGAATATAGATATATTAACATAAAGCAGACTTAATATATGTAATGAAAGGCAGAAACGAAATAAAAAGCCTTCCATGAATTAGCACAACTGTTGAATTTTTCACTTTGATTGCTTGAATTTCAACTTGTATTCCAAACATCGGAGCTTTCTGAGAGGTCCCTGAAGGCATCACGAGCTGTGAGTAAGACAGTCGGTGTTGGTTTGGATCCAAACAGAACCGGGCAGGCGTTTAAAACGCTATGGAAAGCCTGAAAGAATAAAAAAAAGTTAAGCTGAATCTGTCAAAATGAGCGTTAATGAGCGAAGCTGCTGATTGTCAAATATGCTAACAGACGTGAGTTCTGCGCATGCGTTGGTTTTTTTTTTTTTACCAAAATATTTTTTTATTGAAGTTTTCCACTTTGAGAGTACAGTCATGTAACAGTCTGAACAAGCTTCCAATACAAATAATACTTGACAATATCTTAAAGCTAGGAGCCCTGTTGGTCTACTACTGGTTCTAGTTGGAGAAATGTTAAAATAAGAAGTGGAATAACAAGCAAACAAACAAAGGACTGCGTTGGTTTTTATCGCGTTTCAGACACAAAGGTGAAGTTGGATGGACTAGATTCAGTCAGGACTGTTTTGACTGTGTTTTCGTCCGGCCATGTCTCAGTTAAAAACATAAAATCAAGATTGTATGAGGACATAAAACTATTAATTAAGAATGATTTATTAGTCAAAGATCTGAATTCAGTACTGTGTGTTTGAGGTTAGCTGGAGTTAAACTGGACGCTGTGTGTTTGCAGGGATATGGATAAGACTCCTCTGATCAGACTCTGACTGTTCCTCTCTTATTTAATCTTTGTGGTTTGACAATAGTCATTATTCTAGAAGAATCCACTCCATCCCTGGACCTCTGGTTGATATGGGGTTTAGCAACGCAGAGGCCCCGAGGTTTTGTGCTCCACGGAGACGTGGCTGGGTGGATTAATACCGGACTCTGCACTGCAGCTGGCGGGCTTCCAGCTCTACCGCGCGGACAGAAACTCAGAACTTTCCGGCAAAACTAAAGGCGGAGGAATCTGTTTCTACGTCAACAGCGGTTGGTGCAACGATGTAACAGCGATCCAGCAGCTCTGTTCTCCGGACCTGGAATCCTTCTCCATCAACTGTAAGCCGTTTTATTCTCCCCGGGAGTTTGCTTCATTCATACTAAGGACGGGCATAATTAATCGATTAATCGATGATTGATCATTAAGAATTTGGTTTTAAAAATTAAATTTTCGTCGATGAACCGAATGTTTTTTTTTTTTAAACAATCTGAATGTAGGTTATCAGTGCACGTCCTCAAACAATGTGATGCATTTCTCTGTGCCACCGATAGAAATTTGGCAGCAGGGGGCAACATTTCACCATCACCCTACCCTGGCTGGACTCAGTTGTTACATGCGAGCTTCTGTAGGTCATCGCCTAATCATGAAGCGGTCGTGGTGAAGTGTGGCGTGGAACCATTTTAGTTTAGAAAATGAGCAAGTGTACTGCAATCACTGCAATGCTAATTACAAATACAATTAATCGACAACGACAATGATGGTATCACTTGAACAACGTGCATCCAAGCCTTGTAAAGGACGGTGGAGGCGGTTCATCATCAGCCTAGCCTAGCCTAGCCTAGCCTAGCCTAGCCTCAACTCGGTGTTAGCACAGACCAGAAGGAGCTGCAGTGCACATCGAGCACACAACAAGCGCATCTTTTTAAGAAACAAAAAGCCTGTAATACTGGCGCCTTCATATAAACTGTCCTTGTTAAGTAGTCTCCTCGATATCTCTTGTTTTATTATCGTTGTTTTTTATAGAAAAGAAACAGGAAATGTCACGTTATTGTCGACCACAAACATCCGGGCCACTGAACACATCTGGGCATGCGCGGGCCATAGCAACCAGGCCATAGCAACCAGGCCAAAGGGAAAACAAACGTCACGCCGATATCGAGAATAATTTTCAATATAAAAATGTTAATGATTAATCGATTATTAATCATTAATTCTCCCGACGATCGACAAATAAATCTTCACCGAATGCCCATCCCTAATTCATCCTGGTCGGCGTCTACATCCCGCCGCAGGCCGACGCGCAGAACGGACAGCGTACACTCGCTGACCTCACTCATGAACTCCCTAAATACAGACAGCTGGTTAAATGCCCGACCAGAGAGGAGAAAGTTCTGGATCACTGTTACACCACAATCAGGGGTGCTTATCACGCCGTCCCCCAGGCTGCACTGGGTCACTCTGACTACAGGCAGAAACTAAAGCTCTGCAAACCTGTAGTTCGGACCTCAAAGAAGTGGACCAGTGAAGCAGAGGAGGATCTCCAGGCGGGTTTGGACTCTACTGACTGGGTTTTCAGGACTACTACCATCAATCTGGATCAGTACACAGAGGCTGTGACGTCATACATCAGCTTCTGTGAAGACTGCTGTGTCCCATGATGCACCAGGGTGAGTTACAACAACGACAAACCCTGGTTCAAACTCAGACAGCTAAGGTTGGCAAAGGAAGATGCCTTCAGGAGCGAAGACAAAGACAGAGAGGGCTCACCATCGTTGGAGGCCCTGGGTGTCACTGAGGCGTGATGGAGCTGTCTCCAGGTCCCATCAGGGTGCAGACATGTGGTTTCAGCAGGGGAACGCTGGATCAGTGGAGACCTCAGACCTAAAGAACACAGATCATTGGTGTGCTCTCCTCTCTCTGTCCTCCATCCTCTCTCTGTCCTCCATCCTCTCTCTGTCCTCCATCCTCCTCTCTGTCCTCCATCCTCTCTCTGTCCTCCATCCTCTCTCTGTCCTCCATCCTCTCTCTGTCCTCCATCCTCCTCTGTCCTCCTCCTCTCTGTCCATCTCTCTCTGTCCCTCCTATCTCCTCCCTCTCTGTCCTCCATCCTCTCTCTGTCCTCCTCTCTGTCCCATCTCTCTCTGTCCATCCTCTCTGTCCTCCATCCATCCTCTCTGTCCCCTCCATCCTCCTCTCTGTCCTCCATCCTCTCTCTGTCCTCCATCCTCTCTCTGTCCTCCATCCTCTCTGTCCTCCATCCTCTCTCTGTCCCTCTCTGTCCTCCATCCTCTCTGTCCTCCATCCTCTCTGTCCTCCATCCCTCTCTCTGTCCTCCATCCTCTCTCTGTCCTCCATCCTCTCTCTGTCCTCCATCCTCTCTGTCCTCCATCCTCCATCCTCTCTGTCCTCCATCCTCTCTGTCCTCTCTGTCCTCCATCCTCCTCTCTCTCTGTCCTCCATCCCTCTCTGTCCTCCATCCTCTCTCTCCTCCATCCTCTCTGTCCTCTCGTCCTCTCTGTCCTCCATCCTCTCTCTGTCCTCCATCCTCCTCTCTGTCCTCCATCCTCCTCTCTGTCCTCCATCCTCTCCTCCATCCTCTCTGTCCTCCATCTCTCTCTCTCTCTGTCCTCCATCCCTCTCTGTCCATCCTCCTCTGTCCTCTCTGTCCTCCATCCTCCTCTCTGTCCTACATCCTCTCTGTCCTCCATCCATCCTCTCTGTCCTCCATCCTCTCTGTCCTCCATCCTCCTCTCTGTCCTCCATCCTCTCTGTCCTCCTCTCTCTGTCCTCCATCCTCTCTCTGTCCTCCATCTCTCTCTGTCCTCCTCCTCTCTGTTCCTCCATCCTCTCTCTGTCCTCCATCCTCCTCTCTGTCCTCCATCCTCTCTCTGTCCTCCATCCTCTCTGTCCTCCATCCTCTCTGTCCTCCATCCTCCTCTGTCCTCCATCCTCTCTCTGTCCTCTCTCCTCCATCCTCTCTCTGTCCTCCATCCTCTCTGTCCTCCATCTCTCTGTCTGTCCTCCATCCTCTCTCTCTGTCCTCCATCCTCCTCTCTCTGTCCTCCATCCTCTCTGTCCTCCATCCTCCATCCTCTCTGTCCTCCATCCTCTCTCTGTCCTCCATCCTCCTCTCTGTCCTCCATCCTCCCTCCTCTCTGTCTCCATCCTCTCTGTCCTCCATCCTCTCTCTGTCCTCCATCCCTCTGTCTCTCCATCCATCTCTGTCCTCCCTCTCTCTGTCCTCCATCCTCTCTCTGTCCATCCATGTCCTCCATCCTCTCTGTCTCTCCATCCTCTCTCTGTCCTCATCTCTCTGTCCCTCCATCTCTCTGTCTCTCCTCCATCCTCTCTCTGTCCTCCATCCTCTCTGTCCTCCATCCTCCATCTCTCTCTCCTCTCTGTCCTCCATCCTCCTCCTCTCTCTGTCCTCCATCCTCTCTGTCCTCCATCCTCCTCTCTGGTCCTCCATCCTCTCCTCCTCTCTCTGTCCTCCATCCTCTCTGTCCTCCATCCTCTCTGTCCTCCATCCTCTCTCTGTCCTCCATCCTCTCTGTTCTCCATCCTCTCTCTATCCTCCATCCTCTCTGTCCTCCATCCTCTCTCTGTCCTCCATCCTCCTCCTGTCCTCCATCCTCTCTCTGTCTCCTCCATCCTCTCTCCTCCTCCATCCTCTCTCTGTCCTCCATCCTCTCTCTGTCCTCCATCCTCTCTGTCTCTGTCCTCCATCCTCTCTCTCTCTCTCCTCCTCTCTGTCCTCCATCCTTCTCTCTGTCCTCCATCCTCTCTCTGCTCCTCCTCCTCTCTCTCCTCCATCCTCTCTCTGTCTGTCTTCCCTCTCTTTTTCTTTCTTTATTCAGCTGGTCTTCAGCAGGAAGGTCCCTCCATATGATCCAGGTGCTGATCAAGGTTTTTTCCTCTTAAAGTGGAGTTTTTTACCTGCCACTATCCTTGTTTAGGATTTAATATTATAATTTTAGATATTTGCATGATCTGGATCTCTGTAAAGCACCTAGAGACAACTGACATTGTAAGAGACGCTATATACAAATAAAATTGAATTGAATTCAGTGTCATTTCCTGATTTCAAGCAAATCCATGAAGTGTATGTATATATGAATATTTAATTTGTGGTGTTACTGTCAACATGTGAGATGAACAGAGAACATGTCTCCAATAAACTTGATTCTTGTCTTGGTGTCTTTTTTATCAGGCTGATGTACAGGGAATTACCACAATAAAATACCCTTTCTCCCAGTTCTAAACCAGTTCCCCGTCTCTCATCTCAGTGTTTTGGTTTTGGTGTCCAGCAGAAGCATTTTTATGCATCCAAATGTTAGATATATTTGTACATCTTAATTTTTGCATACTTAAAGTAAATGTTGGTTTTCAGTAATGTCAGTAATTCTTTATGGTTCATAACTGACAAACATCTCAGAAGACATTTTAAAGACGGAAGATTGTTGCTCAAAGTTGTGCAACTGAGGAGAGTTACAGTAAAGTAGGAAGTACACTCCTCTTTGTGATGCTGCCTTTCAGTACAGTTCGACAGTCTGATTTTTCACAGCGTCAAAACCCTGACACAGAATGTGTATACAAATGTAATATCAGAACGATATAAACAAAAAAGACTTAGTATGTCTGTGGGGCAGAAAGAAACAATTTAAAATATGCGGTGAATGAGCGTAACTGTTTTTTTCTTTTTTCTTTTTTTTTTTGTGGGATGTTTGTTTTGATTTCACTTTGCGTTTCAAAAGTCGGAGCTTTCTGAGAGGTCCCTGAAGGCATCAGGGCTGTAAGTAAGTAAGTAAGAAAGACGGTCGGTGTTGAGGCGAAACTCAACTCCGTTTGGATCCAAACAGAACCGGACGGACGTTTAAAACGCTATGGTAAGCCTGAAAGATTATTCTGTGTACTGTAAGAGAAAAACAGAGTATACTTTAAACCTCATTCATGTCGAACTTGCGTTTGTCTGAGGCTCCGTTTCCCTTCAGGAACAGTTACCTGAGACAACGAAAACGAGAGAGAAAACTTGCTCCAGCTGATTTGATCTGACTTAAACTGCTCCTAACAGTCCTGTTGTACATCTGGGAAGCTGTAAAAGTTGGAATAAACTGTCCGCCCCCCTGTCCTCCTGAAAGTTTGAGCTGAACCTGTCAAAGTGAGCGTTAATGAGCGAGGCAGCTGATTGTCAAACGTTAATAGACGCGAGTTCTGCGCATGCGTCAGCGGGCTGGAGCGCGAACGCGAAACAGAATAAATATAAGAACACAGAACTTCTGCAGTGATTAATTAACCCCGTAGAAATCAGAATTATGAGGCAAATACAACTTCGGGCGAACAGCGGCATTATTTTTGTAGCCGTGGAGTTATTTATTTCAGAACAGTGGGTAATACCGAGTAATACCGTTATTCATGGGCGAGGCTAGCCCTTTTTTAGGGGTGCTTTAGCACCCCTAAATTGAAATTCAGCACCCCAAAAACCTGGAGTAAGAAATGTTGTTATTCTAAAATTGTAGTTTGCATTTGACAGGCTTAGATAATGTCCAAAACTTAATCCATAGTTTGTGGTTTAAGTTTATATTTTAAGAATGAAAATGAAAATGACCATCGCCTAATGGTATCGTCCTCTTCTCACTAACGTTACTTGTGGGTTGTGGTGGGGCTCATTGGGTGCTCAGCACCCCTAAAGCTCTGACCCTAGACCCTGCTGTGATTCATTAGTTTCTACAGTCACCTGCAGCAATTTGGTAAGCACCGCCCCCTTCCTAGTTACTGTTGCTAGGTCGGACAAACTTGCTGCTCCTGCGTTAAGGACTGTGTTAATTTGCTACATTTCCGATGTGTATCATCAGTGTTAATATTATACTATAATAACTCCGTGGTGAAATTATTGCTGCTGGGGACCTGCAACAGTGACTCGAGGTGTCCAGAACTTTTGGAGGGACATTTTTATTCTCTTTCCCAAACCAAAACAAATGCTGGAAAAATGCAGGCTGTGGTTCAGTTATGTGTCCGTCCACAGAAGCAACTGAACGTGGGGAAAGTTACAAAACACACCTACATTTACTCCAAGGTAAGTTTACTTTGTTAATTAGATGATTGATTAACCACCATTTAGTAAAAGTAATGATATGATTTAGCAGCAGGGAGGGTGATGAGTTCTCTGTTAGCATTAGCTCTGGTCCATAGGTCTGTCCCACACCAGAGCTATGTTAACATCAGACAGTCGCAGCATTGTATTAATATAATTAATAAAGTGACGTTAACGTCACTAGCATCACCTTATACCTAACAAAATAAATAACCAGGGCCATATATATTTGTAGACAACAAGACAAGCTTATAGGTGGCTAGCGAGCTCTGGTCCATAGTGGAGAAGTCATCGACACTGGACCAGAGCTAATGCTAATGCTAACAGAGAACTCATCACCCTCCCTGCTGCTAAATCATATTCATTACTTTTACTAAACGGTGGTTAAATTCAATTATCTAATAAACAAAGTAAACTTACCTTGGAGTAAATGTAGGTGTGTTTTGTAACTTTCCCCACGTTCAGTTGCTTCTGTGGACGGACACAACTGAACCACAGCCTGCAGATTTCCAGCGTTTGTTTTGGCGCCCAATATAATATCGATTTTTTTTAGCTCCTAATATTGTTTTTTTTTTTAAGGGAAAAAATTTACAGTGGTTACAATGCTGTCAGTATGTCGTAATGGTTACTTAAATGTGGAAAAACAGTAATAATAAACAATAAATAGGTTGTTTTGAAGCAAATAGATTTGACTCAATTTGTGAACATATACAGCAACTTAATTTTTCATCTCTACTTTTAATTTTGATATTAACTGGGTAGAATATCGCAATATATCTTGATATCGTGATAATATTGCATCGTGACTCAAGTATCATGATGCATATCGTATTGCAAGGTCCTTGTCAATACTCGGGATAATTTCCTGTCATGTGACCTGTCATGTTTTAGTCAAGCTTTATCTGTGTTTGTGAACCATTTAAGATTAGATTAGATTAGATAAATTGTACTTTATTCAAGGGGGAAATTCAAATTTAGTGGACTTTAACGTTTGACATGCTCAGTGGATATTCAATAATGTTACCAGCTGTTTTATCATGAAAATGTCGGTGGGAATTCTATGAAAAATCTGTCTTTTTTTTAACTTCTAGATCCCCTCGTTAGTCCAGCAGGTCTTCTGATCTCCTGACAATGGCGGTCTTTGAGGACGCTGACCTCCACGCCTTCGGCCACGAGCTTCCGGCGGTGTTTGACGGTATGAAGCTGGCTGCCGTGGCTGCGTTCCTCTACGTCATCGTCCGCTACCTGAACCTGAAGAGTCCAACGGCGCCACCAGAAATCATCTACCAGGACACGCCGCTCAGCCGCTACCTGCTCAAGTCCTGCCCCATACTGACCACAGAGTGAGTTCCTGGACGCCGCTTTACAGACTTCATCACGAAGGGACAGATGTGTAGCTTCTTTGCTTTAGATCGTTGTTTTTTTACTCGCCGCAGCATCACAGCGGTGCACCGCGGTTGTTAGAAGGTAGAAAATGATGTAAAATCAGTGATCTGTATCCGTTGTTGCTCTTTAACAGAAGTAGATGTGTTTGCAAAAAGCCCCAAATCAGCGTAATTATTGACAGAATCGCAATTAGAAACTAAGGATAAACAATAGTGTCGTGATGAATGAACCGTCACCATCACAGCTGCAGCGTATCGGAGCAGAAAAGCCCGTCTGGCTGCTCCTCAGCGACAGAGAGGAATTTAGTCAGAGACGTCTTCTGGGTGGAAGGTGAGACATCTTCTTTTGTCCTCAAGTTGGAGACCTTCTCTCCGTCTTTGCTCCTCAACGTCTCAACCTTTCATGGGTGCTGCTTTCGTTCATCTCCATCACGGCACCAAACCGCTCTGTGCTGCAGGGCCTGAAATAAGAAACCTAAGTTGATGAGTCAAGAAAACGTAAAAGAATATTTTCTGTAGTTCTGATATAGTTTGCGTCTTCTGTCCCAAATGTTTTCTGATCTGGGGTTTAGAGTCTCTCTGAGCTTCTCCGTGGTGGTTCTTCTCTGGAACGTCCTTGGTGTCACGGTGGCGGTGATGTAACCTGGAGGTTGTGCTCCTCTCCAGGTACGTGCCCCCCCTGCTGTGGGGGAAGAGCGGTCACTTCCAGACGGTGCTGTACGGCAAAATGGGACGCGTCAACACCCCGACACCCCGCGGGATTCGCAGGTTCCTCCCGATGCAGGACGGCGCCACGGCGAGCTTTGACGTGTTCGAGGCTCTGAGGGACCACAGCTCAGGAGGTAAGACAGGAACCGTGGTCTGTCGGAGCAGCCGAGTCCAACCACTAGTCAAACCACTCATGTTGGAGACGACTTTAGAGGCTTTCTTAGAGCTCCAGTTCCAAAAAGAAGTTGAGATGCTGTGGAAAATGCAAATAAAAGCTCAATGCAACAAGTTAGAAACCTTCTAAATATGGGTGCACGATAACTATCGGGTCGATAACTATCGGGCCGATAACAGGAAATTATGACGTCATCCCGATAACTCCGATATCACGACAAATAGCCCGATAACATATATTTCTGTCAACACAGCAGTGTCTCGCTCCCTCTGAGTCTTAAATGACCAACAGTGAATGTTATGTTCAAGTAACGTCGGCATAATCAGAAAAACGATTACTCAGTAAGGAAAATCAAGAATACTCCCTCATGCCAGAAAACAACTCGTTAACTTGGTAATAATTTTAGTAGTTGCTGACTTGAATTGATATTCGCACTATTTCCCCTCATGTTACACATAAAAACAGAAAAAAATAGAAAAGGCTGAAATAACGACTAGCAAACGAGGAAACATCGGAATTTACGTTACACCTTGAATGCAGCATGCATTGTGCTGATCACAACAAACATGGCTGCGCGGAACCTCGTTAAAGTTTCAGAAGAAGATAGTTTGGTGGTTATTTGTGACGAATCCTCCGAGCGAATTCTACGAGGAGGGAAGCACAAGCTTTAATACGTAAAACCTGATCAGCCACCTACAACATAACAATCGCTTCCATGGAGTTTTGAAATAGCGCTAACGGAAACTAATGCTAACATGCGCAATCCAGCAGCAGTCTCTCCTCTCCCTCATTCCTCTCATCTAAAGCTTCCATGAGATTAAAAGATAAAAACTACTGAACCTCATTTACTTTAATTAAAGGTATTAATTTAAATGGAACCACAAGCCAAAATCCTTTAAATGTTATTTTTTTCAGTTAGTAATTCTGATGCATGTATTTCCATCAGTTCAAGGAGCCTTTATTTTTTATATCAGTCAGTAATGAACCTTATTTAAGTTAATGTGAGATATCAAATATGTTTGTTTGATAGCTTTAAGAAAATGTTTGAGAGGCTTGACAATAGTTTTTCATTGGAAAAAATAAATATCTGTTCATATAAAAAGTCAAAACTATTTTTGGTTTTGTTCATAGTATTGATGTAATGATCTTAGGTGTATGTGTGTGTTATTGGTATCGGCCGTTAGGAGCTGAAAGTTATCGGTTATCGGTATCAGTTTTAAAAAACAGTTATCGTGCATCCCTACTTCTAAACACACATATTCACAGTAGAACCTAGAAAACATCTAATATTCAAAATGAGACATTTTACCTTGAGAAACATTAGCTCCTTTTGGATTTGACAGCTTCAGCACATCTCCAAGAACTTAGGAGAGCAGCTGGTGGAGGTTTGGTCCAGGGATGTTGTCCCGTCCCGGTCTTATGGGACTGCAGCTGCTCAACAGTCCTGGCTCTTCTCATGATGCTCCAGATGTTTTCAACTGGTGAAAAGGTCTGGACTGCAGTCGGACCAGTTCAGCAGCTGGACTCTTCTCCTGTGAAGCCAAGCTGCTGCGATGATCCAGTATGTGTTTCAGCATCGTCTCTCTGAAATATGAAAGGTCTTACCTGAAAGACACCTGACCCCACAGGGCGGTTTTTATTTTGTCTCAGTCCACTTCAGATGAGCTTTGGTGCGTTTGTGGGTCATGTTCACAGATATCTCCTTCCCTGTGTGTTGGAGCTTTGACCCGTACTCGTTAAAGGCTCCACGTCTGGGTCGAGTCCTGGTTCGAGTCCTGGTTCGACTCGGCCCAGAAGACACTAGCATGGTGATTTTTCATCTGCCTGAGGACCTGATGATCACAGGGATCCGGTCCTGGTCTCTGGCGCACAGAGATTCCTCCACATTCTCAGAGTTTGTTGATGATGTAATCGGGGAACATTGTTCTGAATAAGTTTCACTACTTTCAGAACATTTGTTTTCTCAGATTAATGGACTTGAGTTCATCTTTCCCTCTGAGATGCTCTCTTCCTGTCTCTAAATGTTCCCCCTGGTGTCTCTGTCCCTGGTTGTCCGTGTCCCTGCTTCACTGAGAGCAGCTGAATGTCCTCTGCTGGTTTGGACCTGGAGACCATCAGCTTCAGGAACGAACAAACAGAAACGGCTCTAATGAAATCCTCGGAGGAGCATCGCGCCGCGCATTACAGCAGCCAATTAGATCAGCAGAAACACAGCGTCTCTGTCCACGCTCACTCGTGACTCCAGCTAGTGTTGTGGCGCACGCATTCCTACTTATTTTTTGTCTTTGTTTTCATGTCAGATGACGTTACCATGGTAATCTGCCCTGGGATCGGTAACCATAGCGAGAAGAACTATATCCGGACCTTTGTGGATCACTCCCAGCGGCAGGGTTACCGCTGCGCGGTCCTCAACCACCTGGGAGCCCTGCCGAACGTGGAGCTCACCTCTCCGCGCATGTTCACCTACGGTAACGAGGGAACGCCGCAGTGTTGATGTGACTCAGAGGCTTTTAGACGGCTGAACTGCGGTCTGCTGATCCCGGACGAACACCAGAACGTTGACAGCTGACCACACCCTCATTACAGGTTGCACCTGGGAGTTTGAGGCCATGGTCGGCTACGTCAAACGCACTTTTCCCCAGACGCTCCTGGTGGTGGTGGGCTTCAGTCTGGGGGGCAACATCGTCTGCAAGTTCCTGGGAGAAAACCAGTCCAACCAGGCCCGAGTCCTGTGCTGCATCAGCGTCTGTCAGGGCTACAGCGTCCTCAGGTTGGTGGACTCGACCCGCTGCATGTGTCGTCGCGGCAGCCCTCGTCTTGTCTCACGTGCTTGTGTGTGTTCAGGGCCCAGGAAACGTTCCTGCAGTGGGACCAGTGTCGGAGGCTCTACAACTTCGTCCTGGCCAACAACATGAAGAAGCTCATCCTGGCTCACAGGTGGAGGAACGCAACACTCAGAGATTAACAGTCACACATCTGCTGGACAGGCGGGAGGGACTGTGTGTGTGTGTGTGTGTGCGTGTGTGTGTGTGGCCCAGCTCTCCCTTATAAAAGAGATAGTTGATCTCAGTAGGAATAACCTGGTTAAATTAAGGTTCATAATAAATAAGTTAATAACATGATTTGATAACTCTTTCTGGATTGAAGTGCAGCAGCAACTGCTTCTTCACAACCACTGCTGATGTCTTTCCCTCTTGGCATTGTGTTGACACACACCTGAATGCTCCAGACCAGCAGACTGCTGAAACATCTGCTGCTCTCGAGGTCTTGACACCTGCTGATGATCAGATCATCACTGATGGTGATCAGATCATCACTGATGGTGATCAAATCATCACTGATGGTGATCAAATCATCAGATCAGGTGATCAGATAATCACTGATGGTGATCAGATCATCACTGATGGTGATCAGATCATCACTGATGGTGATCAAATCATCACTGATGGTGATCAAATCATCAGATCAGGTGATCAGATAATCACTGATGGTGATCAGATCATCACTGATGGTGATCAAATCATCACTGATGGTGATCAAATCATCAGATCAGGTGATCAGATCATCACTGATGGTGATCAAATCATCACTGATGGTGATCTGATCATCAGATCAGGTGATCAGATCATCACTGATGGTGATCAGATCATCACTGATGGTGATCAGATCATCACTGATGGTGATCAAATCATCACTGATGGTGATCAAATCATCAGATCAGGTGATCAGATCATCCCTGATGGTGATCAAATCATCAGATCAGGTGATCATCTGATGGTGATCATCAGATCATGATCAGGTGATCAGATCATCACATGATCACTGATGGTGATCAATCATCAGATCAGTGATCAGATCATCACTGATTGTGATCATCACTGATCATCATCAGATGATCAGATCATCTCTGATGGTGATCAAATCATCAGATCATCAGATCATCTGATGGTGATCAAATCATCATGATCATGATCAGATCATCACTGATGGTGATCAATCATCACTGATGGTGATCAGATCAGGTGATCAGATAATCATGGGTCAGATCACTGATGGTGATCATCATCATCTGATGGTGATCAGATCATCATGGGATCAGATCATGATCAGATCATCAGATGTGATCAGATCATCACATGGTGATCAGATCATCACTGATGGTGATCAGATCATCACTGATGGTGATCAAATCATCACTGATGGTGATCAAATCATCAGATCAGGTGATCAGATCATCCCTGATGGTGATCAAATCATCAGATCAGGTGATCAGATCATCACTGATGGTGATCAGATCATCACTGATGGTGATCAAATCATCAGATCAGGTGATGATCATCACTGATGGTGATCAGATCATCACTGATGGTGATCAAATCATCAGATCAGGTGATCAGATCATCACTGATGGTAATCAAATCATTAGATCAGGTGATCAGATCATCACTGATGATGATCAGTTCTTCAGCGATATTGTGATCAGATCATCACTGATGTTGATCAGATCATCAGTGATGGTGATGATGGTGATCAAATCATAGGTAATGGTGATCTGATCATCACTGATGGTGATCAGGTCAGTGATGATCAGATCAGGTGATGAGATCATCACTGATGGTGAGCTGATCATCACTGATGGTCATCAGGTCAGTGATGATCAGATCAGGTGATGAGATCATCACTGATGGTGATCAGATCAGGTGATGAGATCATCACTAATGGTGATCAGATGGGCGGGGCTCTCCAACCCAACGAGGGCTCGTCCCGGTGCCCTCACTCATCTGCATGCTGATGTTTTAACAGGGGCAGCTTTTCCAGCATGACCACCAGCAACGTCGGTGACGGAGACCTGAACAAACTCTACGCGGCCACGTCTCTGATGCAGATCGACGATGACATCATGAGGTGAAGTGTTGGTGGACTCTGATTGGTCAGACTCCAGGAGGATGCTCCAGAGTCACTGATGCTCTTGACACTGTCTCGGCTGCAGGAAGTTCCACCGCTACAGCTCCCTGAGGGAGTACTACGAGAAGGAGAGCTGCGTTCACTACATCCACCAGGTCTGTGACGACGGTCAGGCGTGATGATCTGTAATATTACCACTGATGTCATTTAGGCCGGGATCACTCCAGGAGACACTGGTCCTCCTCCATGATGGTGATCCCTCCGAGTAGATGTCTGAATGATGATGGACAGTACGAACTGGATATATTTCACGTTCTTCTCATCATCTTCACTTAATTTGTTAATTTACTTGCATTTTTTCATTCCAAGCCACCAACATATTCCAAAAACGTTGACTCAGTGAAACTTTTACCACTTTGTAATGTTGCAGTTTCCTTCTCACCACAGCTGAAAGATGCTTTTGTGCTTTAAAGCTTCGTCCTCTACAGTTGACCAGTCCAGTATCTGGACCCTCGTCTTCCTCAGTCGTGTCTTTCTAACGGTCCAGGATGTGGTTTTTCTTTGCCTCATTGACAAACTTGTGGTCGTCCTGGAGCAGATGTTGTTCCTTTCTGCATTAATGCCGCCATCACTGAAGTAGAAATCAGTCCACTCAAACCCACGTCTTCCCAAACCGCTCAGGGGACTGTTGTCTGTCTCCACGCCTGTGATCTCCAGCTTCTGTTAGGGTGAGCAGATTAAGCCCCGCCTCTTTAGTCGCCACAGAGCATTTATGTTCCCTCTGCAGCTCCAGAAACCACCAAGCATCGTTGGCGACGCCCTGAAGGATGAACCGCTGTGGTGGTTGGGTTTCACCATCCTCCCTCAACGCTGAGGTTTCTGGTTCAGCAGCAGGTGAAGAGCCACCCCACTGTTTTTAGAGCGCTGAGACCACCTCAGACTACCTTAGACCACTTCAGACTAGTGCTGGGCAAAATGGAAAAAATCATATATCACGATGGACTATTTTATTTCACGATAATGATATATATCACGATATACCATAATAAAGTATATTTTCAGTTATTCTCTGAAAAGTTTGACAAAAATTTCATTGCTTACTTTTCAACTTTATTTTGAAAGGACATTTAGCTGAACTGTCACAAACATACATTTTAGTGCAGCAAAAACAGGTAGGTACAGAGGTACAGTAGCTTTCACATTTTTTTAAAGTGCACAACAGTTTCTGAGAGGAAAAACACATTTTTGCACTGAAGTTCAGCTATAAAAAAATAATCACAAATTATTTTTCAACTTTCTGAAATCTGTAACCTTGTAGTGCAAAGTTTGCAAACCAATATAAAGTGTCTAAAGTAAACATCAGGGTTGAAGAGAACTCTGTTTAAGGCATTAACCATGAATAAAAGTGCAAACATAAAAGGCTACTTTGTAGAAGTAGATATGATTCTATCAAATTTATAGTTGCAGGTTATTTAATTACATATTTGCTGTAATAATTGATAAAATTAGGTTAGAAACGATAGAAGAGAAAGTGTGTATCACTTTTCTATCGTCCCCACGATATGTATCGTCATATCGCCCAGCAGTACTACCGGGGCAGCCCACCATGATCATCTCTAACTGGTTTCTGGATCAATGAGTCCACTGTCCTCCACAGTCACCAGATCTCAGTCCAGTAGAGCAGCTCTGGGATGTTGGTGGGACAGGAGGTTCTCATCATGGATGAGCAGCAGCTCAGAACCTCCAACACCCGGTTGGACCTATGACACCAAGGATGAAGGCAGTTCTGGAGGAGAAAGGAGGTCCAACCTGCTACTGGAGCTGATGAAGTGTTTGGTGATTGTCCTCCAGAAACCATCAGGTGCTGAGTATCTTCTCTGGAGATGTCGAGCCTGCTAATGAAGCCGTCTCAGCTCTGGTTTGTTTCAGGACCATGTTCTCTGAAATTTGAAGGCCTGCTTCAGCTGGATCTGGACCAGATGACTGGCTTCACCCATGACCGCTCTCAATCTTTGGTCTTAATTAACTATGAGTTTAATGAAGAAACCTCTGTGTGTTTTGGACTCTGAGGGGATGAGTGACTGTTGCATTCAGTTCAGATGGTTGTGGTGAAGGAGGAGAAACATGGACGTCTCTGCAGCTTTTGAGGAACGTTTCTGTTGACAGTTTAACATCCTATCAGCTCTTTGCTGCCACTGAATCAGCCAGCGTCAACGTTTTTGAAATGTGTTGCAGAAATACAACAAAAAATGGATTGACAGGAAAAAAAACACCAAGTAGGATGTTTTAATGAAAATGAATAAAAGTCAAGCTGCGTTATTTTCCTGTTTGCGTTTTCTACGTCCGTCTGAAGTGACGGTGGATGACACTGATGCGCCGCTGTCCCTCCAGGTCTCCGTTCCCTCTCCTCCTGGTGAACTCGTTGGACGACCCGCTGGTCCATCAGTCACTTCTGGACGTTCCACGCACGCTCGCAGGTTTGTGCTCGACTCCCAAGATGCACCTCTGCGGTGCGGCAGAGCAGGGACTTTAATCTCAGCGTTTAACAGAAATAAAAGAAAGAAGACAGGAAGTGCAGGCTGGTTTAGGTTTAGGTTGACCCTCTGCTTTATTTATTTTTGTTATTATACTTGATTAAACTGAAACCGACACCTGAAAAGTCTGGAGCATCATGGAAGATATTGATTGGATGATATCAGAGACACTGGTCCAGGACCAGTATCAGAAGCGGTGAAATCCATCGATCAGATTTAGGAAAAATGTTCTTGAGTTCTAATATTTTCTATAAAGAGACACATGATCTTTCTCCAACTTCAGCTGGATGGTGTTCTCAGGTCTTTCTCCTCCAGATGTAACGATGGTCATCATGTCCAAACAGTTCAGTTTTAGTTCCATCAGACGAGGACATGTCTCCAGAAATGAAGCTCTTTGTCCCTGTGAGCGTCTCCAAACTGTAATCTGTCTCTGTTCTGTCTCTTCTGGAGTAATGTCTTCTTCCTGGCTGAGTGGTCCTTCAGTCCATGTTGGTCCAGAACTGGTTTCTCTGACCAGCTGTTCAGCTTCTGTTCTGGGCTTGATCCAGGTTCATCTCTGGGACTCAGAACCGTCTCCTTCCTGAGGACTATGATGGTGGACGTTCCCATGGTGGTTCTACTGGTGGAGAACTGTTGGAGCAGATGAACGTGGCTCCTTCAGACATCTGGAAACTGGACCAGGATGAACCAGACTGGTGGAGGTTCACAGTTCTCTTCCTGATATCTTGGCTGATTTCTTAGGAGGGTGTCATTGAACCTACTGAGTGAATAATGTTTCTAGTCCTCTTAAGTTGAGGGTAGAAGGTTCATTTGGAGGCCTCAGATGTCAGAATCAGCATCAGTGATCTGGAGATTTGATTGGAACTAAAAACGAGGTTCCTGCTTCTCTAACATCAACACCTCTGGTACACCTGTCGCTGCATTAGTCGATAAGTTTCTCCGACAACAGTGAGACTCCAACCGTCCGCTGGCACTGACTCAGCTGGACTGGAGCGAATGCACGTGTCGTCCTTCAGCTGGAGGCTCCATCTGGGCTGTTGATGATGAAGTCTTGCAGCGGAGATCACCTGAGACAGTCTTGTTGAATTTTTCATGGCCAGGTGATCCACCTGGGCTGCTGGGTTTTATATATATACCGTCTCCAGCCCAGCGAGTGTGTGAGGGCTTTCTTGGCCAACGCGTGGTTCCTTATCATCAATTATTCACGTTCTTTCAGCTGAATTCAGTAATCACTTAACCTCTAGTAAAGAGGAAGCTCTGTCAGAGACCAGTGGGTGACGGTTTTATTTACAGTCGTGCAGAATTTATCACCCTCTTCGTCGTAATTTAAGACAAACTACAACTATAACTTCTTCCCCTTATTTTTCTTCACAAAGGTGAAGCCAAAAGGAAAAACCTCTAAATATGCTGTTCTCCCCTCACTCGTGAAAAAGACCTCCAGAGTCTTGAACTCCTCCACCGGAGGCAGCAGTGAACCGCTCCAGGGACAGAGAGCTTGGAGATCAGCGGTCGATGACACCAGCTGGACCAGTTCATGGGCTGAAAGCAGAGATGTAGTCCTGAGATCACCAGACTGGACCCCCTCTGCCCCATTAAAGGTTATAAACAGAATCAGTGACGACAGGCAGCATTGAATGGCCTGGAGCAGTGGATTCAGGATCCACGTACACCTGTGGACCAGTGGACCAGTGGGGCGAACTCCCGTACCCCCTCCAGAGTCCTAGCGAGGGTACAGAGCTGGTCCAGAGTCCTAATGAGGTTACAGAGCTGGTCCAGGCTTCTAGTGAGTTTACAGAGCTGGTCCAGGGTTCTAGTGAGTTTACAGAGCTGGTCCAGGGTTCTAGTGATGTTACAGAGCTGGTCCAGGGTTCTAGTGAGTTTACAGAGCTGGTCCAGAGTTCTAGTGAGTTTTAGCGGTCCAGGGTCCTAGTGAGCTTACAGAGCTGGTCCAGAGTTTACCGAGTTGGTCCAGGGTTCTAGTGAGGTTACAGAGCTGGTCCAGGGTTCTAGTGAATTTACAGAGCTGGTCCAGGGTTCTAGTGAGTTTACAGAGCTGGTCCAGGGTCCTAGTGAGCTTACAGAGCTGGTCCAGAGTTTACCGAGTTGGTCCAGGGTTCTAGTGAGTTTACAGAGCTGGTCCAGGGTTCTAGTGAGTTTACAGAGCTGGTCCAGGGTTCTAGTGAGTTTACAGAGCTGGTCCAGGGTCCTAGTGAGCTTACAGAGCTGGTCCAGAGTTTACCGAGTTGGTCCAGGGTTCTAGTGAGTTTACAGAGCTGGTCCAGGGTCCTAGTGAGCTTACAGAGCTGGTCCAGAGTTTACCGAGTTGGTCCAGGGTTCTAGTGAGTTTACAGAGCTGGTCCAGGGTTCTAGTGAGTTTACAGAGCTGGTCCAGAGTTCTAGTGAGGTTACAGAGCTGGTCCAGAGTTTACAGAGCTGGTCCAGGGTCCTAGTGAGTTTACAGAGCTGGTCCAGAGTTTACCGAGTTGGTCCAGGGTTCTAGTGAGTTTACAGAGCTGGTCCAGGGTCCTAGTGAGTTTACAGAGCTGGTCCAGGGTCCTAGTGAGCTTACAGAGCTGGTCCAGAGTTTACCGAGTTGGTCCAGGGTTCTAGTGAGTTTACAGAGCTGGTCCAGAGTTTACCGAGTTGGTCCAGGGTTCTAGTGAGTTTACAGAGCTGGTCCGGGGTTCTAGTGAGTTTACAGACCTGGTCCAGAGTTCTAGTGAGGTTACAGACCTGGTCCAGGGTTCTAGTGAGGTTACAGACCTGGTCCAGAGTTCTAGTGAGGTTACAGAGCTGGTCCAGAGTTTACAGAGCTGGTCCAGGGTTCTAGTGAGGTTACAGAGCTGGTCCAGAGTTTACAGACCTGGTCCAGAGTTCTAGTGAGGTTACAGAGCTGGTCCGAGTTTAGAGCTGGTCCAGGGTCCTAGTGAGTTTACAGAGCTGGTCCAGAGTTTACAGAGCTGGTCCAGAGTTTACAGAGCTGGTCCAGAGTTTACAGAGCTGGTCCAGGGTCCTAGTGAGTTTACAGAGCTGGTCCAGAGTTTTACAGAGATGGTCCAGAGTTACAGAGGTCCAGTCCTAGTGAGTTTACAGGGTCCAGAGTTTACAGAGCTGGTCCAGGGTCCTAGTGAGTTTACAGAGCTGGTCCAGAGTTCTAGTGAGGTTTACAGAGCTGGTCCAGAGTTTACAGAGCTGGTCCAGGGTCCTAGTGAGTTTACAGAGCTGGTCCAGGGTCCTAGTGAGTTTACAGAGCTGGTCCAGAGTTTCTAGTGAGAGTTTACAGAGCTGGTCCAGAGTTTACAGAGCTGGTCCAGAGTTCTAGTGAGTTTACAGAGCTGGTCCAGGGTCCTAGTGAGTTTACAGAGCTGGTCCAGGGTCCTAGTGAGTTTACAGAGCTGGTCCAGAGTTTACAGACCTGGTCCAGAGTTTACAGACCTGGTCCAGAGTTCTAGTGAGTTTACAGAGCTGGTCCAGAGTTTACAGAGCTGGTCCAGGGTCCTAGTGAGCTTACAGAGCTGGTCCAGAGTTTACAGAGCTGGTCCAGGGTCCTAGTGAGCTTACAGAGCTGGTCCAGAGTTCTAGTGAAGTTACAGAGCTGGTCCAGAGTTTACAGAGCTGGTCCAGGGTTCTAGTGAGTTTACAGAGCTGGTCCAGGGTCCTAGTGAGCTTACAGAGCTGGTCCAGAGTTCTAGTGAAGTTACAGAGCTGGTCCAGAGTTTACAGAGCTGGTCCAGGGTTCTAGTGAGTTTACAGAGCTGGTCCAGGGTCCTAGTGAGTTTACAGAGCTGGTCCAGTGTTTACAGAGCTGGTCCAGAGTTTACAGACCTGGTCCAGAGTTCTAGTGAGTTTACAGAGCTGGTCCAGAGTTTACAGAGCTGGTCCAGGGTCCTAGTGAGCTTACAGAGCTGGTCCAGAGTTCTAGTGAGGTTACAGAGCTGGTCCAGAGTTTACAGAGCTGGTCCAGGGTTCTAGTGAGTTTACAGAGCTGGTCCAGGGTCCTAGTGAGTTTACAGAGCTGGTCCAGAGTTCTAGTGAAGTTACAGAGCTGGTCCAGGGTCCTAGTGAGTTTACAGAGCTGGTCCAGGGTCCTAGTGAGTTTACAGAGCTGGTCCAGGGTCCTAGTGAGTTTACAGAGCTGGTCCAGAGTTTACCGAGTTGGTCCAGGGTCCTAGTGAGTTTACAGAGCTGGTCCAGGGTCCTAGTGAGGTTACAGAGCTGGTCCAGGGTTCTAGTGAGGTTACAGAGCTGGTCCAGGGTCCTAGTGAGGTTACAGAGCTGGTCCAGGGTTCTAGTGAGGTTACAGAGCTGGTCCAGAGTTTACAGAGCTGGTCCAGAGTTTACAGAGCTGGTCCAGGGTTCTAGTGAGTTTACAGAGCTGGTCCAGGGTCCTAGTGAGTTTACAGAGCTGGTCCAGGGTCCTAGTGAGTTTACAGAGCTGGTCCAGAGTTTACCGAGTTGGTCCAGGGTCCTAGTGAGTTTACAGAGCTGGTCCAGGGTTCTAGTGAGGTTACAGAGCTGGTCCAGGGTCCTAGTGAGGTTACAGAGCTGGTCCAGGGTCCTAGTGAGGTTACAGAGCTGGTCCAGGGTTCTAGTGAGGTTACAGAGCTGGTCCAGGGTTCTAGTGAGGTTACAGAGCTGGTCCAGGGTTCTAGTGAGGTTACAGAGCTGGTCCAGGGTCTAGTGAGGTTACAGAGCTGGTCCAGGGAGTTTACAGAGCTGGTCCAGGGTTCTAGTGAGGTTACAGAGCTGGTCAGCTGGTCCAGGGTTCTAGTGAGTTTACAGAGCTGGTCCAGGGTCCTAGTGAGTTTACAGAGCTGGTCCAGGGTTCTAGTGAGTTTACAGAGCTGGTCCAGGGTTCTAGTGAGTTTACAGAGCTAGTCCAGGGTCCCACGACCAGGACAGAAGCCACATGGCGCCTCCTGGTTCTGAGGTTGGACAGTCCTGGATGTTGCTCTTGGGAGGTGTTTCAGGCCCCGAGACACACCCAGGACCCATATTGTGCTTCCAGAAAACACTTCGTGACCTTTCCAGAGGTCCTGAAGGAGGCGTTGAGGCTGCTGCCCCGACGACCCGAACCCAGATGAGTGGAGCTGTTTCCAAATCAATGTGCAGCAACAGCTGCTTCTGAGATCATTGCTGATCTCTTTCCCTCTTGGCATTGTGTTAGCACACACCTAACTGTTCCAGACCAGCGGCTGTGCACCAGTCTTGTGCGAACATGTGACACAGATTTCACCCTGCGGTCCGTTCATGGACCTGGACCCCCACAGTTCTTAGTGGTTGGAGGATTTAAGGCTCAGTTGGGACCAGAGCATGTGAGCGGAGCGGAGCGTGAGCGAGCGAGGAGCGGAGCGGACGAATTTTGAAAGGAGCGCAGAGCGGGAGTTTTTTTTCTAGGATGATTCGGGTGGAGCGGGGCGTCATCCCGCTCCAGTTTCGCTCCCTTACCGCTCATATCACGGTCTTCAAGTATAACAATAGGAGGAGAACAGTGAATGAAAAATAGTTTCGGGAAAGGTTAATAACAAACAAAAGTGTATTAAACCAGCTAATTCCGTTTTCTTATTTTTTCTTGTCAGTAAATATCTATTTTTTGGACTTTAAAACGGCTGTCGGCTCTGCGGGCCGGGCATACACTGTGTGACTGTTGGCTCGTTTTGAGCCGATTTTCCAGTCGTGCGAGTATTTTTTGGATCGGGCCGAATTTCGACCCTATCATGGGTTGTGCTTCGTGCAGTATACGTGGGGTAACGACGAGAGATCAACACCTCCCGACGAGCTCCCGATCACATGTCGTGTGCTCGCAAGGAAATCAAACTTGTTTGAAATCCTGGTCGCTCCTCGTGAAGGTATCGCACAGTAGAAGCAGTAGGTGCGTTTGAGATGAACCGCGCCTCGCCTGGCGAGTAGACGAGATCAGGCGGCCGCAGCAGGAGGTGGAGACAAAAAGCTGCAGTCAAGTCGGACAGTTTCCAGCATACAGGAGGAGACACTTACTTTAGATCACCTGTATGTTAGTTTGCAGACCACGTTCTTAGATAAAGTGTCCTCGATCGCTGATTGAAGTTAAAATAAAAGTGATCCTCCTGTTGATGAAACGTGTTCTTATCTGCATTGTGCGCCGCCCGCCAGTGATCGATTCTGCGCAGGCCTGGCTCATTTCGAACGCACCCTTAGGTGCGTTATGAACGTATAATGTAGCAGTCAAGTCGCATCAGAGCATCGGGCCGTACAGTGTGAGAGCATTACTCGTGGACTGCGAACTTCTGAACTCAGCGATCTAGTCGTGCAGTTTGAGATAGGGCTGAATCAAACGATTTAAAATATCGCACAGTGTATGCCCGGGGTAAACATGTACATTTTATATGCATGCAAACATTTTTGGAGCGGAGCGCGGAGCGCGGAGCGGAGCGGGGTGCAGTGTTACTGGAGCGCTGAGCGGTTATGGGTGGAGCGGCGTTTTGCGACTTTGAGGGAAGAGCGGAGCGGTGACAACCTTTGTGAGCGAGGAGCGGAAATTATCGCCGCTCCACTCCGCTCACATGCTCTGGTTGGGACAAAGTCCTGCAGGTTAAAGTTCTCCTGGTTTCTTCTCTGGACCGAAGCTCGTTTCAATGGGCTGAAGTAAACTGGAAAACTGCTGAGCTTAATCAGACCAGAATTGGACAACGTTCCTCTTCTGAAACTTCCATCAGCTCGTGTTTTTGGACTGTTGATGAAGAGGAGGAGATGCTCCTCTGCCGCCGTGAGCCAGTGATAGTTGTCTGCTACGTTTAAAATGATTGTGTCTTCTGGAAGCTTCCACATCTGTCTGCTCGTTTCTGTGTTTCAGAGAAGATGCCCAACGTGATCTTTGTCCAGACGCAGCACGGAGGCCACATGGGCTTCTTCGAGGGAGCCGTGCTGCTGCCGCAGCCCCTCACCTGGATGGACAAGGTGATCGTGGAGTTCGCCGACGCCGTCTGCCTCTGGGAGAAGAAGCAGCTGCTGGCGGAGCGACCGGCCAGGCGAGAGGAGGAGAACCGCAGCCGGCAAAACGCAGACAGGGTCGTGCTCCGTCGGTGACGCACACCTGCGTGGGAACACGCAGGGACGGGCGACGCCAGCAGGTGCGTCTCTGCTACGGCGCTGACGGCTCCGCAGACCAGGAGTTCTGAGAAATCCAGATGGGTTGGATGATGTTCACCGTGACTCCACCCTGAGAGGGAGGTGGACTTCACCTGGTCCCACACAATCTTCCCACGCCTCAACCCGCCTCAAATCAGTGATTAATCAGCCTCAACCCGCCTCAGATCAGTGATTAATCAGCCTCAACCCGCCTCAAATCAGTGATTAATCAGCCTCAACCCGCCTCAGATCAGTGATTAATCAGCCTCAACCCGCCTCAAATCAGTAATAAATCAGCCTCAACCCGCCTCAAATCATTAATAAATCAGCCTCAACCCGCCTCAGATCAGTGATTGATCAGCCTCAACCCGCCTGAGATCAGTGATTGATCAGCCTCAACCCGCCTCAAATCAGTGATTAATCAGCCTCAACCCGCCTCAGATCAGTGATTAATCAGCCGCAACCCGCTTCAGATCAGTGATTAATCAGCCTCAACCCGCCTCAGATCAGTGATTAATCAGCCTCAACCTGCCTCAGATCAGTGATTAATCAGCCTCAACCCACCTCATATCAGTGATTAATCAGCCTCAACCCGCCTCAAATCAGTGATTAAACAGCCTCAACTCACCTCAAATGAGTGATTAATCAGCCTCAACCCGCCACAGATCAGTGATTAATCATCAGCCTCACCCTGCCTCAAATCAGTGATTAATCAGCCTCAACTTGCCTCAGATCAGTGATTAGTCATCAGCCTCAACCCGCCTCAAATCAGTGATTAATCAGCCTCAACCCGCCTCAGATCAGGGATTAGTCATCAGCCTCAACCCACCACAGATCAGTGATTAATCATCAGCCTCAACCCGCCTCAAATCAGTGATTAATCAGCCTCAACTCGCCTCAAATCAGTGATTAATCAGCCTCAACCCGCCTCAAATCAGTGATTAATCAGCCTCAACCCGCCACAGATCAGTGATTTTTCGGCCTCAACCCGCCTCAAATCAGTGATTAATCAGCCTCAACCCGCCACAGATCAGTGATTAATCAGCTTCAACCCACCACAGATCAGTGATTAATCACCAGCCTCAACCTGCCTCAAATCAGTGATTAATCATCAGCCTCAACCCGCCTCAAATCAGTGATTAATCAGCCTCAACTCGCCTCAAATCAGTGATTAATCAGCCTCAACCCGTCTCAAATCAGTGATTAATCAGCCTCAACTCGCCTCAAATCAGTGATTAATCAGCCTCAACCTGCCTCAAATCAGTGATTAATCAGCCTCAACTCGCCTCAGATCAGTGATTAGTCATCAGCCTCAACCCGCCTCAGATCAATGATTAATCAGCCTTAACCCGCCTCAAATGAGTGATTAATCAGCCTCAACCCGCCTCAGATCAGTGATTAATCAGCCTCAACCCGCCACAGATCAGTGATTTTTCAGCCTCAACCCGCCTCAAATCAGTGATTAATCAGCCTCAACTCGCCTCAAATCAGTGATTAATCAGCCTCAACCCGCCTCAAATCAGTGATTAATCAGCCTCAACTCACCTCAGATCAGTGATTAGTAATCAGCCTCAACTCGCCTCAAATCAGTGATTAATCAGCCTCAACCCGCCTCAAATGAGTGATTAATCAGCCTCAACCCGCCTCAGATCAGTGATTAGTAATCAGCCTCAACTCGCCTCAAATCAGTGATTAATCAGCCTCAACCCGCCTCAAATGAGTGATTAATCAGCCTCAACTCGCCTCAGATCAGTGATTAGTAATCAGCCTCAACTCGCCTCAAATCAGTGATTAATCAGCCTCAACCCGCCTCAAATCAGTGATTAATCAGCCTCAACTCGCCTCAGATCAGTGATTTGTAATCAGCCTCAACTCGCCTCAAATCAGTGATTAATCAGCCTCAACCCGCCTCAAATGAGTGATTAATCAGCCTCAACCCGCCTCAGATCAGTGATTAATCAGCCTCAACCCGCCTCAGATCAGTGATTAATCAGCCTCAACCCGCCTCAAATCAGTGATTAATCAAGGATTCCTACCGCAGCTTTGACGCAGCTATGTAATGCACAGCAGCTACAAAACAAATGGGTCAAAAGAAGAAAGAGCAGAAGTTCCTCCTCTGGACCAGAGGATCCAGAGCAGCAGATGTCAGTTTTTGATGCATCTCTGGTAGATGTTAAACTAGTTTACACTGGTCACTTCCAGCTTCTGTTACGGTTGTTTTCACTAAATTCCTTCATATGGTTTAAATGTACGAGGATGATGTCGGTGAACACAGTTTAGATGTGGAGCCGGACCGGTTCTAGGGGCCCCCAGGACTGTCTGGGACCCCCCTGTAAAAACCTGAAGGTGATGCTTCAGTCTGTTACGCAAGAAGGAAGAAGGTTAGATTTATGAATCTGAGTTTTAAATTCACTGGTAACCGGACCAACGTCAACGTTCTGGCTTTAAACCTCACAATTTAAAAGAGACTTAAGATTTTTTTTCTTTTTTCAATCTTGCTACTTTAGACCTAATTTCTGGGTTCAAAAGCTTACAAATCTGAAAAAAGCACCAATATTTCAGGAATTTTGAATGCAGGAAGTTGCAAATTTAGAAGAAAAAAAAATCATAAAAAAGCCTTTCCGAACTCAAATGTAAAAAAAGACAAAAATTCAGATTTATGAACCCATTTCATAAAATATTTACAACTCTTGGAATTTTGACTGTCTAAACTTGTACATTTGGAGAAAAATACTCACTCAAGAAAATAAACTTTAAAAGAAAAAAGCTCAGAAACTTTAATTAGATTCTAATTTGAAAAGAAAAGACAGAAACTCAGATTTTATCAGGGTTTTTCTTATGAAACTGACCCTGTTGGCCCCTGGTGACCCCTGATGGGAACCATGAAGGTTTTTCTTTTTTTTTTTTTTTTTTTTTAAATTAAACTGTATGAGCACTTTATAGGGACCTGTTTTGAAAGAACTTTTCCAGAACATCCTCTGGAAAGACCTTCAGACGACGCTGCGACTCGAGCAGCTCCAGGTCACATGGCTGGAGTTTAATACGTTAAAGATAAATTAATGTAAAACTGCAGCATCTCCTGCTGCGGACCAGAAAAGAGGAGGATGAAGGACTTCTGTTCCCGGTTCCTGTTGATGACTGTGGGCCTCGTGCACTGTCTTGTTTAAGAATATCTATGCGCTGCTTTGACAGTAATCTGTTTGTGTGTTTCTCACTGATCAACTGTCTAATCAGCTCAAATGCAGCCTGTCGCATCTTCAGCACTGCATCTATGTGCAATACTGTTTTGCCTGCACTTTATTGGGTTTTGACCCGTTAACGCTGCGCGTCGTCGTATAATTGTAACATTTTTAATCTGATTAATGCTCAGATGGACCGAGTGAATCCATGAATAAAGGTTTTCATCAGCAGTGTCTGTGTTTTCACACCAGCCAGTGATTCGATCAGCCACGACCTTCTGTTGGAGAGTTGAAAGTGTTACCTGGATCACAGGAACCACATGAGCTTTAACTCATCTTTTTCTGGCAGATTCTGGTTTGTTTCCTCATTCGCCGGTCGGTCACGGTGTCCCACAGGGCTCCATTTTTGGGCCGACACCTTTCATGTTACGCATTCGTGGCGTTTCTCTGCGGATGATACTCTGATTTACCTCCAAGAAGTTAGATGAGAACAGTCAGTTAGCTGAACTAAAAACTGACTTACAACCACAATCAGATCTGGACGTCCGCTGGACTCCTGAGAAACAAATAGCCCAACCAGGTCCTAACTCTGGATGACAGTTCTCTGGAGTCATTAAAGGAGTCAGTAAAGACGTCCCCTAAACCGGGTCTGCCATCCTTGGCCTGGTTCTGGTCTGGTTCTCCATGATCGCCTCTTGCTTGCTCAGGATCTGTTGGATCCCTTTATTAAAAAGCTCGTCTTCCTTTATGATTGGGTGTGATAGGTGGACTGAACTGGACGGTTTGACTGCGTGAAGAGCTTCCAGGCACCTGCAGATCAATTAAAAAACACCAAAACAACTTGTGCTTACATGCAGTTTATTGTACATTTCTGGACATTTGTTATTGGTGCAGCGAGGAGGCGCAGGTGGGGGACACCTGAAGGTAAAACAGTCACATAGAAGAGAGAGTTTGTTGGAACATCTGGATTGGAAACGGAGACCGGCCAGTTAAACCAGCTCTGGTGGTTCTCCTCAGTCCAGATGAAGCAGGTTCTACACAGCAGATGTGGATCTTCAGATTAAAGACCACCTGCAGGGGGCAGCAACTGGTTCCACTGGTTTGTTGTGAAACAACTGACAGGATCCAGACTTTGGTCTAAACTGACAGAAAACATCGAGTTTTCAAAGCTCAAGCCATTGCTGAGATATGGAAGAGTGCAGTTCATCAGATGACCACTGGGGGCGTAATGATCCATCGATCTATGTTGTTACATTGGTTTAATGATGATTGATCATCAGTGCGTGTCGTCCTCATCATTGCATGTGATCAACGAGCCTTTGAAATCTGTTTTATTAAAGAAAAAAATATATATTTGAACCCAGAAATAGAAATGTGAAAAGATACTTTAGTTTCTAACTGCAGTTTGACATGAAGGAAAGCGGTTGTATTCATCACATCGTCTCATATTGATCACGAAACTCCTGAATGAGGTTGAATCAAAATCATATCCTGGTTGACTTTTTCACGTCAAACATCAAATCATTATCCAGTTAAATGATGTAATAAAAGGAGTCCTAATCAAATTTGTGATTTACACAGCTGATAGATGGATGTTGTAGCTCTGGATCATAGCTCTGGAACATCTGGAACATCTGGATCATAGCTCTGGAGCACCTGGAACATCTGGATCATAGCTCTGGAGCACCTGGATCATTGCTCTGGAACATCTAGATCATAGCTCTGGAGCACCTGGAACATCTGGATCAGAGCATCTGGAGGACCTTGAACATCTGGATCATAGCTCTGGATCATCTGGATCATAGCTCTGGATCACCTGGAACATCTGGATCATAGCTCTGGAGCATCTGGATCATAGCTCTCTGGAGCACCTGGAACATCTGGATCAGAGCATCTGGAGCACCTGGAACATCTGGATCATAGCTCTGGAGCATCTGGATCATAGCTCTCTGGAGCACCTGGAACATCTGGATCAGAGCATCTGGAGCACCTGGAACATCTGGATCATAGCTCAGGATGGGAGATCGCACCTCTTCCACACTCATCCTGAACACCGGAACACCACAGGGGTGTGTCCTCAGCCCTCTCCTCTTCTCACTCTTCACCCACGACTGCTCCCCCATCCACCCCACAAACACCATCGTCAAGTTTGCGGACGACACCACCATTGTAGGACTGATTAGGAATAACAATGAGTCAGCCTACAGGGAGGAGGTCGAACACTTGACTGACTGGTGCTCCAACAACAACCTGGTCCTCAACACAGCCAAAACCAAGGAAATCATTTTGGATTTCAGGAAATCCAAAAAGACGGTGCTCCCCACCCTTTCCATTAAAGGAGAGGAGGTTGAGAGGGTGGAGAGCTTCAAGTTCCTTGGAGTACATCTATCGGCTGACCTCACCTGGGCTGTCCACACAACGTACCAGGTGAAGAAAGCCCATCAGCGTCTTTACTTCCTCAGGAAGCTGAAGCAGGCTCACCTCCCCCGCCCCCTGCTGGTTAATTTCTACAGGGCATCCATCGAGTCCATCCTGACCTACTGCTGTACAGTGTGGTTCACCAGCTGCACTGCCAAGGACAGGAAGGACCTGCAGCGGGTGGCGAGGACGGCGGAGACAATCATTGGGACCACACTTCCCCCCTCAGAGACATTTACACTGGCCGACTGAAAAAAAAAAAGGCCAGAAAACATCAGCACAGATCCCTCACACCCCGGTTATGCCCTATTCTGCCCCCTTCCCTCTGGAAAGAGATTCCGCTCTCTCAAAGCCAGAACTACAAGACTCATTAACAGCTTCTTCCCCCAGGCCGTCAAAGCCATCACCCCCCCACCCCCCACTCTAAGACTGACAATGGTCACACTCACCACTAAGTGCAATATCCCTTCCCCCCCCAAAGACACCTAGCTGCTGTAAATAATAAAAGATACCTGTATTTATCATACCCATTTTATTTATACCTGCTGTAAATAATAACACTGATACCCGTATTTATCATACCCATTTTATTTATCATAGCCATCTCTTTTTTTTATACCTTGTAAATATTTTATATTTTATATTTTATATTTTATATTGTTTTCATATTGTTTATTGTGATATCGTGCTTTTGTGTTTTTTCTTGTTTTTCTCTCCTGCTGCCATGTGGAGCTGCTAAACTGATTTTCACAGTTAATGTTGGTAACAATGTGAACAGTGACAATAAAGGATTTGATTTGATAGCTCTGGAGCATCTGGATCATAGCTCTGGAACATCTGGATCATAAATCTGGAGCACTTGGAACATCTGGATCATAGCTCTGGAGCATCTGGATCATAGCTCTCTGGAGCACCTGGACCATCTGGATCATAGCTCTGGAGCATCTGGATCATAGCTCTGGAGCTTGGATCATAGCTCTCTGGAGATCATAGCTCTGGATCATAGCTCTGAGCATCTGGAGCTGGCACTGGAACATCTGGATCATAGCTCTGGAGCACCTGGAACATCTGGATCACAGCTCTGGAGCACCTGGAACATCTGGATCATAGCTCAGGAACATCTGGATCATAGCTCTCTGGAGCACCTGGATCATAGCTCTGGAGCACCTGGAACATCTGGATCATAGCTCTGGAACATCTGGATCACAGCTCTGGAGCACCTGGAACATCTGGATCATAGCTCAGGAACATCTGGATCATAGCTCTCTGGAGCACCTGGATCACAGCTCTGGGCATCTGGAACATTGGATCATAGCTCTGGAACATCTGGAACATCTGGATCATAGCTCTGGGCATCTGGATCATAGCTCTGGACCTGGAACATCTGGATCATAGCTCTGGAGCACTGGAACATCTGGATCATCATCTGGAGCTGGATCATAGCTGGAGCATCTGGATCATAGCTCTGGAACATCTGGATCATAGCTCTGGAGCCTGGAACATCTGGATCATAGCTCTGGAGCATCTGGAACATTCTGGAGCTGGATCTGGATCATAGAGCTCTGGAGCACTTGGAACATCTGGATCATAGCTCTGGAATGGACATCTGGATCATAGCTCTGGAGCACTTGGAACATCTGGATCATCTGGATCATAGCTCTGGAGGACCTGGAGCATTTGGATCATAACTCTGGAACATCTGGATCATAGCTCTGTGGAGCACCTGGAACATCTGGATCATAGCTCTGGAGCACCTGGAGCATTTGGATCATAACTCTGGAACATCTGGATCATAGCTCTGGAGCACTTGGAACATCTGGATCATAGCTCTGGAACATCTGGATCATAAATCTGGAGCACTTGGAACATCTGGATCATAGCTCTGGAACATCTGGAGCACATGGAACATATGGATCATAGTTTTGGAGCACCTGGAACATCTGAATTATAGCTCTGGAGCACTCAGAACATCTGGATCATAGCTCTGGAGCATCTGGATCATAGCTCTGGAGCACCTGGAACATCTGGATCATAGCTCTGGAGCACCTGGAACATCTGGATCATAGCTCTGTGGTGTAGATGTGTGGCACAGTTCTGGAGTCTTCTGACTATAGCTCTCAAGCATCTGGATCACAGCTCTGTGCAGCACCTGGAACATCTGGATCATAGCCCTGATGCATCTGGAGCGCACCTCTGGAGCATAGCTCTCTGGTGGAGCTCTGGAACGCAGCTGGAGCTCCGACACTTCAACAACATCGTCCTTAGATGGCGCCGTTCTAGTCCAGGACCCGCTCCAGTCCTCATTTTAGGTCTGGGACTGTTGCAAGCGCTCGCGTCTGTTGTTGTACTCAACCAACTGGGTTGTGAACGTTTCCTGCAGCCGTGTGATACCAGAGGTCTCCATTTGGGGGCAGACCTGGGCAACCACGACACAGAGGAAGAAAATAACAACCGGCACCGTTGGAGCTGAGACGGGATGAGACGGGATGACGGGAGTCTGGTTCTCATCATCCACAATGAGAAACAGACGGGATTTTCTTTTGTCCACTGTGACGTCTGATGACTTGTTCAACGTATCACCACACAGGAGTAAGCTAAGCTAACATAGCTGGGGCGTGGTTACCGAGGCTGGTGGGCGTGTTCCTGCCAACTGCTCATCTTGTTTGTCTTCTGATTAAACTGGTTTAATCCGGCGTGTTGTGCAAAGATGAGAAGTTTGAAGAAACAAGGACACTTAAACTGAATATTTAACAAAAGACTGAGTTCAAGCCAGTTTTTTAGATGAAGACATTTATTTTGAAAACAGTGCGTAGTTTGTCGCAGTCTAAAACCTGAAACTCTGTCGGTGCTCGTGAGCACCTGAAGCTCTGAGCAGCTGCTGAAACCCACGACTGGTTGCGTCATCAGGACGTCGGGGCGTCTCCGGTCTCTCATGTCGCTCCTACAGGCTACGGTCGGCTCTGGTTCTCCAGTCTAGAGGGGTTTTTATCTGAAGGGCCCTCGGCCTCGTTGCCACAGCGGAGGACCTTCAGTCCAGCAGCTTGGCCGCCGTCGCCTTGCCGTCGTATTTGGCGCCTTTTCCGTCGAACTCGGCGGGAAGGATGTCGGCATCGAACTCCTTGTAGTAGTTTCTCCAGCTCGTCTCCGTGAACGAACACCTACGAAAGGAGCCGTTAATGAGCTGTTAATTAGCCACGAAGCATGTTAATGCGCTGTTAATTAGCAGTTCCTGAGACATTAATGACCCATTGATTAGCTGTTAATTAACCATTAATGAGCTGGTAATTGACCGTTAATTAGCTCTTAATGAGCCGTTTATTAGCTGTTAATGAACCGATTAATTAGCTGTTAATGAGTCGCTAAAACCTCTGATGAGAGCTGCTGGGAAACCTTATTCCTGTTCTGCTGTGAACTGACAAACTTCCCAAAATTGTGACTTCTTAATTTAATATCACAACTTCCATTAAAAAGTATCGACTTTATCAAAAAATGTTTTACAACTTCATGTTCTAAAACTTTAATTGAAACTTTCTGTCCTGAAATCAAGAATTTTTCCTGGAAAATTTCACAAGATGGAAACGTTTTATTTTATTTATAGGTTTTTCAGATGTGACTTTTCTACATGAACCTGTGAATTTGTTCCAAAATGATTAATTTCATTCAGCTTTGTGTTTGTAACTGACGTTTAGTTGTAAAATCACAAATTTCAAAATTTTAACCTGATATAAAAACTTTTTTGATTAAAAAAAATCCCAACTTTCTGGTGTTCTCTGATATCAAATCTCAGTTTTGCTTCATAAAGATGACGATTTAAATCATAAAACCCCAACTTTTGTAGCGTTCTACCTTTTTCTTTTCTTATTGTTTTTGCTGTAAAAAAAAATCTCCCATTTTTGTTGTAAAACTGAAACTTTTCAGAAACTCTGATGGTGAACCTGCAGCAGGTCTGTGGGTGAAGGGGGAGGAGCTTGAGGGCCACCTGCAGTCTACCTGGTCAGGTCTGCTGGAGCTTTCACTCCTGTTCAGCAGCCAGCTGACCTCACGGCCAGAACCAGGGACCCGTTCTGGGCTCCATCAGCCCAGCCCCGTCCCTGCTGCTGCTGAAACACCCCCAAAGATCCGGAAGCATCGTTTAATTGCGACTCACTCTTTCTAGCAGCTTGCCCTTCATGAGGGGTTTGACCACGTTGTAGGTGGTGGTGAAGTACCAGGGCTGGTGGATGAAGTGCACGGCTTTGAAGCGGGCCGGGAACGAGTCCTGGAGGAACACAAAGAGCAGCGGGCTTCAGTGAGACGGCCCTGGGAGAGTCCAACAGGACCGGAACCAGGACCACGGAGGTCCCACCAGCTCCCTCCTGGAACAGCTGCTGGTTTTCTCCACCCACCTGCAGCATGTCCACCATCTTCTTGAGCTCAGTGGGTTTGATTCCTGACGCCTGCTGCATGGTGAAGCCTTTGAAGTTTTCGATGATGCAGAAACCGTTGATCTGGGTCTCCTCGTTCTCCAGCAGCTTCTCCAGGATCACGCAGTAGGCGCGCAGGATCTGGAGACACGGACCTTCTCATCAGCTACGTCCACATGAAACACCGGCTACCTTCTCTCAATACTTGTTTTTGTGTGTGAAAACACATTAACATCTCATCTTGTTTGGGTCTGAATATTAGAAAAATACAAGTTCAAACAACAACATGAAACTTTTTTCTGGGGCTGGGCAACGATTAAAATTTTTAATCGCGATTAATCGCACCCTGATTTAATCACAATTAATCGCATTGTATACGAAAAATCAAATAATGAATTCAAAAGTAGTGTAAAGGTCACTTTTATTAAAATGTTCTGCTGCCATATGAACTAAAGTGCCATAACATTTGTTGTTCAAACACTTTTAACATCAGCACTTGTCAGTAACACATATTTAGTGTAAGTCTCATCTTAAAAAGTGTCAAATAAAATAAAGCTTATTGCCACTGCCAGGGCATTAATGTCATCCTGTTTTTTTGTTTTTTTTTTTTTTTTTTAATGAAAAATGAAAAAAAAGTCTACCAACAAAATCCTAAAAATCTAGAGGCCACAATCAGAACATTAAAACAGGTAATTTCTGAGGTAACAGCAGAAACTTTTAACGGGGAGTTCAACTTGTCAGTTGTTACAAATAACCTTGTTTCTGTTGAATCCTCCGTCTGGGAGAACTTTAAAATGAAAATGTCCATGTTAAAGTTTAGTAACTTTACCAATCCGTAATTATCTGCGTATCATTTGTTTTTTTTTCCATTTTCAATTGTCAATCAAAAATTTAAATTAAAAAGTGACTTTTTTTCTGATTTTTAATCTAACACAAAAAACAAACAAAAAAATGCCTGTTTTTTCATATTTCAATTTTAGCAAACAGGCCACGGGACTGAATTTGTTTTTAATATTTTATTGTCTGGTTTACGTGACCCAGAAATGGTTTTGTTTTATAATCAAGGAACAGACTTTCTGTTGTCATTACACATCTGTGCCACTAGATGGAGCCGTACTGCAGTAACCAGCTAGAGAACAGCAGGACAGTGAACACATGTAAAATGGAGGAATGACACGATCGTCTTGACAATATTAACAGAATTGTTAATATTTCTACCTGAGTCGCTACCAGAACTGTAAAGTTCAAGGATTTTTACCGTTCTCCATGTCTGTTTTAGCTTTTCCTTATGTTTACTGTTTTCCAGTTCTGCAGCAGCCAGTAACAGACTTTTCAAAACAAAAGCATGTGAGCAACATGCGTTAACGTGCGATAAAATAAATGCGTTAACGCGATAATAACGCATTAACTTGCCCAGCCCTACTTTTTTCACTTGTTACCTATTTATTTATTTTTTTTTTTTTCCTTTTAACCAAAATTAGGCCAAAACAAAGAGACGTGTGAGAAATCCTAAACACGCCTACAGGATTAAAATGTTGTTGAAGAGCTGATCATCTGCAGGTCTACAGACCTCTAGAAAAGCAGATGTTCTGTTTGTTTGCTGGTCTGGAGCATTCAGGTGTGTAATAACCTAATGCCACGAGGGAAAGTCATCAGCGGTGGTCTTAGAGAAGCAGCTGCTGCTGCACATCAATCTGCAAAATGGTTATAGAGCCATTTCCAAACAGTTTGGAGCTCAAGGCTTTACTGTGAGGAAGATTATTGATGAGGAGAAAAAACATTGAATGCAGCTGCAGTCAGTATCGTGTGTTTAGCACCTATGCTAACCTCTGGTCAGGGAAGCCAAACGCTGTACCTCATCAAAGGTGATCTCCTCGTAGTCCCAGTTCTCGATGTTGAAGAGCAGGACCACGCGGCCGTACTTGTCCCTGCTGTGCAGGATTCCCGGGTATCCGGCCTCGATGGTGCTCCGAACGGCCTCCGGGGTCAGGTTCTCGAACAGCTCGGGGTAATCCCTCCTGAAGCGCACGTATCCTGGACAGAGCATGTAGGGATCATTTAGGAGCCTTTAGTTTTGGGATTTACAGAGGAAGATTATGCTGTCAGTGAACGCAGCTCGCCGAGCGTCAGGTGATCAGCTCGACTGACCCTTCATGAGCTCGAAGGCTCTGGGGACGTCGTACTTCCTGGCCCGGATGAAGCGCACCAGCAGCTCGTCTGGTTTCTCCCCGAAGGTGTCCTTCACCCCCTTGGCCAGGTCGTCTCCTGACTCCGCCTTGTCCTTAATCATTCCTCGCAGCTCCTTCACCGCAGACACCCTCTTCTCGTCCGTCTCGTTCAGCTCATCCTTGGCCTGCAGGGGGAGCCAGAGCGCACAGTTACTCCACTTCTTCACGCTTATGCTGCGTTCAAAACGTTTGTTTGCTTGAATTCAGTTAGCACGTGAGTTTTACAGCTTTTGGGGCCATGCAGCGTTTAGAGCAGGGGTCTTCAACCTTTTTTAGCCCAGGGACCCCTTGGATGAGAGAAAAACAGAGCAGGGACCCCTGCTTGTAATTCTCCCCCCCCCCACACCCTTTTTTTTTTAATGTGTCACATTTTAAGCCTGGCTTATAATAACTTTTAGATGTATTTTATTCTGCTTATTTCACCTTATTAACCAATTCCTGACTGGGTTAGCCTACATGTGTTTATGGTTGATAAAACTTTCATGCATATCATTATTATTATTATTATTATTAGTTGGTAATGAGACAATATTTTCTATTATTGTTATTTTCCAACAATGAAATGTTTAACTTCAGGCAGTTATATATTTAGAACTGCCTGTATATATTATATATATATATATATATATATATATATATATATATATATATATATATATATATATATATATATATATATATATATTTATACAGTCATGGAAAAAATCATTAGACCACCCTTGTTTTCTTCAGTTTCTTGTTCATTTTAATGCCTGGTACAACTAAAGGTACATTTGTTTGGACAAACATAACGATAACCACAAAGATTGCTCATAAGAGTTTTATTTAAGAGCTGATATCTTACCATTTTCCATGGTTTTCTTGATTATGACCTAAATCACTTAAGTTTTTACATCAATAGCTATGGCGTTGTACTGCCAAAAACACTGCTTTTATGTATTCAGTGTTTTCTTTTCTGTCTGTTTTAGTCACATGACGTTTAGTGGTACCAGGTATTAAAATGAACAAGAAAGTGAAGAAAAAATGGTGGTCTCATAATTTTTTCCATGACTGTATGTATATATATATATATATATATATTTTTTTTAACTCAAATTATTTTGGTTAAAATTGCCTTTATTTCTTTTTAAGTTGGAGGACCCCGTGCAGTACCTCCGTGGCCCCCCTAGGGGTCACGGACCCCTGGTTGAAGACCACTGGTTTAGAGGACTGCACACAAGCCTTTCTGTCCTGTTTGAATACCCACAATGCTTCAGTCTACATGGATGAGACTGATGCAGACACCTAAATGCTGCTTCCACACCTGCTTGGATCTGATGAAGGTGTAGCGTATGGGTCCACCGGCTCTCCTGTCTACAGAGGCCGTGATCAGTTTTCATGATATTTGTGAGCGAACAGACGTGACTGGCCACCTTCTGCCTGGTGTGGTCTGGTAGGTTGGCGCAGGGCCCAAACACAGGTCCGTGGTCCTTGACGGTCAGACGCTCCAGCTTCGCCCTGAGAGCCTGCTCCTCCTCTGAAACCATCCGGTACGTTCCACTCTGAGGACGGAGGAGACACAGGAAGAGCTTTGAGAACAGAAGGACAGTGGTGGAAAAGAAAAGCTGCAGCGTGGTTCGTCTCAGGTTGTGTTGGTCTAATACGAAGATCCACTTCAACCAGATCATTTCTGATGTTCTCAAACTAAAAGCCGTGTTAAAAGGATGGTTATTTACGGAGGTTTTAGACATGACAGCAACTGAAAGTCCTGATTCAATTCAATTCAATTTTATTTTTATAGCTTCTATTTCAATGCAAGTTGTCTCCAGGTGCTTTACAGAGACCCAGATCACGACCCCCGAGCAAATATCATTAACTAAAATTACAATATTAAATTCTTAATTAAAGAAAAATGGTTTGTTTGTTTTCTTGGACGATGTACTGGGAATGTAATTTCGTAGCGCTCAGACGCTGGCTCAATGACAATAAGGGCTTTCTGAATTCTGAATAAGTAAAAAATACCTAGCAGGAGAAAAAAAGTCTTGAAGGCAAACAGTAACTAGGAAAAACTCCACTTTAAGAGGAAGAAACCTTGATCAGGACCTGGATCATATGGGGGGACCTTCCTGATGAAGACCAGCTGGATAAAGAAAGAAAAAAGGAGGAAGACAGGACAGAGAGAGGAGAGCACATACATCCTGGCAACACTATATTGGATGAACTGTATAAATAATAATTATCCATTAACTTAAGAACTAATACCATGTTTTTTGACATCTATGTAGACGGGTGGAGGTCAACGCTTCACCTCAGGTGACCCCCTCAGTGTTGCTACCTACAACTGTTTACATAGTCATCTCTGTGTCATCTCTCAGGTGAGGTGACCCCTCAGGTGAGGTGATGATGAAGATTCATGATGTCACACGGGTGTTCTGGTGGCCACAAGTCGGAACTGTTTCCACTCGTTCGTGGAGAAAAACTGAGGTTTCTGGACAGCTGCGTTCCTCCCCATGTCGACAGAATTCCATCACGTGACTCGGTTTTCTGCCGCATGAGCCTTAAAACGTGTCTAATCCTGGACGGCTGCCCGCCGGAGCTGCAGGGCCGCCATCAATGGGCCCCAGTGTTGGTGGCTAATCTGCCTCACATGAGTCCAGTAAGACCAGTAAGTACGTGGTCAGGATCTCACCGAGGAGAGATTAGCAGCAGGTTACTGTAGCTGCTGATGGCATCCAGAACAAAGGGCTTTTGCTTGGGGAGAAGCTAAACCTGAGCTACAGTAGCGTGTTTGTGAAGGTGGCGGTGGCGTCACTGAAAGAACGTATTCAAGTCTGACTCGTCGCAGGAACCCTGGTTCTGTAATGATCCATCCATCTGCCGTTGGACGATCCGGCAGCATCCACTCCAAACGGACACATCCGTCGTATCGTTTATCACCTGACTGGATCGTTTAATCCAGAAATAAAAACAGGAAATTACACTTTAGCTGTTTAACTGACGTGAATGACATCGTCTCATATTGATCACCAGCTCCTCGAACAAATCAAACCAAGCCCATGTCGACTTTTTAACATCAACAAACACAGGTTTTTTTGTGTTATTTTTCATCATTAAATGCACCATTCAAACATGAAGGCACCAACACACTTCAACGTGTCGACAGGAAATAAAAGGATTCATCACTAGAAATGAAACCAAACTGGGGGCGACAGTTATGTGAAATCATTTCCTTACCGCTCTGCTGAATCATTTTAAAGCCCAGAAGCAGGAGCTGGTTTAGTGAATGTAGAACTATCTCAACTAGATTAGTAGTGAAAGCTGAGAGAATAACCATCATTTCCAACCAACCAGGAGGCTGAAACACGTCTGACGGAGGAGCAGACGGTCAGAGGTCACTATTCAATATCTTTGAAGTTTTTAAAGTTTGACCAGTTGAAACCAACATCAGGAACCCGAAACCAGCATCAGCTTTTTCAGTCCCGTTCTGGGATGTTTTTTAAGAAAACATCTGGTCCAACAGCTGGGCGTATTTACAGCAACGACCTGGCCCAGTGATGTACGAGGACAAACTATTAAATGAGACAGAAAAATAGTGGCTCATTGATGGTAATCCAGGTAAAATGTTGATTTGAAGTCACATCAGTCAGCCCTCGTTTTGGGTTAAACAGAAATTAAAATTTAAAAACTGGAGAATCTTAGCTGGGACCTGAACCAGGAACCTTCTGGGCTTCTAGTCATGAGGGTTAGGTCTGGGTCCTGGTCTGGGTCTTGGTCCTGGTCTGGGTCTAGGGTCACCAGGTCAAGCAGATATCACCTCATGTTTTACACCGTCACTGTTTTGATAAGTTAATGACCCTGACGAGCAGAAAACATCTGAGAAAACCGAACGAGTCTCTCAGAGTTGCTGTGTTCCAGTTGTACTCGGAGGTCGGAACTCGGATGTGGACGTGTCATCGGCTCCCGACTCCAGAGTCCAGCGTGGGAACGTCTCTGTTGCTGGTGACAATCTCTGAGCTCAGAGTCGTGACATCAGATCAGCTGATCATCGTTATCTCAGCCATAATTATTGTTTTAATAATTTAATCGTAATTTGAATCGTGTCTGATTGCATCATCAAACTGAGACGTTTTCCTCCATCTGCTGCTACTCACCACTACAGCCATGCCTTCTGCTCTTCAAATCAGCTTTTTCAGTCTGGAAAAACAGGAAATACAAAGACTTTGTGATTAGCAGTAAATAAAGAACAGTTAACTCTGTACAACCACCCACCCCCACCCCCCCACTGTCATTGACAACTTTGATGATGCTATATTTGGCATTTGATTCTGGATGAATGATCAGCTCAGGAGATTTAACTTCTGCTCTGATGTCAGGAACTAAACCAATGCTGGTTGAGGAGACTTGATGACCTACAGCTGTAACACCTATCAGCTGTAAGATCTATCAGCTGTAACACCTATCAGCTGTAAGATCTATCAGCTGTAACATCCATCAGCTGTAACATTTATCAGCTGTAACATCCATCAGCTGTAACATCGATCAGCTGTAACATTTATCAGCTGAAACATCTATCAGCTGTAAAATCCATCAGCTGTAACATCTATCAGCTGTAACATCCATCAGCTGTAACATCTATCAACTGTAACATCCATCAGCTGTAACATCCATCAGCTGTAACATCTATCAGCTGAAACATCTATCAGCTGTAAAATCCATCAGCTGTAACATCTATCAGCTGTAACATCCATCAGCTGTAACATCTATCAACTGTAACATCCATCAGCTGTAACATCCATCAGCTGTAACATCCATCAGCTGTAACATCCATCAGCTGTAACATCTATCAGCTGTAACATCCATCAGCTGTAACATCTATCAGCTGTAACATCTATCATTTGTAACATCCATCAGCTGTAACATCTATCATTTGTAACATCCATCAGCTGTAACATCTATCAGCTGTAACATCCATCAGCTGTAACATTCATCAGCTGTAACATCTATCAGCTGTAATATCCATCAGCTGTAACATCCATCAGCTGTAACATCTATCAGCTGTAACATCCATCAGCTGTAACATCTATCAGCTGTAACATCTATCATTTGTAACATCCATCAGCTGTAACATCCATCATTTGTAACATCCATCAGCTGTAACATCCATCAGATGTAACATCCATCAGATGTAACATCCATCAGCTGTAACATCCATCAGCTGTAACATCCATCAGCTGTAACATCTATCAGCTGTAACATCTACCATTTGTAACATCCATCAGCTGTAACATCCATCAGCTGTAACATCCATCAGCTGTAACATCCATCAGCTGTAACATCCATCAGCTGTAACATCCATCAGCTGTAACATCCATCAGCTGTAACATCCATCAGCTGTAACATCCATCAGCTGTAACATCCATCAGCTGTAACATTCATCAGTTGTAACATTCATCAGTTGTAACATTCATCAGTTGTAACACCTATCAGCTGTAACATCCATCAGCTGTAACATCTATCAGCTGTAACATCTATCAGCTGTAACATCCATCAGCTGTAACATTCATCAGTTGTAACATTCATCAGTTGTAACATTCATCAGTTGTAACACCTATCAGCTGTAACATCCATGAGCTGTAACATCTATCAGCTGTAACATCCATCAGCTGTAACATCTATCGTTTATTCATGTTTTTAGTCAGTGAGTCAGATTTCTTAGTAAACACAAACACGTTTTTGTGTCTAAATATGAATCCTACAAACTTCAGTTTGGCTCAAACGCTCCAGAATGGAAAAGAAAGGATGTTAAATATCTGTATAAAGCAGCAGCGTGTCTGGTCTGCCTGCAACTGAAGGAGGAGGCTAAGAGGAGCAGTCCTACCTGAGACAGGTGTGAAGCAGGTGTCAAGCAGCTGGCGGGACGTCGAGTGGAGCAGAGGCGGACGGGTCCGCTGATTTGTAGGACTGGGATTAGTGGCGTCACACCAGATTACACCCAGCAGATTTATTTTTCTTTTCAATCAGCTGAAAGTGGTGGTGGGTGTGAAGTGGGTGGGGGGGGTGGGGGGGTAGGCTACATCTGGATGATGTAACTGATGTGGAAAAAGATCTTTATATTCATCACATCCCTGACAGCTGGAGGTGAATTCATATATATTATACATGTATAATTAGGGGTGTGGTCTTTTGATTGATGGCTTGCTTAGCCAATAGCTCATTTTTATATCTTGAACTACTTAGCGGTTAGCGCTAGCTTTGGTTCTGAACACCAGTAGTCATTTTAGAGATAAAATCTCTCCATGTGCTGTTAATGGTTCTGATCTGGTCTGGAAGGGTTCTGGGTGGTTCTGGTCTGGTCTGGAAGGGTTATGTGTGGTTCTGGTCTGGTTTGGAAGGGTTCTGTGCTGTTCTGGTCTGGTCTGGGTGGTTCTGGTCTGGTCTGGAAGGGTTCTGGGTGGTCCTAGTCTGGTTTGGAAGGGTTTCTGTGCTGTTCTGATCTGGGTGGTTCTGGTCTGGTCTGGAAAGGTTCTGGGTGGTTCTGGTCTGGTCTGGAAGGGTTCTGGTCTGGTCTGGAAGGGTTCTGGGTGGTTCTGGTCTGGTCTGGAAGGGTTCTGGTCTGGGGTCTGGAAGGGTTTCTGGGGGTGGTTTCTGGTCTGGTCTGGAAGGGTTCTGGTCTGGTCTGGAAAGGTTCTGGGTTGTTCTGGTCTGATCTGGAAGGGTTCTGGTCTGGTCTGGGTGGTTCTGGTCTGATCTGGAAGGGTTCTGGTCTGGTCTGGGTGGTTCTGGTCTAGTCTGGGTGGTTCTGGTCTGGTCTGGAAGGGTTCTGGGTGGTCCTAGTCTGGTTTGGAAGGGTTCTGTGCTGTTCTGATCTGGGTGGTTCTGGTCTGGTCTGGAAAGGTTCTGGGTGGTTCTGGTCTGGTCTGGAAGGGTTCTGGTCTGGTCTGGAAGGGTTCTGGGTGGTTCTGGTCTGGTCTAGAAGGGTTCTGGTCTGGTCTGGAAGGGTTCTGGGTGGTTCTGGTCTGGTCTGGAAGGGTTCTGGTCTCGTCTGGAAAGGTTCTGGGTTGTTCTGGTCTGATCTGGAAGGGTTCTGGTCTGGTCTGGGTGGTTCTGGTCTGATCTGGAAGGGTTTCTGGTCTGGTCTGGTCTGGGTGGTTCTGGTCTAGTCTGGGTGGGTCTGGTCTGGTCTGGTCTGGAAGGGTTCTGGGGTGGTCCTAGTCTGGTTTGGAAGGGTTCTGTGCTGGTTCTGGATCTGGGTGGTTCTGGTCTGGTCTGGAAAGGTTCTGGTTCTGGGGGTGGTTCTGGTCTGGTCTGGAAGGGTTCTGGGGGTCTGGTCTGGAAGGGTTCTGGTGGTTCTGGTCTGGTCTGGAAGGGTTCTGGTTCTGGTCTGGAAGGGTTCTGGGTGGTTCTGGTCTGGTCTGGAAGGGTTCTGGTCTCGTCTGGAAGGGTTCTGGGTTGTTCTGGTCTGATCTGGAAGGGTTCTGGTCTGGTCTGGGTGGTTCTGGTCTGATCTGGAAGGGTTCTGGTCTGGTCTCTGTGGTTCTGGTCTGGTCTGGGTGGTTCTGGTCTGCTCTGGAAGGGTTCTGGGTGGTCCTGGTCTGGTTTGGAAGGGTTCTGTGCTGTTCTGATCTGGATGGTTCTGGTCTGGTCTGGAAAGGTTCTGGGTGGTTCTGGTCTGGCCTGGAAGGGTTCTGGTCTGGTCTGGAAGGGTTCTGGGTGCAGCTGGACTGTTTTTAGCTCAACGTTTTCTCCTTCTCGCAGCAGCTGGATTCTTTTGCCTCGTACTTCCACTTCGGATCGTTTCAGGACTCCTACTGGTTGACTCACCAGGCCGCTAACCAGTGACATCACAGAGGGTTTGTCCAGTCACTGGTTGACTTCACCAGGCTGCTAACCAGTGACATCACAGAGGGTTTGTCCAGTTCTCCTCATAGAAACCACCAACCGAGGACAGCAGGGTTGTCTCTGTAAAATACGGTTTTCACAAAAATGGATGTTTTTAGGACACAAAGTCCTAAAAACATGCTTCTAGAGGACAAATACATAAAATACATAATGAAACGTTAAAGAAACTGGGATTTTTAAAAGTTATTTTATGACGAAAGTGATTGTGACTGTCGTCATAAAGTTCACAACTTTACAACAAAAATAACTGAATCACGACAATCTACGTGTTTAATGGGCGCTGAGTGAACATGAGCAGGTCGGTTCTGACCAGGAACCGGATCAGAACATCAGGACCTCTCTCACCGACGAGTCCAGGACCCAGAAAATTCTGGATTCTGGATTCATCATTTAAATCCAGTTTCCATGAACTGGATCTGACTGTTATCAGCTGGTGCTGTTTAAGTGAACTGGGTTGGATTTCCTTTCTTCTCCTCAGAGTGTGAACTGAACACATGCTGCCCCCCCCCCCCCCCCCCCCCCCCCCCGACCCCGACCCCGGTGACGTGCACGCAGCCAGTGCACGTTTTCCCTCCTGATGCAACGTAAAAAGAGCAGTAATCTGCTAATCAGGCCCGATCGGCTCAATAAAGCGCTTTGTGGAACTAAATTAGATGGATTGGTCAAACAATGCTGCGAGCTGTTCTCTGAGCCGTGACCTCGGCCCGAACATACGTGGGCTTAAGTGAGACCAGGGACGCTGACGAACGGGGACACGGAGTCCTGAAGTCCACATGTCCTCCGGGTTTTCACAGCAGGCCCTTGTGACCTCATGAGAACGGATCCTCCTCGGACGGACCGGTTTTCTGGGTCCAGCTGCCTTTAATGTGATCTGGTTCTGATCCGAGGTCGCAGCAACGGACAGAAGCAACGTGTGGACGAGGACACACGAGACGTCATGAAACGCTGAACACAAACGTTCACGGTTCTGGAGGAACCCAGAGGAGAACCAGCAGCAGTGTTGGGCCAGTTCATTTTCTACACGAACTAGTTCAGTTCATAGATCACAGAAATTAAAATAAACTAGTTCAGTTCACTGTTTCAAAAATGAACTAAATAGATAATTTTTAGTTCTTTTTTTTTTATTATTCTTTTTTAATGTTGCTGCGAGCAGTTATTTGTCAAAATGATTGCCGCTGCCCGTATACTACACCACCACAAACGGCAATTATTTTATCCATTTTAACTGTCGAAAACTATTGGTCCAGTTCAGAATCTTTAACCAACCAGGGTTCACATTAGCATTAGCATTAGCATTAGCTTTGAAGGAACAGCCTGTAAAACTGTAATTTCCCTTTCAGCTTCTCTCTACAGCAGCCATTCCCAAACTTCAGAACACCAAGGTCCAATTTGAAATGTGAAAAATCTCCACAGCCCACCAGAACCTTTATTCACAACTGTGATCTACATACAGGACCAGGTAACCATGATCTGATATTAATGTGAGGGGTCAACAAATAAGGTGACACTTGTCATATTAAGTTAAGATGATAGTAGAATAACACTTAACTGGTTTGTTTTATTACTTCGTAAAGTTTTTTTTAATCATCGTGTCATGAATATTTTTACAGTCATTAAAAAACGTATTTCAAAAAGATCGAGGATTTAAAACACATTTGTTTAATTTTAATGGCCTCTCACGGCCCACCTGCAGTCCCACGACGGCCCACCAGGGGGCCGCGGCCCACACTTTGGGAATCACTGCTCTACAGTAGATTAAAAATATGAGGAAAAACTTGCTGCCAAATGGTCTTTATTATAAGAAAAAAACAGGTCCTTAAGGTGCAAATGTTTTTTCCTCCCATTTCAATATTTCAATCCCCCCCAGCTGTCGGGGGTCTCCTCCAGCTCTGAGTAACTCTAGCTCTCATCTTCCTGTTTGTTTTAAACGTTTGATGACGCAATTGTTAGCGTGACAGCAGCGAGCCGTGTTGCCATGTTTTGATTGATTTCCTCATTCTGTCTGGTTGGAAAGGTTCTGATCTGGATCTGGTCTGGTCTTTGGGAGTTCTGGTCTGGTCTTGAAAGGTTCTGGGTGGTTTGGTCTGGTCTGGAAGGTTCTGGGTTCTGGTCTGGTCTGGAAGGTTCTGGTCTGGTCTGGAAAGGTTTCTGGGTGGTTCTGGTCTGGTCTGGAAGGTTCTGGGTGGTTCTGGTCTGGTCTGGAAGGGTTCTGGTCTGGTCTGGAAAGGTTCTGGGTAGTTCTGGTCTGGTCTGGAAGGGTTCTGGTCTGGTCTGGAAAGGTTCTTCTGGTAGGTTCTGGTTCTGGTCTGGAAGGTTCTGTTGGTCTGGGTTCTGGTCTGGTCTGGAAGGTTCTGGTCTGGTCTGGAAGGTTCTGGGGTGGTTCTGGTCTGGTCTGGTCTGAGGTCTGGTCTGGTCTTAAGGTTCTGGTTCTGGTTCTGGTCTGGTCTGGAAGGGTTCTGGTAATATGAACTAATTTGTGAACTTTCGTTCAATGAACGCGTTCAGGTACGACGCTGACCCGCAGAGATGACGTCCTCCAGACTCAGCTGGTTCTGGACCAGCAGAGACTTCAGCCAGCATCTCTGGACCAGAGCTGCAGGACGTTCAGGAGCGTCTTCTGTCCAGAACTGCTTCAGCTCAGACACATTTGGGGTTCAGGTCTGGATTCTGACTGGAACCCCTCCAGAAGGTGGACCTCCCTGTAAGCTCATTGGTGGACGGACACCCTGACATCCTTGGAGGAGACCCTGGTAGACGCTGGAGTTCAGTGGTCTGGGCCCTGATGCAGCTCCCTCCACTCATCTTTGATCCTGGTCAGCTTCCAGTCCACAAAACCTTTTCCCAGTTGTGCTGCCTGACTAACTCCTGCTCTCCTGGAGAAGGTCTCGGTTCTTCAGACTCTTCCTCAACGGTCTTCTTCCCCGGCTCTGAGCAGGAGACGATGTCAGGCCTCAGTCATGAGGCCTCCTCATCTTCCATCCTTTCGCTCCCTGGAGAACCCACGAGGAACCGCCAAAGCCTTGAAGACGGCGGAGGCATCTTGATGTCCACCACAGTCCTCCTGATCGGTCCATCAGCAGGTCAATGAGTCCAAACATGGGAGTAAATCCACCTAATGGAGAGAGCCCAGACCTTAACCCCGCAGAGGTGCTGTGGACGGTTCTGGAGAGAGTAGATGGTCCAGAATTGGTCCTGAACGTTGTGCAGCTCTGATCTAGATACTAGAAGATCTGGTTGAGGGTTCTGCTGCCAGAGGAGGTCCAACCAGCTGTTGTTGCAACTTGAGAAGATCAGGTCTCGTTTTGTGGTTCAAACCAGTTAAGTTTAAGGGTTCACACACTTTTCTCTTGTATACTGGGTTCTGGTCTGGTCTGGAAATGTTCTGGGTGGTTCTGGTCTGATCTGGAAGGGTTCTGGTCTGGTCTGGAAATGTTCTGGGTGGTTCTGGTCTGGTCTGGAATGGTTCTGGGTGGTCCTAGTCTGGTTTGGAAGGGTTCTGGTCTGGTCTGGAAATGTTCTGGGTGGTTCTGGTCTGATCTGGAAGGGTTCTGGTCTGGTCTGGGTGGTTCTGGTCTGGAAGGGTTCTGATCTGGTCTGGGTAGTTCTGGTCTGGAAGGGTTCTGGGTGGTCCTCGTCTGGTCTGGAAGGGTTCTGGGTGGTTCTGATCTGGTCTGGAAGGGTTCTGGTCTGGTCTGGAAAGGTTCTGGGTGGTTCTGGTCTGGCCTGGAAGGGTTCTGGTCTTGTCTGGAAGGGTTCTAGGTGGTCCTAGTCTGGTTTGGAAGGGTTCTGTGCTGTTCCAATCTGGTCTGGGTGGTTCTGGTCTGGTCTGGAAGGGTTCTGGTCTGGTCTTGAAAGGTTCTGGGTGGTTCTGGTCTGGTCTGGAAGGGTTCTGGTCTGGTCTGGTCTGGAAGGGTTCTGGTCTGGTCTTGAAAGGTTCTGGGTGGTTCTGGTCTGGCCTGGAAGGGTTCTGGTCTGGTCTGGAAAGGTTCTGGGTGGTTCTGGTCTGGTCTGGGCTTGGTTCTGGTCTGGTCTGGAAGGATTCTGGTCTGGTCTGGAAAGGTTCTGGGTGGTTCTGGTCTGGTCTGGGTGGTTCTGGTCTGGTCTGGAAGGGTTCTGGTCTGGTCTGGGTGGTTCTGGTCTGGTCTGGAAATGTTCTGGATTCTGGAATCCAGTTAAGTTTAAGGGGTTCACATACTTTCCTCTTGTATACTGGGTCAGCACCACCTTAGAGAGGTGGACCTGGTGACCTGTTTGCCATCAGATGATGTCACGTCCTGATCCAGTATTGCTGACAGAGTCCCACTTGTTAATTTGGACACGCCCCCAAAGATTTCCCAAGAGCCTTAGAGGCCCAGCCTGGTGTGTGAGGCTGCTAGCTAAGCTGCTGCGACCGCTGACCTGGAACCAGATCAAGTATGACGTCCAGCAGCAGTTTCTCCTCAGCATGTGCTGCTCCAGAACCGGTCCATGTATTGATCAGCTGTTAACCTTCACATGTGGAGGTTAAAGGAGCTGCGTTCAATAACGCGCTTCATCAAGACACACGAGTATCTCAAATTTAGTTTCTGGTGATTAAGTCCAGACATATTTGCTGTTTGTGTGTTGAAATGTTTCATTAATTCATTATTTAATAGTTTCAGGTGATCAATTAACCTAATCAGCTGTAAGAGATTCATTTTTTGCAATGACAATAAATGTCCGAAATGAACGTACAGAAAGAAATAAACTTGTCTCACTTCAGTCGGGGATGGACCGCAGCCGAAATAAAATTCAGAAATTAATACCACATTTATATGAATAGATTTAATTCAAACTTTTTCCCCTAAAACTTTTGTATTACTTTCAAGATTGAGTAAGTTAGTTTCTGCTTTAAAGCTGGACATTTTAACATGGAGGTCAGCGGAGACTGTTGGAGCCAGACCCTAGCGGTCAGTAGAGGAACCGCAGCCTCTAGCGGTCGGCGGAGGAACCGCAGCCTCTAGCGGTCGGCGGAGGAACCGCGGTCGGTAGAGGAACCGCAGCCTCTAGCGGTCGGTAGAGGAACCGCAGCCTCTAGCGGTCGGTAGAGGATCAGCAGCCTCTAGCGGTCGGTAGAGGAACCGCAGCCTCTAGCGGTCTAGAGGAAAGCCTGGTCGGTAGAGGAACCGCAGCCTCTAGCGGTCGAACCGCAGCCCTAGCGGTTAGAGGAACCGCAGCCTCAATAGAGGAACCGCAGCCTCTAGCGGTCAATAGAGGAACCGCAGCCTCTAGCGGTCAATAGAGGAACCGCAGCCTCTAGCGGTCAATAGAGGAACCGCAGCCTCTAGCGGTCGGTAGAGGAACCGCAGCCTCTAGCGGTCGGTAGAGGAACCGCAGCCTCTGGCGGTCGGTAGAGGAACTGCAGCCTCTGGCGGTCGGTAGAGGAACTGCAGCCTCTAGCGGTCAGTAGAGGAACTGCAGCCTCTAGCGGTCGGTAGAGGAACTGCAGCCTCTGGCGGTCAGTAGAGGAACTGCAGCCTCTAGTGGTCAGTAGAGGAACTGCAGCCTCTAGTGGTCAGTAGAGGAACTGCAGCCTCTAGGGTCAGTAGAGGAACTGCAGCCTCTAGTGGTCGGTAGAGGAACCGCAGCCTCTGGCGGTCGGTAGAGGAACCGCAGCCTCTGGCGGTCGGTAGAGGAACGCAGTCTGGCGGTCGTAGAGGAACCGCAGCCTCTGGCGGTCGGTAGAGGAACCGCAGCCTCTAGCGGTCGGTAGAGGAACCGCAGCCTCTAGCGGTCGGTAGAGGAACCGCAGCCTCTAGCGGTCAGTAGAGGAACCGCAGCCTCTAGCGGTCAGTAGAGGAACCGCAGCCTCTAGCGGTCAGTAGAGGAACCGCAGCCTCTAGTGGTCAGTAGAGGAACCGCAGCCTCTAGTGGTCAGTAGAGGAACCGCAGCCTCTAGTGGTCAATAGAGGAACCGCAGCCTCTAGTGGTCAGTAGAGGAACCGCAGCCTCTAGTGGTCAGTAGAGGAACCGCAGCCTCTAGTGGTCAGTAGAGGAACTGCAGCCTCTGGCGGTCGTAGAGGAACTGCAGCCTCTAGCGGTCGGTAGAGGAACTGCAGCCTCTAGTGGTCAGTAGAGGAACCGCAGCCTCTAGTGGTCAGTAGAGGAACTGCAGCCTCTGGCGGTCGGTAGAGGAACTGCAGTCTCTAGTGGTCGGTAGAGGAACCGCAGCCTCTAGTGGTCAGTAGAGGAACTGCAGCCTCTGGCGGTCGGTAGAGGAACTGCAGCCTCTAGTGGTCAGTAGAGGAACTGCAGCCTCTAGCGGTCGGTAGAGGAACTGCAGCCTCTAGTGGTCGGTAGAGGAACTGCAGCCTCTAGTGGTCAGTAGAGGAACTGCAGTCTCTAGTGGTCAGTAGAGGAACTGCAGCCTCTAGTGGTCGGTAGAGGAACTGCAGCCTCTAGTGGTCAGTAGAGGAAACTGCAGCCTCTAGTGGTCGGTTAGGAAGAACTGCAGCCTCTAGTGGTCGGTAGAGGAACTGCAGCCTCTAGTGGTCAGTAGAGGAACTGCAGCCTCTAGTGTCAGTAGAGGAACTGCAGCCTCTGTGGTCGGTAGAGGAACTGCAGCCTCTAGTGGTCAGTAGAGGAACTGCAGCCTCTAGTGGTCAGTAGAGAACTGCAGCCTCTGGTCAGTAGAGGAACTGCAGCCTCTAGTGGTCGGTAGAGGAACTGCAGCCTCTAGCGGTCGGTAGAGGAACTGCAGTCTCTAGTGGTCGGTAGAGGAACTGCAGCCTCTAGCGGTCGGTAGAGGAACTGCAGCCTCTAGCGGTCGGTAGAGGAACTGCAGCCTCTAGCGGTCCGTAGAAGGAACTGCAGCCTCTAGCGGTCCGTAGAGGAACTGCAGCCTCTAGCGGTCGGTAGAGGAACTGCAGCCTCTAGCGGTCCGTAGAGGAACTGCAGCCTCTAGCGGTCCGTAGAAGGAACTGCAGCCTCTAGCGGTCCGTAGAGGAACTGCAGCCTCTTCAGTCTTCGCTCATTTTAGGTTCTGAAGCCTCCAAGTATCCAGATAAAACAGCTCCAGGAGACAAACTTTAACAGGATTTGTTCCATCACAAACTTCATCATACCGACCGTCAGAACCAAGTTTCACTAACTTCTGTTCCAAAGGTTGAGATAACTGGTTAAACATCCTCAGACTAGTTAACTTTAACTTTACAGCTTCAGAAAAATCAGGAGCAACAACCATTTTTGTTGTTGCTCCTGGTCTAAACTTCTTCTGCCGAAAAAAAATGACAAAAAAAATGAAAGAAACCACAAATAAATGGGAACGTTTCCAGACAAGGATGTAGAAGTTTATTAACTGATGGATAAACCACCAACACCAGAAACCACAGAACCGTTGAAACCTGCAGTCCAGAATCTCTGCCTCCCTCTGCTGGCAGGGAGAGGCACTGCAACACTGCTGACCCTGCTGGGCCCGTCCTCTCCAGGACGCTGGAGGTCCAGCTGAGCAGCACCAAGCTCATCAGCTTCAGACGTTTTAATCTGTTTACTAAAAACTACAACGATGAGAACTCAGCTATGAATATAAACTTCTACACTTTAGAATTTCATTTTCACTACATTCAAAAAAAAAAGTCATTTTAAAGCCGCCCTATGTAGCAATAACACTTGGGGCTCTTCTGTCAACGCAGATCTGCACGCCCCCCATGTGGTCAGAACTGGTATTACTACAGAGCGTGGCTTTAAAAGGGACCAAGATGACTGAAAACTTGAGATAATTTAATCTCCGCGGTCGGAGCACCAACACTTCACCCCACAAACAACCGGATCAGCAGATTTGAGCCTCTGCAGACAAATCTGCTGTCACAGAAAAAAAAAAAAAAAAAAAAAAACACTGTTAAAGTGCTGATCATGTTTAACATGCGTAACAATAATAAGTTATAAAGTGTTTTCATTCAAGGAGTTCAGTTATTTTCCCTCAAGGTGACACCTCATATCTGTCCGAGTCTGCTTTTTTCCCCCCGTGGACCGGCGACCAGCAGGGATCTGAGGTATTTCCCACTGAAAGCATCATAAAAGCTCTTCTCTCATTGGCTGTCTGCGATGACATCATCGGGCCAGTACTCGTCCTGCATGTAGTGGTCTGAGGAGGCGGAGCTCGGCGGCGGCGGCGGGGCGTCCCGGTCTCCCAGCTTGTCCCGCAGCTCCGCCTCCCACTCGGCCTCCACCAGCTTGTAGAGGTCGAGGGCGGCGCGGGCGTCCTCCACGGAGCAGTGGCCCTTCCTGCCGGCCTGGCGAGGGAAAGTAGCGGCTCGTTAGTGGCGTCCGAGGAGCCGGTCGCGGTTTCTGACTCCCGTCAGAACTTACCTGGATCTTCCGGTCCAGCAGCCTGCTGGCCAGGATCTTGAGCGAGAGGAAGCGTTGACGGAGGGAACTCGGCCAACCGGCCGAAGAGACGCGTCGTGCACGTGTCCCTGACCATGTGACACGGGTGGAGGATGTCCAGCACCGCGAGGTCGTTGTAGATGGAGTGACCCACCACCACCTTCCCCTCGAGGAGACGGAGGACCTGCAGGAGAGAAGACGGACGGCGGACGTCAGCGAGCTGCGATGGAAGTTCTGACTGATACAAGCGGGGCGGGGTCTCACCTCCTCCCTGGCCTCAGCGAACGGCGTGGCGTTCCGGAGGTGGTGTCGCCGGATGCCGCTCCAGCGAGTCCTGAAGTCCGTGACGGGCTCGCACGGCCGGACGTATTTGTCGTACAGGACGTTGCCGTGATAGTCCAGGACGCTGCAGCGGGCCAGCTCGCTGGTGCGCCCGCGGAGCCCCGTCCCCACCATCTCGCAGTCCAGCGCCACCACCGGGGCGAGGCGGGCGGGGGGGCAGGGCGAGCTGCGCCCGCTGGCGGGAGGACTGGCCTCAGAGCAGAAGCCGCTGTCCACCTCCCAGCTGTCTCTGAGGGCGGTCATGACAGCGCGGTGGTCGGGGAGGCGATGGCCTCCGGCGTCGACGCTTCCGCCGTCTGAGTTCAAACCGCTTCGGGTTTCCAGCTTCGACTCGCTCAGTTTTGTTCTCTTCTTCAGCTCTTCGGGCTCCAGCGCTCCAGGAGGAGAGCCCGGTCTCTTCGTCGGTCTGTTGGGAACCATCGCTTCCTGATGGTGCTTCTTCCCGGCTCTCGTGCTCTGCAGGCCACACCTCAGCATCGCTCTCTTGCACAGGTATCTGTAGTTACCCAGAAGCCCCCGTGAGGAAGCTTTATTTTTCTTTTTTGGCAGCTCTGCCATCATCAGATGAACCATCTGTTGAGGTCATATCTGAAGAAGTAAAGGAAAAGTTTCAGAAACACCACAACTCGCACAGGCAGGAAGAATGTTTTGAAAAGCAGTAAGGGTCAGCTTTTAACTGTAGCAAAAAAAAACAGATGTGAGTGATGTTTACTGCGCTACAATCCTGAACGACATCTGACTTTTAAACTTTCCAATCCTGGTCAGGATAAGATTTTTATCGAGCTACACCTACGCCGAATTTAAAAACATAACCATAAACATTCTGTCAAACCGCGGTTTCATGATTTTTATAATGATACTTAATCCTCGACTACATTTATCGATAAACATCAGATATTTAAATGGAGTACTGCCGCGCGATGTGACCGACGAAGGAAAAAACGCCTTAAACACGTCTGAGTTTCGTTTTCCAGGAAAGAATAAATAACCAAACACTGTCAGGATATATGTGCGTCATATCTCAACGTTTAAATCGATAAAATAGAATCACGTTTAATAGTAAAATACTGATAAATGTCACGTTACCCTCTTAGACAACACGTGTACAGCCTGTACATGTCCGGACGAGTTCCCTGAAGTCTGCCTCTGATTGGCTGCTTCTCTTCTTCTACTGTTTGTCACAACAACCTCACGAACGCGCGGAGTCGCCGCCTGGTGGTTGGATTTCAGATTATTCCCGACATCAAACCACGAAAGAGTGTTTAGGGTCATCCCGAGGGTGAAATTTTTTTTTAAAGAAAATAAAGCTGCAATTTCTGGAAAGAAAGTCAGGATATATGTTAAAGTTGAGATGTTATGTAGTAGTTGGTAAAGCGAGGCTTTGTGAAACACTGAAATGTTCAAATGATTGAGTATAAGAGGACCTGGCTTCACAGCGCTGCTGGTCCCCTCCTATCTGGAACATGCAGTTTAAAAAAAAAAAAAGGTTTTCAAATGCTCTCTGAACATATCTATGGGTCATGTGACCAGATGTCCATTTCCACATACGGTCAGTGGTGGGTTCAGAGGACCTCTGCTACCTCTCAGCTCTGGCAGCGCTCATTTCAGATGCCGTTGGTCAGCGGTCCAGTTAGTTACCTCGGAAAAGGGTCCTGAAATGATCCGAGGTGAAACCCAGAGGTCCTCTGGTCAGTCCTGACTGACCCGGACTGGTCCCAGAGGTCCCTCATATTACACACATTTTGCAGATATTTCCTTGAACCTTCTGTGGTTCAGTGTTGCTTCCAGACAACACAGTTGACGTTTTCCCTTATTGGATCACTACGAGGCGAAACCTCAGTACAGCTTTGTTCCCGTGTTGAGAAGCTTCAGGAGCAGCGATGAAGCAGACAGAAGACTGATGGAGGTCTGGGAGTCATTATCATAGTTAAATAATACTGATCAATATCCACAAACCATCTAGAAGTATTTTTGTTTGAGAATAAAAACTTTAAAATGAGACACTTCAGCAAAAAAAATTAAGCAAGAAAATCAAGTGTATATATTTTTTTAACCACTGGTATGAATGTGTACCACCTCTACCCAGAATTAAGACCACACCCCTAATTTTAACTGATGGATATAAAATATTTAAGTCCTGACTGTAAAAATCTACAGAGAACAAAACTGGTTTTGTACCAGACTGTAGTGCTGGGCGATATGACGATAGAAAAGTGTGTATCGTGCCATTTCTCTTCTATCGTTTCTAACCTAATTTTATCAATTATTACAGCAAATATGTAATTAAATAACCTGCAACGATAAATTTGATAGAATCATATCTACTTCTACAAAGTAGCCTTTTATGTTTGCACTTTTATTCATGGTTAATGCCTTAAACAGAGTTCTCTTCAACCCTGATGTTTACTTTAGACACTTTATATTGGTTTGCAAACTTTGCACTACAAGGTTACAGATTTCAGAAAGTTGAAAAATAATTTGTGTTTATTTTTTTATAGCTGAACTTCAGTGCAAAAATGTGTTTTTCCTCTCAGAAACTGTTGTGCACTTTAAAAAAAATGTGAAAGCTACTGTACCTCTGTACCTACCTGTTTTTGCTGCACTAAAATGTATGTTTGTGACAGTTCAGCTAAATGTCCTTTCAAAATAAAGTTGAAAAGTAAGCAATGAAATTTTTGTCAAACTTTTCAGAGAATAACTGAAAACATACTTTATTATGGTATATCGTGATATATATCGTTATCGTGATATAAAACAGTCCATATCGTGATATATGATTTTTTTTCCATATCGCCCAGCACTACCAGACTGTAGGTGTTTATTCTTGCTGTGAAGTTGGAGCAAGCCCCTAGTGGCCGGTAGAGGAACTGAACAGTTTGTTGCTGCGTCAGCTTCAACCTTGTCACGGGTTAATCAGGGTTAATCTGATTTGCTGCCCCCGTGTGGTCAGAACTGGTGCTGCAGCAGAACAGCTTCCCTGTAGTTGAATTACAATGTAGTTCTGCAGGAAACCGATTATATCCTGTAACTCATGAAGCAAAAGGTTTGTTGCGTCACCTTATTGAATAAACATTAAGTACAAAAACAAAAACTTATCGTTTTTAAACAAAGAAAATCAATCTTTTTTCTTCTTTAAAATAAAATGTGCAGACGTCCATCAGCTTCTTCCTCTGCAGAGTCTCAGGAACATTAAACATTTAAGAACGCAATCATACGAGTGATTTTGGTTTTGTGGGGCTTTTTTTTTTTATTTCACGATCCTTCCAAATGTACAAAAACAAAGACCAGTTACAAAACAAGGAAAAGGAGGGAATAAAATAAAACTGTTCCCCATGATGATGATGATGAAACCAGAGCGACAGATGACGGAAACTTATCAAACCAAAGTGCATCAGCCTGAGGTGCAGCAGACAGACCAGAAAAGACTCATCCAATTATTTCAACAGTTGTCCCCACTTCCCTAGAAAAAAAAAAAGAAAAAAAAAAAAAAGAAATGTGATTGTTTTCCAGAGCGGCAGACCCTGGTCTCCACCGCTCCACAGCTCCCAGAGCAGCGAGGCTCCCAGTTTAACTGCACCAGTTTAACTTCAGCTTCAGAGCATTCGGTAGTTCACTAAGAGTGGAATATAATTTAGTTCCTCTTCCCCGATCTTCGTCCTCCTGCTGTGTGGTGGTGGTGGTGGTGGTGGGGGGGGAGGGGGGGGGGGGGGTGTTGAGTTCCTGTCAGGAGCTTTTATAGGTCTGTCTTGTCGTCCCTCTTCTTCTTCTTCTTCTTGGGCTCCTCCTGCACCACTAAGGGGTTGGAGGCCTCCCTCTTCAGGTAGGAGATGAAGTCGCCGACGTCCCGACCTCCCTGAAACCGGAGCAGAGGGACGGAGGTCAGCCGAGCGCAGGCGCCACGCCCAGACGGCGTTCAGAGAGCTGGGACTCACCTCGTATCTCTTTGGGCTCGTCTTGCGTCCGGCGGGAGAGAAGTAGATCGTTGGGAAGCTGGAAAAAGAAGGAATTCGTTGTTAAGGGATCGTTTCGGTGAAGCGTCGCGTCATTTTGACGAACGCTCCAGAGAGGCTGAGAGCGACTCACCCGCTGACTTCATACGGAGACGGCACGTCGTTGGCGGTGGCGTCCATCTTGGCGATGACGACGTTGGGATCGTCGGCCAGCTGCAGGATGAGAGACCCGTTAGAGACGAGACCAGATAACACCTGCAGACTAACCAACGCTTGTTTTACAGTCGGGGTGCACGATAACTATCGGGCCGATAACAGGAAATGATGACATCATCTCAGTAAGTCCGATATCACGACGAATAGCCCCAATAACATTTTTTTTTTTTTTTAACACAGCAGTGCCTCGCTCCCTCTGAGCCTTGAATGACCGGCAGTGAATGTTATGTTCAAGTGACGTCGGCATAATCAGAAAAACTATTTCTCAGTAAGAAAATCAAGAATACCCCCCATGCCAGAAAACAACTCGTTAACTCGGTCATAATTTTGGTAGTTGCTAAATTTAATTGATATTCGCAGTATTCTCCCACAAGTTACACATAAAAGATAGAAAAAATAAAAAAAAAGGCTGAAAGAACAACGAGCAAACGAGGGAACGGAGGAATTAACGTTACACACTGAATGCAGCATTGCGGAACAGTGTGTTGAAAAAAAAAAAACATGGCGGCGATGGTGTAGAACTTCGTTAAAGTTTTAGAGGAAGATAGTTCACTGGTTATTTGTGACAAATGCTCCAAGCGAAGGAGGGAAAAATAGCACAAGCTTTAATACGTCAAACCTGAAACACAACCATCGCTTCCATGGAGTTTTGAAATTGCACTAACGTAAGCTAACGTGAGCTAACATGAGCTAACATGAGCTAATGTGAGCTAGCTAGCAGCAAGTCAACCCCTCCTCTCCGCTCATCACCATCATCTCTCTCATCTAAAGCTTCCATGAGATTTAAAAAAAAAAAAAAAAAAAAACTACTAAACCTCATTTACTTTAATTAAAAGCATTCATTTGAATGGAACCACAAGCCAAAAACCTTTAAACGTAATTTCTTTGTTACTATGAGTGCAGTTTTTCAGTTTATTTACACAGACAAGTCTAACTTGTGTCAGTACATTATGACCTGTGCATTTTTTTATTGTCATTGATGAATGAACTTTTTCAGTTTGTAATTCTGATGCATGTATTTCCATCAGTTCAAGGAGCCTTTATATTTTATATCAGTCAGTAATGAACCTTATTTAAGTTAAAATGTTTGAGAGGCTTGACAATAGTTTTTCATTGTAAAAAATAAATATCTGTTCATTTAAAGAGTCAAAACTATTTTTGATTTTGTTCATAGTATTAATGTATTGATCTTAGGTATATGTGTGTGTTATCGGCCTTTAGGAGCTGAAAGTTATCGGTTATTGGTTTAAAAATAGTAATAGTTATGGTGCATCATTATTTTAAAGGTCAGAGGAGCAGATGTGTTCAGCTCCTGCAGGAGTTAAACGTGTTGGTCCCGCGTTGGTCCCAGCGTTCCCACCTTCTCTCCCAGCTCCGTGTATTTGGGCTCCAGGCTCTTGCAGTGTCCACACCAGGGGGCGTAGAACTCGATCAGCACGTCTTTGCTGTCGTCGTTGACGATGGAGTCGAAGTTCTCGGCCACCACGACCTGAAAAAGAAGAGACTCTGCGTCATCACATCCGTCTCCTCGACCTTCACGCACCGATGACATCACTGATGACGTCGTGACTCTGGGCCAGCGGTCACCTTGATTTGACGTCAGACCCGCTCCACCTGAGCTGTGGTCTGAAAGGGTTTAATCACAACTGTGTGACTTGATAAAGTCACGAGGCTGATGATACAGCTGTTATCTGCACATCTGTGCAGCCGAGCAGGAAGTAACCAGGAAGGTTCAAGTTGATCGATAAAAAAGTTCGGTTACATCCTGTCCGTGACATTTAGATGTTTATTAAATTATAGTTTAGCTGCAGAACAGCTGATACCGAGGTCAACAGAAGTCAGAAAGCTCCGTTATCTTCCTGAGAGGTCACATGACCCAGAAGATGAAAGGACATCGGTGACCCTGGAGGGCGACCGGTGTCATCGTTCAACTGCTTCGGTTCTGTCCGTCCACATTAAGACACGACCGCAGGGCTGCAGGTCAAAGGTCAAAGAGTTCCCATTTCTGGAGGGTCAAAGCTGTCGGAGCAGAGTGGACGTGGTCCAAGACGAGAACGGTTCACAAGAACAGGAACCGTTACCCTCAAACCACCCGAGTGTCCCCAAACCCCCCCCGAGTGTCCTCACACCACCCGAGTGTCCTCACACCACCCGGGTGTCCCCACACCACCCGAGCGTCCTTACACCAACCAGAGTGTCCCCACACCACCCGAGTGTCCCCACACCACCCGAGTGTCCTCAAACCACCCGAGTGTCCCCACACCACCCGCGTGTCCCCACACCACCCGAGTGTCCCCACACCACCCGAGTGTCCCTCAAACCACCCGAGTGTCCCCACACCACCCGCGTGTCCCCACACCCCCCGAGTGTCCCCACACCACCCGCGTGTCCCCACACCACCCGCTTGTCCCCACACCACCCGAGTGTCCCCACACCACCCGAGTGTCCCCAAACCACCAGAGTGTCCTCGCGCCACCAGAGTGTCCCCAAACCACCAGAGTGTCCTCGCGCCACCAGAGTGTCCCCAAACCACCCGAGTGTCCTCGCACCACCAGAGTGTCCTCACACCACCAGAGTGTCCCCCCACACCACCAGAGTGTCCCCACACCACCAGAGTGTCCCCACACCACCCGAGTGTCCCCACACCACCCGAGTGTCCCCACACCACCCGAGTGTCCTCAAACCCCCGAGTTTCCCCACACCACCCGAGTGTCCCCACACCACCAGAGTGTCCCCACACCACCCGAGTGTCCCCACACCACCCGAGTTCCCCACACCACCCGAGTGTCCCCACACCACCCGCGTGTCCCCAAACCACCCGAGTGTCCTCACGCCACCAAGTGTCCTCACACATCCTTAAATATGACTGAACAGCTGGATGAGACTTTAGTTCAGAGATATGAAACCATCCCAGTAAAACTGGGATCACCTGACCTCAGAAACATGATTCCCAGTGAGAAACCAGACTAAAACAGATGAGATCGAACCAGAGCAGTCTGCTGGTGAACAGGAGACAACAGCGCCCCCTGGAGGTTCATTTAGGGAAGAACCTTTGAACGACGAGCTCGTGGAAACGTGATCCAGTTTTCTCCTCATCTGACTCTGGGTGGTCCAGGTGACCTCCTGAACGGCCCCCGACTGGAAACCACCAACACACCAGCGAATAAAACTAAACTAACTCGTCCTGCTCCCTGAAAACGCTCAGAACCAGAAACGTCTGCTGACGTGAACCAGAACTGGTCTCACCTTGACCGGCCCGTCGTTGGGCTCTGGGACGGGTTCTGATTTGAGGTAGCGCTTCAACTGGCCGTCAAAGTAGTCCTGCAGGAAACGCTCCAGAGCTTTTCCGTCTCGGCTGTGGGAACACACGAGAAGGTCATTCAGAGGAGCTGGAGGTCACCTGTCCTCCACCGTCCACCGGCGCGTCCGTACGAGGACTTACGAGAACTCCTCGCTCATGACGTATTTGTCTCCCTTGGAGGTCCGGATGGCCACCACAGGAAGTTCTCCTGAGCTGCTGTCCAGGCCGAACTCAGACACGTCGTGACTGAACACGTTCTTGTTGGCGACGGCGAAGTTCAGCTTCTTCCCCTGATCCAGGAAGCTCTTGGCCACCTTCATCACCCTGAAAGACGTTGGACTGGTGTCAGTTGAACAGACGGTCGTCAGAGCTGCAGCTGTCCGTCACCGCGGAGGACACACCCACCTGTTCCTCCAGTAGTTGGAGCCTTTGGGGTTTTTGTCGTAGTCAACGTCATAATAAGCCACCAGGAGGTCTTTTCCCTTCAGCTGGTCTTTGTTGTCGTCCGTCATGTGAGGACAGATTCCAAAACTGGGATGGACACAAAAAAAAAGACAGTTAATTTACAGAAACGTGTGAGTTGGTGGGTCCGAACACATTCAGAGGATTTACAGACTGAACCATGTGACCAGCTGTTTGTCCCATGACTGCTACTGGGAACACTGGTGAACCACAGCTGGACTGATGAGCGTCTGTGTGGTGGGACGGGAGTCAGACTGAGCTCTCAGCAGGTGTGACCTCCTGAAGGATCTCACCACACCTGCTGGACCGCTGGCTTTTCTCCTCAACCAAACTACGCAGCTGCTCGTTCATGAGAAACATAACAGCTAATATTTATTTATGACATCTGCTGAACCTGAACTGAAACAAAAAAAACATCTAAATCATCTAAACCAGACACATGGTTCTGGAACAAATACTCAACTACACACTACAAATAAATAAATAAATAAATAATAAATGTTTTTATTTAAATATATTTATTAATTGAGCAAAGTGAATATTTAAAAAAATTAAATGCATTTAACTTTGCAAACATGAATAAAATATAAGCATTTGTTGACGAGACGTTACACACTGATGACAGGATATTATCTATTTTAACTGAATGAAATTAAATATAAATAGAATTCAAATCTGAATAAGAATCAAAATAAGGTATCTAATATATGATTAGTGAGTGTAGTTTTAATCTATGCTGACTTAATAAATTAGATTTTTTTAAATGAAAAAAAATGGTAAAACTGAAAGTAAAACTTGTGTTTGGCTCTTGGAGGTCATCTGAGGTAGATCTGGGGGGGGGGGGGGGGTACTTACATGTTGTCCTGGATGAATCTCTTGATCTTGTTGCTGGTGAATTTGTCCTCGCTGAATTGGACAGAGTTGTCTTCAAACTTGTTGCTGAGACGTGGAGGCCGGAAGAGAACGACTCCCCTGAAGACAGAAAGGAAACGTGACGTCATCAGCTGCTCCTCAAACATCGAACCGTCGTGTCAACGGTTTCATCTGCTTCTACGCAGAGACCTGGTCCTCTTTCACACCTTCAGTCTCATCATCCTTCTCGCTGTCTGACACAAACTAATAAAGACGATGAGTCTGACCGAAACCATCTACTCACTCTTGATCGACGCCGTGGCTCTGCAGCAGAGCTTCAGCGTTGCTGTGGGCGAAGCGGTAGTTGTCCCGCAGGGCGCTGGCCGCCTTCAGGAACTCTGACTGCGCTGTGCTCTTGTCATCAGCAAAGAAACCTGAGACAGAAAGGATCAGTAGCATTTAGATGAGGGCGGAGCCTCCTTCAGCTCCTCCCAGCAGAGGATGACATCACTGAAATGCCTCAACTGCAGCTAATTATGTGTCACAACGCAAACCAAAGCCAGAAAACTCACCAATGACACTCGCATCTTGATCTGCAATAAACTTCTCCAAGTTCGCGACTTCCTTGAGCTCCACAGAAGCCGGGCCAGCCTGCTTCTTCAGGAAACTGACGATCCCATCTGGACAGAACCACAGAAGAAAAATCAGAGATCAATAAAGGAGGGTTTCCGTTGTCCTGGTAAAATATGCCGAAGTCCAGTATTTTATAATCTCTCCGGTCAAAATGTCCGGTGAAAATACTCCTCCCAAGCACAATTTCAGTTGTAATAAAATGGGTAATTTCCACATCATTTTATGAAAAAACATATACTTTTTTTTACGAATGAGTTGTGTGTGTGTTTGTGTGTGAATGAATGAATGTAGCCTATATGTGGAACGAAACTTGTCACATTTGTTTCATTAAATCTAACAAACCGTGCACCACAACAGAGAGGTCTTTGACATGGCGAAACAGGCGAATCTCAAAAGCTATTTTCTAAAACTAAAAAGCTCTAATGTTGAGGGTGATGATGAGTCTAACTCTAAAAGGCTATCTGAAGAGATGGAAACTATCACAGATGATGCTCTGGCTCCCGCCAAAAAGAAACCGAAATGCTCGTGAGTCAATTGACGGGACTTATTTTATTCTGAAATAGCCTGTTTTTCAATAAAGATACTATTAAATGACTTGCATTGATATCGTACTACTGCATATGATTTATTTTTAACCTCAGTAAATTCATATAGCCTATGTGACCAGAATTTCAAGCATTTGTCCGGTAAATTGAAAACCTGCCGGTCAGATTGTCCGGTGCCAATTTTTTCTAGCGGAAACACTGCAATAAAGGATTCTCAGATCCTGTCAGATGTGAAGACGAGCGAGGAGAGGGAAGTACCGGCGCTTCTGGGGCCGTCGTAGGGACCGGACTCCTCTCCGTCCCTGAAGATCTTCAGCGTCGGGTAGCCGCTGACGCCGTATTTACTGCAGGTGTTGCTGTTGGATGTGCAGTCAACCTGAGGGGAAGAAAAACCTGTCACTTTTTTCCAGAGTTCAGAGGGCAGAAAAGCAGAAAAAAAAAAAAAAAAAGAAAGGAGAGTTGAATGAACTGGGTTATGCAATACCTTGACCAGCGGGACGATGCCCTTCAGCCGCGTGGCCGCCGCCTCGTACTCAGGTGCAAGACGTTTACAGTGACCACACCTGACGGACAGAGCAGTTACACGTCAGAGTTAAACGGCAAGAAACCCGATCTCTCTGATGTAGATCAACCCAAATCAAGTTAAACGACCAAAGAAAAACAGCGTCATGGGACTGAAATTATTAAATTAATTAACTTTAACAAGTAAACAGATATGAGGTCTGCGACTAGTTATAACTATTACATTATCAGCTGATTGTTTTAAAAGTACGAGGTCTATAACATTCTTTCCAAATTAAGAAAAAAAAAATGTGAACAACAACGTCCTCAGTGGAAAATTGACGTTAAAATCAAATGTTCTGCCTGCAAATAAAACCAGGCAGGTTTATTATTATAGACAAGTCACCTTAGAAAACCTTGAAGACAATTTGAATTCCTACTAAAAAAAAAAATAAAAAAATCAATATAATTTTCTCTCTTAAAACATGTTTAATGCGCATTTACAAAGCCTTTGGGGCTGTATAAGTTAATTCTATTTGTTCAAGTTTGGCACTGCGAAAACACGTCAGACTTCTCATGGACCAATCAGAGGTGGACACCCAAACTTCACCGGCCAATCAGATTGTTACAGCACCGAGGGAGACACGCCCCCCTACTTCCTCGTAACCTCATTCTCACGTTCATTTTTCCACAAAAAGAATAAAAATAGCCTTTAATAGCACATCACGTTACAAATGATATGGCGTTTTATCACGTCCACTTGTGTTTCAAACGTGCCAGTTATTGATTTAACGATTTGACGTTCAAAAAAATGTAATAAATACGGAAAATTAAAAGACCTTTCCGACTCCAGCTAACATGCTAATATCAGTCCCGATGCACAAAGACGAATAATTTCACGAGCAATAACCAACTTAATATTGATGTTACCATATATAAAAATATTAAAATCTTACGACATGATAAATACAATATAACGGAGATATTTATTCGCAGTGTGACGTTTTTCTGCAGCGAACGTCGCTTAGCAACAACGTTTCCAACGTCTGCGTCACTGTTGGGGGGACAGAAGCCCAGAAAAATACTCACCAAGGCGCAAAAAACTCCACGAGGGCCAGGCCGTGGTCTCCGATCCTACTGTCGAAGTCGTCGTCGGTGTAGTCCAGGACATCACTGGCCCCGGTGAAGCCGGCCAGCGCGGCCAGGAAGACCCACCTCAGCATGCTCACGACGTCTCTGCGCTCCGGTCACAAAAGAGAAAAGTCTCGGTAACAGAGGGGGTCTGCGGCTGCCCTCCTCCCTCCTTCTTCTTCAGCTCTTCGGCGACGTGATCCCCAGAAGCTGCGGGACTCACTGGACACAAGCGAAGACCGAGGCGGCGGCAGCGAAACAGAAAGAGAGGTTCACAGGCGGCGGGACTGTCTTCTAACCACAGTGTGGCAGCCTGCCATTGGTCCGACCTGCACGTCACTCAGCGTCAATTAGCCAATGAGAGGCGGGCAAATAAAAACGCATCTACGTTGGAACCAACCACAACTCAGGAAAATCAAAACTCCTCTCTCTCAATGTTCATACGTCAAAGTGACAAAGCTTTTTTCTCCCAAACTCTTTATTGTCCAGGCAAAACATATACAAACATTAATGATAATTTTTCTAAGATAAGATAAGATGTATGCAACTTTATGTTTTATAATGACAGCATTTTGTTGTAAAATCACAGACTTTGCAAAACTGGAATATTTTTTTAACATTATATAACAACATTTACACATAGAATATTGACTTTAGCAAAACTGTAACTTTTTGGCAAAAAATTACAACTTCTCCGAAAAACACAATTTTATTGTGTGAATTTTGGTCATGAAATCCAATATTTAATCCAGAATAATTCAATTCAACTGTATTTGTATAGCATCTATTACAATAAAAATTGTCTCTCTGCACTTTTCAAAGACGCAGAACATGACATCAAAGCAAATATTATTAACTAAAGTAATATTATTAAATCCTAATTTAAAAAAAACAATGTAGAGAAAAAAAAATTCCCTAGCAATAAATCAAACTTTATTTATATAGCACTTTTCATACATTAAAAATGCAACACAAAGTGCTTCACAAAATAAAGTATAAAACAGGATCACAACCCATCCCTCTCCCCCCCCACATATAGACACACACACACAAAATGCACACACACGTGCACACTCACAGCACAAAGTAAATAGTTCAGTAACATGTCAGGAGCCTGAGGATCCAGGTGAGGAAGAACCACCTGTGGGAGGTCATCCACCGCCTGGGACCACAGGGGGCGCCGTCACAGAGACCACCTCAACCCAGATGGACCAGGGTAGACCTTCAGAACCCCCAGGCCTCCAGGCCTGAGGGACCTCCAAGACCACGTCCCTGCAGACCAGACACACCTCCCAGTGTGGAGGAAACACTGGAGCTGAAAACTAAAAGATCAAAAGACAGTAAAACAGGATAAAAAACAGACAATAGATACAGTCATGATAAAATGTATAAAAATGTGAAAATTTAAAGGTTTAGAATTTAAGAATGAAATTAAAAATTTAATGATCGTAAAATGCACAAAGACTTAAAATAAATTTAAGACTTAAATTAAATCATTAAAATCACAGTCACGCCATCTGTTTTGGAAAAACCGAAGCTCCCAGGATTGAATGTACGAATGTTATTGATGTGAGAACGTGAAGACGGACGACACCGTGACCAGCTGACGTCTCTGCTACCAGGAGACATGAGTCCACTTCCTTCGGTTGTTTAACAGCCACGAACAGCAGACCTGCTGTGTTCATCCGCTACTGGGACTCAGACGAAGAAAGGTAACGTTTTATGAAAATGAATACAGAAAACGGAGTTCAGGGGTTCACAAACCTTTTTTCTTCACCGCCATAGTTAGACGATAGAGTCACTGAAACTTAAAAATTTCACCAAAAAGGTCCAATGAAATAAAGCATTTATTAAGGATGCGATTTTTATTTGAATCCACTTATATTAAGGGTGAACAATCAGAAGCAGGTCTCATATTCAGAAACGTGCACAGGTGTGTTTTCTTCTGTAGATCTGCAGTTACACCTTTAAACCACCAGGTGGAGCTCTCTGCTCATGTTTTCATTTATTTATTTATTCTTTTTTTTTACTCTGCAAACTAGTACAAATGCAGAATCTGCAGCGTGAAAGAGATTTTCACTTTAACGTTAATCCAGGAGTTATTTATCACATATATCACAAAAGGAAAAACAGAAGAGGAGATGCGGGACTGTTGAGCAGCTCCAGTCCTGGATCAGAACCTGAACCGGCTGGTCTCAGCTCCCAGACGGACGTGGACCGCTGTTAGAAGAAGACGGGACGCTGCAGAGCTCCACATGACCACGTTTCTGACGTTCAGAGGTTCAGAGTCGGTTTAACCCGTCTGGAACCAACAACCAGGACACGTTTGGAGTCACTTCAGTCCTCCTTCTTCTCCTCTGACGCTGGTTTGAACTCCAGCAGGTCGCCTGGACCACATCTACAGTAGGGATGGAAATTGATGAGATTTTTCCGATTCCGATTCCATTATCGATACTGTTTAACGATTCGATTCTTTATCGATTCTCTTATCGATTCTAATTTGGGGAAAAAGGAGAACAAACAGTTTTATTAGCATCAAAACGAGCTTACAAACTCAACAGCGAGGTCAAAAGAGGCCCAAAGCCTGGATAACGTGTTAACTGTTGTAATATGTAACTGTGCAAATACACAAGAATGTGGAACATTTTACTAACAGATTCTTCCTAATAGAAATGAAAAAAATCTCCTTTTTAAAAGGATATATGAGCTCACTAAGCACTCAAAAATAATAATAAAGAAAGAGAAATACTATCAAATACAACGGAACAGTTCATAGTACAAATCTGCAAATACTATGAAGAATTAACAATTCTTTTGCAGAAAAATAATCATGTCTTCCAGCCTCTGAACCAGCCAGACTCTCTCTCTCGTCACGGTCATCTTCTAAATGTAATGCAGAAGGCATTCGTTTAATAGCATAGCGCTAATGTTATAGCGTGTTTTACAAAGAAGCACATAGGCAGCGGGATAGCTACTAACCAGAGTTACCAGAGGTGATCTTAGCTTGGCTACTGCTGCTGGGTTGAGATCCATCAGTCCGAAGCGTCAAAAACACGACACTCGTTAGCATGTTGTGTTAGCGTGTTAGCCGTGTTCCCTCCCGACGCTGTTATCTCCACTTTACAATGACTGCTAGTTGCCTTGTTGCCATCTTTCTTTGGTGAAGTGAAGCCAAACTTTGGAGTGTTTGAACCTGGTGGACGCCATTGTTGTTTACAACTGCAATGCTAACGTGCTAAACCGACGTAACTTATCACGTAAGTGCTTTCTGGAATTGACTGTGAGTAACTTGCGTAAATTACGTGAGATTCGTGCTGGTTGGAATCGATAAGAGAATCGCTGAATAAACTGCCAAACGATTCCATGGAATTGAAACACACGGAACTGATTCTCTACAGGAACTGGTTCTCTACAGGAAACGGTTCTCTACAGGAACTGGTTCTCTACAGGAACTGGTTCTCTACAGGAACCGGTTCACTACAGGAACCGGTTCTCTACAGGAACAGGTTCTCTACAGGAACCGGTTCTCTACAGGAACAGGTTCTCTACAAGGACAGGTTCTCTACAGGAACTGGTTCTCTACAGGAACTGGTTCTCTACGGGAACAGGTTCTCCACAGGAACAGGTTCTCTACAGGAACCGGTTCTCTACAGGAACCAGTTCGCTACAGGAACCGGTTCTCTACAGGAACCGGTTCTCTACAGGAACAGGTTCTCCACAGGAACTGGTTCTCTACAGGAACAGGTTCTCTACAGGAACAGGTTCTCTACAGGAACAGGTTCTCCACAGGAACAGGTTCTCTACAGGAACCGGTTCTCTACAGGAACCGGTTCTCTACAGGGTTCTCTACAGGTTCTCTACAGGAACTGGTTCTCTACAGGAACAGGTTCTCTACAGGAACAGGTTCTCTACAGGAACAGGTTCTCTACAGGAACTGGTTCTCTACAGGAACAGGTTCTCTACAGGAACTGGTTCTCTACAGGAACAGGTTCTCTACAGGAACAGGTTCTCTACAGGAACAGGTTCTCTACAGGAACAGGTTCTCCACAGGAACTGGTTCTCTACAGGAACTGGTTCTCTACAGGAACAGGTTCTCTACAGGAACAGGTTCTCTACAGGAACCGGTTCTCTACAGGAACCAGTTCTCGATTCCCAACCCTAGTCTACAGGAATAAATGTGATTGGCTCATCAGATATTGATGTTGACGTGCAGCTGAACAGGATTTATATTTTATGGGAACGTGTTTGTTCCAGAAGGAACCGTTAGGGTTGACCTGGGTTTCCGTCCTGTGGGGACGGTCCATGCTGAAGCCATGGACCTCATGGGACACGTAGCCGTAAAGCTTTGTAGCGCTGTGATCAAGGCCTCCGTCTGTGCAACGGGCCGACCAGCACCAGCTGCTGTTTACTGTAAACTGGCTGCAGGTACGAAAACAGCAGAAGGAAAGCGACACCATTCACGGATCAAATGAGGTCAGAACTTCAGGTCTTTCTTCTCTTCGTCTGCAGAAGAAAGTTTGAGGATTAAAACACAAAAAAATAAAACAAAAACCAAGACAGTTTTGACAGCCGCCTGTGTTTGTGTCCATCAATAAAATGAAAACATGTAAAACAGCTCGTGATCCATAATCCTTTTATTTTGAAAATCTGCCTTATTTTGGTGTTGGCAGGACTCATCCGAGCTGCAGGAAAATGTTGACTGTACAAACAGACCCCGTCCCCTCCTCCACCAGATTACTGTTGCTGTGGCAACCTGCCTGGAGCAAAGAGGAGGAGGAGGAGGAAGGAGACCCCCACACGGTTGAGCCAATGACACGCTCTGATTCTGAGGAGCGCCGGAGGACGAGGCGGTCTGGATCTGGGACATCAGAGTCCTCCTCCAGACCCGCTGACACCTACGCTGGCCGTCTGAGCTGCGTCTCTGCGGGACACTGGACGCTCTGTTGTCCCGTCGGCTGTCACGCTGAAACACTGGAAGAAAGTGTCTCAGAGCAAACAGAGGACAGCCATTCATCCAGGACGGGACAAAGACTTCCTGCACCGCCGAGGAAACGCTGACGTCTCTTCAACAAAAGAGCGAGCTGACGGTCGTGTAGCACGTTCTGATGCTTCACACCAGAGCCCACGGACGCTTTGGTAGGATCTCTACTCGTTCCTCCTAAAAGGAACCGGTGGATCCGAGGCCCGTTTGTGTCCTCCAGGACTCGTGTTCAGGCTTTGTGACGGCCACTCCAGTACCTTCACTCTGCTGCCACCTTGTGACGAACATGGAGGTCAGTTTGGGGTCATCGTCCAGGACGAAGACCTTTGACTTGTCGGCTGATGTCTGGAGATGTTGCTCCACCATATCCACATGATGCTCCTTCCTCATGATGATGTCTATTTGGAGCGAACCAGTCCGTCCTGCAGCAAAGCGGTCCCACATCACGATGCTGCCGCCACCATGCCTCACAGTCAGGACGGCAGTTTTTCCCTCCAAACACAACAAAGATCATCATGACCGAACGGCTCAGTTCACGTCTCCAGAGACAAAAGTTGTCGTTCCCACGTGCACTCTGGACTCTGGCCGTTCCTCATGCTGGTTCTGGAGCAGCGTCTTTGTCCTCCTGTGTGGTCCTTTAGCATTTTCTGGCATGTCAAGTTTGTGCTCGTGTTCTTGGTGGCTTCACCTTGTTTAGTCCTGACTCTGGACACCAGCAGGAGACCACTACCTGAGGTTCTGAGAGTCCAGGTTGGTTCATATGGATCTAACATGTCAGAGATGGACTTTGGGGCCATGAAGAGACTTGAACACAAGTAGAGCTGTTTTAAAGTCTATTCTCTGAGTGACAGGAAGCCAGAGACCTCAGGACTGGACTAATATGGTCGTATCTCCTGGTTCTAGTCAGGACCGGTGCAGAGACCTCAGGACTGGACTAATATGGTCGTATCTCCAGGTTCTAGTCAGGACCAGCGCAGAGACCTCAGGACTGGACTAATATGGTCGTATCTCCAGGTTCTAGTCAGGACCGGTGCAGAGACCTCAGGACTGGACTAATATGGTCGTATCTCCAGGTTCTAGTCAGGACCGGTGCAGAGACCTCAGGACTGGACTAATATGGTTGTATTTCCTGGTTCTAGTCAGGACCGGTGCAGAGACCTCAGGACTGGACTAATACGGTCGTATTTCCTGGTTCTAGTCAGGACCAGTGCAGAGACCTCAGGATTGGACTAATACGGTCGTATCTCCTGGTTCTAGTCAGGACCGGTGCAGAGACCTCAGGACTGGACTAATATGGTCGTATCTCCTGGTTCCAGTCAGGACCAGTGCAGAGACCTCAGGACTGGACTAATACGGTCGTATCTCCTGGTTCCAGTCAGGACCAGTGCAGAGAACTCAGGACTGGACTAATATGGTCGTATTTCCTGGTTCTAGTCAGGACCGGTGCAGAGACCTCAGGACTGGACTAATACGGTCGTATCTCCTGGTTCTAGTCAGGACCGGTGCAGAGACCTCAGGACTGGACTAATACGGTCGTATTTCCTGGTTCTAGTCAGGACCGGTCCAGAGACCTCAGGACTGGACTAATACGGTCATATTTCCTGGTTCTAGTCAGGACCAGCGCAGAGACCTCAGGACTGGACTAATACGGTCGTATTTCCTGGTTCTAGTCAGGACCAGTGCAGAGACCTCAGGACTGGACTAATATGGTCGTATCTCCTGGTTCTAGTCAGGACCGGTGCAGAGACTTCAGGACTGGACTAATATGGTCGTATCTCCTGGTTCTAGTCAGGACCGGTGCAGAGACCTCAGGACTGGACTGATACGGTCGTATCTCCTGGTTCTAGTCAGGACCGGTGCAGAGACCTCAGGACTGGACTAATACGGTCGTATCTCCTGGTTCCAGTCAGGACCAGTGCAGAGACCTCAGGACTGGACTAATATGGTCGTATCTCCTGGTTCCAGTCAGGACCAGTGCAGAGACCTCAGGACTGGACTAATATGGTCGTATCTCCTGGTTCTAGTCAGGACCAGTCAGAGACCTCAGGACTGGACTAATATGGTTGTATTTCCTGGTTCTAGTCAGGACCGGTGCAGAGACCTCAGGACTGGACTAATATGGTTGTATCTCCTGGTTCCAGTCAGGACCAGTGCAGAGACCTCAGGACTGGACTAATATGGTCGTATCTCCTGGTTCTAGTCAGGACCAGTCAGAGACCTCAGGACTGGACTAATGGTGTATTTCCTGGTTCTAGTCAGGACCGGTGCAGAGACCTCAGGACTGGACTAATATGGTTGTATCTCCTGGTTCTAGTCAGGACCAGTGCAGAGACCTCAGGACTGGACTAATATGGTCGTATCTCCTGGTTCCAGTCAGGACCAGTGCAGAGACCTCAGGACTGGACTAATATGGTCGTATCTCCTGGTTCTAGTCAGGACCGTGCAGAGACCCTCAGGACTGGACTAATATGGTCGTATCTCCTGGTTCTAGTCAGGACCGGTGCAGAGACCTCAGGACTGGACTAATACGGTCGTATCTCCTGGTTCTAGTCAGGACCAGTGCAGAGACCTCAGGACTGGACTAATATGGTCGTATCTCCTGGTTCCAGTCAGGACCAGTGCAGAGACCTCAGGACTGGACTAATATGGGTCTCCTGGTTCTAGTCAGGACCAGTGCAGAGACCTCAGGACTGGACTAATATGGTCGTATTTCCTGGTTCTAGTCAGGACCGGTGCAGAGACCTCAGGACTGGACTAATATGGTTGTATCTCCTGGTTCCAGTCAGGACCAGTGCAGAGACCTCAGGACTGGACTAATATGGTCGTATCTCCTGGTTCTAGTCAGGACCAGTCAGAGACCTCAGGACTGGACTAATATGGTTGTATTTCCTGGTTCTAGTCAGGACCGGTGCAGAGACCTCAGGACTGGACTAATATGGTTGTATCTCCTGGTTCTAGTCAGGACCAGTGCAGAGACCTCAGGACTGGACTAATATGGTCGTATCTCCTGGTTCCAGTCAGGACCAGTCCAGAGACCTCAGGACTGGACTGATATGTTCATATCTCCTGGTTCTAGTCAGGACCAGTGCAGAGACCTCAGGACTGGACTAATATGGTTGTATTTCCTGGTTCTAGTCAGGACCAGCGCAGAGACCTCAGGATTGGACTAATACGGTCGTATTTCCTGGTTCTAGTCAGGACCAGTCCAGAGACCTCAGGACTGGACTAATATGGTCGTATTTCCTGGTTCTAGTCAGGACCGGTGCAGAGACCTCAGGACTGGACTAATATGGTCGTATCTCCTGGTTCTAGTCAGGACCGGTGCAGAGACCTCAGGACTGGACTAATATGGTCGTATCTCCTGGTTCTAGTCAGGAGTGCAGAGACCTCAGACTGGACTAATATGGTCGTATCTCCTGGTTCTAGTCAGGACCAGTCAGAGACCTCAGGACTGGACTAATATGGTCGTATTTCCTGGTTCTAGTCAGGACCGGTGCAGAGACCTCAGGACTGGAGTAATATGGTCGTATTTCCTGGTTCTAGTCAGGACCGGTGCAGAGATCTCAGGACTGGACTAATATGGTCGTATTTCCTGGTTCTAGTCAGGACCAGTGCAGAGACCTCAGGACTAATACGGTCGTATCTCCTGGTTCTAGTCAGGACCGGTGCAGAGACCTCAGGACTGGACTAATATGGTCGTATTTCCTGGTTCTAGTCAGGACCGGTGCAGAGACCTCAGGACTGGACTAATATGGTCGTATCTCCTGGTTCTAGTCGGGACCGGTGCGGAGACCTCAGGACTGGACTAATATGGTCGTATTTCCTGGTTCTAGTCAGGACCAGTGCAGAGACCTCAGGACTGGACTAATATGATTGTATTTCCTGGTTCTAGTCAGGACCGGTGCAGAGACCTCAGGACTGGACTAATATGGTCGTATTTCCTGGTTCTAGTCAGGACCGGCGCAGACACTTTAGGACTGGACTAATACGGTCGTATCTCCTGGTTCTAGTCAGGACCAGTGCAGAGACCTCAGGACTGGACTAATATGGTCGTATCTCCTGGTTCTAGTCAGGACCGGTGCAGAGACCTCAGGACTGGACTAATACGGTCGTATCTCCTGGTTCTAGTCAGGACCGGTGCAGAGACCTCAGGACTGGACTCAAAATTTGGTTTAGACACTATTCCTTTGATTCTGGCAATGTTTTAGATGGGAAAAAACTGCTGATGTTATTGCTTTAATGTGGCTGTTAATAGGGGGACAATAGGGGTCCCAGGATTGTTCCCTGGGGAACCCCACAGGTCATGGCCATTTGGTCTGAGACACAGTTACCAATTTCAACAAAGTATCTCCTGTCCCTGAGACAGGACCTGAACCAGTTTAAAGCAGTTTCAGTCTTCTAATCTCTGTAATAACATCACATGGTCAACTGTGTCAAAGGCAGCGCTGAGGTCCAGAAGAACTAAGACTGAGACTTTACCTGCATCTGTGTTCAGGTGAATGTTGTTTGTCTCAGTGCTGTGGGGGGGCCTGAAGCCTGAATGAAAACTATCTAAAGTATCAGTTCAGTCTCCCTGCAGCGGGAACAGAAGTGAACTTGTGGACCTGATAGCATCACAGCCCACCTCCTCCAGCTCCACTGGGAGGACAACCAGTTGTTCTGAGGCCAGCTGAGAGATATGATCTCTCCGGATCTTCCTGGAGGGATCCACCCAGTTAGACACGCCTGAAACACGTCTCCAGGGACGGATGCTTCCAGTCCCAGAAGGTCCTCATGTGGAATTCTCCAAACTGTCAACTTTGATAACCATCGACAGATTATTTTACTGGTCTGACACTTAACAAATAAAAAAAAACTTCTGACCTAAAAGAAAGGAAGTTGTTCAGCGGCTCAACTGAACCGAATGTTTTAAAGTCTATTTGGCAGCAGGACTTTATGACTCAGAGGAAACAGGAAAGAGTGAAGATAATTCTGCTGTTATCTGAAAACAAACCAGTTAAGACTTCAGAGACACTGACGGCTCTGGATCATCCTGAACCTGAGCTCCACATTCATCTAATAGGCATTTACTGATTGTGCTAGTAAAAGTGGCATATTATGCTAGTGGCAGTGCTCGTTTTTTTGCCCAAATTATGATCAAATTATGCTCGCTTTTCAAAATTATGCTACTTTTTTAAAAGATTATTCTGTGCACAAACTTCACAACTCACAAGACAAGTTTGAAAATGTATTTTATTAACCCTGGCCTGATGTTCTGGGCCCGGTTGTTCAAAACCTGGGTAACTTTATCCGGTGGTTAGGCCTATACGGCGGATAAATCTGCTATCCAGCGGATAGTTATCCAGCGAACAAAAATAGGTTGCACAAAGCCTGGATAGTGTGGTGGATAACTATCCGCGGCTAGCTGGCTAACCATCGCGTGTAGCAGAGCATGACACAGTTTGCACAAGGTTTTGCACTCAAATGGCCTCCAGTTACCATGGTAAAGTATGCAAATTTCGAGTAAACAACTAACTGTGTGCGTGCTAGCAGCGCACGCTGTTTCAAAACAAATAAAAACAAATACAGTGAAAACTAAACCACGCAGTTTCTGACAAAGCCCTGGATAACAATTTTAACATTGAATAATCTCGCTCGTTTCTGAACCACGCAGTCCGGCTTGACTTCTCTAATTCGTTCTCTAACAGTTAATTAGCGCTTGTTATATTGAAGCATCACACTTGCTTGCAAGTAATGGAACCAACTGTTAATAGTAATCTATCGTTTTTAGTAGCTGAGATCTTTCGTTTTCTTGAATTATTCTAAAATTGTGCTATTAAGACAAGAACATATACGGATTATGCTAGCAGTGCTACTTTTTAAAAAAAAAAAAAAAAAAGGGCGCTCAATTCCACAGATTATGCCAAAAATTATGCTAGCACAATCGGCAAGAGCCTATCATCTAAGATGTCAAGAAGTTCTGACACATGAACATTTAAAGGAGCCGCTGGCTGTACCACGGTCTGTCTAAACATCGTCACGTTACGCAGATATGCTGATCTCCATCATGACCTGAAAGCTTAGTTACCATGGTAACGCAAAGTTCGGGCTTCTTACATAAGAATAATCCTCCTGGAGACCAGAGACTTTCACTCAGCTCATGAAGAAACAAAAAAAAATAAAAGTCCAAAAGAACAGAAGACACAGACAAGAGAAGTCCTGTTAAATAGATTATTCCTTTAATAAAATAAATGACAGAGACACTCAGTCAGAACTTGAATGATGTTGTTCAGGAGCTCACAGAACCGAGCTGGAACCGGCCAGTAAGTTCAAACAGGTTAACGTGTCGTAGAACTTAAACATACGAACCCTCTGGAGGACACGTCTCGTCGGCCTTCAGTCAGTAAATCTACATTCAGATCCTCTCAGGACGGAGAAAAGGAGCTACGTAAACACAACACGGATGGAGGGATGATGAGGGAGGTGCGGGACATGCAGCGGGTCAGACTGGGAGTACTGGGACGCAGGTTTTTGGTGCTCCATTATGACAGGAGCCTCAGTTTTTCCTGTGAGGCTCAGATTGTTCAGAACAGGTCAGAATCAGAACGTCCTGCTCTGAGCTGGACCCAGTCCAGTTCTGGGGTCTAACTGGGTCCAGTTCTGGGGTCTAACCGGGTCCAGTTACAGCTACAGATGATAAATACCAGTTAAATACTCCAGTATACTGTGGGGGGGGGGTTAGATAGGTAGTAGAATAATAATCATCATAAATGAGGCCATGACATAGATATCTGACATATCTATGTGCACGGAGCAGGGCGTTGGTGCACGTGTGTGCGGGGTGGGGGGGTGGTGGGGGGTCAGTGAGGGGTCGGTGTCTACTTGAACTGCTTGATGGGAGGCGGCACCTTGATGTCCTGGCCCTTCTCCAGCCTCTTCTCGCACTCGACCAGGTAGTTGACGCCGTCCACCACCGTCTGGACCAGCTGGACCTGCAGAAGAGCAGAACAGTTCTGACCTCACCTGGCGAGGAAAAGGACCGGCGCACGATAAACGGTCTGGCGGCAGAATCATCCTCCTCGCTGGAGAGAGTTGAATGATTATTAAACCCTTTTCCTGATTAATGTGCAGCAACAGCTGCTTCTCTAAGACCACTGCTGATGTCCTTCCCTCTAGGCGCTGTGTTAGCACACACACACCTGAGTGCTTCAGGCCAGCGAACAGCCAAGACAGGTGCTTTTACAGAGGTCTGAACACCTGATGCTCACCTGTGCTCATCAATAACTGCTGATCAGCTCATCAATAACTGTATTTACACGTTCTGAATGTTCTTGCCTACCTCGGACTGTCCCAGGCGGTCCAGGTTGGAGATGTCGAACACGCCGCCCACGGCGGCCGTGTCCACGCCGCCGGTCCCTCTCTTCTGCAGGCGCAGGTTGTCCAGGATCTTGCTGAATCGGGGGTCCTGAGGGATCAGAGAGCCTCCAGTTACCTGGATGAACTTCTGTAGACGAGTCACCGTCCTACACGGCCATCTTGTTTTAGTGAGTCATCCAGCCAACAGCTCACTTCTGGACCAATGTGAACACAGCTGACTCTACTTGCAAGGCGATTAATTCTTCTTAAATGGAAGCACAAGTCCCCACCCTCACATAGCAGATGGATTAAGGACGTACTGCTATACATTAAATTAGAAAAGATAAAATTTACGCTGAAAGGCTCCTTGAAGAAATTCCATAAGATATGGACTCCCTTCTTAGTCTATTATGACAGATTACAAGTGTCGAACTGGGATGAGCATTGATACAAACTGGGCTTAGTACACATTCACACATGATTGGGCTTCTCTCTCTTTCTTACTTTTATCCTTTTCTTCTGTCACCCCCCCCCCTATTATATATATATATATATATATATATATATATATATATATCTATATATATATATATATATATCTATATCTATATATATATATATATATATATATATTTTTTTTTCTTATTTATTTTTATTATTATTATTGTTATTATTTTTTATTTTATTTTTTGTTTGTTTTCTTGTTTCCTTGTTTGTCTGGCCAGGATACTTGCCATTACCTTGTTCTATGTGAACAGAACTTTTGATGCCTCACAGGCGACGACTGAGATCTAACTAACGTTCTGAATATATCTGTGTATCATAGGTCCATTGGTCCCATTTTGGGTAGTATTGTTGTGTTACATTGTCATTTTTGTTCAATTTATCGAAGCCATAATGATAGTACACTCTTATGTATTTATTTATTTATTTAATGTTTATTTATTCTTCTCTTCTTTTTTTTTTTTTTTTTTCTTAGGTACAGCTATGCAACTGTGGGGTGGGTGGGAAATGGGTTTAAGGGTTTTAATTGCTATACCTGACGATATTGATTTTGATGTTTTTGTATTTCTATATCTTTATATTTTTATATTACCTTGTAAAATGCCAAAATGTTAATAAAAAGATTTATTAAAAAAAAAAAAAAAAAAAGTGAACACAGCTGTTATAAACGTATCCAGCAGCTGGTGGATGACAGAAACCCAGACACGCCCACTAACACTCAGGTAAAAGGATCAAAGCTGATCACCACAGACACCTCACAGCTCCATCACCTTGGCCAGCAGGGGCAGCTTCACGTGCACGCCGGCCCGGAGCCCGGTGCCCAGGTTGGAGGGGCAGGTGAGGATGTAGCCGAGCCTCTCGTTCCACATGAACTCCCATCCTCGCTCCTGGATCAGCTTCTCCACCTGCCGGGAAGACGGACACTCAGGTGAGCTGCTGCTCTGATGGACGACCACCTCTCCATCAACCGCCGACGGCTCGAGTCCCTCCACCGCTCCGCCCCCGCTCGACCCGTCGGAGACGACCAGGAACTACTGACGGGACGTTTCTGAGGAGACGCTTCTGATCTGATCAGGTGACGGTTTACCGACGAAAGAAGCGACTTCACGTCGAAACGTCAAGATTCTGTCAAATCCGCTTTGTTGAGATTTCAGGACAAAACGTTCAGTTGTGCAAAAATTGAAATTATTGTGTCAAAAATTTTGCTACTTTTTTTTTTTTTTTGCAGATTTTGTAACAGTTGATATAAAAAAGAAGAAATCGAGTCATTATAATTAAAAAGTCCTGATTCTGGTAAGTTTGGGATTTCATAACAAAAGTCTCAGTTTTCAACAAGAAGTTGCTTTTTTTTACAAAAAATATTTTTGTTTTTTTAACTAGTAATTTTACAAGAAAAAATTATGACTTTTAGAAAAAAAAAAAGTCAACATTTTACTATAAAGTCAGTGGTTCTGAAATTTAAGATTCGTTTTTTTTTATGATGAAACACTGAAAACTTCACAGTTTTACAACTAAAGTTTGTAATTTCTACATAAAGAACGAACGAGTCCACGAAAAGTCCGCCGTCGCAGGATTGTTAGCTTCTTTACGAACTGAACGAGTGCGTTAATACGCCGTGGAGACGAGCGGGCGGTGCAGGTGACGATCATGTGACGTCTGGCAGGTTCTCGCAGCTGGACCTACGGCGTCCTCGCAGCTGGACCTACAACGTCCTTGCAGCTGGACCTACGGCGTCCTCGCAGCTGGACCTACAACGTCCTTGCAGCTGGACCTACGGCGTCCTCGCAGCTGGACCTACAACGTCCTTGCAGCTGGACCTACGGCGTCCTCGCAGCTGGACCTACAACGTCCTTGCAGCTGGACCTACGGCGTCCTCGCAGCTGGACCGTCTCGCAGCTGGCGTCCTCGCAGCTGGACCTACAACGTCCTCGCAGCTGGACCTACGGCGTCCTCGCAGCTGGACCTACGGCGTCCTCGCAGCTGGATCTACAGCGTCCTCGCAGCTGGACCTACGGCGTCCTCGCAGCTGGACCTACGGCGTCCTCGCAGCTGGACCTACAGCGTTCTTGCAGCTGGACCTACGGCGTCCTCGCAGCTGGACCTACGGCGTCCTCGCAGCTGGACCTACGACGTCCTTCCTAGCAGCTGGACCTACGGCGTCCTCACAGCTGGACCTACGGCGTCCTCGCAGCTGGACCTACAGTGTCCTCACAGCTGGACCTACGGCGTCCTCGCAGCTGGACTTACGGCGTTCTCGCAGCTGGACCTACGGCGTCCTCGCAGCTGGACCTATGGCGTCCTCGCAGCTGGACCTACTGGAACGTCTTGCAGCTGGACCTAGCGTCCTAGCGTCCTCAGCTACGCGTCCTCGCAGCTGGACCTACGAGTCCTCGCAGCTGGACCTACGGCGTCCTCGCAGCTGGACCTACGGTCCGTCCCTAGCAGCTGGACCTACGGCGTCCTCGCAGCTGGACGTCCCTACGGCTACGGCGTCCTCGCAGCTGGACCTACGGCGTCCTCGCAGCTGGACCTACGGCGTCCTCGCAGCTGGACCTACGACGTCCTTCCTAGCAGCTGGACCTACGGCGTCCTCGCAGCTGGACCTACGGCGTCCTCGCAGCGGCTCTACAGTCCTCGCAGCTGGACCTACGGCGTCCTCGCAGCTGGACCTACGGCGTCCTCGCAGCTGGACCTACGGGGTCCTCGCAGCTGGACCTACGGCGTCCTCGCAGCTGGACCTACGCCGTCCTCGCAGCTGGACCTACGGCGTCCTCGCAGCTGGACCTACGGCGTCCTCGCAGCTGGACCTACGGCGTCCTCGCAGCTGGACCTACGACGTCCTTCCTAGCAGCTGGACCTACGGCGTCCTCTGGCAGCTGGACCTCTGCGTCCTCGCAGCTGGACTGTACAGTCCTCACAGCTGGACCTACGGCGTCCTCGCAGCTGGACTTACGGCGTCTTTGCAGCTGGACCTACGGCGTCCTCGCAGCTGGACCTACGGCGTCTTTGCAGCTGGACCTACGGCGTCCTTGCAGCTGGACCTACGGCGTCCTCGCAGCTGGACCTACGGCGTCCTCGCAGCTGGACCTACGGCGTCCTCGCAGCTGGACCTACGGCGTCTTTGCAGCTGGACCTACGGCGTTCTCGCAGCTGGACCTACGGCGTCCTCGCAGCTGGACCTACGGCGTCCTCGCAGCTGGACCTACGGCGTCCTCGCAGCTGGATCTACGGCGTCCTCGCAGCTGGACCTACGGCGTCCTTGCAGCTGGACCTACGGCATCCTTACAGCTGGACCTACGGCGTCCTCGCAGCTGGACCTACGGCGTCCTTGCAGCTGGACCTACGGCATCCTCACAGCTGGACCTACAGCGTCCTCGCAGCTGGACCTACGGCGTCCTCGCAGCTGCAGCTCCTCCACTAACTGCAGTGCTCGTTAGTTGAGGAGGTTCATGAATGTTTCAGACATGAATTAACGAACCAACGTTAATGAGACTGGTCTCAGATCAGTCGTGGAAACAGCAGGGATCAGATGAAACTCTGTACCTCCTTCAGGCCTCGGCAGAACCTCTCAAAGACTCTCTTCATGTTGCCTCCCTTCTCCATGGAGATGACCCTGGTGTGATCCTCCTCGTTCACCCAAATCAGGAACGTCTTCTCGTTGTTGTGCCTGAACACACGAGAACTTATTTCTAGTCTGACAGTTCTGACAGGGAAGGAAAGTTCTATCAGGGTCTTAGGTCTGATTTGTTCTGACGAAGATGCCTCAATGATGGGTCCCAGGTGGGTCTGTCTGCAGGTCCCAGGTGGGTCTGTCTGCAGGTACCAGGGTGGTCCTGCCTGTCTTTGTTCATATGGACTCTGAGTGGGATCGAGGTGGTTTTAAAACTGGTTAATGTTCTAAAGTGCTCCTAAAATCTTTTACCATCCCTATTTAGCCCACACAGGCTTCACATTTGCCCATTTCAATTCAATTCAGTTCAATTTTATTTGTTTAGCGTCTGCTACAATATCAATTGTCTCTAGGTCTCTAATTGTCTCTGTCTTTACAGAGACCCAGATCATGACCCCCGAGCAAATATCATTAACTAGAATTATAATATTAAATCTGAATCAATGATAATGGCAGGTAAAACCTTTAAACCAAACAGTGGCAAGAAAAACTCCACTTTAAGAGGAAGAAACCTGGACCAGGACCTGAATCATATGGAGGACCTTCCTGATAAAGACCAGCTGGATAAAGAAAGAAAAAGAGAGGAGAGACAGGACAGAGAGAGGATGGAGGACAGAGAGAGGATGGAGGACAGAGAGGAGGATGGAGGACAGAGAGAGGATGGAGGACAGAGAGGAGGATGGAGGACGGAGGAGAGAGAGGATGAGGAGGAGAGAGAGATGGAGGACAGAGAGAGGATAGGAGAGGACAGAGAGGAGGATGGAGGACAGGAGAGAGAGGATGAGAGGATGGAGGAGAGAGAGAGAGGATGGAGGACAGAGAGAGGATGGAGGATAGAGGAGAGGAGATGGAGGACAGGAGGGAGAGGATGAGAGGATAGAGAGGATGGAGACATGGAGGAGAGGATGGAGGAGGATGGAGGAGGAGGACAGAGAGGATGGAGGACAGAGAGAGGATGGAGGACAGAGAGGAGGATGGAGGACAGAGAGAGGATGGAGGACAGAGAGGAGGATGGAGGATAGAGAGAGGATTGAATGAAGTGACTATATAAACAGATGCAGGTAGCAGCACCACCTCGTACCCACGTAGACCACTTTTTTTTTTTTTTTTTTTTTTTTTTTGGCACTAGTGGCCTTTATTCGAAGTGTAGAGAGACAGGAAGGGGGGCAGAGAGAATGGGGAAGACATGCGGGAAAGAGTCGACGAGCCGGGAGTCGAACTCGCGACCAGCCGCACGAGGACTGTAGCCTCTGTATATGAGCCGCCCGCCCTAACAACTGCGCCACCAGGGCGGCCCTACGTAGACCACTTTTAACTCAGACAGGTCCACATGCCTGCTGGTCGGTGAAGGTCTCATTCATCACTCATTTCTGGTGTTTTCTGCTTTTATGACAATGCTTGTTTCTGCTGCAGGTTTAGGGTGAATTCCAATTCCTCCCTTAACCCTTAATTTCAACCCTCAGTCTCAAAAATGTGCGCTCCCGCTAAGTGCAAGTTCTGTCCCGATTCTAAGAACACCAATTGAGGGACGAGTTTGAGGGCTGTATCGCCCTCAATACTGAGATTCTCCGGCACAGAAGTAAGGGCTACCCAGAAGGCACTGGGTAATTTAGCCAAGACATCTTCAAAAAGCTAGCTACAAATGTAAGTATCTTCGTAGTTCTTAAAGATATAAATATAATGAAACCATCTTATTGTGTTTGTTTGAGACTTTTTTCATGGATTAACATCGTTGTTGCGTAACATTAATTTTTTCACTTTACGATGTTTGCTGCCGGACCACCAGTCCGGGGCTGCCGGTCCAGGGGCCGCCGGTCCCGGCTGGCTTCACGTTACTTGTATACCTTGTTGTGTAGCAACGGAGGACTGAATAATGTATCCTCTATTGCAGCTGTTCCCAAACTTCAGAATACCAATCATGTCGTTAATATTTTACAGTAATTAAAAACATATTTTAAAAAGTTTGAGGATTTAAAACATATTTGTTTAATTTTAATGACCCCTCACGGCCCACCTGCAGTACCGCGACGGCCCACCAGGGGGCCGCGGCCCACACTTTTGGAATCGCTGCTCTATTGCGTTATTTGGTAATATTATTTGGAGAATATACAGTGCTCTTTTCATTGTTATCCCTGTGTCATTTCAGGAAAGACAGAGACATTTCAGTCTAAAGACGTAACTGCACTCGAGGGGTGTCCCATTTCTAAGTCACAAGATAACCCTGACACTTACTTTCAAGGGTTAAGATTGAGGGCCAAAAATTGAGGGTTAAGGGCGACGGTTGAGATTGAGGGTTAAGGGAGGAATTGGAATTCACCCTTAGGGTTAATATGGGCAATAAACTCATTAATCTGATAACAAAAAGTAAAATCTGCTTGATCTGTTTGTCATCATATAAGGAAACCAAACCACCACTTCCCCATCTGAACTTGACCCTTCTCTCCTTTCCAAACCCTGGCCTCAGCACTTCTTCTTCTTCTTCCCTAATTTCAGCCTTTGCCTCTCCTCTCTTTAACGTCCTCCGTCACTCCTTCGACCTTCCAACCGACACCCACAACCACAATCAACGAACCTCCTCCGTTGCTCCCTGCACCCACAAAGATGGCTTGAAATACAACCATCTGACGCTCCACAGCACACAATCCTCTGACAAAATAAACTCTGGATCCCGAAAAGGCACGTGGACTAGGGGTGCACGATAACTATCGGGCCGATAACAGGAAATTATGATGTCATCCCGATAGGCCCGATATCACGACGAATAGCCCCGATAACTTATATATTTCTGTCAACACAGCAGTGCCTCGCTCCCTCTGAGCCTTGAATGACCGGGAGTGAATGTTATGTTCAAGTAACGTCGGCATAATCAGAAAAATGATTACTCAATAAGGAAAATCAAGAATACCCCCTCATGCCAGAAAACAACTCGTTAACTCGGTAATAATTTTCGTAGTTGTGGACTTGAATTGATATTCGCAGTATTTCCCCTCATGTTACACATAAAAAAAGAAAAAAAATAGAAAAGGCTGAAAGAACGACTCGCAAACGAGGAAATGTCGGAATTTACGTTACACCTTGAATGCAGCATGCATTGTGCTGATCACAACAAACATGGCGGCGTGGAACTTTGTTAAAGTTTCAGAAGAAGATAGTTTGGTGGTTATTTGTGACGAATCCTCCGAGTGAATTCTACGAGGAGGGAAGCACAAGCTTTAATACGTAAAACCTGATCAGCCACCTACAACATTACAATCGCTTCCATGGAGTTTTGAAATCACGCTAACGGAAGCTAATGCTAACGTGCGCAAGCCAGCAGCAGTCTCTCCTCCCCTCCCTCTCCCTCATTCCTCTCATCTAAAGCTTCCATGAGATTAAAAAATAAAAACTACTGAACCTCATTTACTTTAATTAAAGGTATTAATTTAAATGGAACCACAAGCCAAAATCCTTTAAATGTCAATCTTTTTCAGTTAGTAATTCTGATGCATGTATTTCCATCAGTTCAAGGAGCCCTTATTTATTTTTCTATATCAGTCACTAATGAACCTTATTTAAGTTGATGTGAGATATCAAATAGGTTTGTTTGATAGCTTTAAGAAAATGTTTGAAAGGCTTGCCAATAGTTTTTCATTTGAAAAAATAAATATCTGTTCATATAAAAAATCAAAACTCTTTTTTGATTTTGTTCATAGTATTAATGTAATGATCTTAGGTATATGTGTGTGTTATCGGTTATCAGTATCGGTATCGGCCGTTAGGAGCTGAAAGTTATCGGTTATCGGTATTCGGTTTTATAAAACAGTTATCGTGCATCCCTAACGTGGACCTCAGAGAACAGAGGCACTGAAGCTGAAGTCCGTGTTTCAGTTCATCTCAAGAGTTAACGAGGACACAGGAAGCAGCTCTCAGGCTGCACGGAGGATTTCTGTCCATCCTGACCTCATTGTTTTTCTCTCAGAAACAGAAAACTGCCAGAAGACCTGAAAGAAGAGATGGAGGGATGGAGAGAAGGTGAATTACTAAGGAGGGGAGAAGCTGGCTGAGGGAGCTGGGAGGCTGCTGATTGATTTTGGCTGGTTGACACACAACACTGAACTATTCCTGGATACTGAAGCTGGACGGTGAACAGAGACGTGACGTTACTGCAGCAACGATGGAGACTTCAAGTTCAGACACGGATAAATTATTAGAGTATAAATGATAAAACACTGAAGGAAAACCTTCACCGTACTGAGCTGTATTCCTGGTACCAGTTTCCACCAACAGAGTGAATAAATCACTAAATATAAATTATCATCCTTTTTTGTCGACTTTTTTAATCACAGGTGTCTTTTACAAAAGCACAACATGCGTCATTGGTGCAAAGTGACTAATATGTGTTTAATTCTCAGCATTGGTTGATGGTTCCTTGAACCTCCTCTAAACCACCCCTGAACCTCCCCAGATGCTCCCCTGAATCCTCTCCTGGACCTCCTCTAGACCTCCCCAGAACCTTCCCTGGACCACCCCAGAGCTCCTCTGGACCTCCCCTGGACCTCCCCTGAATCCTCTCCTGGACCGCCCCTGGACCTCCCCTGGACCTCCTCTAAATCTCCCTGGACCTCCCCTGAATCCTCTCCTGGACCGCCCCTGGACCTCCTCTAAACCTCCCTGGACCTCCTCTGATCCAATCCTGGACCTCCTTTGAGCCACCCCAAGACCTCCTCTGATCCTCTCCTGGACCATCCCTAGACCTCCTCTGATCCTCTCCTGGACCGTCCCTAGACCTCCCCTGATCCTCTCCTTTGAACTGCCCCTAGACCTCCCCTGATCCTCTCCTTTGAACCGCCCCTAGACCTCCCCTCCTCTCCTGACCTCCTTTGACCCGCCCCTAGACCTCCCCTGATCCTCTCCTTTGAACTGCCCCTAGACCTCCCCATATCCTCTCCTTTGAACCGCCCCTAGACCTCCATTCTCCTGATCCTGACCCCTTGAACCACCCTAGACCTCCCCTGATCCTGGACCTCCTTTGAACCACCCCTAGACCTCCCCTGATCCTCTCCTTTGAACCGCCCCTAGACCTCCCCTGATCCTCTCCTTTGAACCGCCCCTAGACCTCCCCTGATCTCTCCTTTGAACCGCCCCTAGACCTCCCCTGATCCTCTCCTGGACTCCTTTGAACCAACCCTAGACCTCCCCTGATCCTCTCCTTTGAACCGCCCCTAGACCTCCCCTGATCCTCTCCTTTGAACCCCCCTAGACTCCCCTGATGCTCTCCTTTGAACGCCCCTAGACCTCCCCTGATCCTCTCCTTTGAACCGCCCCTAGACCTCCCCTGATCCTCTCCTTTGAACCTCCCCTAGACCTCCCCTGATCCTCTCCTTGAACCGCCCCTAGACCTCCCCTGATCCTCTCCTTTGAACCCCTAGACCTCCCCTGATGCTCTCCTTTGAACCGCCCCTAGACCTCCCCTGATCCTCTCCTTTGAACCGCCCCTAGACCTCCCCTGATCCTCTCCTTTGAACCGCCCCTAGACCTCCCTGATCCTCTCCTGGACCTCCTTTGAACCACCCCTAGACCTCCCCTGATCCTCTCCTTTGAACCGCCCCTAGACCTCCCCTGATCCTCTCCTTTGAACCGCCCCTAGACCCCCCCTGATCCTCCTTTGAACGCCCCTAGACCTCCCCTGATCCTCTCCTTTGAACCGCCCCTAGACCTCCCTGATCCTCCCTGGACTCTCCTTTGAACCCCCCTAGACCTCCCCTGATCCTCTCCTTTGAACCGCCCCTAGACCTCCCCTGATGCTCTCCTTTGAACCGCCCCTAGACCTCCCCTGATCCTCTCCTTTGAACCGCCCCTAGACCTCCCCTGATCCTCTCCTTTGAACCGCCCCTAGACCTCCCCTGATCCTCTCCTTTGAACCACCCCTAGACCTCCCCTGATGCTCTCCTTTGAACCGCCCCTAGACCTCCCCTGATCCTCTCCTTTGAACCGCCCCTAGACCTCCCCTGATCCTCTCCTTTGAACCGCCCCTAGACCTCCCCTGATCCTCTCCTCTGAACCGCCCCTAGACCTCCCCTGATCCTCTCCTCTGAACCGCCCCTAGACCTCCCCCTGATCCTCTCCTTTGAACCGCCCCTAGACCTCCCCATGATCCTCTCCTTTGAACCGCCCCTAGACCTCCCCATATCCTCTCCTGGACCTCCTTCGAACCACCCCTAGACCTCCTCTGATCCTCTCCTTTGGACCGCCCCTAGACCTCCTCTGATCCTCTCCTTTGAACCGCCCCTAGACCTCCCCTGATCCTCTCCTGGACCTCCTCTGAACCGCCCCTAGACCTCCCCATATCCTCTCCTGGACCTCCTTCGAACCACCCCTAGACCTCCTCTGATCCTTCCATCTCCATTTCAGTTGAAGGGCTGAACTTCTTCACATCACATTATTGCCAGAATGTTTTGTCAGAATTTGTCTCTCAGTTGCTCCAGATTCTTGCTGAGGAGGTCAAAGAGAAGAGAAGAGCAGGTCTGTGGACGGTGAAGCTGCCGTGAAACCACCAGAGGGTCTGCTGCAGTCTGACTGCAGATGCTGGACATCATTAGTACGAGCGTTGATGTGGAAACTCAGCGAAACTCATTCAGAACCTCCTTCTGGTGGAAAATAAAGCGACTCAGAGGGGAAACAGCTGGAAGTGAAGTTCCAGTTGTTGGGTCTGCTCTGAACCAGACTCCCGGAGATCTGAACCACCGCTTTGACTCTTGAAGCTGCTTAAGAACTTGTGTGGAGGCAGAAATCCCTCTCCAGGAGATAAAGCCTGATACTGTACGTGAACAATGGCGTGACTGCGTTCTTTTTCAACAGGCTGGAGCTTTGAATATCCACTTACCAAATACCGCGGGCGTCTGGCCAATCCCGAGCCATGCCTGCGCACGTCAGGAGGGGGGACACGGGCTTGTCGAACAGGAAGTGGTCCTGTTACACAGAAACACCACAGACTGGATGGTAAGTTCTGAAGACAGAGTGATTTAATGTTTTTTTTTTTCTCATCAACTTCATTTCATTTGTTAATAAACATCCATTTTTGGATTTCAGCCCTTCAAAACGCTCCAAAAGAAAGATGGATGTTCCAGTGAAGCTTTTACCACCGTGTCATGTTCTCGTTCCTTCTCAACACCTGAAAGGTGTTTCAGCTCTGAAGAAACCAAGTGATTGAAGGAGTTTCAGGTGTTATTTTGTCTTGTTCTTCGGTGGAGATGTGCAGCTGTGCAGGGTCCATCACTGTCACCTTTTTGGTTCCAAGGTTGACAAAAATTCTCTCCAGTTGACACATCAGGACTGCAGTCGGACCAGTCCAGCATCTGGACTCTGGTCTTCCTCAGCAGTGTCTCTGTAACGGGTCCAGGATGTGGTTTTACATTGTCTTGTTGAAAAAGGTATGCAGGTTCCTGGAACAGAAGTGAGCAGATGTTGCTCTAAAAGTAAATGAGCTTCAGTAAAGACACTGATACGACCCCAGACCATCAGAGAGCCCGGATGTTGGACTAGCTGATGATTAGAGTCTGGATGGTCCCCTTTTCCTCTTTGGTCCAGAGTGCAAGGCCCCCATTTCTTCCAGAAAGATCCTGAAATACTGACTGGGAACATAAATCAGAGCATCATCTGCATATAAACTGACATTTGTGTTAATTAACACCAGATAAATCTGTGTGGGAGCATCTGGAATTAAAGAAGCAGAGGTCCTCATCCAGAGCCTTGTGGTGCTCCTCTGTTACTGCAATCCATGTTTCCGTGGTGATGTCCATCCCAGATGTTTCCAGAGATGATTGAGTGTCACTTGTGAATGCATCTCTATATTTTAGTGTTTAACGTTTCCATGGTAATCCTCGTCCATCTGGTTCTATGAGCTGATGGTGATTGACAGGTCTTCTGAGGGATCAGAGGTCTCAGGTGTCCAGCTGAGTCCTGCTTCCTGGTTGTTCACACACTGAAACTCCTCCAGAATCCTGGACTGGTTTAATGATATTCTGCACTACAGAAGGAGAAACATGAAAATCTTTTCTAATCTTTCTTTAGCAACATTTCAATGATTCCATCTCCTCCGTCCACCGCTGCTCCTTCAGAACTCATCCTTTCATGGATGCTGCGTTTGATCCACATCATCATCACGGTTGCCTGCTGACATCAAATATTATCATGATTTTTCTCCTTCACCTCCTTTTAAACACTAAACTGCTCCGTACCAACATTTCTGGAAGGTGTTGCAGGACTGAAATGCAAAAATGGATGTTTGATAACAAAGTTGATGAGAAAAAACCATGAAACGTCTGAGAAGTTAATACGCCCCGTAACTGCGTTAGTTTCCATCATTTGCCGTATTAGATGTTTCTAGAAGGCAACATGTTTGAACATTTCCACGTGAAGCTGCCGCGGACTCACGTCGATGAGCTGCTGCTGCTCCTGGTCCGTCATCTGGGTCAGGCTGTAGTAGCGCCCGGTCAGGTCCCCCTTCAGACCGGCGAGGGCGTCCACCACCACCCTCTCCACCTCCCGGCGCTCCGCCCGGGTGCAGGCGGGGGGCAGGCTGAGCCCCCGGATGCTGCGGCCCGTCCTCACCCTGGACGACAGCACGTAGCGCTCGTCGAACATCCCCGACTGGATCTGAAAGGGAGACCTGGAGGTCAACGCTGGCGCCCTCACGTTCAGCTTCAGAGGACGTCCTCCAGCAGCTGAGTCACCTCCACAGATGTGGCAACAGATGTTTGGAGGTCACGAGTCAGAAAGTTCAAGTCCTCTCAACAGTGGAGCACTTATACGTTAGATGTAAGTGACAGACAGAGCGCCACCTCCTGTTCTTTCTGGAACATTAAACGTTAATCAGAGTCTGAGGTTGTTCCACCTCCGTCGATCTGACCTGCACGTTTCTGTTTGTTCTCTACGCTGATTTAAAATATGGGAACATATTTGTGATGTTCTGGTTTTGATTGAGAGAATGAATTTCTCACTCTTTGGTTTATTTTAATTGGCTGGGAGCTCACAGAAGAGAGAGAGGGAGGGAGGGAGAGAGGGAAGGAGAGAGAGAGGGAGGGAAGGAGGGAGGAGGGGAGGAAGAGAGGAGGAGAGAGATGAGGAGAGGGACAGGAGGAGGAGAGGAGGGAGAGAGAGAGGGAGGGAGAGGAAGGAGGGGAAGAAGACGGGAGGGAGGGAAAGGAGAAGAGAGAAAAGGAGGGAAGGAGGGAGGGAGAGGAGAGAGGGAGAAGAGAGGGAGGGAGGGAAGGAGAGAGAAAGGGAGGGAAGAAGGAGGGAGGAGAGAGAGAGGGAGAGAGAGAGGGAGGGAGAGGAAGGGAGAGAGAAGGGAGGGAGAGGAGGGAGAGAGAGAGGGAGAGAGGAGAGAGGGAGAAGGAGGGAGGGAGGGAGGCTCAGAGAGAGAGAGGGAGGGAGAAGGAGGGAGGGAGGGAGAGAGGGGAGCGAGAGAGGGAGGAGGGAAGGAGAGAGAGGGAGGAGAAGAAAAGAGGGAGAGGGAGAGAGAGGGAGAAGGGAAAGAGGGAAGGAGGGAGGGAAGAGGAGAGGGGAAGGAGGGAGGGAGGAGAGGGAGGGAGAGGGAGGAGGAGAGAGAAGGGAGGGAGGAGGGAGAAGGAGGGAGAGGGAGGGAGAGGAGGGAGAGAGAAAGGGAAGGAGAGAGGGGAAGGGAAGGAGGGAGGGAGGGAGAGGAGAAGAGGAAGGAGGAGAGAGAGAGGGAGAGAGAGAGGGAGGGAAGGAGGACGGGAGCGAGAGAGGGAAGGAGAGAGAGGGAGAAGGAGGGAGGGAGGGAGAGAGGGAGGGAAGGAAGGAGGGAGGGAAGGGAGGGAGGGGAGAGGGAGGGAGGAAGGGAGGGAAGGGGGAGGGAGGAAGGAGGGAGGGGGGAGGAGAGAGAGAAGGAGAGAGAGGGAGAAGAAGGGAGAGAGAGAGGAGGGAGGGAAGGAAGGAGGGAATGAGGGAGAAAGAGAGGGAGGGAAGGAGGGAGGGAGGGAGAGAAGGATAGAGAGGGAGAAGGAGGGAGAGAGAGAAGGAGAGAGGGAGAAGTGTTTTCAAGTCAACAGGCTCAGGTCTGAAGGTAACGACTCCAGTGAAGTCATGTGACGGCGGTTAAAGCGTCTGAACTGGTGTCCCAGTACGATGCAGGTCTCAGGTACCTTGCTGGAGTCCAGGTCGGTGGGGTGTTTCATGGTGAGGGGGTCGTAGCCGTTATGTCTCTCTTTGATGACGGGGTCCAACAGGTCTGCAAACACCTGAAAAAAACAATAGAGGCGGCGTTAAAAACGACCCATTCAGAGCAACCAGTTAGAAAACAGAAACCAGTACAGCACCAGTGAGAACCGCAGCAGGAGCTTCAGCTTCAGACAGCTGCAGAGCTGCAGTACCACCAACCACCACCAGGCCACCAGTCAAACCCTTCACATCTGAGCTCCAGGTTCACGTCAAAGTTCTGATCCAGCTGTTTCACGTCTCCTTCACTCATATTTCAGTACCAGCAGCACAAATCACATATTTAATTTAATTTAACATTTCTGAGTGAAATGAACTTTACATGTAATTCCAGAGTTCTAGGAAGAACTTCTGACTCAGCTGTGGTTTACTGGCCGTTTCCTCCCCTGATCTCCACATCAGCTCTCGGCGGGTCTGGACGGGCCGAGCTGAACGTTCACAGCAGGAAAAAAAAGGGGAAGAGGTGCGTCATTAACCGCAACCAGGACACGCCCACACGCCAACCAGCAGCTGACGTGTTGCATCATGTTTGACAGAAACCGGTTTTAGATTTGCTGTAAATCCTCTGACCTTGAGCTTCCACACTGAAGCGCTGGTCGTCCTGACGGACGCCGTAAAGGAACCGACGTCAGCAGGTAAAATGAAAATGGTTTTGGATCCCCGTTATAGAAAGATGACACAGAAGGACACGTCCCCAAGGAGGCGTCCCATCTTCAGGCGCCGCCTCCCTGAGACGGAGGACGGTCCCTCTGAAACGGCTCTGGTTTGAATCACCAGGAGAGACGCTCCGACGTTGGAGCCCTGATGACTCGATCATCAGCAGGTGTCAGAGCTCGAAAGAGCGTTCAGGTGTCCGTTAACACAATGCAAAACGGGAAAGACATCAGCAATGGTCTTAGAGAAGCAATCTGGACGGAGTTACGGGACCATTTCCAGACTGGGAAGTTCAACGTTCTACAGTGAGAAAGATTGTTTACTAGTGCTGGGCGATATGGAAAAAATCATATATCACGATATGGACTATTTTATATCACGATAACAATATATATCACGATATACCATAATAAAGCATGTTTTCAGTTATTCTCTGAAAAGTTTGACAAAAATGTCATTGCTTACTTTTCAACTTTATTTTAAAGGACATTTAGCTGAACTGTCACAAACATACATTTTAGTGCAGCAAAAACAGGTAGGTACAGAGGTACAGTAGCTTTCACATTTTTTTAAAGTGCACAACAGTTTCTGAGAAGAAAAACACATTTTTGCACTGAAAATCAGCTATAAAAATTAAACACAAATTTTTTTTCAACTTTCTGAAATCTGTAACCTTGTAGTGCAAAGTTTGCAAACCAATATAAAGTGTCTAAAGTAAACATCAGGGTTGAAGAGAACTCTGTTTAAGGCATTAACCATGAATAAAAGTGCAAACATAAAAGGCTACTTTGTAGAAGTAGATATGATTCTATCAAATTTATCGTTGCAGGTTATTTAATTACATATTTGCTGTAATAATTGATAAAATTAGGTTAGAAACGATAGAAACGATAGAAGAGAAATGGCACGATACACACTTTTCTATCGTCCCCACCATAATGTATCGTCATATCGCCCAGCACTAGCTCAGACTCATGAAGCACGGTGGTGGAGGGGTGATGGTTTGGTCCTGTTTCACAGCCACAGGACCTGAGCTTCGTCAAATTCAGGACAATGATCCAAACACAGCAGCGGATCTACGTCAGAATGAATGAAAAAACAAAAGAATCAAGGTTCTGGAATGTTCTAGTCAAAGTCCAGGCCTCAAACGCTGTGGTGGACCTTCAGAGAGCCTGTGGAGACGTGAACGTCCAAAAACCTCAATGAACTGAAGCGGCGTTTTGAAGCAGACTGGACCAGAACTCCTCCAGAACCATGAGACTCTGATGAAGTCAGACAGGAGACCAGGACCGACGGTTCCTGCTGCTGAAGGAGGATCTAGACCGGGTCTTTGCTTCTCAACTACGAGGCGCTTGTGTGTCTGAGAGTCCGAGTGATGTCTGACCTCGTAGGACTCCTCGTCTCCTGCTACCATGCCAACAGTCTTGATGAAGGGGTGCCCGGGGTTGTCCACGCCCGTCTGGATGGCCTGGTCCAGCGTGAACCCGTTGGGGGTGGCCTTGTCACAGAGCTTGGAGTAGATGGCGGGTGTCAGGTTACTCGCCATGCAGTTGTTGTGTTTGCGCAGGTCAGGGAACTCGGCGCTGTGGAAACACAAGCGGGAGATCAAACACAGACGCATCGATCTTTCGAGGAAGTCGATTTTAAAAAACTGGGCACAAGTTTACTTTGGAACTGAGGGGAACGTTTCTGGTGCTACGTGCACATGAGCAGGTGTGTTGGACCTGCGGTGACCGAGTCAACCTCTGGTTTCCTTAAAACACGTCAGCCTGGACCAGAGCGGTTACGCTAATGATCACTTTCTTTCAACATTAAAACTAAAATACTGTCATTTGTATCCATGCGTGATTTGGTTTCAAATGCTGTAAAAAAATAAGTAAATGACCATAATTAGTAAAAACTAGAGTGAGATAGTGAGGTAGAGCTGGGTGGTATGATCTCAAACCAATATCACCATTAACTTAGTATTTTACCTTGATGGCAATTAAACTTCTATTTTGGCTGCTCCTTCACCATAGTGGAGTTACCAGGTCAGGACATTCAGAACCATTGTCAGTACCATGGTCAGGATGGGTCAGGACTATGGTCAGGACTATAGTCAGGACTATGGTCAGAACTATAGTCAGGACTATGGTCAGGACTATGGTCAGGATGGGTCAGGACTATGGTCAGAACTATAGTCAGGACAGAACTATAGTCAGGACTATAGTCAGGATGGGTCAGACTATAGTCTGGACTACAGTCAGGACTATAGGACTATATGGGTCAGGACTATAGTCAGACTATAGTCCTGGACTATAGTCTATGGTCAGGACTATAGTGGACTATAGGACTATATCAGGATATAGTCAGGACTATAGTCTGGACTATAGACTATATGGACTATAGTCAGGACTATAGTCTGGACTATAGTAGGACTATAGTCTGGACTATAGGACTATAGTCAGGACTATAGGTCAGGACTATAGTCAGGACTATGGTCAGGACCATGGTCAGGACTATAGTCAGGACTATAGTCAGGACTATAGTCAGACTATGGACTATAGTCAGGACTATAGTCAGGACTATATAGTCAGGACTATAGTCAGGACTATAGTCAGTATGGGTCAGGACTAGTATCAGTATGGACTATAGTCAGGACTATAGTCAGGACTATAGTCAGGACTATAGTCCAGGACTATGGTCAGGACTATAGTCAGGACTATAGTCAGGACTCAGGACTATAGTCAGGACTATAGTCAGGACTATAGTCGGACCCATATGGACTATAGACTGACTATAGTCAGTATGGGTCAGGACTATATTAGGACTATAGTCAGGACTATAGGTCATGGGACTATAGTCAGTATGGGTCAGGACTATAGTCTGGACTATAGTCTATAGGGACTATAGTCAGGACTATAGTCAGGACTATAGGGTCAGGACTATGGGTCAGGACTATAGTCAGGACTATAGTCAGTATGGGTCAGGGACTATAGTCCTGGACTATAGTCCTGACCCATATGACTATAGACCTGACTATAGTCAGTATGGGTCACGACTATATTTAGGACTATAGTAAGGACTATAGTCAGGACTATAGTCAGTATGGGTCAGGACTATAGTCTGGACTATAGTAAGGACTATAGTCTGGACTATAGTCAGGACTATAGTCAGGACTATAGTCCGGACTTTAGTCATATGGGTCAGGACTATAGTCAGTATGTGTCAGGACTATAGTCCAGACTTTAGTCAGTATGGGTCAGGACTATAGTCAGTATGTGTCAGGACTATAGTCCAGACTTTAGTCAGTATGGGTCAGGACTATAGTCAGTATGTGTCAGGACTATAGTCAGGACTATAGTCAGGACTATAGTCAGTATGGGTCAGGACTATAGTCAGGACTATAGTCAGGACTATAGTACTGACTATAGTCCAGACTATAGTCTTGACTATAGGACTATCGGACAGGACTATAGTCAGTATGGGTCAGGACTATAGTTGGACTATAGTATAGGACTATAGTCAGGACTATAGTCAGGACTATGGTCAGGATGGGTCAGGACTATAGTCTGGACTATAGTCAGGACTATAGTCAGGACTATGGTCAGGACTATAGTCAGTATGGGTCAGGACTATAGTCTGGACTATAGTAAGGACTATAGTCAGGACTATAGTCAGGACTATGGTCAGGACTATAGTCAGGACTATAGTCAGTATGGGTCAGGACTATAGTCTGGACTATAGTAAGGACTATAGTCAGGACTATAGTCAGGACTATGGTCAGGATATGGTCAGGACTAGGGTCAGTATGGGTCTATGGACTATGGTCAGGACTATGGTCAGGACTATAGTCAGTATGGGTCAGGACTATAGTCTGGACTATAGTAAGGACTATAGTCAGGACTATAGTCAGGATATGGTCAGGACTATGGTCAGGACTATAGTCTGGACTATAGTCTGGACGGGGAGAAGGTTTCTTCTGGCTCCAACCTGTTAATGGGGCTCCAGACCAGCAAACTTCTAAAAGGTCTTTTATAGTTTTACACACTTCCTGATGATCAGTTTATAAAAGGGTCAGGTGGATAATATTATCATCTATTTCTTTTCCTTCTGGCTTCACTTTGACCACTGAACAAAGATGGAAATCATTCAGTGAATTCTGAAGGTACCTGGTAGAACCAGACCAGAATCTGTGGCTTCAAAACGCATAAACCCACGCTGTTTTACCGTTTTAACTCCATCAGTGCTCATTAAACCGGACGTCTTTCCCCTGTTTGGTAATCAATGAAAGAGGAGGAGTGATAACAGCTGGCACTGAGATCTGAGGCTGACGAACGACAGATAAGACTGTCGGACCTGTTGGACAGCATCAATAAAGACCAGAGAGGATCAATAAACCCTTATCAACGGAACAAACACTCAATCACAGCCAACGTGCTCCAACAATAACCAGAATATTGTAGCCATAAAATGAGTTCATCGCTGTAAAGTAGTAGAATGACATGCAAATTAATAATTAATGAACCGTCCATCCAACTACGACATTGATTTTCAACCAACAATGATAAATCCAGATTTAAAAAAGTGTAACAAAAGAAATAAGAGCCGACAGGAACCACGAAGACTTTGCCTCCTGCGGTGGGTTATTGTTTTATTACTCTGGGCGGGGTTTTAGACCTGAGCAAGAGATCAGGTTGAGTAATCTGGATACAGTAATGCAGGTGTGCAGTAGGACACGTAGGCAGTCATCCTCTCATAATCCTTAATCCTCCATATGTATCAACCACAGCGAGACTTTCAGATCATCACAACTGCTGCTCAGTCGTTGTAGCGTTTCTGCTGAAGGTCTTCATCTATCTATGACTCACCTGTGTTCGACATCCTCCCTGAGATGACTGTGACAGGTGACTCTCACGGAGAACAGCCAATATCCCTTCACCTGCAACCGCAGTGAAGTGAGTTTCAGGCCGGGACGAGCTGGTGTAGCAGCGCCCTCCCACTTAGGGACCGTCAATAAATTACCGACAGAATGACACCGTGTCATTGCAGTATTCATTCAATGCTTCTGAGACACGTGACCAAGTACAACCCTTTAAAAAAAAAAAAAATCTGAGCCGATTTGTAGTTCTGCAAGAGACAAATACCAAACACCTCATTTTATTGCATTTGAAGGCTTCTGGTACTCTGCATGAAGAGTTTCATGAAAAAGAAAAATTCTCCTTTTTTTTTCCAATGGCTTCCGCAACACATGACCCAACGACTCTCAATGTTTTATAGTCATGTTAAAAAGAAAACAGGCCTCGTTTGATAATCTCAAACTAAAATTCAAGTTGAGATTATAAAAATAACCAAGCTAGCTAACAGACATCTTCCTGGGGCTGGTTGAGCCAGGCACTTCAGAGTGGAATATATACATATCTGTCTATAATTTCTCCACAAATATCGCCTGACATGGTGGCTTGAGGGCCCCCTTGTGACTAAAGGGGCCCCAAGGGTCTGGACAGTCAGACGCAGGTCTGTTCTCCTGGAGGAGAGAACTCAGCTCAGGTTTGGAGTCAATGGGTCATGTCCACGCCGTTAGGTTGGAAAATAAAAAATTTAAAAAAATTAATGAGGAGTTGTGTTTTTTTTTTTAAATCATTATCGTCTACCTTAAGTTTGCAGTCATTTGATGTGAAAGCTGTTGAAAAAAAAAGATTGTTTTTTCCATAAATATAAGAACATAAAATGAAATAAATCACACTATTTTCCCTTTGTTTCTTATACTTTAATTCGGCTTAGGTTCGGAGTCATTGAGTTCGAGGTTTTTAAGATATAAAATTAAAAGTAGTATGACATCGGTCATTTATTGACGGTCCCTAAGCGACAGTTGGACACCAACCTAAAACTGACTTCTCAGCAGTTTACGCTGGTAAACCGGTCAGTCACGTCTGTGTGAAGCAAATATTAATGATCCGACCTGATTAAACTGCTCAGACATTGAAAATGAAAATAAAGTCTAAGAAACTGCTCGTTTCTCAATAATGTTGTACTCGCGGCTCCAGTGACCGTGAACTGAAGGGCTTCTGGGAAAGGCGACCGTTAAAACGTAATTTGAAATTTCTGTGGATGACTTGACATTCCTTCGATTAAAACATCCCTTTAAAACATTTTGTAGTCAGTAATATGAGTTCAGGACGCACAGACGCCCGCGGGGTCGTTACCTTGCCGGGTACCTCCTGCGGACCGGCACTCCCGCGCTGACCTGCTCCCGGCGCAGCAGGACGGCGGCCGTCACGGAGCCCCCAACCAGCGACAGGAGCCCGACGGTCCGCCTGGAGGACAGGACCCTGGAGAAGCTGCTGGCCATGGCGGATCTTCTTCCAACGAAAAATGTCTTTCAAAAACGTCTTCGGCCGCAGAGGAGGAAGAACAGGACACGCGGAGAGAAGAGGAGAGGAGGAGAGGGAGGAGGAGATGAGGAGATGAGGAGCCTGTGATGGAATTATGAGGGAACGTCAAGATGGAGCAGAAACGCTGACGGTGGCCGGAAACGTCGGACCGGATTTCAAAATAAAAGCACCAGCGGGGAAACGTGATCTGAGTTCAAAACTAGTCCAAGAAACGTTCAGATTTATCTGTATGGCGTCTGTTACAATACAGATCATATCTGGGTGCGTTTCAGAGACCCAGACCATGACCCCTGAGTAGATAATAAATAAAGTAATATTATTAAGTCTTAATTTAAAAAAAAAAGAAAAACTCTCCCAGCAGGAGAAAAACCTTGAAGCCAAACAAAACAAGAAAAAGAGACCTCGATCAGGACCTGGACCATCAGAGGGGTCAGATTATATATTATATAAAAATATTTACACAGATCTTTTATTTCTTAATAATTCCTTCATATATATATATATATATATATATATATATATATATATATATATATATATATATATATATATATATATATATATATATATATATATATATATATATATATATATATATATATATATATATATATAAAATACAGAAAGAAAAGACCTTCTCATCCACCAACTTCATACTTCATGGGTATAAATTTATAAATTTAGCTCACATATAAACTCCTCTGAATCTGAATATTTTCCCAGAACAGTTTAATTATTGGAGCTGATATAATATAAATCCAGGACCATCAGGCTCCGCCTCCAACGCTGCTGCTGCTGTGACGTTGGTCGTCACTCTGATGAGGTTTGATACAGAAACAAATCAAATGTTCTCTCCTTGACCTCCAGACCTCCCCTCACTTCTTTCCCTCGTTCTTCATCAGTGGGACCTGAATTCTTCCCGTCTCGTTTCTGAAGGCCCTCACACACTTTGGAAATCTTTTTTTTTTCCTCATAAGCCTCAATTAAATTCTGTGTTCTGGTTCCTATTTTGGCACCTTGTCGTGCTCTCCCAGCGTCCCGGACCAACAGCTTCATCACTGCTGATGTCCACATCTGATCTTCTGCTGGTTCTTCCTTCTCCTAAAACTTCACTTTCACTCTTTGGAAGAAAAACCCACCAAAGTACCCGGTTCCGTCTGGTTCAGTCCGGGACGGTGAGCTGACTTTTTGAAGGGAAAATATTCTAAATTAAAACTTTAGTTTTTCGCAGCGAGAACTTTCCAGGTGTGGCTGTCTCGGTGCCGTTTGGGCTGCAGGAAGCAGAGCAGCAGCTGAAGGTCTCAGAGGAAGCTGCTCTGCTGCCGTCTGCAGCTTGACAGCGCTGGAGCGTGAGGAGACTGCTGAAGGACATCCCTCAGCAGGACTGCACCATTAAAGCCTGAAGCTCTGAGACGCAGCAGCAGGTGAGGATTTCTGTCTGGAACCGGGTCACAAGGTTCATCCAGTCACACCATGAAACTGCAGCTTCTCCTCACTGGGACGCTTCGCTTATTTAACTTGAAGGAAACTCAGAGCTCCTCGTTTCCAGTGAAGCTGTGATGCAGCAACAACCGTCCAGGTCCAGGTCCTGGTTCTTCTGGGTCTGAGCTTCTCAGCTCCACGCTGGTGAACGCTGTCAGTCTGCAGTCATGATGGCTTCTCACGCAGCCTGAGCTCCTTATGGACGATAATAATCTGAGGATTAAACTGAAGGAAAGAATCTGGATCAAAGTTCACGTTGCTTTCAAGCAGGAAAACAGATTGTTTAATAAATACAGGAAAGATTTCTAAAACGAACACGTTATCTACATTAGTTTTGTGCAAATACAACCCGAAGACAAATATGACTTCTTTTTCAAGCCTGCAATAATTTAGAACAAATAAAAATCACGTGGGTAGCATCCCCCAGGAGTCAGCAGCTCGTAGCTCCGCCCCCAGCGGAGGCATCTGGTCACCTGCGTGACCTCGGGGCTCCAGGAGCAGCTAGCTCCGCCCCCAGCGGAGGCAGCTGGTCACCTGTGTGACCTCGGGGCTCCAGGAGCAGCTAGCTCCGCCCCCAGCGGAGGCATCTGGTCACCTGCGTGACCTCGGGGCTCCAGGAGCAGCTAGCTCCGCCCCCAGCGGAGGCATCTGGTCACCTGTGTGACCTCGGGGCTCCGGGAGCAGCTGGTGGTGAAGGTTGTTCCAGAACAACATGAATCAGTCACACTGATCCGGCCCCTCAACGTGGTGGAGGGTTCGAGGGCCCCGATGATCCCAGGAGCTCTGATGTCGGGGCCACCTGCCCCTGGTGGGGCCACCCAAGGCGAACTGGTCCTGGGGGACGGGCCGGACTAAGAGCGGTTCAGTCAAGCCTTATGGAAGCAGCTCCATGTCCCCTCACCTGGTCAAGGGTCACCGGGGCCCCACCCTGGAGCCAAGCCCCGGGGGAGGGGCCTGATCAGGAGCGCCTGGTGGCCGGGCCTTTACCCATGGGGCCCGGCCGGGCTCAGCAGGAATCAGCAACATGGGTCCGCCACCTGTAGGGAGGACCATAGGAGACGGTGTCGGGCCTGCGCCTTGGCGTGCCGACCCCCGGCCGACTAAACTGTCTACTGGGACCTGAACATCACCTCTCTGGTGGGGGAGGAGCCTAAGCTGGTTCTGAGGTTGAGAGGTACCGGTAGGTAGAGTCGTATAAATCCAGATCAGACAGTCTGACCGACTCTTGGTTGACTGGGGTTTTCTGTCTGATGTACTGGGAGAATTGGGTTTAGGGGGGAACTTCCTCAAATGGATCCAAACCACAAATCTCTCACCTGCAGCTGTTGTCATAACCAATGCGTGGCGTTCTGAACTCTTCCCAACAGCAGGGGGAGTCCACCAAGGCTGTCGTCTCGGCCCACTCCTCTTCGCCGTAGCGCTGGAACATCAGCCGAAACTATTCGACTGCATGTAAAGGGAAGAACAATCATGTGTTTTTGTCCTCCCCTCAACTATCAATTTCTGCAATTATGGATATTTTTCAATTCATTTAGTGACATATCGGGCTATAGAATTAATTCTTAGTCTGAAGCTATGCCACTGGGAACCCTAAATACTACAGATGTCTGACCTGGAGACCTGGAGCGATGGCAGAACTAATCCCTCTCCCTGTTTGGTCAAATTAGCCTCATTAAGATGAATGACTCTTTACAAAACCTCCCTTTATATCAATCAAAGAAAATCAACCTGGACTTAGAGGACATTCTCCAAATTTATTTAGCAAGGTGAAACACCTTGGCAGCGGCTGAAGATATGACAGTTACCTGCAGAGGTGGGCGGTCTTTCTAAGCCTGATGTGCTGTTCTGTAACCGGACCTGTCACTCACGTCTCGTCTGGATTTGGTTCCATTCGTACGTTAACGGACAGACCTGCACTGACTCCTGGACCCGCCTCCCTCATCCCCATGCAGCTGAATTACCTGTGAGGCAAAGAAGATAAACCCGGAAGTAAAAGCCAGTCTTATCATCTGCAGCAGTATCAGGAAGACAGAGAGTGAAGTCTTTACTATCACCAGTAACCCAGAATCCGGATTTTTCTGCAGGTGTCAGCGCTCTCATGTTCCTCTCCTGGAGACACCTGGGAGTTCATGTAATCAGTGACTTATTGACAGATAATACCTTCATGTCTGACTTTCAATATTCCCAAGAACCCTTTACTGGTATTTAGAGATGAGACATTTTGTGTCCTGTTTCTTTATTAACGTCTTTTACGGCATCATTTTACTCCTCAGGCGGGAAAAAGACTTGAACATAAACATACTGAGGATGACTGGCAGGCCTCTACACACCTGATCAGGTCCACATCTACCTGAAACACAGGTCCAGGTTCTTCACAGGCCACATATTAGTCCAGTTAGTTTAAACTAAATCCATCAGTCCATCAGATTCTGGTCACTTATTTCAACGGTGGTCAGTGGGATATCTAAAATAAAAATAAAGAAAGACCCTGGAGGTTTCCTCCTAGCCCCCCTAGAAGATTATAAGATCATGACCGGTTACAAGCCGCTGTGATGGACAGGGACGAGTTATTTTTAAAAGTCTGGACACCTTTCCTGGATTAGAGATTTTATACCTGCAGATCTGAAAAATCTGCTTTTGATAGTCAGACAGTTTTCTGAACGGAAGAAGACTTCAAAACCCTCAAGTTGAGACATACGAGGTATAAAGAGCTGCTGATGACTGACTGCCCTCAACTCATAATTACATACTGCAACTGGTTTTATTTTTTATTTAGTTATTTTTTATAACTATTATGATTGTTAACTTGTTAATCATGCATCATTATGTCATTACTATCATTATACTGATCATATTTTTACTCTTTATTTGTCTGTATAAATCTGTAACATCTGTCGGCTGTCTGACGGGTCTCAGGGAGGCGGGGTTTCTTTCTGTACGTTATATTGTCTCTATGTTTAAAAACAATAAAATGTGTTATTAAAAAAAAAAAGATGAGTCATAAACCATCTGTCGACTACTTTTATGGTTTTACAGCACCGACCTTTGAAACGGTGAACGACAGACACCAGAACCAGCACAGGACTAGAACCAACACGGGACCAGAACCAGCACAGGAACCAGTATGAGAACCAGAACCAGCATGGAAACCAGAACCATCTCTAAAATTCTGGAAAAAATAGTTGCTAGCCAGTTAGGAGAACACCTGCATAGAAATTGATCTATTTGAGGTCTTTCAGTCAGGGTTTAGAACTCATCATAGCACAGAAACTGCAGCTGATTAGAGTCTCCAACGACCTCCTCATGGCCTCAGATGATGGATTCGTTTCTGTCCTGGTTCTGTTGGACCTCAGTGCTGCTTTTGATACCGTTGATCACGTTGCCTTTTGCTGCATAGATTGGAGCACACTGTTGGAATTAAAGGGACAGCATTAGGCTGGTTTAAGTCAGACCTATCTGACAGGTTCCAGTTCGTCTATGTTAATGACGTTTCTTCTACAAGGACTAGGGTCTGCTATGGTGTCCCACAGGGTTCAGTTCTGGGACCAATCCTTTTCACTTTATACATGTTGCCCTTGGGAAAAATTATCCAGAGCCACGGCATAAACTTTCATTGCTACGCTGATGATACGCAGCTGTACTTATCTATGAAACCAGAGGAAACAAAACCTTTGGTTAAACTTCAAGGGTGTCTTAATGACATTAAGTCCTGGATGTCCTCTAACTTTTTGCTTCTAAATTCAGATAAAACAGAGGTTATTGTCTTTGGTGCCAAACACCTGAGGAATGGATTGACTGGGCTTTACGCTGGCTTCCAGCACAGCTGTGAAAAACCTTGAAGTTTGTCAGACAGCCTTTTTTCATCTCAGAAATGTCTCCAAGATCAGGAGCATCCTCTCCCAGGGTGATGCTGTAAAAATTAATCCACACGTTTGTTAGTTCTAGACTGGATTATTGTAATGCGCTGTTAGCAGGATGTCCGAAAAGCTCGCTGAATAGCTTCAATTGATCCAGAACACAGCAGTGAGGGTGCTGACAGGAATCCATAAGCGAGATCACATCTCTCCCGTGTTAGCCTCCCTCCATTAGGCTTCCCATGAAATTTCGAATTGAGTTCAAAATTCTGCTTCTCACATATAAGGCCCTTAATGGCCTAGCTCCTCGTTATTTACAAGACAGCATGTTATGCTCCTAATAGAGCTCTCTACGCTCTCAGAGTGCAGGATTACTCGTCGTTCCTAGAATATCTAAAAGTAGGTTTGGAGGACGGGCCTTCTGCTACCAGGCACCTTTATTATGGAACCAGCTACCAGTTTGGGTTCAGGAGGCTGATACTATCTCCATCTTTAAAACTAAACTGAAAACTTGTGTAGGGGCTAATAGTTATAACTAGGGTTGCACCGAAAATTCGGCCACCGAAAATTTTCGGCCGAAAATGGCCCAAAAGTGCATTTTCGGTTTTCGGCCGAAACACTTTTATCACCGAAACAACACGGCCGAAACAGGATGTTGTGATGACGAACAAAAACCGCGGCCAGCACGCGCTTGTCTGGATAGAGGCCAACATGTCTGTGGTGTGGACGCATTTCAATATATCTGAGAAAGACCCACGGATAGCGATTTGTAAAACATGTAACGCTGAAATTTCAAGAGGGGGTGCATCTGCAAAGACTTTCTCCACGTCTGGTTTGATTTATCACCTGAAATCCAAACATCCCCATCGCCACTCTGAATATGAGAAGGAGGCGGCACAAAAAAAGGAAAATCCCTCCGAGCGCGCCCACTCCGTCTGTGGCGGACGTATTTGAAAAGGCAAGAAAGTTTTCCAGTGATGGTGCCAAGGCAAAGGGCATTACACAAAAAATAATGGAATTCATTGCCTTAGATGATCAGCCGTTCTCTGTTGTAGAGGATGTGGGATTTCGTAGGCTGATCGAGCACATTGAGCCCATAGGCGTAGTTTGACTTTTGCGTCGGGGGAGGGGGGGGGCAAAAATTGTTAAGCACTTTCAACAAACGGCCGCACTCTCACGCGAACCGGCGCGCATGCACACATATGTGCAAACTCGCGCGCACATGATGGCACACAAGATACCTCACCACGAAACCATGAAGTCCAAGATTAGATGATGTCAAAACCAGTAGTTGCAACAGGATACAGTACACAGTATGTTATAAATGTTATGTTAATGATGTTAAATGTATTAAGAACAAAATATAACATGATTCATTTAACTGTCACAATATACTGCAGTTTTTTTGGACTTAAAAAAAACATTACGGTCAAAAACATTTATTTATTTTTGCCAGTTCGTTGACAATGCAATTACATATTTCAGCCACCAGGGGGAGCAAACTCCGCCCATGATTGAGCCCCGTTATTCCATGCCGAGCAGACGACATTTCTCAGACGTGAGTTTACCTGAGCTGTTTAATGTTATTGCAGCTCACGTCCATGAGCTTATAGCTACAGATATTTTTGTTGTAGTCCTACAGAGAATTTTTTTTAAATGCACTTGACTTAAATGCACTGTGTTTTTATGAGAGAACATTTTTACAATCTTTCAGCAGGCCAGTCAGTTATAGGCCTGTATTATTATTTAATGTACACCTGAGTGGGGTCAAGTTAAACATTTTATTTTGAATTTTGTTTTATATTGTGCATTGTTGTAATGTCAGTGCTAATAAATATTTTCATAATTTTGCAATTAATTTATTCTTTGTAGAGCATTAATATTAATTTATGCAATGGTAATGCCTTTATTTTAGTGAGGTTAGTACACAGCCATAGCCATGAATGCAATGGTACTAATAATTGGCATAATAATTTATTTCGGTGTTTCGGTTTTCGGCCTTGGTTTCTTCATTTTCGGTTTTCGGTTTCGGCCAAGAATTTTCATTTCGGTGCATCCCTAGTTATAACTATAGTTGTAGTAGCTCAGACTAGAGTAGCTCGTCTTAATCACAGCTTCGTCATAGCTATGCTGCTATAGGCCTACGCTGCAGGGGGACACCAACATGATCTGCTGAGTGGTGTCTCCACTGCTCTTCTCCCTTTCCTTCCCTTTCCTCCTCCCTTCTTTCTCCTCCTCCAGCTCATTCCATAGTTAATTAGCAGCACCTTGTTACTGTAACTGTGCTCCATCTTCTTTCCTGTAGTTTCTTGTGCTGTTTTCCTCCATTTTTCTCTTTTCTTTCTGTATGTTTGCAGGCCAGAGTTTCCTGAGTTTCATGCTGACCTGCAGTTCCCTCCTCTGTCCATCCCAGCGTTTACCTCCACCTGTGTGTGTAGGTGTGTTCAGGGTGCCGGCTGGCGTGTGACCGGTGATCTAGTCCTCTGACCACCTCAATGTTGCTGCCTACATCTGTTTACTGGGGCGCCGAAAAGGGGGGGTAAAGGATACGGATTATAGGGGCCCATGATTGAGGGGGGCCCAGAGAGGCCCCTAATGATGATCAAAAATAGCATCAACAAATTTCGCCGCTGTGTTGGGGGGCCCGGTAAAGATTCTTTTCATGGGGCCCAAAATCCCTAGCGGCGCCCCTGTCTGTTTATATAGCCATCTCTGTAGTTCATGTACTAACAATGAACCAGTCTAAATATACGTGCTGGAACCTTACTGCTAAAGCTAATGGATAATAATTATTCCTACATTTTGTCTAGTGTAGTGTTGCCAGGATGTATGTGCTCTCCTCTGCCCTATATCCTCTCTTTTTCTTTCTTTATCCAGCTGGTCTTCATCAGGAAGGTCCCCCCATATGATCCAGGTCCTGATCAAGGTTTCTTCCCTCAAACTGGAGTTTTTTCTTGCCACTGTTTGGCTTAAAGTTTTTTTTTCTCCCACTGTCTAAGTTTTTTTTTTTAAACTTTCCATTATCCTTGATTATGATTTAATATTATATTTTTAGTTAATGATATTTGCTCGGGGGTCATGATCTGGGTCTCTGTAAAGCACCTGGAGACAGTTGACATTGTAACAGACGCTGTACAAATGAAATTGAAATTGAATTGAACCAGGAGAGGAACTAGAACAAGTAGGGAACCGGAACCAGAACCAGAACCAGAACCAGCAGGGCTCCTCGTGTGCTGGTTGGCTGTTTGTTGATAGTGATGATGTATAAAAGTGTTCAAAGATCACATTTCTATAAAAACAATAAGAAAACTGATATTTATTTACACAACTCTGGCAGCATTTAACATGTTTAAAACAATTATAAGACCTTTGACCTAAATAACTGATAAAAAGGAAAACAATAAATAACGATGGACAGTGTTTCTGTACAAACCTGATCTGACTCTGATCTGACCTGATTGTGAAATACGACTAAATCAACACAGAAAGATGAGTTTAAGCACAAAGTGGATTTTACAGCCGTCTACAGTCATAACTCCTGAAACGTCCGGATTCAAACTAAAGTTAACGGCTGGAACAGAAAATCGAGGGTCAGACGTTTTAGAGGAGGCTGAAGGACGACTTTCATCCCTTCCATTGATGGTTGAGAAGACTCTGATCTGGGACATCAGAAGGCTGAAAAGCTGACAGCAGGACAAAGACAGGACGGTGTTTTCACTCTGGTCCGCCTGCGCTGCTTTACTTCAGTGAATGAGTCTCTTTCTGCTGTGGGACGTCCCTGGTTTGGAGCGTCTGATTGGCTGACTGAAGGGGGAGATGTCCACGCCATCAGCTTCATCTGGAACATTCAGAAACACGTCAGGGTTATAAGACTTAAAAGAAACGGTCCTAAACATTTCTGAACTAGTCGGAACCAAAACACTAAAAAGATCCAGCACAAGCTGAATCTCTGTCACTATTTAAGTCACAGAAATTCATCTTTAACTTGGTCCATTTTGGAGATTCCTTTTTGGCCCATTTGATCAAACATGTGTCACTGAGGTTTGTTCCAGGTTCAAAATGATAAAACTTGAGTTAATTCCATTCGAGACAACGTTGATGTACCACCGGGTGGCGCTCTCAGTGAGTTAGGGGTCACTACCTGCAGTAGACTGGCTACGGTTACATGATGTTTTTTAATTCAGAATTAATAATTCCGAATTAAACTATTTTCCTTTGAGTTTACATGGAAATAGTAATTCCGATTTGAGGTTTACATGGAAAACACGTTTGTTCGGCTTTATCCAATTCTGCTCTAGGTCTGGGGGTTGGGAAGGGTTCTGATTGGATGGGGGGGGGGGGGGGGGGGGATGGGGGTGGGGGGGGGGGGGGGGGGGGGGGGGGGGGGGACGTATTTACATCTACCGGAAGAAACAAACTTAGCAACTCGGTTAGCAACAACATTCAACTTATTTTTGACCTGGGTGGCGTCTCTATCTGTGAAACCTCCTTCATTTAACCTGGCCGCTACAACTTTGAAAAGCTCACAATTTTTATGTTTCCTGCCATCTGTTCTTTTAATTATTTCCAGTTCCTCCAAGCTATTTATTAAATAAATCGTCTCTGCTCTTGACCACCGTTTACTGCGTGCCGCCATCTTGAAACTTTGTTTTGAAAACAAGCCCAGCGTGGAATATTAGCGTCATCACGACAGACGGGCAAGAGAACTAGCATGCGCAGAAAGACGGGAATTAATTTAAACAGGAATGAGTGTAAACATGACCGCGGAGTTATTTAATACGGAATTAAAATCAGAATAAACCAGTCACTTACTTCGGGATTAAGTTTAATTCAGAATTGACATTTTCATATGGAATTAGGTGTTTACATGGTAACTTTTATTCAGATTTAACTTTAATTCTGAATTAAAGAGGAATTAAACGTCCCATGTAAATGCACTGATTGTCACATGACCTCCACCAGGAGAATTGATGGCATTTTAAACCACGTGTCACTGCAGATGTGAGCCAATCAGAAAGAATCTGAGATGTGAATCAGTAGTTTCAGGTTTTCTTCGTTCGTACCAGTAACAGAAAAGTATCTGTATCCCTCCTGGAGACGGGGAACATTTCCAGCTCACCTGTGGATGTTCTCCTTCCAGCAGAACCTGCTTTGGCCTTGAACAACAACGGAGACTGAGTGAGGGCCAAAATACCAGTCGCTGTCACTGGTTTCCTGGCCTTGGAGCTGGGAGGAGTCTCTGCTGTGAAGATGAGAAAACCACCCGATGATGTCACGATTCATTATGTGAACTTGTTTAACTGTTGGAGAGACAGCGAACACATGCTGGCGTTTTTGAACCCTCCATCTAACCCATGAGACGTAACAAATCTGTTGGCTAAACCTCCAACTCCACGCCACCTCCACTGTGAATGAAACGCTGCAGCAGAGCTACGAACATGGAGTCCGACTGCAAACGTCCTTAGTTTCACCCAGAAGACCAGCTGTTGTTGAAGACGCAGCAAAATGCACCTCAGGTGAGACAAAAGCCGTCTTACAAGTTGTCTCCACTCATCCTGTCAACACAGCAGACCTGAATGTCCCCATGTGGTGAGAGGTTACAGCTACACAGAGCTAACGCAACAAAGGTTTGCTTTTCTACGTGTCCTAAATACAAACGGCTTCGATGGTTAACATGGAACTACCTACCAGCAGTTACCGCTGCTAGTTACCTACCAGCAGTTACCGCTGCTAGTTACCGCTGCTAGTTACCGCTGCTAGTTACCTACCAGCAGCCTCTGTGGAGAACTCACCTGACAAGTTATTTCTTAGAATGATATTTAATAAAATGTGTAATTTCACATTTCACAAAGCAAGACAGAGCCATGCATGCTCTATCTACCAGTCAGGACCAGAGACCAGTCAGGACCAGAGACCAGTGAGGACTAGTCAGGACCAGAGACCAGTCAGGACCAGTTAGGACCAGAGACCAGTCAGAACCAGCCCACTTCTTTGCTTCCCTTCACCATTAAAGGTGGGGTGGGTGTTGTTTTTTTGCAACACTTTTTACAATATTGCCTGAAAACCTTTTCACATTTCCATTGCACCCCTGAAATAAAAGTTTGCAAAAAAACTAAACATTTTGGTCCACTAGAAGGTATAATCAAGAAAAACTCTGACCAATCAAAAAGTGATCATCGCTATTTTGATTGGCTGCCTAATCTCCCTCCCTCCCATGGTTCATGCAGTCGTGAATCATGTAGCGTGGTTTCGAGGGGTGAGCTGAAGAGGAGGAGGCCCTTTGGAGGAGGGAGGGAGTGTATATTTTCAAAATCTCACTTGAGTTGGATTGTTGGAACCGTTTTTCAAACAACACCTACACCACCTTTAAGGAAACTAAACACTTGAATACAACACATACCTGTTTTGAGGTGCGACCCTCCGTTCATCTTTGAACCAACCTGTGACGTTGTGATGCAGGATGTTTAGAAAGTCTACTTACTGTCCCTGACGTCTCTGTCTTCAGAGGACCTGAGGACCTCCTCCTCAGCTCTCTGAGGATCCGAGCAGCCGGACTGTTCAGCCAGTTTTTCCATCCAGAACCGATCCTCCAGCGGTGAAGCCGGAGCCCCGTCGGCTCCTAAAGTGGGCCACTGTTTGGAAGTCAGAGTACTTTTCTCTGCTTTGTTGCTCGACGGCTCATCGGCGTCCTCCAGGTCCTGCAGCCGGCTGACTCCGAGCTCAGCCTCCTCCAGCATCTCCTCCAGCTGGGGCTCCCCCTTCAGGCCTCGATCTTTGGCCCCCAACCCTCTGACCTGCGCCCTCTTCCTGCGAGGCCAGCTGTTGAGGTTGTCTGGGGTCACCTTGCCTGCGCTCTGTGGCGACGGCGTCAGGGGGATGAGGTCTGCAGTTGCTACCGGTGACGTCGTTGACGATGCGATGTGGCGCGTCGGGGTGTAGGACTGGCAGATGTACGTTTGGACGCTCCCACTTTTTCCAGGTGTGCTCTTTGCTGGGGTGACGTGAGCGCAGATGGACGGAGAGACGCAACCAGGATCTCTCTGTTTAGGGAATAAAGCCAAGGGGTTTTCCATGTGAGGCTTCGGTCCCACTAAAGGACTCTGGGTCGCCGACCGAGGACCTCCATCTGAGGAGTCGTGAGCGTTCATGGAATCAGTGCGTTTGATTTTCAGTTTGGGAAGTCCTGATGTTTGCATTTCCAACTCCACCTGGTAGGTGAGAGGACTCTGAGTCCCTGCCGTCCTTTGTCGACTTCCTTGGCCTCTGGGCGTTGAAAATCGAGGGGATTCATTTCCGTAACCTAAGCGGGCGGCGGCCTCCCTCTGCTGGCGATCGGGCGTCTGCCGGAAGCCGTAACTCCGGCTGGGCGTTCTCTGGGACGACGCGTGTTGGGGAGGGCGGTCTTGGTCGGACGACGACGGCTTCCTCAAAAAGCTGATGTTCATCTTGAGGCCTCCGCTCAACTGCGTCTTCACGACCATCGCGTCGACGATGTCCAGACTGTCGTCGTCCGTGGTGGTGGAGTTACCGTGAGAAGAGTCACATTTCTGGGCTTCTGTTTGACTGGAATCCGTTTCAGAGGAAGAGGAGGCTTCGGGCCGAACCTCCAGAGGGTTCTCAGCAGAGTCCGTGTGGACCTCAGAGGCAACGCTCTCACCAGACTGAGATCTCCTTGTTCTACCACCTTCACCCGACCTTGTTCTCTTCAAGAACCTTCCAGGAGACTTTACTGGAGAACCTTCTGAGAGATCAGCGCCTCCTGGTGGTGTACATAGTAGATCACGTGGTGATGCAGTGATGGAGCTTTTTCCCCGGGGTTCGCCCTGAGCGAGTTGTCATCTGGTGGGTCGGACTAGGGGTCTTGGCTCGAGTTCTGGTGTTGGACTGAGGTGAGACGTGATGGTCTGAGGGTGGTGTGGACAGTGAAGGAGGATCTTCTACGAGTGTTTTGACCCTGCTGGGTTTTTCAGACGACATCAAATTCTTCTCTGGGGTCACAGAGGCGGGTTCAGATATCCTCACCAGATTTACTTGACAGGTCTTATCGGGGGTCTTGAAGATGTCTCTCTTAGTGTTCGTGCTTTGGCCAGGACTGCTGCTCTTCCTGGACGTTTTCAAAAGTCTCGGAGAAGTGTCAGATGCAGCTTTAGGTGACACCGGTACTTTGAAAGTTCCACCGTTCTCCACCGTTCTACATTTCTGAGGAGAGGGGGACCAGGTGACGCTCTTCCTGGGAGTCTTAGAAACTGGGCTGCTGAGAAAACCTGGTCCAGGAGAGGAGTCGTGTTGACCTGAAGCTTTAACCGGAGTCCTGAGGATCCCCTTCAGAGGGCTCCTCACGGGGCTTTGCTTCACAGGCGTCTCCACAACAAGAGGCTCTCTGGCTGGAGATCTGAAAGGACTGGCCCTCAGACTCATACCCAGACCAGAACCACCTGCTGCCGGACTGTCAGCTGCAGAGGAACTGCACGTCCTGGACGGAGGCTGGGTTTTGGGGGTCCTGGGGGTCCTTGGTGTCCCAGTAACATCCCTCCCATGTCTGCGTAGTGACTTTGTTGGTGTTTTGTTTGGACTCTTTAAATAAAGACGAGACGAGAGGAGAAACACGTGTTAAAGTTTGTTCTTAATGAAACAGTAACAAGTGCAGTCGTGTGTAAAGGTCTGAAACTTTTCTGTGTCAGAACATAATAAAGATAAACTCAACTCAAACTCAGTCCTTGTATGAGACAAACAACAGAAGATCAGATGAACAACATGACTTTTTTCACCATCCCATCATTAAGAAAAAAACAATGTTGCTAGTGATGGGCGATATGAAAAAAAAAAATCATATATCACGATATGGACTATTTTATATCACGATAACGATATATATCACGATATACCATAATAAAGTATGTTTTCAGTTATTCTCTGAAAAGTTTGACAAAAATTTCATTGCTTACTTTTCAACTCTATTTTGAAAAGACATTTAGCTGAACTGTCACAAACATACATTTTAGTGCAGCAAAAACAGGTAGGTACAGAGGTACAGTAGCTTTCACATTTTTTTAAAGTGCACAACAGTTTCTGAGAGGAAAAACACATTTTTGCACTGAAGTTCAGCTATAAAAAATAAACAAATTTTCAACTTTCTGAAATCTGTAACCTTGTAGTGCAAAGTTTACAAACCAATATAAAGTGTCTAAAGTAAACATCAGGGTTGAAGAGAACTCTGTTTAAGGCATTAACCATGAATAAAAGTGCAAACATAAAAGGCTACTTTGTAGAAGTAGATATGATTCTATCAAATTTATCGTTGCAGGTTATTTAATTACATATTTGCTGTAATAATTGATAAAATTAGGTTAGAAACGATAGAAGAGAAATGGTACGATACACACTTTTCTATCGTCCCCACGATATGTATCGTCATATCGCCCAGCACTAACTGTGACAATAGTAAGTACCCCCATGATTGAAATTGGTAAGAACTGGAAGTAGCTGTTTCCTGAATTACTTTATCAGCGTCACATGATTGTGGAGGAATTTTGGCTCATTTTTCTTTACTGCTTCAGTTAATCAAAGTGTCCAGAGGACATTGTTCCTGAGGTCTGCTAGTTTGTTCAGATGCAGTTTTGTGAACCCCAGTCACATTTTCATGCTCTTTCTAGACAGAAGAGGCTTCCTCCTGGCTCGGCTAGCCATCCTCATCATTTTCCTCAGTCTGGTTCGTCTGGACTGGACTTTGATTTCCAGGGAGCAGCACCAGTGAATAGAGAAGAAACTGCCTCTGGATGCTGGTGGATCCACCAGTGTTTACCAGTCCTGATCTTCAGGATCCACTGACTGGAGTTATCTAGATGTCTCCCAGCTCCAGCACACCTGCTTTAAGCTAACGGGCCACGAACAGACTGTGGTGATCCAATCATGATGTGGGGGCATTTCGCTGCAGGACGGACTGGTAACACGTCACAAAACGGATGGAATCGCGAGGAAAGAACATTACGAATAAACAGTTAAGCAACATCTCAAGACATCATCCAGGAAGTTAAAGCTTGGACACTAATGGGTCTTCAGATGGACAATGACCCTAAACACACCATCAGATTAGTTACTAAGAGGCTTCAGGACTACAGAGTCCATGTTCTGGAGTGGACATCACAAAGACCTGATCTCAGTCCCGCAGAACATCTGTGGTCAGAGCTGAACAGGAGACCTCCAAACCTGTCTCAGTTCCTCCAGTTCTGTCAGGAAGAACGGACCAGAATTTAGAAAACTGCTGAGAGAAGCTTCTGGAAGGAAACCAGAAGGACTGAGCCAAGACAGACAGTTTCAATGATAATAGAAATAATTGTGGTAATCCTACAGGACTGAAAACAGGACAGGTTTAGTCTGATTTAGGGCCAATTCCAATTCCTCCCTTAACCCTCAATCTCAACCCTCGCCCTTAACCCTCAATTTTTGGCCCTCAATCTTAACCCTTGAAAGTAAGTGTCAGGGCTATCTTGTGACTTAGAAATGGGACACCCCTTGAGTGCAGTTACGTCATCAGACTGAAATGTATCAGAGCCGTGTTGTCTCTGTATTTCCTGAAATTACACAGGGATAACATTGAAAAGAGCGCTGTATATTCTCCAAATAATATTAGCAAATAACACAATAGAGGATACATTATTCAGTCCTCCGTCGCTACACAACAAGGTATACAAGTAACGTGAAGCCGACCTGGACCGCTGACGGGACCGGGACCGCCACGGTCGGCGGTCCCGGGACGGCGGACCGGTCCCGTCGGCGGTCAGGGTCGGCTTCACGTTACTTGTATACTTTGTTGTGTAGCGACGGACGACTGAATAATGTACCGGGACCACCGACGAGTACAACGTGAAGCCGACGGGACCGCCGGTCCGGCAGCAAACATCGTAAAGTAAAAAAATAAATGTTACGCAACAACGATGTTAATCCATGAAAAAAATCTCAAAAAAACACAATAAAATGGTTTGTACATTTATATCTTTAAGATATACGAAGATACTTACGTTTGTAGCTAGCTTCTGGATAGCCCTTACTTCCAAGGGTGGTGTCGGAAAATCTTAATATTGAGGGCGATACAGCCCTCAAACTCGTCCCTCAACTTGATGTCCCTTAGAATTGGGACAACACTTGCCCTTAGCGGGAACACGCATTTTTCAGATTGAGGGTTGAGAGTGAGGGTTAAGGGAGGAATTGGAATTCACCCTTAATGTCAGACAGTTATTGTGTCTTTAAATGTACATGTGTAAACGTCTGGCTTCAGCAGGTCAACGTCGCTGCTCCAGCTTCTTCTGCATCCCTGTGACAGTGTCACACAACCTGTCTCCTGTTTTTCACCCCTTTTCATCTCCCGCAGGAAGTTAAAAAAAAAAAAAAAAAAGAAAAAAAGTGGTGAACTCACTTTTGACCTTTCCAGTGTCAGATACAGACACACACAGAGACCAGAAATATTCCAGAAAGAAAAGCCAGCAGGGGTTTAACGGCGCTGTCATGAACTTCAACATCTAACGTCCTCAGTGAAGCCTGGAGGCTCTGAGACGTAGCTCCTGGGTTTTTTATTTCTCTGAGCATTGCAGTCTGTCCTCAGTATGATCTGCTGGGACGTCCACTTCTGAGATGACTGACGACTGTCTGGATTGTTCTTCTACTCGTGAATAATCTTAACTGTAGAACGTTGACCTCCAGATAGTTTGGAGATGGTTTAATGACTTTTCCAGAGTCGACAACTGCTTCTCTAAGACCACTGCTGATGTCTTTTCTTTTGGCATTATATGAGCACACACCTGAATGCTCCAGACCAGCAAACGGCCAGAACATCTTCTTTTCCAGAGGTCTGCAGAGCTGCTGCTGATCAGTTCATCAGGAGCTTAGTATTACGCCCATTAAAGAAATCTGACACTGTTGTCCATCTGAGGACGTATTTGTCCAACACAAAGACACACTACAACCCACAGCCCTCTGCATCACCCCCCCCCCCCCCTCACAAGTGGGAGGGACAAACTGTTTTCCTCAGAAGTTACCTCAAACACACTGGAGTCCGTGGACGGCCGCGACCTGCTGCTCCTGGTTCCTGCAGACTGGTCGGGGGGGCGGGTGGGAGAACCAGCGGCTCCGAAGAGAAGGCGGATGGGAGAGCGCACGGCTTTGACGTTGATGTCACAGCCTTTCCCATCAGTGAGCGTGAGCTGGGAGGAGGACAGGGCCCTGCTCAGGCTGCGAGAGCGAGGTTGAGAACTGGAGTAGAAGACGTTCGAGTGTCTTCTCGATAACTTCTTGACCCTCGGGCTCCTCCTCAGGTCTGACATGAAGCAAAGCACAAAGAAGACACCTTCAGAATTTTTACAGATTATGAATTTCACTTCAGCATAAACGTCACATGACAGTAAAGTCAGGGATGGCGACAGGAAACAGGAAAACTCTGAAGTGGTTCGCGAAGCGGGGGGGGTGCTTTAGGAGGCATTCTGAGCACAGCATTGTGTATTTGGGAAGCATCAAGTACAGAACATCAAGTTGTCCATATTGTTACTTTGAATTAGGTTATATCGATTTGGCGATATATCGCGATTTTTGGCCGCCTGATATAATATCGATTTTTAAGCTCCTAATGTCGATTTTTTTTAAGGAAAATTAACTTATTCACTTAAATTGTGGAAAAACTAGGGATGCACGATAACATTAGGACCGATAACTATCGGGCCGATAACAGGAAATTATGACATCATCCCGATAAGTCCGATATCACGACGAACATCCCCGATAACATATATATTTTGTCAACACAGCAGTGTCTCGCTCCCTCTGAGCCTTGAATGACCGGCAGTGAATGTTATGTTCAAACAATTACTCAATCAGGAAAATCAAGAATACCCCCTCATGCCAGAAAACAACTCGTTAACTCGGTCATAATTTTAGTTGCTGACTTGAATTGATATTCGCAGTATTTCCCCTCATGTTACACATAAAAAAAGAAAAAAATAGAAAAGGCTGAAATAACGACTAGCAAGCGAGGGAACGTCGGAATTTACGTTACACCTTGAATGCAGCCTGCAGCACAGCGCTTATCACAACAAACATGGCGGCGTGGAACTTCGTTAAAGTTTCAGAAGAAGATAGTTTGGTGGTTATTTGTGACGAATCCTCCGAGTGAATTCTACGAGGAGGGAAGCACAAGCTTTAATACGTAAAACCCGATCGGCCACCTACAACATAACAATCGCTTCCATTGAGTTTTGAAATCGTGCTAACGTGACCTAAAGGAAGCTAATGCTAACGTGCGCAAGGCAGCAGCAGTCTCCCTTCCCCTCTCCTCTCCCTCATTCCTCTCACCCATAGCTTCCATGAGATTAAAAAATAAAAAACAAAAACTACTGAACCTCATTTACTTTAATTAAAGCTATTAATTTAAATGGAACCACAAGCCAAAATCCTTTAAATGTTAATCTTTTTCAGTTAGTAATTCTGATGCATGTATTTCCATCACTTCAAGGAGCCTTTATTTTTATATCAGTCAGTAATGAACCTTATTAATGAGATATCAAATAGGTTTGTTTGATAGCTTTACGAAAATGTTTGCCAATGTTTGCCAGTTTTTCATTGAAAAAGTAAAAATCTGTTCATTTAAAAAGTCAAAACTATTTTTGATTTTGTTCATAGATATAATCAATGATATTTGAGATACAGAAGGTAAACATCATAGTATTGATGTAATGATCTTAGGTATATGTGTGTGTTATCGGTTATCGGCATCGGCCTTTAGGAGCTGAAAGTTATCGGTTATCGGTATTAAAAAAACAGTTATCATTCCCAAACTTCAGAATACTAAGGCCCATTTTGAAATGTGAAAAATCTCCACAGCCCACTGAAACTTTTAGTCACAACTGTGATCAACATACAGGACCAGGAACCATGTTCTGACATTAATGTAAGGGGTCAAGAAATAAGGTGACACTTGTCATATTAAGTTAAGATGACAGTAGAATAACACTTAACTGGTTTGTTTTGTTACTTCTTAATGTTTTTTAATAATGCCATGAATACTTTACAGTAATTTTAAAACATATTTTAAAAAGTTCGAGGATTTAAAACATATTTGTTTAATTTTAATGACCTCTCACGGCCCACATGCAGTACCGCGATGGCCCACCGGGGGGCTGCGGCTCACACTTTGGGAATCACTGACTTTAGGGAAGCGGAAGATTGCATTAGTGGTCTCTGCTGGGTCCGATCATCGGATCATCTCTCGCGTGGCCGAGTCGGAGGTTCGTGGAGGGAAATTCCCCCCCCCCCCCGAAAATATTAAACCAGATTTACACGCATCTCAAAAGTGACCCCCAGGATGGAAAAAAAAACTCAGAAATCCACAGATCTGCGGAAAATTGACATCCCTGTAAAGTGGTAAAAGTAAAATACCTTGTGCAGGTTTTACTGGAGACTCCTCTACGATGGATTCCTCTGTGACGTCAGATGATCTGTGGAGAAAAACATCCATCTGATCTGAAGCTTCTTCTTCACAGCCAAAATGAAACGCCTGCTCCTGGACCTGTACGTCACTGGAACGTACCTTCCCCGTCTCTGCCGCTGCAGGAGCCGACTGGACACCTGCTTGTGCAACGGCGTCTCACACACCTTCTTCGTGAGGAGCTTGTGTCGCTCTGAAAATAAAAGTCAATCTACCATTTACTGCTAAGAAGTCATTTTTAAAGTACAACTGCAAGTAATTGGCTGCAGTTTTACAGCCGGTCTTGTAGGAACCTGCAGGAGTCACTGAATAAAACCCCGAGAACAGTTCAGTTATTCGCTCCAACAGTAACAACATATCCACAAACCTTCAGATTCATCAGAGCGCTTCCGTTTCTTCATCCCCTCGACCGCAGACACCGACTGGCTCCGAGGCAGCTTGGCTCTCTTTGACGGAGAACCGATCTCCTGGTTGAAGAGGTTCCTTCTCACTTTGGTCACCTCTGTGGATCACAGTTTTAACGGCTCAGACGTACTGCAGCATTATTCACCTTTCTAGTTCCAACAAGTTCAATAATAAATCCTGACCAAGTCAGTCTGAAAGCCAGGGCTCCTTTAAGTTTATTTACGTACAGATTTGGTTTATGAACTTCTGCAGAGGAAATCCAGATGTGCAGAAGGCACAGAAGATCAGTAAAGCGCAAACTATTTTTCAAAGGTTTTTCTGAACTTGAGAGCTTATATTTATGTGTCTGAACTGAATAACTCCCACAGAACAAGCCTGTCACTTTGTCTGCAGCTGCCTCAGGCTGCACCCAAATATTCAGAGATTTGTTCACTGAGTGGACCAGAAACATCTGCCTGACTAAAAAAAAAAAACAACCTGATCGTGGCTCATAAACCACGACGTGATCCCAACCGTGGTCCTCTACAGCAGAGGAGTGAGACACGTTTACAGGTAAATGTGGCGGGTCTCTTGTGTTGGTCATCAGCGACGGTGCAGCTTCATAAGGAGACACATCAGACACGCAGGAAGGGGAGTGGCTTCATCGCGTCTGGAGTTTACAGTCGACTACAATCAAATCAAATCTTGGCAGTAACTTTGATGAAGCAGCTGAAGAAGAAAGTCTGCGGTGGTCTTTTCTGTTCACGTCACGTTCATCTCCAAACAAACCTTGGGTTTCTTTCTTCTGAGGCTGCGGTTTTGGAGCAGGATTCTCCATGGCAACAGAGACGGTCGATTTGCGCTGATGAAAACACAGACAGACACCTGGATCAGACGTCTAGAACGAACGAGTGACTGACGGACCAGACGAGGTTCATCAAGGGCTTCTCTTACAGATGTCTTCTTTGGGATCTGGATTTGACGGAAGCTCTGCGTTGATTCGGTCATGCTGCGATGGCGAGTCAACATTCCACTCCTACGAAGAAAATAAACTTCAGTTACAGTGATCCCTCGCCAATTTGCACTTTAAGTTTTAGTTATTCGCAGATTTTTCAGAAATATATAATATAAAAAAAAAAAAAAAAAATCAAGAAAAAATTGCAGAAACATCACAGGACGTTCTCTCACAGTGAAGAAATGCTGTGAGCCAGCCTGGCCCCTTTAAGAAGGTAGCCTTATGGGTAATTGTGTGGCCTTATGGGTAATGTAGTGTGTGTGTCGTGGGACAGCAGAATGAAAACAGGGTTAGATGAAAAGTGTAGTGAGCATCAACAGCAGCCCAGCGTGTATAGATTTACATTCTCTGTTAACCGACAGGAGCCCAACAATACAACCTGTGTGATGTTACAAGTTCCTGCAGTGCCAGAATAAAGTTCCCGTTCCATGCAGAGAAAACCAGATTGTTAGCGTGTTAGCCGCTAATTACGAGCCAAAAATAGCACAATACCAGCGGTTTGTTTACTACGGTTCAGAGACCAGAGGCTGTGAAGGTAACAGAAAGACCACAGTTGAGCCTTTGTCTTGTTTCGCTGCAGTGTCTCGCCTCTTTTTTGCGGTTTTTAAACATATTTTAAACACATTATTTAGGCTCGGGGGGCTCCAGCTCCGGCGCCGGTCCCAATTAACCGCGAAAAATAAGGGATCACTGTATACAGAAAAGATAAAAGCCTCCTGAATGCAGCTCCAGATGCGAACAGAGATGCCGTGGTTTTATTTTATTCTCACCTCCTCCTGCTGCTGACCGAGGCATCTCTGAGGTCCTGCAGGCCGTCTGCGTCCTCAGGAACCAGGCCAGGTTTGGAGGCAGGAGAGGAGGAAGGAGAAACGCTGTCCTTGGCGACGGATTCATCACTGAAGAAGTCGGCGGGCAGAGCAGCCACCAAGGCCTCCGGCAGCTGAGTGCCCAGACTGTGGTAGATATCTGCCAGGACTCTGGGGACGGCAGCCAAGAACCTGCCGCGGAGAAACAACAATATCCTTTAAATGAAAGCTGAGCTCTTCCTCCTTCGTTCGGTGCTCTGGATGTGTTTGCTGCGTCATCCTTAGATTAGAAACAGCCTGAACGATCTGGGCGTCAGCGCTGAAACTGGCAGTAAAACTGGCATTAAATTCTGAACTCTTATCGATCGAATCAAACATCAGTCACACGTCAGAGGACTCTCACCCTGGGAGCAGCTCATCCAGAAGGAACCTTGAAAGGTAAACCGGGTCTTTTGTTAAGGAGATGATCCTGAGCATTTCAGCAGCCTGAAGAACACGAGACGTTTTAATAAAACATGGGCTCAGTTTATGAATGCGGAACAGTCAGGACAAGGAAAAACCACGGCTCAGCTTTGCTCGTTCGCTCGATTTATCAGCCGCTTCTCTTGATTAAAACGCTGGTTATTCTGTCACGATGATCCTGACGGAGGGTGAACGTTCGTTCAAGATTAAATTGGTTTTCTGAGGGTTTGAATGACTCACCTCCTCTGCCATCTGATCAGCATCCAGCGAGTCGGACGGCTTTGAAGCCAAAAGGCTGCACAACTGCAGCCTCAGCGCCACCTGGAGCTGACACCTGCACCAGAACACCAGGTAGCGGTTACCCTGAATCTGAGCCACACCCCTGCTTTAATCTTAAACATGGGAACACATGCAGCGTTGCAATCAAAGGAGAACAGCTCACTCTCTGACTTTTCCGTCAACATCAGCAGCTGCTGCGTGCAGCTGTCTGACTGACTTGCTGGTCTTCAGGAGATGCTTCTGGACAAACCAGGAGGTCTGAACCTGAAAGGAAACGTGCAGCTGTAGGGAAAAAACTTCAGAGCCCTTTCATCTGATTAAATCTGTTGTTTTTTTAAACGTTCACAGCTCTTAAATCAATGTGTTATTTTTTTTTTTTTTCCTAAACTTAAAATGGACCCTACAATTTTGAAATAAAATTGCTAATTTTCAATTACTAATTGAATTAAAAAAATAATTTCTGGACAACAGAAGTCACGTGTAAAAGTTAGTTTCCCGTCTTTGATCCTATGATTCACGTGTAAAAACATCATGTTCACTTTATTCATTGTATAATTTTTTTTAATGAAAAAAGGAAGAATAAAATGCTGCAGCTCGAACAGACTAAATAAATAAAAGGAGGCAGTAACTTTTACAGCTATAAGCAGCGCACCTGCCTATAAAGAAACCTGAGTCATGGATGAGTCTGCTCTTCATCAGCATCTTTAAACAGTTTGAGGCTCCGTGTCTCACCTCACAGTCCGACTGGGACACAAAGAAGGTTTTTACAGCAGCCAGGAGCTGCTGGACAGCTGTGAGGACAGAAGAGTCTCTCTCTGACACAGTCTTGTCATAAAAGCTCTTCAGGTGGCAGAGCAGCTCTTCCTCACTGGTGAAACCTGAGAAATGGAGACGAAGCATCACCTCACAGCTCTGGATATGAAAACCACGTTATTGACTGGACATTTAGGTGAAACCTAAGTTACATAAATGCTGAGGATGGAACATCAGGAGAAGTTAACGGTGAGTCTGAACAGAGGAACTCACTGCTGACGCTCGCTCCTTCAGATCTGCTCCTGTCACGTGACCGTCGTTTCCCTGGTTTCTCCGTCTCCGGCTGCTCGGCCTCAGTCTGGTTCTTCTGGGCTTTGACGTTGAGCCGGGCCACATTCAGCATCTGCAGAGAGCGGCTCATTGTCTTCATCTTCTGCTTCACCGGTGTGCAGTGGGCGCCACCTGTGGATCGGGACAGGAGATGGAAGAGGGAAAATGGTGAAACACATTCAGGTGACAACATCTGACTCCGGACATGTGAAATGCTGACGCATCACTCACGTTTCTTGCCCTTCTTACTGACAGAGCTCTGAGATGTCTGGTAGAGCTCAGAAAGACCTCCAACCAGCTCCTGCTGAAGGACAAACATCTCCTCCTGCTTCTGCTCAGGCACGGCGTGAAGCAACCTGCAACAGGAAAACACAGGTGACCCTTTAACTTCAGTCCAGGTTGGTGCTTTATGAAAGAAGAGGTCCACTCCTCACCATGTGAGAAACAGAGGAATGAAAAGATAACGTATTTTTCGCAACCATAAGAGGCACCGGATTAAAAGGCACAGTCTCAGTTATGGGTGCTATTTCAGTATTTAATATATACATAAGGCGCACCGGATTACAGGGCGCGGCCATGGTGAAACATGCCAGAACGTCAGCTTAAAACGCACATGCTAACGTGTTTCCAAAAAGGCAGCAGGAGCAAACCTCAGGTTGGTTGTACTTTATTTAAGTATTTAAGAATGTAATCACATTCATTTTTAATCAATCCTCATTCACAAATCCATCAAAGTCCTCATCTTCTGTATCTGAAGTGAACAGCTGGGCGAGTTCTCCATCGAACATGCCAGGTTCCCTCTTGTCACTCAGAGTCGGTCTCGTTGTCCTGCAGTTTCTCATTAATGATTCCGGCTTTGGCGAAAGCTCGAACGACAGTGGAAGCAGACACGTTAGCCCAAGCATCCGCAATCGACTCACAAATTGTTGCGTAACTCACCCGGCGCTGCCTCCCAGTCTCGGTAAAACTGTGCTCGCCATCTGTCATTCATCGCTCCCAAGCCGTCTGTAGTTTCGCTTTAAACACCCTGTTCACACCGATGTCCAGCGGTTGGAGTTCTTTCGTTAAGCCTCCCGGAATAACGGCGAGCTCAGAGTTAATTTGCCGCACTTTGTTTTTCACAGCGGCAGTTAGATGGGCGCACATGGAGTCACAGATTAACAGGGACAGTGATGCGTGGAAAAAAAACCATCTGGGTCTCTTTACGTACACCTCACTCAGCCACTCTTTCATTTTCTCCTCGTCCATCCACCCCTTTTGGTTGGCCTTAATGACGACTCCGGCTGGAAATTTCTCTTTAGAAAGTAGGGTTGGGCAACGAAAAACGATTCCAAGTAGGAATCGGATCCTAACGTCCGGTTCTGGAATCGTTTAGAAGATTTTTGAATTTCGATTCCTTTTTTCGGGTCCTAAATGTCTGTGCTATTTTTTTTTGTTTGTTTTGTTTTGATTTACTGCACTAGTTTGTTGATGTTACTCCGCCCGGCGTTCTCAACTCCAACGCTAGTGGCGACGTCACGTCCGTCGCCGAACGGACTTCAGTCGCCACAACATGGATCCCAAGAGACGCCGCTCTCGAGTTTGGCTGCATTTCAGTTCGGGAAATGACGGCTACCTGGCGCAGTGAAACACCTGCGGGAAGCGCGTTACCGCCAAAGGAGGGTGCACGACTAATATGGCAAAACACCTTCACCTGCATGGCATCACAAAAATAAACGACTGTACCGTATTTAATTGACCTTTCGGTAAGCACCGCCCCTTTCCTAGTTACTGTTGCTAGGTCAGACAAACTTTCTGCTCTTCCGGTGTGTATCATCAGTGTTAATATTATACTATAATAACTCCGTGGTGAAATATTGCTGCTGGGGACCTGCAACAGTGACTCGAGGTGTCCAGAATGTTTGGAGGGGACATTTTTATTCCCTTTCCGAAGCCGAACAAACAACGTGACGCCCCATTCACGTTGGCTGCGAGCGGTAAAATGACAGTGGAGCAAACACACGAGTGCCACAGAAAAGTAACAGCCTATGTGGTGAAAAGGCTTCTTTCCTTCTCAGTTTTTTTTATGAAAAAATTCTACTGTTAGATAAGTCATGATCTGCTGACCGCACATCAAAGAATCGGAATCGAGAATCGTTTTGAACAGGAATCGAAACAGAGAATCAGAATCAGAATCGTTAAAATCCAAACGATGCCCAACCCTACTAGAAAGCGTCTTTCTTTTAAAAATCACCATCGGTGGCAGTTTCTGGCCATTTGCATGGCAGGTAAGCACAACAGTAAAAGCCGACTTTTCGTGGCCCGTTGTGCGTACCGCTACCGTGCGCGTCCCTGTCTTTACTGTGACTCACCAACTCAGTGGTACCTCGTCCATGTTGTGACGTGGTTGGGCTGGATATGTTTGGCGGCGATCTTTTTATGGCAGTAGGAGCGGAAGATCGCCAGCTTTTCAATGTAATCCGCTGGAAGTTGCTGCGCCACAGTAGTCCTTAACTGGATGGAAAGGTGGCGGCGCTTTATAAAATAGAAGCACCAAGACGGTCCTCCTTGAAAATGTTTGATTTTCATCTCCTCAGCGAGCGCCGCTGCCCTCAGCCAAACGGTGACGGTAGAAACACTTCTCCCAGCTGTTCTCTGATCGTTAATCCAGTCGGTCTTCCAACTCGGGCCACCTCGCCTTTTGTCCACGGAGCTTCGTCTTCTTGACTTGGTGTAACTCGTTTTCATGCTTCCTCCACTTGCGAACCATGGATTCGTTTACCTTAAATTCTCTTGCAGCTGCTCGATTTCCATGTTCCTCCGCATAGCTGATCGCTTGCAGTTTAAACTGTGCTTCGTAAGTCCAAAACAATGTTGTTTACGTTGTGCACGTACCGTCACTATATACCTACTAAGGGAACAGCTTTAGCGTCTTCTGTCACGCCCACACTTCCCCCTTTAACGTTCTCACGCTGTCCTCCATCACGTCAGCCTTTCCTCTATAGAAGCGGCGTGTCGGCAGGAAATGTCACTCAACGTTTACAGATTTTGGAGCTCAGCGCACACATAAGGCACACCGCTTTATAAGGAACCTCGGCCCTTTTGAAGAAATTTAAGACTTAAAAGTGCGCCTTATAGACATGAAAATACGGTAGTTGTTCTGTTGGATGAGCGCTGGGAAAAAGAGATGCTCCGTTGTGACTGTACATAAACTGTGTTACAGAGACGATGGTCATTTGTCACAAACTTAAGTGACAGAAACATCTCATCATCATCATATCTGGTGTGAACTGCTGATGCTCTTCTTTTGTACTTTAAAGTCTTGTTTTAGAGAAATATCCTGGACCCGATGACAGATGAAAGCAGGGTGTAGTGGAAGTAAAATTAAAGCCATAACTTATAAAGACACATTCATCAACAACAGGAAACTTCAGAAAGCACAACTCTCCCACCTTAACGACTCCATTAAGTGAGAGCTCACTCCTGACTGGTCCGACTGAGGGAACCAGGTCTCCAACATGCTGCTGGTTGGTGGGTTCTGGTTGGACTCCTGCAGAGCCCACTCAGGAACCGGATGCTCCGATAGTTGGTCTGAGGAGTAAACAAGAACAAACATAAGGAAAACAAACTATCCAATTGGACACACAGTACTTGGTGTTTTAAACCTGAGTGTTGCCTCTTCTGAGGACAATGACGTCCACGTTTTGGACTAGGAAGGAGCAGTAAAAGAAGACATGTACAGAACGGGGAAACCCAACTTTAGAATAGAGGGGCTGGACTCAGGTTTACCTGTTAAACACCTAAAATCCAGCCTTCAATCTCCCACCCAGATGGTTTCACAACTCACTCTGGACAAAAAAACTCGAATGACCCACAGGACAGATGGACAGGACAGATGACTTTAACAGCTTCAAAACTCCACAACTGATCTTTCCAGATGGGAGGTGGAACATCTTAAGAACAAACAAACAAAAACAGTCCATCTATCTTGACTGAAGCCTCTGAGAGCTGCCGTGACCTGGATGAGCCAACAACAGTCTAAACCAGAGATGCCCATATCTGGATTCTTGTTTAATTCTGTCTTAGGGAGCTATTGCTAAATTTAGAGAGAAATGCTGAAGTCAAGCCTGTTTCCATGCGGTGAAGAATAAAGCTCATTAATTCAACAATGGAAGCCTATCAGACATCCACAGGTACGCAGACCCCAGCGATCAATAATGGTTTCAGGACTGAAAAAGCAGTTAGAGCCTCTCAAACCTGAAATACATCAGGACAGATACGATCATGGAGCTGCGACACCTGACAGCAAAACTAGAACTTAGCCTCCTTCATTGGAGAACAGGGACGGCCGTTTACAGAGGGACTCACAGAAATGATGCAAAACTGAATGATATTGTTGTCCATCACCAGAATATTTATAAGCGTTAGTGCTGGGCGATGTGGAAAAAATCATATATCACGATATGAACTATTTTATATCACGATAACGATATATATCACGATAAACCATAATAAAGTATGTTTTCAGTTATTCTCTGAAAAGTTTGACAAAAATGTCATTGCTTACTTTTCAACTTTATTTTGAAAGGACATTTAGCTGAACTGTCACAAACATACATTTTAGTGCAGCAAAAACAGGTAGGTACAGAGGTACAGTAGCTTTCACATTTTTTTAAAGTGCACAACAGTTTCTGAGAGGAAAAACACATTTTTGCACTGAAGTTTAGCTATAAAAAATAAACAAATTATTTTTCAACTTTCTGAAATCTGTAACCTTGTAGTGCAAAGTTTGCAAACCAATATAAAGTGTCTAAAGTAAACATCAGGGTTGAAGAGAACTCTGTTTAAGGCATTAACCATGAATAAAAGTGCAAACATAAAAGGCTACTTTGTAGAAGTAGATATGATTCTATCAAATTTATCGTTGCAGGTTATTTAATTACATATTTGCTGTAATAATTGATAAAATTAGGTTAGAAACGATAGAAACGATAGAAGAGAAATGGCACGATACACACTTTTCTATCGTCCCCACGATATGTATCGTCATATCGCCCAGCACTAATAAGTACGATGGTGGACACGGGAGAAAGAGGTCGCCAGATATCTCACTTGGTTGAGCAGGCGGCCTGCACGCAGGCTACAGGCCCGCAGACCCAGGTCCTTACCATCGACGCCGTCGTCATCTTCGTTCATGATGTCGTAAACCACTCCCAGAACACTGCTCACCACGTCTGGCAGGTCAGCGGGGGGTTCAGCTGCGACGCCGTCAGCGACCTTCATCTTCGGGAGCTGCTCGCACCGAGCGGCTACGGGGTGAAGGACGGTGAGCAGGGCTGTGGACGGAGACAGCGGGGAGAAGACGGCCGAACACACCAGCCCGCCGTCGTTCACCTCGGCGTGCTGCAGGAACAGGAAAACAGCTGACAGATCAACAGAGCCTTCCCTGTACGCTACGACCGTCACACGTGCGCATCAGACGCTCTGCTTTGTGACGCAGACCTGCTGCGTCTGGGTGTCTCACCATGTGAAGAGCATGTGCAGACAGTTCCCTCAGCAGATGCTGGAAGGCGGCGGTCTCCTGGTCCTCGCTACCGGAGCCCTGAAGCACCCAGGACTCTGAGGACGTCTGCGTCAGCGATGAGGCGTCCCAGCCCTGCAGCACTTCGGTCAGACGCACTTCAACCGACTCCTGGAGGAGTCTCTGTCTGCGAGACACCGGCTCCACCACCACTCCACAGCTCTGCAGCGCACTTCCTGGTTTGCCGGAAAAAAAAACACAAATGGATAACACGTTTCAGATTTCTCTCGTCCAGTGTTGATGCCACAGTTTTATTTGCTTTATGTCTAGAGGTCTTTATAATTAAATCCCTAATTTTAAAATTTTAAAAACAAACAATGAAAGGAGTTGGTTCTCGCTGCATTTGTTTAGGCAACTGTCGTGTCTCAAAGATAACAGTTAAAAACTTCTAAAAATCAATGACAGCTGCTATTTAATCTGTTTTATCTAGGGGTGCACGATAACTATCAGGCTGATAACAGGAAATTATGACGTCATCCCGATAGGTCCGATATCACGACGAATAGCCCCGATAACATATATTTCTGTCAACACGGCAGTGCCTCGCTCCCTCTGAGCCTTGAATGACCGGTGTTCTGAACTGTTGTGAATGTTATGTTCAAGTAACGTCGGCATAATCAGAAAAACGAATACTCAATAAGGAAAATCAAGAATACCCCCTCATGCCAGAAAACAACTCGTTAACTCGGTAATAATTTTGGTAGTTGCGGACTTGAATTGATATTCGCAGTATTTCTCCTCATGTTATACATAAAAAAAGAAAAAAAATAGAAAAGGCTGAAATAACCACTAGCAAACGAGGAAACGTCGGAATTTACGTTACACCTTGAATGCAGCCTGCACTGTGCTGATCACAACAAACATGGCAGCGTGGAACTTCGTTAAAGTTTCAGAAGAAGATAGTTTGGTGGTTATTTGTGACGAATCCTCCGAGTGAATTCTACGAGGAGGGAAGCACAAGCTTTAATACGTAAAACCTGATCATCTACCTACAACATAACAATCGCTTCCATGGAGTTTTGAAATAGCGCTAACGGAAGCTAATGCTAACGTGCGCAATCCAGCAGCAGTCTCCCCTCTCCTCTCCCTAATCTCTCTCATCTAAAGCTTCCATGAGATTAAAAAATAAAAACTACTGAACCTCATTTACTTTAATTAAAGGTATTAATTTAAATGGAACCACAAGCTAAAATCCTTTAAAATGTTAATCTTTTTCAGTTAGTAATTTTTAGGGATGTCCCGATCCCGATCCCCTGATCGGATCGGCCTTCGATCTTAAAAATTTAAGGTGGATCGGATCGGCCTATCAACCTTATTATAACACGCCGATCTTTTTTTCATTATTTTTTTCCTCAAAAAGTGATCCTAATTAACACAAATTAATAAAGTAATCATATTACACAAACAAAAATATTTTTTAAACTATATACATTTAATAATTTGCACTGAAATGAAGTTTCTCAGCAGCACTTTCTTGTATCCACCTTAAGTTTTAAGACCGGCGGCGTCAGGCTAAACTTTAGCAAAAATGTCAGCAGCGTGGCAGCGCTATAAAATTACAAAGACCGACGCTTCGACTGTGACTTGAAACGTGTGGAAGGCTGAGATATCATGATGGGTAAGTAAGAAGAGAGTTTACAACACCACCAATCTAATCAGACACTTAAAAAAGCGCGCAGCACCGATCACCGCAGCCGACGGCTGCAGCTTTGGTGCCGTCGGCTGCGGTCACTGTTCTGCCGACGGCAGCGGCTTCAGCAGCAAACGCTCTGTGAAACTTTTAAAAGAAAGACAAACTCCCGAAATACTCGGAGAAATACAGAAAAATCACCGAGCTAATCGCGGAATGTATTACTGAGGTCGACCAGCCCATTTACAAGGCATTTAACCGGCTCATTAATTACCTCGAGCCTCATTACATGAACAACAAAGGACACAAAGGTGCGCGAACATGTGCAGCGGGTCTTGAAAGAAGTTAAGTTAATATTTTATGTTATTTTTATTCTGATGTGATTTCATTGATTGCAAAGACTTCTGCTAGTGTTTTCATTGCCTTAAACTGCTAGCCAAGTTCACCTGCTGCTATTTAAATGGAAGTGCTATGTTCTTTAGTACTGAGACTGTTGAACAGTCACTGTTCTGTAACTAAATGTGTTTTATAATAATTCTCCCCAAACAAAAAAGAAAGAAAGAAGAGTGTTTAAATAAGTTATTGTTTATTTTATGAGATGATAAAAGCTATTAATCTCAGCTTGGATGCAGGCCTATTTATTAATGTACAGGAAATAAAATGCAGGAAATTAAACTCTGTTTGCCCACTCAAAAAAAGTGAAATCGGATCGGAAAAAATCGGAAATCGGCCGATCATCAAAATTAAAAGATCGGAATCGGATCGGGACCCAAAAAACGTGATCGGGACATCCCTAGTAATTTTGATGCATGTATTTCCATCAGTTCAAGGAGCCTTTATTTTTTTTAATATCAGTCAGTAATGAACTTTATTTAACTTAATGTGAGATATCAAATAGGTTTGTTTGATAGCTTTAAGAAAATGTTTGAGAGGCTTGCCAATAGTTTTTCATTGAAAATTTAATATTTCATTGTATCTGTTCATATAAAAAGTCAAAACTATTTTTGGTTTTGTTCATAGTATTGATGTAATGATCTTAGGTATATGTGAGTGTTATCGGTATCGGCCGTTAGGAGCTGAAAGTTATCGGTTATCGGTTATTAAAAAAAACAGTTATCGTGCATCCCCAGTTTTATCCCCGTCCACCAACCTCGGTGCCACTGCAGAACACCTCGTAGAGCAGGAAAGGCCAGGCGGTAGAGTCTGTCAGAGGACAGGACGTAACCCAGGCTGGACTTGAACGCGAAGGCCTCTCGCATCAATCTTGGCTCTGACTCGTAACGGCAGCAGAGGTCCAACAGCGCCACCACGGGGATCACTCTGCCACCCAGCTGAGCCAGGACCTCAGACAGCTGACCGGAGCCAAGGTCGTCCTCGCAGCTGCCCGCCTGCAGAAGAGCAGCAGCTCATTAAGGTGTCACACAGCCTTGATATCATCTACACTGAATTCTTACATACAAAACACTCAGATTTCAGTTTGGGTTTATGTCCTGCTTAAAAATATAATTATGCTAAAAAGAAAAATCATGTGGCCAACTCTAAGTACCACCCTTACTGCTTCTACTGGATTTAGGAAGGTAAGCTGTAGCCAGGTGCTGCTGATTATCAGCAGGTGTGCGGGCCTCTAGAAAAGCAGATGTTTGCTGGTTTAGAGCATTCTGGTGTGTGTCAACACAACACCATGAGGGAAAGACATCAGCAGTGGACTTCGAGGAGCGACTGTTGCTGCAGGAAAGGGTTACAAAACCATTCCCAACTTTCTACAGCAAGAAAGATTATTCACAAGTGTAAAACATTCAAGACAGATGTCAATCTTCCCAGGAGTGGATGTCAAAGCAAATTTTGGTCCCATCGCGTAGAGCTCCATCTCAGAGCCTCCAGGCCTCACTGAGCATGTCAGATGTTAGAATTCATGACAGCGAATTAGAAGAAGACTGAACCAGGAGAAACAAAGAACATGGAAGCACGACTGACGTTCACTAAACTACATCCAAACAAACCAGCAGACACCTGGAACAACGATGAGACCAGAAGCATGTTTGGAGGAACACCTCAGACCCACTGACAAGCACGGTGGTGGAGGAGTCATGGTCTGGGGTCGTTTTACAGCAACAGGGACCTGGACACCTTCCTGTCACTGAGTGGTCCACGACCTCCTCAGTATATCAGTATTCTGGTGGCAAACGTGAGTCCATTTGTCTCATCAAAAGTCCAGACCTCAAGAGATCTGTGCGTAAGTGAACATCCAAAAACGTCATTGAACTGACGGTTGTAAAGAAAGGACCAAAGTTCCTCCACAACGATGTGAGAGAACGAAGCCATGCAGGAGACAACTACTTCCACTTATCGCTGCTGGAGGTGGATCTTGAAGATACTGGATGATGGGGGCACTCAGGACGGCCCACAAGAACTTTTTAAACCTCAGTTTTGTTAAATAAATAACAGCACGTTGAAAAACGGTTCATCTGAGGGTTGTGTTTGCCTGACATTAAAACCCACTCCAACCTTTATCATGTTCTTACAGACATGAGGAAGAACTTCACCTGCTCTACTCACCTGAACCTGAGATCTACTGTCAACCCAGTGGAGGACAACTCGTCTCTGAACCAGCATGTCGTTCAGGCTCTTGGAGATAATAACATCTGTCACATCTGGGGGCAGGTGGTTGCTCGTCACAGACAGGTAGTCCAGCAGGTGTCTCCTGGAACAGGGACTCTCGGACACGACAAACACCACATTCCTGCCCGGGCCTGACAAGCTCATCCTCGTGGGTCAGACTGGGCTTTCCCACCTCGGCCGGCCGTCCGGGGTCTCAGGGACAGTTTAGTGGGAGAGGTGATGTCCGGTCTGTCCCACTGGAAGTCCAGCAGAGTCTCTTTCAGAGCGTTTTGGACGGAAGCGGCCCGACTGAGCTGCTGCTTCTGGTTCAAGCACGCTTTGTCCCTGACGTCCAGCCTGGCTTCAAAGTCCTGCTCGAAGTCCTCGAACGTCTTGTGCCGAAGCTCCTTGAAGTCCGACGCCCTGGACGCGACGCCCCCAGTCCGACCAGTCCTGGACCGGAAGAACCGATACCCCCAGCGGACCTTGTCAAATCCGCACCTGTACCCGAAGTGCAGTAGGATTTGTAACACTCCTCGTTTCACAAAACCGTTCCGGACGTCCAGCGGTTCCCCTGACAGGTCGTCTTCATGATCCACGTCGATGAGAAAAACCAGGTTCTGCAGAGCCATGCCGTTAAGCGCTTCTGTGAGAGACCCCGGAGTCCCAATCTGCCATGAAAACTGGTTAATTCCGGTTAACTTGACGTTCGATTCATGTTTCCACGACAGTCGAAACCTGCTACTCCGAAACTGGATATGATAACGGAAGTTATAGTAAAGTTTGTTCGTCATCGCTGAGTGAAATAACGTAACACATGTCGAATAATAAGCACGTAAAGAGTCTTCAAAGGAGTCCGTTCAACTTCGTCCACAAACCAAAGAGCCCCAGACGCCATTTTCTCCTGGAAGTTTCTCCTTAACCGTTCGCGCTCCTTGAACGAAAGCCCACCCCCTAAACTCTGATTGGTTCCGTTCTACAGGCACATCGACGTCATTGGTCCAAAATTAAGTACGCAGTCACATCCTATGTCTTCTATTGGACAAATAATCAATCAACCAAGCAAGGAACGAACCGTATTTGATAAAACTCGATACGACACGAAAAGAGGCGGGGCTAAGAGATTGACAGGCAGTTTAACTTTTAAAGTTGTTTGTCTAGAGCGCCTCAGCGGCTTTTCTGTTTAAAATCTACACATTTTTACAGATTCGTCTAAATTATGGTTGGCATTTGCTTGCTGTAAAGATTTAAAGCGAATATTTACTATGCTCGAGACTTTTCTGGTTTGAGGAGAAATTAAGAAAAAAGAAAAGTGCCTGAGTCTATTTCTTAGGGGGTTTGAAGTGACTTCAAACACAAGAACTCATTTGTAACACAAGTTTATAAAACTGTTTATAAGAGTTCTGTCACTTAGATTTAGGAAGGCTCTCTGATTGTGACATAGAGAGAAAGCAGATTTTACGGGTCATGGAAGCAGCAGACTCTGGGTTTTGGTCTCAGACAGCAGCTTTATTTTTTGAAAAGAAATCTGAGCACAACATTTTATAGAAACACAAATAGATTTGCACTATTAAAAAAACCTTGAGAAACCATGGAAGTTTAAAACAGAGTTCTCAAGGTGTAGAGCCCCTCATTTGTGCCTTAGCGCCCCCCTCTCAGCCCTGACGTTTCCAGCTCCCCCCCAAAGGTTCAGAACGCCCCCTGGGGGGGCGGTACCGCCCCCGTTGAGAAACCCTGATTTAGACATTTACTCAGATACATTCACCATGTTGGTCCTAATGCTGGTGGACTGGACTCTGCTGAATCTGCTGCATCTAGACATCACCCTTGATTGTAGTTCCTCTACTCACCACTAGAGACTGCAGTTCCTCTACTGACCGCTAGAGGCTGCAGTTCCTCTACTGACCGCTAGAGCTGCAGTTCCTTTACCGACCACTAGAGACTGCAGTTCCTTTACCGACCGCTAGAGACTGCAGTTCCTTAACCGGCCGCTAGAGGCTGCAGTTCCTCTACTGACCGCTAGAGGCTGCAGTTTCTCTACTGACCGCTAGAGGCTGCAGTTTCTCTACTGACCGCTAGAGCTGCAGTTCCTTTACCGACCACTAGAGACTGCAGTTCCTTTGACGACCACTAGAGCTGCAGTTCCTTTACCGACCACTAGAGACTGCAGTTCCTTTACCGGCCGCTAGAGGCTGCAGTTCCTCTACTGACTGCTAGAGGCTGCAGTTTCTCTACTGACCACTAGAGCTGCAGTTCCTTTACCGACCGCTAGAGACTGCAGTTCCTTTACTGACCGCTAGAGGCTGCAGTTCCTCTACCGACCGCTAGAGGCTGCAGTTCCTCTACCGACCGCTAGAGGCTGCAGTTCCTCTACCGACTGCTAGAGACTGCAGTTCCTCTACTGACCACTAGAGGCTGCAGTTCCTCTACCGACCGCTAGAGGCTGCAGTTCCTCTACCGACCGCTAGAGGACTGCAGTTGACCCTCTGCACCTGACTGCAGTTCCTCTACCGACCGCTAGAGGCTGCAGTTCCTCTACCGACCGCTAGAGGCTGCAGTTTCTCCACTGACCGCTAGAGGCTGCAGTTCCTCTACTGACCACTAGAGGCTGCAGTTCCTCTATTGACCGCAAGAGGCTGCAGTTCCTCTACTGACCACTAGAGGCTGCAGTTCCTCTATTGACCACTAGAGGCTGCAGTTCCTCTACTGACCACTAGAGGCTGCAGTTCCTCTACTGACCACTAGAGGCTGCAGTTCCTCTACCGACCACCAGAGGCTGCTGTTCCTCTACCGACCGCTAGAGGCTGAAGTTCCTCTACTGACTACTAGAGGCTGCAGTTCCTCTACTGACCACTAGAGGCTGCAGTTCCTCTGACCCACTAGAGGCTGCAGTTCCTCTACTGACCACTAGGTTCTGGCTCCAACAGTGAGTCAGTCTCCATTGACCTCCATGTTAAAATGTCCAACTTTATAGGATCAATGGAAATGGGTTTGCTTTTGGAGTCAGCCTCTAGTGGTCATTAAAGGAACTGCAGTTTTCTCTTCATCTGCAGTTGCTCCAGCTTTGAAAAACCATAATTTGCTCCTTTTATTTCCACTCTGGACTGACTTTGAACTTCTTTATGCTCTAAAGGGAAAAGAGCAGGTCAAAAAGGGCGAGTGAGCCAAATATTCTTCTTTTTATTATGATCAAGAGAAAACTCTGGTCTGCAGCTGTGCCAGGTCCAGCTGTGCCAGGTCCAGCTGTGCCAGGTCCAGCTGTGCCAGGTCCAGCTCGTGTGCCTAAAAAGGAGAAAGCATGCAGTGATCTGGAAGACTTGGACTTCCTCTCTGGTTTAAGGAGACTTTACTGTGTCTGCTTCACAGAACACGACTGTTAACATTTGAGTAACGATGTTAACGAACCCTGAAATATGAAGAACGTCAGGAACCTTCATATCGGATGCATCAGTTGGAAGGAGTTGATCCATGAAGTCAAATACCTTCATAGTTTATCGACATCATACTCTGAACTTCAGCTGCCTGTGGTCAACCTCAGAAACTGCTGTGACTCGGAGGTTTTAAATTAGATGGTTGTGAAGGTCGTTTGGGGTGACCGAGCAGGTCCCAGAACAGCTCTGGGGTGCAGCTGTGATCTCCAGCAGCAGGGGGAGACAAAGAGCTGGACTCCGGGTCTGTTGACTGTGTCCCAGTAGATCGATCCCTCTCAGGAGACCAGAACCACAGCCACAAACATGTGGACGTGAACCTGAGACCTGGAGGAGATCCAGCTGCTGCTGCCTGGATGTGATCTGGTCACCAACATCTGTCCACGTTGAAACAACATCTGTGTCGGTTTGTCATATTTGTTGTGTCTTTTAGGCTGCAGAAGACTCCTGTTCCAGGTCTCGGTCCTGCTGACCAGCATCAGTCCAGCAGCATGAAGGTGGACCCTTTTTCCAGAAACATCTGTGACCTCAGACTGAAATCAAACTGGTTCCAGCCTGCTGTTTCCAGAACCTTCTCTGCTTGTTTCTGGGAAAGTTTATTGATAATGTTGTCTTCAGAGTCATCCATCCATCCATCCATCCATCCATCCATCCATCCATCCATCCATCCATCCATCCATCCATCCATCCCATCCATCCATCCATCCATCCATCCATCCATCCATCCATCCATCCATCCATCCATCCATCCATCCATCCATCCATCCATCCATCCATCCATCCATCCATCCATCCAGCATCCATCCATCCATCCATCCATCCCATCCATCCATCCATCCATCCATCCATCCATCCATCCATCCATCCATCCATCCATCCATCCATCCATCCATCCATCCATCCATCCATCCATCCATCCCATCCATCCATCCATCCATCCATCCATCCATCCATCCCCATCCATCCATCCATCCATCATCCATCCATCCATTCCATCCATCCATCCATCCATCCATCCATCCATCCATCCATCCAGCCATCCATCCATCCATCCATCCATCCATCCATCCATCCATCCATCCATCCATCCATCCATCCATCCATCCATCCATCCATCCATCCATCCATCCATCCATCCATCCATCCATCCATCCATCCATCCATCCATCCATCCATCCATCCATCCATCCACCATCCATCCATCCATCCATCCATCCATCCATCCATCCATCCATCCAGCCATCCATCCCATCCATCCATCCATCCATCCATCCATCCATCCATCCATCCATCCATCCATCCATCCATCCATCCAGCCATCCATCCATCCATCCAGCCATCCATCATCCATCCAGCCATCCATCCATCCATCCATCCATCCATCCATCCATCCAGCCATCCATCCATCCATCCATCCATCCATCATCCATCCATCCATCATCCATCCATCCATCCATCCATCCATCCATCCATCCATCCATCCATCCATCCATCCATCCATCCATCATCCATCCATCCATCCATCCATCCATCCATCCATCCATCCATCCATCCATCCATCCATCCATCCATCCATCCATCCATCCATCCATCCATCCATCCATCCATCCATCCATCCATCCATCCATCATCCATCCATCCATCCATCCATCCATCCATCCATCCATCCATCCATCCATCCATCCATCCATCCATCCATCCATCCATCCATCATCCATTTTATTATTTTCAAAGGAAACAGGTTAAATTAAATGCTGTGAATGAAGCCAGAACATACCAGACGGGAGCGCAGACGAAGGGCCCCTGGAGGCCCCGGGGACCCCCCAGCTACCAGCTCAGCCTCAGAAAAACGCCACTTCAGGAGAAATGAAGCAGCCTGTATTTAATTCGTAGCCACATAAATAACGGTTTAGTGCTTCGCCCCTGACAGACTTTAATTACGCCTCAGAAGTGGGATTTTCTCACCAGTTTGTTAGTTTAGAAACTTGCTCTCAAAGGTCCGTAAAGTAAGAACCCCCAGAAACAGGCCCGAACAGCAGATCTCTTCTGTCTGGAAGCAGCTCCACGTCCAGACTTTCTACCAGCTGGGCTGTGTGACGTCAACATCTGGATGGACGGCAGACAGCTGACGGGTCACCTCCAAACACATCAGGGCCTGAGGAGAAGATCGGGCTGAGCTCATCCAGAAGTTAGCCCATCAAAGGTGATGTTCTCTCACTGCTGACAGCGTCTGAAGAGCTCGATTCATCTCCCTGCTGCTCTGGAACACCACCTACCCAAGATCTCTGAGGATCTGATCTGCTGGTTTCCTGTTGACTTTTACATTCTGGTTTTTCAGGGCTGGGGTGGGTCTGATCTGTCGTCTGAACCTTCAGAAAGTTCAGAGATTCAACTCTTGACGGATTAAAAGCTGCTCTTCAGATCAGGAGGATAATGTCGGATGTTCGGGAGATCTCAGGTCTCGGAGTCACAGTTAGATTTAAGGTTTTAATCGTGCTATAAGACAGAACAGCTGCAGCTCCAACAATTCACCTCCACGTCCACATTATTTTATTTTTTATTGTACAAAACTTTTTTTTTTCTAATGCGGGTGTCGTTGATATCTGGCATTAAAGGGTTAAACAGTTTCCTGTAAATATGTTTAAACTTCTGTGCGTCGTCATTTTAGGTCGTAAAACAGGAAAAGTTTCTTCAACTTTGCTGTCAGTCATGAAGGGAAACAAAGGTTTTTTTTTTTTTTAATCTAAATCGTTTGAGCTGCTGCTCTGACTTCATCTCACCTCAGATGAAGACTGCAGGGTTCAGGACTCTGAAGGTGCTTCTTCATCTGCTGAGTCACACCTGGATGGAAGTTCTCTCACCTTTGACCTCACCGGCTGATCGGGAGACGACAGGAGGAAACTGACGTTCCTGGACGTTTATCCATCAGGATAAAGTTATTGATCCGGACCTTCTCAGGATGAGACCTGACTGACTCTGTTCAGTGTTTCTGGGTGTCATCGTTATCTCTTAATAATAATAAGAAGATCATTATTAGCTCATTTACACCCAAAGGAGAAAAGAGTATAAACCAGGAAAGGAATGACTCAGGATTCTTGAAAATATTTATTAAAGTTGATATAACAAACCTATATATATATATATATATACTTTACAAAGCGAAACAAACACAAAGTATAAAGGTTACCATCTTTAAAAGTCGAGGTGACGAGAAGTCAGAAAGAGAAAACACGACATCTATATTATAATAAAAGAAATGATCAAATAAATAAGATTTAGATTCTGCTCAGGAACAGTCGGGTCACTTCAACTGGGCGGCAGTTTTCTGCTCAGTCAGCTTATTTACAAAGTATTAAGTCACAATTCTAACATTTGAAAAAGTCAGACTGGTCAAGCAGGAAGCAAAGATCAGCTTTCAAGTGTTTCTCAGACTTCTAGACATGGAATAGACCTGAAGAGCGTCTCTGCGGGCCGCGCGCACCTGTCGCACCTGCGGAGCCTCTGCTGGACGCTCCGACACGTACGCGCGCGCGAGCGCATCTTCAGGATGATTGTTGTTAGTGAACTAAGAGCAGGTTTCTGCAGGTCCGCCGCGCGCGGGCTGCTGGGTCCACCGGTTCGGTTCAGTTCTCGGTCTGAAGCGGCGTCAAGGCGAAGCAGCGGAATACAAGAACCGGGAGAGACCGGGTCCGAGCCCAGTGTGTGTGTGTGGGGGGGGGGGGGCTCACTGGGTGCAGTCAGAGTCGCTGGAGTCCAGGCCGGCCTGCGTGGGCGTGGAGCTGCGGTGGAGGGTCTGCGTGCTCCGCCGCAGGTTCTCCAGGGACTGCAGGAAGGAGCGGCGGGCCCTCTCCTCCTCCAGGGGGGAGGAACCTTCCTCCTCCACCTCGGCGATCTCCGCGAAGGTGACGGGCTGGGTCTTGAAGCGAGCCTCTCGGGGCCGGCGGGAGCGGGTCCTGCCCTTCGCGGGGCCCTTGGGGACCGGCAGCTGCTGGGGGAACTCCTCCATGGCCGAGGCCAGAAGATGAGCCGACAGGACGTGGAAGCCGGAGGGCTCCATGACCATCTGACGCACGGCAGCCATCCCAGGAGACCCCGCTCTCAAACTGGCTTCGCTTATTCAGGAGTTTTTGTCCTGAGTGGAGGGAAATCTCTTGTCTCAGCAGCGAGAAGAGCCGAAGTTCATCCAAGCATTCAGCTCCAGGGGCCCCGCAGCTCCGAACACAGTCACGGTTCTGCTTCCAGCTCCTGGCGGGTTTCAGCTCCGCGTCTCTCTGAGAGGGTCTCCGTCTGCTGGGGTTTCTCCCACCGACAGATCCAGCTCCCTGCTTTATAGCGGCTCACCTCCCACTCCGGGTGGCCCCTCCCTCTCCGGGTGGCCCCTCCCACCCCCCCCCCCTCCCTCTTTCTTGGGTCAGCCCCTCAAAATAAACATCTGAGAGGGAAAATATCTGTTTTGTGCTGTCAGGGCTGTAATGGACGTGCATGTGTGTGTTTTGACGGAGACGTGAGAAAAGTGGGCCTAAGTGGATAAAAGGAACCTAAACTGACTGAAGCACCGACCGATGAGACGCTCAGTCATTCAGTTGTTGTTGTTGTTGTTGTTGTTGTTTGCTGCAGTCTATTTCCGTCTCTGTGCCGTCTATTTCTATCCAAGTACGACGACCCGTGTCAGATTCCTTCAGGGACGTGGAGACATTTCATAGGGCTGTTGCTCAAATATACATATATGAAGAAAATAACAACCCCCAAACTCCCCCATGAATGATTTCAGGTTTCCCTCGTCAGCGTGTGTGCTCACATCTGAATGCTGTAAACTGTTACTGACTAAATTCATTTACGTTTGTGACCTAAGCAGCCACGCCACTCCGGACCAGACGGGGGAGGCGTATGACGCTGCCGCCGTGAATCACAGCTATTCAAGTCAATGAAAAGCAGTCACACCAGAGGCGCCATGGAGCGGTTTAGAAGTTCAACTTGACTCTGTCCATTTATGCAGCAGATCAAGCAGGCAGGAAGTCAGATGTGAGACTGCCACAGAGAATCGAGTTGGATTTTCAAAATAAAATACCATGAACGCAACACGACTCGTCAATCAACATTACATTAACCTCTGGAGGCTGGTCAGTAGAGGAACTGCAGCCTCTAGTGGTCAGTAGAGGAACTGCAGCCTCTAGTGGTCGGTAGAGGAACTGCAGCCTCTAGTGGTCAGTAGAGGAACTGCAGCCTCTAGTGGTCGGTAGAGGAACTGCAGCCTCTAGCGGTCGGTAGAGGAACTGCAGCCTCTAGTGGTCTTGGTCGGTGTAGAGGAACTGCAGCCTCTAGTGGTCGGTGGAGGAACTGCAGCCTCTAGTGGTCGGTGGAGGAACTGCAGCCTCTAGTGGTCAGTAGAGGAACTAAAGCCTCTAGTGGTCAGTAGAGGAACTAAAGCCTCTAGTGGTTAGTAGAGGAACTGCAGCCTCTAGCGGTTGGTAGAGGAACTGCAGCCTCTAGTGGTTGGTAGAGGAACTGCAGCCTCTAGTGGTCGGTAGAGGAACTGCAGCCTCTAGTGGTCGGTAGAGGAACTGCAGCCTCTAGTGGTCGGTAGATTAACTGCAGCCTCTAGTGGTCAGTAGAGGAACTGCAGCCTCTAGTGGTCAGTAGAGGAACTGCAGCCTCTAGTGGTCAGTAGAGGAACTGCAGCCTCTAGTGGTCGGTAGAGGAACTGCAGCCTCTAGTGGTTAGTAGAGGAACTGCAGCCTCTAGTGGTCGGTGGAGGAACTGCAGCCTCTAGCGGTCGGTGGAGTAACTGCAGCAGCCTCTAGTGGTCAGTAAAGGAACTGCAGCCTCTAGTGGTCAGTAAAGGAACTGTAGCCTATAGCGGTCGGTAGAGGAACTGCAGCCTCTAGTGGTCGGTAGAGGAACTGCAGCCTCTAGTGGTCAGTAGAGGAACTGCGGCCTCTAGTGGTCAGTAGAGGAACTGCAGCCTCTAGTGGTCGGTAGAGGAACTGCGGCCTCTAGTGGTCAGTAGAGGAACTGCAGCCTCTAGTGGTCAGTAGAGGAACTGCAGCCTCTAGTGGTCGGTGGAGGAACTGCAGCCTCTAGTGGTCAGTAGAGGAACTGTCTTTTTTCTTACTTCCACTTTGCACTCAGTCTCTAAAACCAGAAGCTTCCTCTTCCACCAAGCAGCTGCTCTACCTGCCAAAGTACCTGTCTGTTCATGACTCATCCAGGTAAAGTCTGAGCTTAAACAGGCTCCTGTTCTCAGCAGTGTTAACAGTGTAAATATGTCAACACGACTCCAGCAGAGAAGACAGTTGAAGTAATAACAGCCTCTGTGTTGACGCCACGTTGAGATCTTGTCTCTCAGCAGGTTGGTCAGCAGCACCACCATCTCCTCACAGCAGGAAGGTTCCTGGTTTGAATCCTGGCTGGGTTGTCTACATGTCCATGTGGTTCCTCTCTGAGTTTCATTGTCTCCACGTGGTCCTCCAAAGGACTTCTGTTCTGAATTCAGCTGGAGAGTCTTCTGGTTTCTATAAACGGCAACATTCCAACTTCCAAGTTGAAGTCTAACCTAGAAGAAAGAAACGCTGCAGTTCCTCTACTGACCACTAGGGGGGGTGGCCCCAAAGTCTAATGAGTTTACAATCGATCCTCCCTCTGATCCTCCAGTCAGAGTTCTTCAGTCCTGGACCTCGAAGACAATCCGTCCAACCAGGTGAGATGAAGCCAAGAGGTCCACATCAGCCGTGAAAAGCAGGTCAGGTGACGGCAGGTCAGATGATGCAGCGGTAGCTTCGGTCTCCAGTCATGAGAAAGTCAGCAGGCCATCTTTTCAATTTTTTGTGTAAAAACTAGGGCTGGGCAAGTTAACGGGTTATTATTGCGTTATTAACGTATTAATTTATTGACGCCGACATTTATTTCATCGCGCGTTAACGCATGTTGCTCACGTGCTTTTGTTTTGAAAAGTCTGTTTCTGGCTGCTGCAGAACCGGAAAATAATTGGCAGGTAAACATGCGGAAAAGCTGAAACAGACATGAAAAACGGTAAAAATCCGTGAACTTTACAGTTCAGGTAGCAACTCAGGTAGCAATATTAACAACTCTGTTTGAAAACAAAAATTCTGGACTGCAACACAACTTTGTCGTCATTCCTCCATGTTCCATCAGATCTGCTCCATGTGTTCACTGTCCTGCTGTCCTCTAGCTGGTTACTGCAGTGTGGCTCCATCTAGTGGCACAGATGTGTAATGACAACAGAAAGTCCAGTCCTCCATTATAAAACTAATTCAGTCCCGTGGCCTGTTTGCTAAAACTGAAATATAAAAAAACTGGGTTTTTTGTGTTAGATTATAAAATGGAAAAAAAATAAGAAGTCACTTTTTAATCTTTTAAATTTTTGATTGACAATTGAAAATTAAAAAAAAAACAAAAACAAATGATACACAAATAATTACGGATTGATAAAGTTACAGAACTTTAACATGGACATTTTCATTTTAAAGTTCTACCAGACGGAGGATTCAACACAAACAAGGTTATTTGTAACAACTGACAAGTTGAACTCCCCGTTAAACGTTTCTGCTGTTACCTCAGAAATTACCTGTTTTAATGTTCTGATTGTGGCCTCTAGATTGTTAGGATTTTGTTGGTAGACTTTTTTTATTTTTCATTAATAAAAACAGGATGACAATAATGTCCTGGCAGCGGCAATAAGCTTTATTTTATTTGATATTTTTTAAGATGAGATTTACACTAAATATGTGTTACTGACAAGTGCTGATGTTAAAAGTGTTTGAACAACAAATGTTATGACACTTTAGTTCATATGGCAGCAGAACATTTAAATAAAAGTGACCTTTACACTACTTTTGAATTCATTATTTGATTTTCTGTATACAATGTGATTAATCGTGATTAATCAGGGAAATCATGTGATTAAGTCCCAGTATGACTGACAAGTCTGTGGATATTCTCATTTATCCAGGTAAGTTCCATTCTCACAACAATTGAATCATAGACAACTGGACTTAGATTTGTCTAGAAGACGTTTCGCCTCTTATCCAAGCGGCTTCATCAGTTCTCAACCCACCGGTCCGCACTAGTCAGATAAACAGTGGAGTATGACTCAGGTGTTTAACCTCTGTAGAGGTGTACACCCACCACTTTCCAAAGACAATACTTCGTTAGTGGAGTTTGTCTGGACCCTTTGTTTGGGTCAGGAGAACCACACCAGTGAAAGGACAGTCGTTAGGGAGTGAGTGGGACAACAGTCGTTAGGCATGAGGCGTGGTTACCTGTATGACTGATGAACAACAGACAATTTTTCAGAATGACTTTATTTACTGAACAAAAATGAAACCAAAAAGACAAAAAAAATCATGTGGGCAACACCAAGTACCCCCATGATCCAACAGATCCACCGTGATAAGTCGAGGTAGCTTGTTCCTGTGTGGCCCCCTCAGGGTCTCTCGGGTTCTGGAGGAGTTCTGCTCCATCCTTTGTAATCTTGTTTCAGTTCATTGATGTTTTACGACAGTGGTAGACTCACGGCTCTCTGAAGGTCCCACCACGGTTCTGTCTCCAGAACAGTCTGGTCTACAGAGAAGCTTGACGGGTCCACTCAACCACAGCAGAGAATCCAAACCATCACCCCTCAACCACCGTGCTCCACAGTGGTGTCCTCCAGATGAGGTTCTGGTCTCTAGGAGTCTGCTGGTTTGTGAACTTCAGTCATGCTTCCATTGGAAACTCTTCTCGTCTTCTTCTGGCTGTGCTGTCATGGACTTTCACATCTTTTTTTTTATCATTGCAGGCGATATGACGATACATATCGTGGGGACGATAGAAAAGTGTGTATCGTGCCATTTCTCTTCTATCGTTTCTAACCTAACTTTATCAATTATTACAGCAAATATGTAATTAAATAACCTGCAATGATAAATTTGATAGAATCATATCTACTTCTACAAAGTAGCCTTTTATGTTTGCACTTTTATTCATGGTTAATGCCTTAAACAGAGTTCTCTTCAACCCTGATGTTTACTTTAGACACTTTATATTGGTTTGCAAACTTTGCACTACAAGGTTACAGATTTCAGAAAGTTGAAAAATAATTTGTTTATTTTTTATAGCTGAACTTCAGTGCAAAAATGTGTTTTTCCTCTCAGAAACTGTTGTGCACTTTAAAAAAAATGTGAAAGCTACTGTACCTCTGTACCTACCTGTTTTTGCTGCACTAAAATGTATGTTTGTGACAGTTCAGCTAAATGTCCTTTCAAAATAAAGTTGAAAAGGAAGCAATGACATTTTTGTCAAACTTTTCAGAGAATAACTGAAAACATATTTTATTATTGTATATCGTGATATATATCGTTATCGTGATATAAAATAGTCCATATCGTGATATATGATTTTTTTTTCATATCGTCCAGCACTACTGCACGGTCCGATTTTGTAGATCTGCTGGGAAAATTGACAGCTGTCACCCCGGTGCTCGTGCACCCTCATGCACCCTCATCAAACACACCCACATGCGCCCAGGAGGGCAAAGCTGTGGAGTCAAGCTTCCTCAGTGCCCCCCCGGCTCTATTTTTAGCAGATCTACGGTCGGCAGCAGCTGCCAGTCATGTGACATCACACCAAGATTAACACTTGAGCGCGTGTGAACGTGCAGGTTGGACGAGTCCATTCATGCAGAGGAGACGTGTGTGACTTTTCAGTCATCAGCTGTGTGTTTCATGTGCGGTCTGATGACACACCTGCGGGGGAGGGGTTACCGGGTTTGAGCGAACACACAGTGGGCCAAAGGTTCTTGTTTCCTGTAAGAGCTCGTGTTTTCCTCACAAACACAGATGAGGATGTGCTGGACACCAGGACGTTTGGAGAAAACAGAAGGACCTTCACCCCACCGAACATGTTTTTCTGTAGAAATCCAGTTTAAAAGTAAAACAAACATCTTGACCTTTTGTCTTCTGGGACACTAAACAGCGAAAAACAGCAGCTGGACGGCAGTTATGTGGTGTTTACGGTCCAAGGAGCTAATCATCAGCTCCTGGTGACCTGGACATCTCATGATGAGCTGAACCCAGCTAGACAGCCGCTACTGGTCCAGAACACAGCAGCAGATCTACGTCAGTAAACCAGTTGAGGTTTTAGGAAGAGCTCGTCCCAGTCCAGACCAGTGAAGTGAAGGACAGAGCAGAGCTACTATCATTTAAGGTTCTCACCCTCCAACAACAACAACAACAACACAACAACAACAACAACACAGCGTTTGAAGGGAAGTCCTGGACTGTAATGATGAGGCCTGATCAGTGTCATCACTGGGTCGGGGTCGGAGGACACGCCTGGATTCTGCTGCAGCGTAACGGGCCAAAGGTTCATACGTGTGGATCGCTGGTTCTCCTCACAAACACGAGCAAGGCTGCGCACGAGGACGTTTGGCACAAACAGCCGTCATGGATGGTAGTGCTGGGTAAATATGACGATACATATCGTGGGGATGATAGAAAAGTGTGCATTGTGCCATTTCTCTTCTATCGTTTCTATCGTTTCTAACCTAATTTTATCAATTATTACAGCAAATATGTAATTAAATAACCTGCAACGATAAATTTGATAGAATCATATCTACTTTTACAAAGTAGCCTTTTATGTTTGCACTTTTATTCATGGTTAATGCCTTAAACAGAGTTCTCTTCAACCCTGATGTTTACTTTAGACACTTTATATTGGTTTGCAAACTTTGCACTACAAGGTTACAGATTTCAGAAAGTTGAAAAATAATTTGTGTTTATTTTTTATAGCTGAACTTCAGTGCAAAAATGTGTTTTTCCTCTCAGAAACTGTTGTGCACTTTAAAAAAAAAATGTGAAAGCTACTGTACCTCTGTACCTACCTGTTTTTGCTGCACTAAAATGTATGTTTGTGACAGTTCAGCTAAATGTCCTTTCAAAATAAAGTTGAAAAGTAAGCAATGAAATTTTTGTCAAACTTTTCAGAGAATAACTGAAAATATACTTTATTATGGTATATTGTAATATATATCGTTATCGTGATATAAAATAGTCCATATCGTGATATTTTTTCCATATCGCCCAGCACTACTGGATGGCACAACTTTCACTTTAAAACAAACAATTTAGAAAGTAAAAGAAATCACTTGAGTAGCACAGACCACGGTGAAAACAGGTCGTCCCCGTCTCTGTGTCTGATCAGTTTAGGAGGGTAACCAGTAACAGCAGGGTGAGCGGGGAGCAGTGGGAACTGACACGGTGCTCACTGGGGCACACAGATAACTGCAAGAACTAAAGCTGCACCCAGAGAACTCTACTGTCAACAGGGAGCATCACTGCAGAACAAGAGACCTTCAAGTTTTCTTCTGAACTGGTGATTCAGCTGGAGGCCCTCGGCTGTTTCCACCACAACAAGATCCAAGATTCAAGAGATCGCTTCATTTGTCACTGAGCCAGCGTCCCAGCACAGCAAAATTACGTTCCAGTACATCGTCCAAGAAAACGTGCGTGAAACAGACAAACAGCGGAGGACGAGGATGGGCGGAGCTCTGAGGCTGCAGCAGGTAGCGGCGCTGCCTTTCATTAGATTAGGGAAGGAGGGAACACGAGGAGAGAAAAAAGTATCTCTGACACCGTGTCCTCTGAGGACACCTCAGCAACAACAGAACCCAACATACTCAGACAGCAACGAGCTAACTGTTGGGGAGGTGGTGGTGGTGGTGGGAGGTCCAGTCTAGTTGTCCAAGTGAACCTGCCCAACTTCATCTGGAGAGTAAACATCCAACTCAGGCTGCTGCACCAGTTGCTCTGTTAACGAGAAGAGAGTCAGCGAGAAGATGGTGGTCAAGAGGGCGTGAATGAAGATGTCACAGGAATGAGGCCGACGTCCACTCTAGTGGTTCCTCAACTCTAGTGGTTCCTCAACTCTAGTGGTCCTCCTCAACTCTAGTGGTTCCTCAACTCTAGTGGTTCCTCAACTCCTCAACTCTAGGTTTCCTCAACTCTAGTGGTTTCCTCTAGCTCTAGCGGTTCCTCAACTCTAGTGGTTCCTCAACTCTAGTGGTTCCTCAACTCTAGTGGTTCCTCAATTCTAGTGGTTCCTCAGCTCTAGTGGTTCCTCAACTCTAGCGGTTCCTCAACTCTAGCGGTTCCTCAACTCTAGTGGTTCCTCAACTCTAGTGGTTCCTCAACTCTAGTGGTTCCTCAACTCTAGTGGTTCCTCTAGTGGTTCTCTTCTAGTGGTTCCTCAGCTCTAGCTCTGGTTCCTCCTCTAACTCTAGTGGTTCCTCAACTCTAGTAGCGGTTCCTCAACTCTAGCGGTTCCTCCTCAACTCTACTCTAGTGGTTCCTCAACTCTAGTGGTTCCTCAACTCTAGTGGTTCCTCAACTCTAGTGGTTCCTCAATTCTAGTGGTTCCTCAGCTCTAGTGGTTCCTCAACTCTAGTGGTTCCTCAACTCTAGTGGTTCCTCAACTCTAGCGGTTCCTCAGCTCTAGCGGTTCCTCAACTCTAGCGGTTCCTCAACTCTACTGGTTCCTCAACTCTAGCGGTTCCTCAACTCTAGCGGTTCCTTAACTCTAGCGGTTCCTCAACTCTACTGGTTCCTCAACTCTAGTGGTTCCTCAGCTCTAGTGGTTCCTCAACTCTAGTGGTTCCTCAACTCTAGTGGTTCCTCAACTCTAGTTCCTCAACTCTAGCGGTTCCTCAACTCTAGCGGTTCCTCAACTCTAGTGGTTCCTCCTCTGTAGCTCTAGTGGTTCCTCAACTCTAGTGGTTCCTCAGCTCTAGCGGTTCCTCAACTCTAGTGGTTCCTCAGCTCTAGTGGTTCCTCAACTCTAGTGGTTCCTCAGCTCTAGTGGTTCCTCAACTCTAGTGGTTCCTCAACTCTAGTGGTTCCTCAACTCTAGTGGTTCCTCAGCTGTCGTGGTTCCTCAAAACTAGTGGTTCCTCAACTCTAGTGGTTCCTCAGCTCTAGTGGTTTCTCAGCTCTTGTGGTTCCTCAACTCTAGTGGTTCCTCAGCTCTAGCGGTTCCTCAACTCTAGTGGTTCCTCAACTTTAATGGTTCCTCAACTGTAGCTGTCCTGGTTCCTCAGCTCTGTGGTGGCACACGCGCACAGATGAGTTGGTTAAAACAACTCTGCATCTCCAGTAAGAGCAGCAGCTTTGACTAAGGAAGGAAACACGAGGAAAACATGAAGGACAGAAAGGTTTCATGGTTTCTGGAGCAGAAATCATTTTGGTTCCAGCAGCTGCAGAAAAACAGGAACCAACCAGTTAAGATGAACCAGTTTCTGGAGGTCCAGAACCTCTTTAGTTCAGTCACAAATGAAAGAGTTTCTTTCATCGCCGGTAATCTTCATCACAACAGGAACACAACTCAGCTCCAGATGTTTCATGGTTCAAACATGAACTTCTGCGCACAATCAAAGTTCACGTTCAAAAACCAGAATGTTCAGTTCATTATTTTATCTGTCAGGCTTTACGGGGTTAAAGGAAACCGTCTTTTCACGCACGAGTTTCTTCAACTTTTTGAAACAACGTCGCTGATGTTCATCACAGCTCAACTACACCAACAACCTTTCCTCCTTTTAGAGATGAAACCCTGTAAGAACGATGAGTGGACTCCTCCTGGACCACCAGAGGACACAGTCAGTCATCCACACATTAGACAGGAGGACACATTCTCCACGGGACACATTCCCGGACAGCAAATCTCCCTGCACCCGCCGGGACGGGACGCTCCCGTTACCCCGGCGACGCAAATGTCAGCAGACTCCAGAACGGGAGGAGAATCAGCTGCTGCTGCTTCATCCTGTTTCCAGCGGAACAACAGGACACCTGAGGGACGGACCAACAGATGAAGGACATCAGGAGACGCTGGACGGGTCCTACAGCAGGACATCCTACTAACGAGGACCTGCAGCAGGGGTGTCCACCTCCAGCCCTGGACGGCTGCTGTCCTGCAGGTCTCAGATGTTTTCCTGCTTCAGGACCGGATTTAAACGGACGGGTCGTTAACAGACCTGGATAACGAGCTGATCACACCTGTGATCCTCTGTCCTCTGTCCAGGTGGTCTCCCCTGGCTTCATGGACAGAGTGGAAGCAGGTGGAGGACCCTGAGGGACACAAGCACCTGCTCAGGTGACCGAGGACGACTCCCTGATCACACCAACAAACTAGAGTCTATCAGGTAAATGAGACTGGAAGCAAGTCTGTAACAGAGACAGGGTTAGGAGACATTGGAGACAGGGTTAGGAGACATGTGGAGACAGGGTTAGGAGACATGTGGAGACAGGGCTAGGAGACATGTGGAGACAGGGTTAGGAGACATGTGGAGACAGGGTTAGGAGACATGTGGACAGGGTTAGGAGACATGTGAAGACATGGTTAGGAGACATGTGGACAGGGATTGGAGACATGTGGAGACAGGGTTAGGAGACATGTGGAGACATGTTAGGAGACATGTGGACAGGGTTAGGAGACATGTGGATACAGGGCTAGGAGACATGTGGAGACAGGTTAGGAGACATGTGGAGACAGGGTTAGGAGACATGTGGAGACAGGGCTAGGAGACATGTGGAGACAGGGTTAGGAGACATGTGGAGACAGGGCTAGGAGACATGTGGAGACAGGGTTAGGAGACATGTGGAGACAGGGTTAGGAGACATGTGGAGACAGGGTTAGGAGACATGTGGAGACAGGGTAAGGAGACAGGAGTAGGGAGGAACATGTGGAGACAGGAGACGGTTAGGAGACATGTGGAGACAGGAGACTGGAGACTAGGAGACATGTGGAGACACGGTTAGGAGACATGTGGAGACAGGGTTAGGAGACATGTGGAGGCAGGGTTAGGAGACATGTGGAGACAGGGCTAGGAGACATGTGGAGACAGGGTTAGGAGACATGTGGAGACACGGTTAGGAGACATGTGGAGACAGGGTTAGGGACATGTGGGACAGGTTTAGGAGACATGTGGACAGGGTTAGGAGACATGTGGAGACAGGGTTAGGAGACATGTGGAGACACGGTTAGGAGACATGTGGAGACAGGGTTAGGAGACATGTGGAGACAGGGTTAGGAGACATGTGGAGACAGGGTTAGGAGACATGTGGAGACACGGTTAGGAGACATGTGGAGACAGGGCTAGGAGACATGTGGAGACAGGGTTAGGAGACATGTGGAGACAGGGTTAGGAGACATGTGGAGACAGGGTTAGGAGACATGTGGAGACAGGGTTAGGAGACATGTGGAGACAGGGTTAGGAGACAGGTGGAGACAGGGTTAGGAGACATGTGGAGACACGGTTAGGAGACATGTGGAGACACGGTTAGGGGACATGTGGAGACAGGGTTAGGAGACATGTGGAGACAGGGCTAGGAGACATGTGGAGACAGGGTTAGGAGACATGTGGAGACAAGGTTAGGAGACATGTGGAGACAGGGTTAGGAGACATGTGGAGACAGGGTTAGGAGACATGTGGAGACACGGTTAGGAGACATGTGGAGACAGGGCTGGGGGACATGTGGACAACATATCTGGATATGTCTGGAAATACATTTCACATGTTGGCAACAGAGGAAATGGAAGTAAATAAAGAGTAATTACTGGAGGACGAGGGGTGTTTTCTCTCCCCCCCCCCCCCCCCCCCCCCCCCCCCCCCCCCCCCCCCCCCCCCCCCCCGGCTGAGAAAGACAATTTAGGGACAACAAGGTTATTTATAGACTGAGACTGGGAAGCGTCTCCATCCAGGAACTCTGTGACCCAGTGAATCCCCCGGTGACTGGTTCCTGACAGATTTATTCATGCAGCACATTTAAAAACAACTAAAACCATCAGAACTGAAAGTCAAGTTTAACGAATATATTCAGCGACGCAAACGGAGCAAAACAACTAAAGAAGGTAAAGACAAGACGTCAAAGATGAGCTCCAATAGAAACAGGTTCAGGAACTAAACGCTTTCTAAAGCTTTATTTAAATAGCGTTTGTTACAGTAAAATCTGTCTCTAGGTGCTTTTCAGAGACCCGGGTCATAATTATTAACTACAAATACTGTCATTAAGTCTTAATTAAGGAAACGATGGCAAGTAGTGTCAAGAAAAAACTCCCCTTTAAGAGGAATAAACCTGGATCATCAGGGGACCTTTCTGATGAAGAGAAAAGAGAGAGGATGGAGGACAGAGAGGAGGATGGAGGACAGAGAGGATGGAGGATGGAGAGAAGAATGGAGGACGGAGAGGATGGAGGATGGAGGACAGAGAGAGGATGGAGGACGGATGGAGGACAGAGGAGGAGAGGGAGGATGGAGGACAGAGAGAATGGAGGACAGAGAGAGGAGGATGGAGGATGAGGATGGAGGACAGGATGGAGGAGGATGGAGGACGGAGAGGAGGAGAGGAGGATGGAGGACAGAGAGAGATGAGGAGGACGGAGGATGGAGGACAGAGAGGATGAGGATGGAGGACAGAGAGAGAGGATGGAGGACAGAGAAGAGGATGGAGGACAAAGAGATGGATGGAGGACAGATAGGAGGATGGAGGACAGAGAGGAGGATGGAGGACAGAGAAGAGGATGGAGGACAGAGAGATGGATGGAGGACAATAGATGGAGGATAGGAGGATGGAGGACAGAGAGGAGGATGGAGGACAGAGAGAGAGGAGGATGGAGGAGAGAGGAGGATGGAGGACAGAGAGGATGGAGGGACAGGGAGAGGAGGATGGAGGACAGGAGAGGAGGATGGAGGACAGAGAGGAGGATGGAGGACAAAGAGAAGGATGGGGGATAGAGAGATGATGGAGGACAGAGAGGAGGATGGAAGACAGAGAGGAGGATGGAGGACAGAGAGGAGGATGGAGGAAAGAGAGATGGATGGAGGACAGAGAGGATGGAGGACAGAGAGGATGGAGGACAGAGAGGAGGATGGAGGACAGAGAGAGGATGGAGGACAGAAAAGACGGAGGACAGAGAAGACGGAGGACAGAGAGAGGATGGAGGACAGAGAGGAGGATGGAGGACAGAGAGGATGGACGACAGAGAGGAGGATGGACGACAGAGAGGATGGAGGACAGAGAGGAGGATGGAGGACAGAGAGGATGGACGACAGAGAGGAGGATGGAGGACAGAGAGGATGGAGGACAGAAAGGATGAAGGACAGAGAGGATGGAGGACAGAGGTTGGATATGAAAGCTGGTCCAGTCTGGCAGCATCAAAGACCATCTGACTGGTTCCTCAGCTCTTTAATAAACTTATTTTTAATCAGCTGTCTGCAGATATGTTGACGTTTCGTCCCAGAATCTGGTAAAACCTGGACATAAACCTGGACATAAACCTGGACATAAACCCAGTTTAATGTTGCAGCAGGAGTCAGTGTCAGTGATGTCCTTCAGTCCTCTTTGACAGTCAAATCTAATGTCCTTTATTCAGCCCTAAAACCCTGATTCTGTCAGAGACTTCTGTCAGGACAGATCAGGACAGACCAGGACAGATCAGGACAGACCAGGACAGATCAGGACAAATCAGGAAAGATAAGGACAGACCAGGACAGATCAGGACAGATCAGGACAGATCAGGACAGATCAGGACAGACCAGGACAGATCAGGACATCAGGACAGACCAGGACTGACCAGGACAGATCAGGACAGATCAGGATAGATCAGGACAGACCAGGACTGACCAGGACAGATCAGGACAGATCAGGATAGATCAGGACAGACCAGGACAGATCAGGACAAATCAGGACAGATCAGGACAGATCAGGATAGATCAGGACAGACCAGGACAGATCAGGACAAATCAGGACAAATCAGGACAGATCAGGACAGATCAGGATAGATCAGGACAGACCAGGACTGACCAGGACAGATCAGGACAAATCAGGACAGACCAGGACAGATCAGGACAGATCAGGACAGATCAGGATAGATCAGGACAGACCAGGACAGATCAGGACAAATCAGGACAGACCAGGACAGACCAGGACAGATCAGGACAGATCAGGACAGATCAGGACAAATCAGGAAAGATAAGGACAGACCAGGACAGATAAAGACACTGAACCAGAGACGTGGAGGGACAGGGACGATGTGGTGTGTGTCGTATCTGGGAGTTTGTGGTGGTTTGAGTTGTGACAGTGTTTGTCTCCAGGATCGTCCCAGAGACAAACCAGTCCAGCAGCCAGTCTCAGACCAGTGTCCCCTCCTTGTACCAACCGTCCTGATCTGAACCGGATCCGGCCGTCATTGAGAGTCCAGCTCAGCACGGCACATCTGGAACCTGCTGCTGCAAGAAAAGAGCCGGGAGCTGTTACGCAACCTGCCCCCCCCCAAAGACTGCAGGTGGGGCTCAAGCTCCTCCCCCTCCGGCCTCTGACTGGACAGGTGTGAGTCCTGCAGGACGACCGCTGAGCAGCTGTTTCACTGTTACAGGTGGAACAAAAATGATGTAAAAAGTACAATTCAGCAAAAGTTACGAAGGTGCCTTTTTTTTTATAAAATTGGTGATTTTTTTCATGACATGAAATTATGATTTGATGTCAAAAAGTTGTGATTTTGTGACAGTTTTAGCAATTATTGATTACTATTTATTATTGAATGCTATGTCCACATGTCACTTTACCTCTACTGCCGTGGCGGTCTTAAATTCTTAAATTCACACTGTAAACTGAAAATCTGTATTTTAATGTATGTTAATAATATATATTTTATATTATAAGTATATATAATATATTTATTACTGAATGCTGCTATTTTCACATGTCACTTTACCACCAGAGTATCACTTTTACAAATCATTGACTCCCCACTGATGCATGTATAATATTCACAATCTTACTTATCTCAAGGTTTCTGCCTACTGTTTTTTTTTATATATTGTGTTTTAACTTGTACTGAGTACATACTTATATATATATATATATATATATATATATATATATATATATATATATATATGACACTCTGTGTAATGACAATAAAGGCGTTCTATTCTATTCCATTAAATATTATTATTAAACTGTTGTGATTATAGGTCATAAAGCTGCAGTTATATTATATTATATTATATGATAAATAGGTGTAACTTAACTGATTGCCCCTGAAAAGGAACGTTTTTATTTAAAAAACTTTTTTTAATGAGCGTATCTAACAAATGAAGCTGATGAGAAAGAAACAGGAAATCTGGGTTCATACTGAAGTAAAAGTCAGTCAGTAGTTCTTCCTCCCAGTTAGACCAGAAGGTTCTTGGTGGTCCTATCACACGTCCGTAGCAGTTCCCTATGGAGCCCCGTTTGGGTCATAATTCAATTAATAAATTAGTCTATTATTATGAAATACAGGTGTTTAATATTATGAAATATTTCCCATTATTATGAAATGCATGTTTATTATTATGAAATATTTCCAATTATTATGATAATAGATTCGTTTTTCATAAGACTTATTTGTGTGTCAATCACAGCAGAGAGGGCGGAGCCATTTATGTGATTGGCTGCTCTTTCATTCAGGCATAAGCAACAGAACAGTGAATATCGATAGTGGGCGAGAGGTGCAGTTATACTCCAGGCCAGTAGGTGGCAGAATGCACCTCAGTTTACGGTTAAAAGTTGACATCGACTAAGAAACGTCAAGGTTTCCCGTAGCTCAGTCCAAGCTAGCTAGCTACAATCGGACTAGGAGCGCACCTTGATGACGCCACGGCCCGCTGCTAACGGGACCTCACGGCCAAAACTAGTCGATGTCAGAGCGTAGGATGGAGAAGGATCAGCCAATGAGCGTGCAGGTCAACCATTGGTCCCGCCCACTGGCAAAATGTCATTATTATGTAAAAGCTCATTCTTGTGAAAAACAAAGCAATTATGTAAAAACTCATTCTTAGATAAAAAAAAGCCATTCTGAAATAAACTATTATGCATTAAACTAAGATTAAATAATAATAAAATATATTTCATAATAAATAATTTTTTTTCATAATAATGGGGAATATTTCATAATAATACACATATATTTCATCATAATGGAAAATATTAAATAATAATAAACATGTATTTCATAATAATGGCAAACATTTCATAATAATGGATACGTATTTCATAATAATAAATGCCTGTATTTCATAATAATATGAATTACTATAAAAATATAGTATAATAACAATTTATTAATTGAATTATGACGCAAACGGGGCTCCGTAGTTCCCAGTCTGGACTGGTGTCTCACGTCCATGTTTTCCCGTCCCCGTGCTCTCCTGGGCCTCAGCTGCTTTCTCCAGCCCTGATCTTTGATCCAGCCGTCAGGGATCCTGGAGACTGACGTCACCGTCACCGCCGGTGACGAGCAACGCTCCACACCAGAGTCCATCAGTCCGGCTGTTTTTACTCCGGTCTGAAACAGTAGCAGCAGCATCACGTAACCAGGAGTCATTTCACTGCGACGATCATCAGGACTGGAGCCACAAAACTACCAGTTAGGCATCTAACAGACAGTGACTGGGATGACTGGATCTGGACCAGCTCACTGACATTACATAACCAGTGACCTCATGTCCAAATATACCAACGGATAACATCTCACCAGGAATCCCCACCGACAGAGTCACTGTCCTCCGTGGAGGATTAAATGTGACTGGAGCTTCCAGGATTCCAAAACAAATGAGATAAATTAATGTCAACAGGTTTTCTAGAACATTTTCAGGTCAAAAACAAGGAGCGACATCTAGTCTGCCAGGATGCTGCGGTTCCTCTACCGACCACTAGAGGCTGCGGTTCCTCCAACGACAAATAGAGGCTGCGGTTCCTCTACCGACCACTAGAGGCTGCGGTTCCTCTACCGACCGCTAGAGGCTGCGGTTCCTCTACCGACCGCTAGAGGCTGCGGTTCCTCTACCGACCGCTAGAGGCTGCGGTTCCTCTACCGACCGCTAGAGGCTGCGGTTCCTCTACCAACCACTAGAGGCTGCAGTTCGTCTACCGACCACTAGAGGCTGCGGTTCCTCCAACGACCACTAGAGGCTGCGGTTCCTCTACCGACCACTAGAGGCTGCAGTTCCTCTACCGACCACTAGAGGCTGGGGTTCCTCTACCGACCACTAGAGGCTGCAGTTCCTCTACCGACCACTAGAGGCTGCAGTTCCTCTACCGACCGCTAGAGGCTGCGGTTCCTCTACCGACCACTAGAGGCTGCGGTTCCTCTACCGACCACTAGAGGCTGCGGTTCCTCCAACGACCACTAGAGGCTGCGGTTCCTCTACCGACCACTAGAGGCTGCTGTTCCTCTACCGACCACTAGAGGCTGCAGTTCCTCTACCGCCCGCTAGAGGCTGCGGTTCTGCTACCGACCACTAGAGGCTGCGGTTCCTCTACCGACCACTAGAGGCTGCGGTTCCTCTACCGACCACTAGCGGCTGCGGTTCCTCTACTGGCCACTAGAGGCTGCAGTTTTGCTACCGACCACTAGAGGCTGCGGTTCCTCTACTGACCACTAGAGGCTGCGGTTCCTCTACCGACCACTAGAGGCTGCAGTTCCTCTATAAACCACTAGAGGCTGCGGTTCCTCTACCGAACACTAGAGGCTGCAGTTCCTCTACTGACCACTAGAGGCTGCGGTTCCTCTACTGACCACTAGAGGCTGCAGTTCCTCTACCGACCACTGGAGGCTGCAGTTTCTCTACCGACCACTAGAGGCTGCAGTTCCTCTACTGACCACTAGAGGCTGCGGTTCCTCTACCGACTACTAGAGGCTGCAGTTCCTCTACCGACCACTAGAGGCTGCGGTTCCTCTACCGACCACTGGAGGCTGCAGTTCCTCTACCGACCACTAGAGTGAATCACTTTGAAATCTTTGTGATTTTTTTCCCTTTTTAGCAGTTTGCACATCAATTGACTGATTGATCTTTTTAATGCCAGATTCCTCCCTCGCCGTCTAGCTCACGTCTCGTCAGTGTGATTTCAACAAAGCTTGTGTCATTTCTCAACTCGGAGGTCAGGGAGTACATCTTTTTGTATTTTCAGTTTTTGTGTTTTGCAAACACTGGCTCAGATTTCAGTCCATTTATGCAACAAACCCATGACATCAGAGGACGTCTGTCCCATATAAAACTTTGTTTTCAGCTCATCTTATGCGCGACATCTTTAATGCTTCATTAACAAGAATCATCACCGTTTAAATTTATTATAATGGTAGCGGTTTTAACGACCCGTTTTAGACATCAAATGCTGACTTGGACCTGGCATTAACAGGCGTCTGCACGTCCCCTCAGGTCACTGAAAGGACAGTTTTCAGTTGTCCTCCTTGATCCTCAGCGGTCTGGTTGCTCCACTGAAACTTCTGTGACGTCACAGATCAGTCCTCTCATCTCACTGGAACCGTCAGCTGCCTTTGACGCCGTGGTTATCAGAGCTTGCAGACAGGGGCATTGTGGGTAAGGTGCATGCCTGGTTGGAAGCCGACCTCACAGTCATTTAGGACTCATCTCCCTCCCACTGGGGCTCCTCAGGGCCCGATGCTGGGACCTCTTCTCTCTTCAACACACACCAGTGCGTCACTGCCCGTCTTTGTCCTTTTGTGCTTCACTGACGGTGATTTTAGACTCTGACAGAATAGAGGTTTCAGGTTTTAATATTTTAATTAGGGCTGGGCAACAATTACAATTTTTAATCGCGATTAATTGCATTATTTCCCTGATTACGCAAAATCAAATACTGAATTCAAAAGTAGTGTAAAGGTCGCTTTTATTTAAATGTTCTGCTGCCATATGAACTAAAGTGTCATAACATTTGTTGTTCAAACACTTTTAACATCAGCATTTGTCAGTAACACATATTTAGTGTATATCTCATCTTAAAAAAATGTTTTTATAAAAAATAAAAAAAAGTCTAGAAACAAAATCCAAGAAAATGATTGTGTCTCAGCACAATCGGAACATTAAAACAGGTAATTTCTGAGGTAACAGCAGAAACTTTTAACGGGGAGTTCAACTTGTCAGTTGATACAAATAACCTTGTTTCTGTTGAATCCTCCGTCTGGGAGAACTTTAAAATGAAAATGTCCATGTTAAAGTTCTGTAACTTTATCAATCCGTGTATCATTCATTCTTTCCATTTTCAATTGTCAATCAAAAATTTAAAAAAAAAATTAAAAAGGGACATTTTATTATGTTTTTCATTTTTTAATCTAACACAAAAAAACAAACAAAAAAAAACGCGTTTTATATATATATATATATATATATATATATATATATATATATATATATATATATATATTTCAATTTTAGACTTGGATCAAATATATGAAATTAAAAAACGGGCCACAGAACTGAATTTGTTTTATAATGGAGGACTGGACTTTCTGTTGTCATTACACATCTGTGCCACTAGATGGAGCCGCACTGCAGTAACCAGCTAGAGAACAGCAGGACAGTGAACACATGGAGCAGATCTGATGGAACATGGAGGAATGACCACAAAGTTTTGTTGCAGTCTAGAATATTTTTTTCAGACATAATTGTTAATATTGCTACCTGAGTTGCTACCTGAACTGTAAAGTTCACGGATTTTTACCGTTCTCCATGTCTGTTTTAGCTTTTCCTTATGTTTACTGTTTTCCGGTTCCTCAGCAGCCAGTAACAGACTTTTCAAAACAAAAGCATGAGAGCAACATGCGTTAACGCGCGATAAAATAAATGTCGCCGTTAATAAATTAATGAGTTAACGCGATAATAACGCGTTAACTTGCCCAGCCCTAATTTTAATCAAGGAGTACTCTCACTAACATCTGCAGCGAGGTCAAACTCCAGATATGACAGCTCCCAGTAACAAATACCCAGACAGCTGTTTAAAAAAAGCCAGAGCAGAACATCACCACGGCTCTGGGAGTTTTTATCTGCTCACATAGTTTCTGGTCCCGCTGCTACGCTGATGACACCCAACTGTTCCTGTTTCCCATCAGACGACTCCACGGTCCTGACTGGCCACTTCAGCTTCACCTTCAGCTAATCCTCTCTAACATTTAATTTATATATATCTTTTAGTTTAAGATGTTTAATAAATGAGGTGGCTGGATTTGATCTGCACTGTCTCGGTTTATTTCTTACACCTCCCTTCTACTGATTTAACATTTCACACCTTCTACAAGGTCTCCTCCCACCCTGAAGGTTCAATATTCCTCCGTTTGTAAGCTGCTGTGGATGAAAGTGTCTGTTAACCGACTAAATCTGCTGCTTAAACAGTAAACCAGTGCGTTTACATGGGAAGTTTAATTCCTCTTTAATTCAGAATTAAAGTTAAATCCGAATAAAAGTTACCATGTAAACACCTAATTCCATATGAAAATGTCAATTCCGAATTAAACTTAATTCCGAAGTAAGTGGCTGGTTTTTATTCTGATTTTAATTCTGAATTAAATAATTCCACGGTCATGTATACACTCATTCCTGTTTAAATTAATTCCCGTCTTTCTGCACATGCTAGTTTTCTTGCCCGTCTGTCGCGATGACGCTTATATTCCGCGCTGGGCTTGTTTTCAAAACAAAGTTTTAAAATGGCAGCACGCAGTAAACGGTGTTCAAGAGCAGAGACGATTTATTTAATAAATAGCTTGGAGGAACTGGAAATAATTAAAAGAACAGATGGCAGGAAACATAAAAATTGTGAGCTTTTCAAAGTTGTAGCGGCCAGGTTAAATGAAGGAGGTTTCACAGATAGAGACGCCACCCAGGTCAAAAATAAGTGGAATGTTGTTGCTAACCGAGTTGTTGCTAAGTTTGTTTTCTTCCGGTAGATGTAAAGAAGTCCGCCCCCCCATCCAATCAGAACCCTTCCCAACCCCCAGACCTAACGCGGAGTTGGATAAAGCCGAACAAACGTGTTTTCCATGTAAACCTCAATTCGGAATTACTATTACCATGTAAACTTGAAGGAAAATAGTTTAATTCGGAATTATTTAATTCGAAATTAATAATTCCGAATTAAAAAACATCATGTAACCGCAGCCAATGTGTTTCAGAGAAAGAGGAACCTGAAGGAACAAACAAACTCGTCAGTCGGAGGTGTTTCGCTGAGACACTTTCGTCTCTTCGTCTCCGGAGCTCCTGAACCGACAGACATCAACAAACGAGTGCAGAGAGGCTGAATGACACTTTATCATTTATTAACGAAACAGTCGGGTTTTCAAATGGAAGCAGAAACAAGAAATGACTTCAGGAACCAGCTGGGACGGATCTGACTCTGACCCGCTGGGCTCTGAAAACTCTCCAACACAAACTCAAAGCTGAAAGTCACATTTGTTTCTGATGTTTTCACTGAAACCGCGCTCACAAATCAAAGTTGAATCAATGAACGCGACTGGAATAAATAACAGCTGTTCTTCTGTGAACCGCCACACGTCTGGACCCGACGGTCAGGAGAACCTACGTCTGGCTGGCTGTGAATCGCAGCTTGGTCCCGGGCCTGTGGCCCTCCGGTTCTGGGAGGATGGTTCTGAAGGTCAGGTTGATGCGTGGACCCCTGTCGTGGTACTCTTTGGCCACCCGGTGCTGGTGAGGACAGACGGACCGGTAACTGACAGAGTCCACATGACAGATGTTTACAGATGCACAACATTACAGATGTAACCCAGTAACCAGCCTGACTGGACTGGTTAGGACCCAGTCCTGGTTAGGACCTGGTCCTGGTTAATCCTGGTTAGGACCTAGTCCTGGTTAATCCTGATTAGGACCTGGTCCTAACCAGTCCAGTCCAGGCTCCTCCTCTCTGAACTGATCCACATGAAGTCCTCTGACTGACCTGGTCCTGAACCTGGTTCTGGTCCTGGATTCTGGTCCTGATTTGGTCCTGGTCTTGGTCCTGACCTGGTCCTGATTGGTCCTGACTTGATCTGGTCCTGGTCCTGTCCTGAAGTCCTGACCTGGTCCTGACTGGTCCTGACCTGACCTGACCTGGTCCTGGTCCTGTCCTGTCCTGGTCTTGACTGTCCTGGTCTTCTGTTCTGGTCCTGGTCCTGTCCTGTTCTGGTCCTGACCTGACCTGTTCTGGTCCTGACCCTGGTCCTGACCTGGTCCTGGTCCTGACCTGGTCCTGACCTGTTCCTGGTCCTGACCTGTTCTGGTCCTGTCCTGACCTGGTCCTGAGTCCTGACTGGTCCCCTGTTCTGGTCCTGTTCCTGGTCCTGGTCCTGACCTGGTCCTGACCTGGTGACCCTGGTCCTGACCTGGTCCTGTTCTGGTCCTGGTGACCCTGGTCCTGACCTGGTCCTGACCTGTTCTGGTCCTGACCTGGTCTTGTTCTGGTCCTGTCCTGGTCCTGTTCTGGTCTTGACCTGGTCCTGTTGTGTTCCCGACCTGTTCTGAGTTGTTCTGGTCCTGGTCCTGTTCTGGTTCTGCCCTGGGCTAGTCCTGACCTGGTCCTGTTGTGGTCCTGTTCTGACTTGTTCTGGTCCTGTCCTGGTCCTGACTTGTTCTGGTCCTGGTCCTGACCTGGTCCTGTTCTGGTCCTGACCTGTTCTAGTCCTGGTCCTGGTCCTGGTCCTGTTCTGGTTCTGGTCCTGTCCTGGGTCGTTTTCTGCTTTTATTCTATCAAACCCGCTGAAAAACGTCCTCAGACACAGTTTTGGTTTTTTAATTTTTCCAAACAGCTCAAAGCAACAGAAACATTTCGGGACTGAAACGGTTCCAGCTGTCGTCTCCTCCAGCAGACACGAGGGACACGAACCGCTTCGGACCAGAAGGAACCAAACTGAGGACTCCAGGACCGTTGGGGTCGGATCTCACGTCCAGAGCTCTGCCTGGTTTCCTTCTGGGACCTGGCTGGTTTCCTTCTGGACTGGCTGGTTTCCTTCTGGTTTCCTTCTGGTTTCCTTCTGGTTTCCTTCTGGATGGCCCGGCTGGTTTCCTTCTGAGCACAATAACAGACGATTGATGCTTCCAGTGATCTTCTCTCCTAAAAGGAGCAATGAAACCTTTGTTGAGGTTCTGGAGGAGGCGTCGCCATAAAACTCCGGTGACCTTATCAGCCGCTGCCTTTAAGCTCAAACATCTTTTATCGTCTCTTCGTTGTTTCTGTGGGACTTTTCTCCGCTGCTCTTTAAGCTGTCAGTGGTGCTCGTCTTTGTTCCAGCCAGTAAGGACGTAATTACAGGTGATATACCGGCACAAACGCTCACCGATTCAGGCGAACGCTACCTACCTCAAATAACAGAAGATAACTTTCTTCTTTGTGTCATTAGTTGTTTAACATAAAACAAAGTGAAGAAAAAAAGAATAAAAAAACCTCCTGGGAAACACTGAGTTCTCTTCACAGGATTTAAGAGAGTAATTAAGAGAGTAATCAGCCTTTGATGAACCTGGGTGATAACTAGGGATGGGCATAATTAATCGATTAATCCATGATTGATCATTAAGAATTTGGTCGAAGACATTCATTTTCGTCGATGAACCGAATGTTTTTTTTTTTTTTTAAACAATCTGAATGTAGGTTCTCAGTGCACGTCCTCAAACAATGCGATGCATTTCTCTGTGCCACCGATAGAATTTTGTCAACAGGGGGCAACATTTCACCATCACCCTACCCTGGCTGGCCTCAGTTGTTACATGCGAGCTTCTGTAGGTCATCGCCTAATCATGAAGCGGTCGCGGTGAAGTGTGGCGTGGAACCATTTTAGTTTAGAAAATGACCAAGTGTACTGCAATCACTGCAATGCTAATTACAAATACAATTAATCGACAACGACAATGATGTATCACTTGAACAACGCGCATCCAAGCCTTGTAAAGGACGGTGGAGGCGGTTCATCTCTATCTCAGCCTAGCCTAGCCTAGCCTAGCCTAGCCTAGCCTCAACTCGGTGTTAGCACGGACCAGAAGGAGCTGCAGCGCACATCGAGCACACAACAAGCGCATCTTTTTAAGAAACAAAAAGCCTGTAATACTGGCGCCTAGTGCTGGGCAATATGACGATACATATCCTGGGGACGATAGAAAAGTGTGTATCGTGCCATTTCTCTTCTATCGTTTCTATCGTTTCTAACCTAATTTTATCAATTATTACAGCAAATATGTAATTAAATAACCTGCAACGATAAATTTGATTCATATCTACTTCTACAAAGTAGCCTTTTATGTTTGCACTTTTATTCATGGTTAATGCCTTAAACAGAGTTCTCTTCAACCCTGATGTTTACTTTAGACACTTTATATTGGTTTTCAAACTTTGCACTACAAGGTTACAGATTTCAGAAAGTTGAAAAATAATTTGTGTTTATTTTTTATAGAACTTCAGTGCAAAATTTTTCCTCTCAGAAACTGTTGTGCACTTTAAAAAAAGCTACTGTACCTCTGTACCTACCTGTTTTTGCTGCACTAAAATGTATGTTTGTGACAGTTCAGCTAAATGTCCTTTCAAAATAAAGTTGAAAAGTAAGCAATGAAATTTTTGTCAAACTTTTCAGAGAATAACTGTAAACATACTTTATTATGGTATATCGTGATATATATCGTTATCGTGATATAAAATAGTCCATATCGTGATATATGATTTTTTCCATATCGCCCAGCACTAGTGGCGTCTTGATATAAATTGTCCTTGTTAAGTAATCTCCTCGATATCTCTTGTTTTATTATCGTTGGTTTTTTTTAAAGAAAAGAAACAGGAAATGTCACGTTACTGACGACCACGAACATCCGGGCCACTGAACACATCTGGGCATGCGCGAGCCATAGCAACCAGGCCATAGCAACCAGGCCAAAGGGGAAAACAAACGTCACGCCGATATTGAGAATAATTATGATAGTTTAATATAAAAATGTTAGTGATTAATCGATTATTAATCATTAATTCTCCCAACAATCGACGAATAATTCTCAACCAAATGCCCATCCCTAGTGATAACACAACGTCAAGAGGGAAAGACATCAGCAGTGTCTTAGAGGAGGAACTGTTGCTGCACATCAATCTGTAAAGAGTTCGAAAAAGCACTTCCAGACTATTTGGAGTCCAACGTTCCGCCATGAGGAAGATTATTCAGCGGTGGAGGACATTCAGGACATCTGCTCATCGTCCCAGGAGAGGACGTCCAGCAGATTTACCTCCAGGTAAAAACCTCCAGGTCTCACTGAGCAGGACAGACGTTCAAGTCCATGAAGTACGTCCGTCTGGAAGAGTTTCCAGGAGAACAAACCTGTATCAACGTGGACAGACGAGACCAGAGACCAGAACCATGTCTGGAGGAGACCAGAACCAGCCCAGACCCGCTGAAGCACGGTGGTGGAGGGACGATGGTCTGGGCTGAGTGGACCGTGAGACCGATGTGAGTCCGTCTGACTGAGACCGGGTCATGTGACAGGAAGTGACCCAAACACAGCAGCAGATCCGCATCAGGATGGATGAGACGTGAAAAGAATCAAGGTTCTGGAATGTTCTGGTCCAAGTCCAGACCTGAACCTGGTTGAAACGCTGTGGCGGACCTTCAGAGAGCTGTGCAAGAAGTCCTCCAGGTTACTGCTCCTCAAGGTGGATCTAGCGTTGTCCACTTGGTTCATTTTTCTTTCTTCTTTTTTAAGTAAATCAGTTTTAAGTTAAGGGGGCGGTACTTCAGAACACAAATGTAATTTATTTTCTAACTCTTTTAACTTGAAGCATTTAAGTTCTGCGTAGAACCTCAGTTCAAAGCCGAGCCTCTCTCTGCTCTTTAAACAGCTACGACTTTCCCCAAACTCAACTCCAAGCTGCTCCAGTCTGAACGTCTGTGACCCGGTTCTGCTCAGCAGGAACCAGCTGCGTCCAAACCTCTGATTACAGGATCAGCAGCTCCATTAAAGCCGGAGCTCCGCCCTCCTCTGAAGAACACCTCCCCCTACCTGAACCTGAGGAGACCAAGGTTACGAAGGTTACTGTCCTCGTGGCTGGTACCTGCCAATCATCCTGCGTGGCTCCGCCCATCAGCAGGAGAGTCCCGTGGCCCAGAGGAACCCGGATCCGCTCCACGTAGGTGTAGTCATCGTTCTCCTCCTGACGTAGAAGCACAGAGGAGATGCTGAAACACCAACGACTGGACAACCGGACCTTTAACACGCAACACGTCGTTCAGATGTCAGAGTTACAACCGACCCGAGGACACAAAGACAGAACCGACACCAGGAACTGGACCTGCTCCACCTTTAATTCAGTCCTCTAACAGGAACCCAGAGACCTCCAGCAGCCTGACCGGGTCAACCAGAACACCAGCTGGTCTTCATCACAGGATCCAGTCTGTCCAGAACTGACCAGGAGGGAGAACCAGAACTGGGTTTCTGACAGGACCGAGATCTGGACTCTGTTTCCAGAACTGGGTTTCTGACAGAACTGAGATCTGGACTCTGTTTCCAGAACTGGGTTTCTGACAGGACCGAGATCTGGACTCTGACTGGGCCGTACCAGAACTGGGTTTCTGACAGAACTGAGATCTGGACTCGTGTTTCCAGAACTGGGTTTCTGACAGAACTGAGATCTGGACTCGTGTTTCCAGAACTGGGTTTCTGACAGGACCAAGATCTGGACTCTGACTGGGCCCGTTCCAGAACTGTGTTTCTGACGGGACCGAGGTCTGGACTCTGAGTGGGCCGTTCCAGAACTGGGTTTCTGACGGGACAGAGGTCTGGACTCTGTTTCCAGAACTGGGTTTCTGACGAGACCGAGATCTGGACTCTGACTGGGCCTTTCCAGAACCGGGTTTCTGACAGGACTGCGGTCTAGACTCTGTTTCCAGAACTGAGTTTCTGATGGGGCAGAGATGGGGACTCTGACTGGGCCGTTCCAGAACCGGGTTTCTGACGAGACTGAGATCTGGACTCTAACTGGGCCATTCCAGAACCGGGTTTCTGACGAGACCGAGATCTGGACTCTGTTTCCAGTACTGGGTTTCTGACAGAACCGAGATCTGGACTCTGACTGGGCCGTTCAAGAACCGGGTTTCTGACGGGACTGCGGTCTGGACTCTGTTTCCAGAACTGAGTTTCTGACGGGGCAGAGATAGGGACTCTGACTGGGCCGTTCAAGAACCGGGTTTCTGACGGGACTGCGGTCTGGACTTTGTTTCCAGACCTGGGTTTCTGACAGAACCGAGATCTGGACTCTGACTGGGCCGTTCCAGAACTGGGTTTCTGGCAGGACCAAGGTCTGGACTCTGTTTCCAGAACTGAGTTTCTGACGGGGCAGAGATAGGGACTCTGACTGGGCCGTTCCAGAACCGGGTTTCTGACGAGACCGAGATCTGGACTCTGACCGGGCCGTTCCAGAACTCTGACCTTCCTCTGTTGAAGTCACGTGTCGGTTGATGTCGACGCTCTGGGTCGCTGTCATGCAGGGAAACTCAGGTGTTCAGGTGTCTGTGCACGTCCCAGAGAACCTCTGGCACCGCTGAGGAGCAGCAGCTCCTCACCATAATACTTCCCCCACCGTGCTTCACCGTTGGTGTGACGCTCAAACGGACCTTTTAGATTTAAGGCTGATAAGTTCAACCTTCGTCTCCACAGACCAGAAGTGATTTTCGTGTTCGGACGGGTTCACAGTCGCGCATCGTTTAAAGAGGACTCGTTGGACCGCCGTCTCACCGGTGGCGGCTGCTTCCGGAGGCTGAAGACCCTGGTGTCTCCCAGACTGAGGGAGGCGATGGTGGGTTTGGAGCCCAGGGACGCCTCGTCGTCGCTGTGCCAGCCGATGCTGTCGTGCCCGTCGCGATACAAGTTGCACAGCAGTGAGTTGAAGGTGCACCCGCTCACCCGCTCCACCGCCCCCCGAAGGGTCGCCAGCACCGGGTGCCACTGTGGAGATGAAAGAGCAGCGACACGAGGATTCAGCGGGAGCAGATGGAAGACGAGCCTGAATGATGATGACGACGATGATGGCGTCTCACCTGTGGGTTGGCGGGCAGGGTGGAGCGAGCGTACGTGTACGGCAGCTCCCCGTACCAGCAGGTCAGTCGGGGCTCTTCGTACGCCTCACCTGAACCAAAACAGAAACCGTAACGCACACAAACAAAGAGCAGATTCACGTCTGCGATCTGAAAGAGCAGAGCGCCACAGAGCTCCCATCATGCATCGTTAGGTGTTTGATGGATGAAACTGACACCCAGTGACATCACACATGACTCTGGATGAGTCCGACACCGTCCATGACAAATGGAAATAAAACCTAAATACAATGATCCCATGAATTATTCACACCAGAACAGAGAAAACTAGGGGTGCACGATAACAGGAAATTATGACGTCATCCCCATAAGTCCGATATCACGACGAATAGCCCAGATAACATAGATATTTCTGTCAACACAGCAGTGCCTCGCTCCCTCTGAGTCTTGAATGACCGGCAGTGAATGTTATGTTCAAGTAACGTCGGCATAATCAGAAAAACGATTGCTCAATAAGGAAAATCAAGAATACCCTCTCATGCCAGAAAACAACTCGTTAACTCGGTCATAATTTTAGTAGTTGTTGACTTGAATTGATATTCGCAGTATTTCCCCTCATGTTACACATAAAAAAGAAAAAAATAGAAAAGGCTGAAATAACGACTAGCAAATGAGGAAACGTCAGAATTTACGTTACACCTTGAATGCAGCCTGCATTGTGCTGATCACAACAAATATGGCGGCGCGGAACTCCGTTAAAGTTTCAGAAGAAGATAGTTTGGTGGTTATTTGTGACGAATCCTCCGAGTGAATTCTACGAGGAGGGAAGCACAAGCTTTAATACGTAAAACCTGATCAGCCACCTACAACATAACAATCGCTTCCATGGAGTTTTGAAATCGCGCTAACGTGAGCTAATGCTAACATGCGCAAGCCAGCGGCAGCCTCTCCTCTCCCTCATTCCTCTCATCTAAAGCTTCCATGAGATTAAAAAATAAAAACTACTGAACCTCATTTACTTTAATTAAAGGTATTAATTTAAATGGAACCACAAGCTAAAATCCTTTAAATGTTAAATCTTTTTCAGTTGTAATTCTGATGCATGTATTTCCATCAGTTCAAGGAGCCTTTATTTTTTATATCAGTCAGTAATGAACCTTATTTAAGTTAATGTAAGATATCAAATAGGTTTGTTTGATAGCTTTAAGAAAATGTTTGAGAGGTTTGCCAATAGTTTTTCATTGAAAAAATAAATATCTGTTCATTTTTAGTTTTGTTCATAGTATTAATGTAATGATCTTACGTGTGTGTGTTATCGGTTATCGGTATCGGCTGTTAGGAGCTGAAAGTTATCGGTTATCGGTATCGGTTTTAAAAAACAGTTATCGTGCATCCCTAGAGAAAACTGAAAAGTGAGATGTTTCACTCTTTCATTTTATCGGCAGCAGCATGGCTCCATAGAGCTGGACACAGAAGCAGCACGAAAAAGAAACAGCTGGAGGAACATCTACAGCTAACGAGGCTAATTAACAGCAGGTCCACCAATCATCAAACTATTTCAGAATAACGTCCCTCAGACTTTGAAGATCTCACCATCTACAGTGCACAATAGTGCTGGGCGGTATGACCAAAAATTTATATCACGGTATTTTTTCAAAATTAAATCGGTTTCACGGTATATCACAGTATTTTTTTTTTGAAGGCACAACTGGGTGTTAACCACATTTTCTAATCATTTAGAGAGGAGGTGCTGCAGTAAATTGGCTTAGAATGACCTATTTTACTGTCACGAGGAGTGAATATTGTAGAAAAACATTCATATCTACACTAGTATTAATACAGGTTTGCATGGCCTCACAAAATGATACTATTTACAAAGAGGTGGCACTCGTTATTCTAATTAAGAGAAGGAATCAGAATGATGATAGTTGCAGTTAAAATACAGAAAATACAGAACCCATTTTTCACATTTTGCAAATAACTTGAAAAAACATATTTTGAAAAAAATCAACATTAACTACACAATGTAAACAACGTTCTAAAGTTGTAGCCGCGGGAGGCTACACCAGCCTGGTGTAGCCTCCCGCGGCTACAACTTTAGCTCGGCAACATTATCAGATTATTGTAGTTTGTTGGACGTCGTCTTTTTTAAATCCACGGCTCCTTTAGGAAGAAGTTCCTCAGTCTCATGTTGCCGTTCTGGAGCTTCCACTTCGGGACTTCCTCTGTTAGCAGCTATCACCGTTTAACCAGAAACTAGTAGCGTGTTGCGCCTCCAGTGCAACTGCAAAACAGTCCCCAGTCAAACAATGTTCTGCGGCACTTACGTTCCGCCGCGCGGCGTTCCCAACGTTGTGTACGCTACAGTACGTACTCACCGGTATTACGGGATATGGAAAATTCATATCATAAGAAAAATAAACAGCGGTATTCGGTATAAACCGGTATACCGCCCAGCACTAGTGCACAATATCATCAGAAGATTCAGAGAATCTGGAGAAGTCTTTGTGCGCCAGGACGGATCACTGGACAGACTCTTCCAGACATCTCTGTCCTTGAACACAGCTGGCCATGTCATCCACAAATGTGGCTTAAAGCTCTGTCCTGTAAAGAAGAAGACGTGTGAACATGATCCAGGGACACCACCACCTCCTCTGGACACTGTCTCCTGTGGACTAAGAGGGACCATCCAGCTTGTCATCAGCATTCCCATCCAACATGTTCCCATCCAGGCTACATTTTTTCCAGAGAAGACCTTACATCTTCCAGAAAGTCAATATTAAACCACATACTGCATCCATTACAAAACCACGAGTCCAGGTGCTGAACTGGCCTGCTGCGATCCAGACCACAGACCGGGTGACAGGAACTGGACACAACCCCCAGAGCTGAAACGAGGACCATCACAGCTCTGCTGGGACTTCCTGCTGCTCGGTCTGCTGCTCCCGAGGTCCAGCTGTGGGGTCCAGCTGTGGGGTCCAGCTGTGGGGTCCAGCTGTGGGGTCCAGCTGGGGGTCCAGCTGCTGGGTCCAGCTGTGGGGTCCAAGGGGGTCCAGCTGCGGGGTCCAGCTGTGGGGTCCAGCTGTGAGGTCCAGCTGTGGGGTCCAGCTGCTGGATCCAGCTGCAGGGTCCAGCTGTGGGTCCAGCTGTGGGGTCCAGCTGTGGGTTCCAGCTGTGGGGTCCAGCTGTGAGGTCCAGCTGTGGGGTCCAGCTGGGGGTCCAGCTGCTGGGTCCAGCTGTGGGGTCGGAGGAGCTGCCTCTGGACGTTCGCGGCGGGACCTTTGTCTTCGATGTCATTTTCGTGGTGACATCAGAAATGGCGGTGTGGTTAGGGGAAGCTGGCTGCTGCTCGTCTGATGTTTCAAACCAACCCACAGCTCGTCACGATGGTCCGTTAGTGCTAATAATGATCTTTTAAATATAAACCCTCTGCTCTTTTAGGTCTTCATTCACAGCTCAGACGTCATCGCAGCGTTAAGCAGCTAAAGTGATGGCTGTCAGCCATTGGCTATGCCTTCTGTCAATCAGCCCCCCAGCCAGCACCTAGAGGCCAGTAGAGGAACTGCAGCTTTTCTTGAGAACACAGTGAACCCGGTCCCAACTTTTAACAAACATGTTTCTGATGTTATTTTCCTCCAGTTCTTCTTCAGCCAGTAACATTTTCTGTGTTCTAGCATGATTAAATGTGGGCCATCCACAACTCACTGCCTCCTGTCTTCATTTCTTTTCCGGTTTCCTTTTTTGGAATTGGGTTGTTCGTTTTTGTTAACTTTGTCTTAAAGTCCTGATTCGTCTCAATAAAATTTAGTAGAAAAACATATTTTCTTTTCTTTTGGGCCATATCTGAGCTTCACGGAGGACGCCGTCTGCAGATGGATCTGCACTGTTTTTCTAACAGAAGGGAAACATCTAAATCTAATGTTGCTCTTTGACTCTGGGTGTTTCTGTCTTTTTTCCCAGCAGCCCCCTCTCTCTTCCCGTGTGTTTTGGCCAGTTCTGCGACGGGAACATGGTGAAACCACAACAAACCGCCGGGCCAGTCATCATTTATAACAGCACTGAGTTATTCAGGTCCTGAAGCTGATACGTATAAATATTTGCAGCCGTTTGGCTCCGTAACTGCGAGAAGCTTTGACTTTCTCCATAAAAAGACGTTATTGGAGTCCTGAGAGCGGCCGGTCGGAAAAAGTGAGTCAGTGTTTTAAAAAAAAGGGGCTTCAGAGCAGGACGGGACTGCTGAGGAGGTGAAGAGTTGAAGGCCTCTCGTTCCTCAGCATCACGTGACTTTGTTGACAGAGTCTGAGGAAGGACGGATGGAGGACGACACAAGCTGTCTCTGTGGACGCCGTTTCCACATCATCCTGCTCTGCCGCTGTGGAGCGATCGCGATCGCAGAACAGCACAGCAGATGGACGGACGCCAGCTGGGAGAAAAGGCCTCCGAGACAAAGTGTGTCCTCATCCCAGCAGGCTCACTGCATTAAGCTGACCACAATGTGGGTTTTTCTTTCCTTTTAACCCCTTACTCACCAGGCCCGTCTTAGAGACGCCTGCACGCCGTCTCTCAGAATCCACGAGGTTTATTTGAATAGATTTGACATTAAAATATTAATTGATCCTCCTCTTTTAGAGGTCACATCCCTTTAGATTCCTGCAGCGAGAACTGGAGGTCCATTCAAGAACATCTCACCTATTCAGGGATTCAGAAAGTAGAACTGAACCGGACCAATAAAAGCAGTTTACTGGGTTTCAGTCACACCTGTGTCACTGAGCTTCGTCAGGTACCAAACCACCAAACTGGTTTTGCATGTTTCCAAGACGCTGGCTCCTGTGACGGACAGACACGATCGGAGACAGCAGAGGATCACTATATTTCACTGGAATATAGTTTATGATGCTGAAACATCAAAGTTGGAACCAAATTCACGGTTGGACTGCAGAGGTTGTGTTTTAATATCCGTTGACCATCAGCTCAGTGAGTTTTTGTCTCAGTGGTCATCTTGCATCTGTGGAGTCTCAGCTTTAAACCAACAACAGGCTGGCGTTTATAGCACATAGACTCTATCAAAATAACTGGACAAACTCTCTGTGACATCACCCACGAGTTCTCTGAGGAGTGACTGTGGAGCCTCCATCTCAGGGCTCCAGGCGTCCAGATGGTCTACTCTCAGGTTCCTGGTACCCACCTTGTCTGTAGTTGGTCTTCTGGGACCAGGGAAGCTCCGCCAGCAGCTTACTGAACATCCAGTCCGCCTCCTCTGAGGGAATAAACCCCGGCCGCAGACGCAGTCTGGATGGATGGAAAGTAAAAACATTTAACAATCAAGCTTATATTAATTAGTTGATGTGTTGAAACCACGACACAGCAGGTTGGATCCCCACTTCCTGTTCGGGGGGGGGGGGGGGGGGGGGGGGGGGGGGGGGGTTATTGGTGACCAACCAGACGCTGCTGAGTCAAGTTTGTGTCGCAAAAGAAAGAAAAGACACCAAAACTGAGCGATGGTCAGTGACTGAAGACAGAAACTAATTAGAGACGTTCTGATAATGATTGTTGATCTGTGTGTATCGGCCGATACCGACTACCGATCTGAGTATGATATTTTTAAAAAAGCAAAAAATTTTCTGACTGTAATATGATTATCATTGGTGTAAAACATGAATAAATACAGTGATCCCTTGCCAATTCGCGGTTTGAGTACCGCAGTTTTAGTGCTTCGCGTTTTTTTTTTCCAGAAATATATAATATAATTTTAAAAAATGTAAAAAATCACGGAAACATCACAGGATGTTGTGCGCGTTCTCTCACAGTGAAGAAATGCTGTGAGCCAGCCTGGCCCCTTTAAGAAGGTAGCCTTATGGGTAATGGTTGGGCCTTATGGGTAATGTAGTGTGTGTGTCGTGGGACGGCAGGCAGAATGAAAACGGGGTTAGATGAAAAGTGTAGTGAGCATCAACAGCAGCCCAGCGTGTATAGATTTACATTCTCTGTTAACCGACAGGAGCCCAACAATACAACCTGTGTGATGTTACAAGTTCCTGCAGTGCCAGAATAAAGTTCCCGTTCCATGCAGAGAAAACCGGACTTTTTGTTTTGTTGTTGTTAGCGTGTTAGCTGCTAATTACGAGCCAAAAATAGCACAATACCAGCGGTTTGTTTACTACGGTTCAGAGACCAGAGGCTGTGAAGGAAACAGAAAGACCACAGTTGAGCCTTTGTCTTGTTTCGCTACTTTTTTGGGGTTTTTAAACATATTTTAAACACATTATTGAGGCTCGGGGGGCTCCGGCTCCAGTTCAGGGATTTTGATTGTCGCGGTGGGGTGCCGGTCCCCATTAACCGCGAAAAATAAGGGATCACTGTTCAGCAAATCCAAGACATTCATGTCTGTATTTATTTCCAAGTAGAACACTATAAAACAGTATTGGAAAATTAAAAAGTAATTCTTTTTGCTGGGAGTGTAACAGAGGTAACCAGTAAATAAGTCATTAAATATAAATTACTTGGTATCAGTTGGTGCCTGGACTCCCGTACTCACCGATACCAATACCGATAACGATACCGATACCGATAATGATACCGATAACCAGCAATCTTGTCAGCTTTGGAGCAATTTCTGATACCAGTATCAGAATCAGAACAAGACTATTAGAGATGCCAACCAGTCTGAAACATGAAGTCTAAGAAGCAGCGCTGCAGTCCAGATGACATAGTCTTTAAAACACGTTTAAGGCTGAACATCAGTTGTTGGTCCAAAGTGATTTAGACTGAAAACAATAAACTTTAACAACTAAACCGTTTCACTAGAAAGCCCCATTTTAGCATCATCAAACTAAATACAGAGGAAGGTTCTACGAAGGTCGGTTCTACGAAGCAGCTCTGGTACCAGAGCCAGAGCTGATGTTGGAACTGGTACCAGACATCAGAACATACTTCAAGTCTGTCAAAAACGAGTCGTAGCGAGGCAGAAGTCGAGCCTAAGAATCCATTTATCATTTGTTCTGATATTTTGGACCAATCACAATCATGTGCTGAGTTCAAGTCCAACTCCTTCAGAAAAGGAGGATCAGTGAATATGTGAACGTGGCTCCGCCCACATTTCTGCTAACTTCAAGCTGATGCAGAACATCAGCCCAGCCCAGTCTAGTCCAGTCCAGCCTAATCCAGTTCAATCCAGCCCAGCCCAGTCTAGTCCAGTCCAGCCCAGCCCAGCCCAGTTTAGTCCAGTTCAGCCCAGTCTAGTCCAGTCCAGCCTAATCCAGTTCAGTCCAGCCCAGCCCAGCCCAGTCTAGTCCAGTTCAGCCCAGTCTAGTCCAGTCCAGCCTAATCCAGTTCAGTCCAGCCCAGCCCAGCCCAGTCTAGTCCAGTTCAGCCCAGTCTAGTTCAGTCCAGCCCAGCCCAGCCCAGTCTAGTCCAGTCCAGTCTAGTCCAGCCCAGCCCAGTCCAGTCTAGTTCAGCCCAGCCCAGTCCAGTCCAGTCTAATCCAGTTCAGTCCAGCCTAATCCAGTCCAGTCCAGTTGAGTCCAGTCCAGCCTAATCCAGTCCAGTCCAGCCTAATCCAGTCCAGCCCAACCTAATCCAATTCAGCCCAGTCCAATCTAGTCCAGCCCAGGTTAGTGCAGTCCAGGCTAGTCCAGCCCAACCTATTCCAGTTCAGTCTAGTCCAGTCCAGTCCAGTTGAGTCCAGTCCAGCCCAGTCAGTGTTTCATAGAGCATGTAACAGTCCTGTGGTTGCTGATTTTTCTCAGGATTCAGGGTTCAGGGTTCAGGGTTCAGGGTTCAGGGTTGAGGGTTCAGGGTTGAGGGTTGAGGGTTCAGGGTTCAGGGTTCAGGGTTGAGGGTTCAGGTCGCAGCCTCAGCAGAGGCCCAGTGGAGACCACTAACCATTACAGAACATACAGCCTGAGGATTCTGATATTTCTGTCAGAATTAATGCTCATTATCCAGCAAAGATGACTATTTCTGATAACTGTGAGAACATGGCTCTAATCTCCTGCCTGCTAGTGAGCAGCAGTGAGATAAGTTTAAATCTTCCAGCAGGTATTCACTGCCATCTACTGGACTTTAAACGAAGCTACAGGTTTGTTCCAATGTTGAGTGAAGGAGCTGGTTTGGTGATGTGTTCCAGTAATAACACCGTCCCCGCTGCCTCAAGCCTCAGCGCTCCTCCTGAGAAGGACCTGTAGCGGTTCTGGGCCTGCTGAGGCTGCTGCCTCCACCATGTGGACCTGGAACGATTCTGGGCCTGCTGAGGCTGCTGCCTCCACCATGTGGACCTGGAGTGGTTCTGGGTGTGCTGAGGCTGCTGCCTCCACCATGTGGACCTGGAGCGGTTCTGGGTGTGCTGAGGCTGCTGCCTCAACCATGTGGACCTGGAGCGGTTCTGGGTGTGCTGAGGCTGCTGCCTCCACCGTGTGGACCTGGAGGAACGCTGTACTCACCGGGACACTCCTGACGGTCCGTGGCTGATCTCATAGTCTCCCGCCTGCCTGTCATGAGAAGAACGACCCCATTTTAACTCTCGTGCACCATAAATCCAGACTTCTAACATGTCAGAGATGTGGAACTTACTCTATGACCTTCTCTGGTGGAACATCTCTGACTGGCTGCAGTGAAGCAAAAACGGGTTTAAGAAGTTGGCGTTAAGTGACAGTTTTTACTAGTGCTGGGCGATATGACGATACATATCGTGGGGACGATAGAAAAGTGTGTATCGTGCCATTTCTCTTCTATCGTTTCTAACCTAATTTTATCAATTATTACAGCAAATATGTAATTAAATAACCTGCAACGATAAATTTGATAGAATCATATCTACTTCTACAAAGTAGCCTTTTATGTTTGCACTTTTATTCATGGTTAATGCCTTAAACAGAGTTCTCTTCAACCCTGATGTTTACTTTAGACACTTTATATTGGTTTGCAAACTTTGCACTATAAGGTTACAGATTTCAGACAGTTGAAAAATAATTTGTGTTTATTTTTTATAGCTGAACTTCAGTGCAAAAATGTGTTTTTCCTCTCAGAAACTGTTGTGCACTTTAAAAAAATGTGAAAGCTACTGTACCTCTGTACCTACCTGTTTTTGCTGCACTAAAATGTATGTTTGTGACAGTTCAGCTAAATGTCCTTTCAAAATAAAGTTGAAAAGTAAGCAATGAAATTTTTGTCAAACTTTTCAGAGAATAACTGAAAACATACTTTATTATGGTATATCGTGATATATATCGTTATCGTGATATAAAATAGTCCATATCGTGATACATGATTTTTTTCCATATCGCCCAGCACTAGTTTTGACCATTCAGTGGATCCACAGCTCACCTTGATGGGCTGGTGAAACTCAAACGCTTGAGGCCCCTTCTGAGTGCAGGACCCCCAGGAGCCGGAGGTCGGGGGGTGGGTCTGCGTGTTTGGGCCGACTGTTGTTTGGAGCTACACCTGGTTCCAAGGAGACAGAGACGTCCCACATCTCAGTCACGGCTTGTGCCACTCAACATGCGCTTTCTGAGCTGATTCAGAGGAGCATCTTAATGGTTTCAGATTCCAGTAAACGGATCAATAATCAACAATAACTGGGACCGTTTTTCCACCTGAAATCACCTGCTGGAGCTGAGTGTTTTGGCAGCGGTTTGGCCCAGGAGCCCTGGACTCTGGCGCGCTGACGCTTATCCGACATCACATCAGATCTGAAGGACAAAACGAGAGAAATAAAAAGCAGCTCCTGCCGGAGAAATACGTCTTTTCTGTCCTCTTCTCAGGATGTCGGAGTCCTTCCTCCTCAACTACAGAAAACTTCATTTTTCTCTTAAAAAAGGTCTGAAAGTAAGTGTGGAGCTGAAAGCTGTCACCCCAAACACAAGTGTACACATAATAACTCATGTGCACTTTTATAAATTGATATGACTGTAAATGTAGGGCTGTAGTGATACACTAATCTCACGATACGATACAGGATATCCAGCTCACGATACGATATATATCGATATTCATCTTACAATACTTTTACATAATTTTCTGAAAGATTTTAAAGGGACAGAAGGATTTTGGTGACATCTTGTGAGTGTTCCAATGACTTTCTTTGAATTAATTGAACTAAAAGCATCAATTACACATTATATGGCTGACAGGCAGCTTGCAAATGCTGGACAAAATGAATAAAAGATTTGTTGAGAAAAATAGTTTCATTTACTTAAACAGTGCAAATTGTTGCTTGCAAGCTTTTAAATGTGGGACACGAGGGTTTTGGAAGAAGCTTAGAATATCGATACCCGCGGCTGAAAAATCGATACTCTCTGGGGAAATAAAATATCGATATACAGTCATGGAAAAAATTGTTTTCTTCAGTTTCTTGTTCATTTTAATGCCTGGTACCAACTAAAGGTACATTTGTTTGGACTAAAACATAACAAGAAAACCACAAAGATTGCATCATAAGCAGTTTTATTTAAGAGCTGATATCTTATCATTTTCCATGGTTTTCTTGATTATAACCTAAATCACTTAAGTTTTTTACATCAATAGCTATGGCGTTGTATCAGCTCTTAAAAAACACTGCTTTTTATGCAATTCAGTGTTTTCTTTCTGTCTGTTTTAGTCACATGATGACATTTAGTTGTACCAGGTATTAAAATGAACAAGAAACTGAAGAAAACAAGGGTGGTCTAATCATTTTTTCCATGACTGTATGTGTATATAGGTGTTGTAAAAATACTTTTTATGTGATTTGGATAGTCAGCTATGTTCTCCATGAGTCTGCATGTTTAGTTCGTTCCAGCTCCAGAACCTGTATCCCAACGACCCTGGATACCGGTTTTCTTTTCTTATCTTCACCATCATCTGCAGATCGCTGTCTTTATGAAAATTTTATGGACTTTATGAAAATGTACAAAGTCTCAAGTCACAGACATACAGATGTGGAGAAACACAGAGAAGAAATTTTAGCTGGGAGGTTGAGGTTTCCATGAAAACCGGCTTCTCGTCTCCGTGACTTGTTTTAACTTGTCTTAAGTGTGTTGTTTTAAATTCTTCACTTAACTGAAAGTGAAGCCGGACAGGAGGTGACTAAATGTGATAAACTGGAAGTTTGTGCAGGTTTCGGTCAAGTAAAAGCCGAAATTGGATCAGCGGACTGAGCGCCAAAGTGACGGAAACTGCAGCTGAAAACCTCCGTGAAACCGCATTAAAAACCTCCTTACGGGTGTCAGGATTTAAAAAAAGGCGTAATGTCAACAGAATCGTCGTTTTCTTACCAGAGTGACCATTGAAACGCAGAAACGACGAGAAAACTCACCGCTGTTGTTGTGTGTTACACAAAACAAGCCCCACTTCAAACTACGGTGTAAAACTTTGGTTCCGGGGGGCGTCATCAGTCTCTGACAACTGGTTCCCATGGAAACCTACAGGCACATCTTCCAGTTCTCGATTGGCGGAATTAGATTATAATTCAGAGACACTTGCAACCCTGTTCATTATATCCAATAAACGTCTTCTGGTTTATAAATACTAATATTTCTGGAATCATCCTGATGAAAACATTAATATGAAACAAACATCCTGAACAGGAATAGAAAAGTATTTTACAACTAATGTGTCTGCTATTCAAAGGCGTTATTCATAGCGTATTATTCAGTTAATAGGATGGATGGATGGATGGATGGATGGATGGATGGATGGATGATGGATGGATGGATGAGTGGATGGAAGGATGGATGGGTGGATGGATGAGTGGATAGATAGATGAGTGGATGGATGGATGGATGATTTTATAGATGAGTGGACATATGGATGGATGAGTGGATGAGTGGATGGATGGATGAGTGAATAGAGGGATGAGTGGATGGATGGATAGATGAGTGGATGGATGGATGGGTGGATGGATGGATTGATAGGTGGGTGAATGGATGGATAGATGGATGAGTGGATGAGTGGAGAGAGAGATGAGTGGATGGATGGATGAGTGGTTGAGTGGGTGGATGGATGGATGGATGGATGAGTGGATGGATGGGTGGATGGATGGAAGGATAGCTGGATGGGTGGATGGAGGGATGAGTGGATAGAGAGATGAGTGGATGGATGGATGGATGGATGGATGGATAGATGGGTGAGTGGGTGGATGAGTGGATGGATGAGGGAATAGAGGGATGAGTGGATGGATGGATGGATGAGTGGATGGATGGCTTGAGTGAATGAGGGCTGGATGAGTGGATGGATGGATGAATGAGTGGATGGATGGATGAGTGAATAGAGGGATGAGTGGATGGATGGGTGAGTGGATGGATGGATAAGTGGATGGATGGATGAGTGGATGGATGGATGGGTGGATGGATGGATTGATAGGTGGGTGAATGGATGGATGGGTGGATGGATGAGTGGATGAGTGGATAGAGAGATGAGTGGATGGATGGCTGAGTGGATGGATGGATGGATGAGTGGTGAAGTGGATGGATGGATGGATGGATGGATGAGTGGATGGATGAGTGGATAGATGGATGAGTGGATGAGTGGATGGAGGGATGAGTGGATAGATGAGTGGATGGATGAATGGATGGATGGATGGATGGGTGGATGGATGAGTGGATGGATGGATGGATTGGTGGATGGATGGTTGGAGGGATGAGTGGATGGATGAGTGGATAGATGAGTGGATGTATGGATAGATGAGTGGATAGAGAGATGAGTGGATGGATGGATGGATGGATGGATGGGTGGGTGGGTGGATGGATGAGTGGATAGATGGATGAGTGGATGAGTGGATGGAGGGATGAGTGGATAGAGAGATGAGTGGATGGATGGATGGATGGATGGGTGGGTGGATGGATGAGTGAATAGAGGGATGAGTGGATGGATGAGTGGACAGATGAGTGGACGTATGGAGGGATGAGTGGATAGAGAAATGAGTGGATGGATGGATAGAGGGATGGATGGATAGATGGGTGAGTGGATGACGGGTGGGTGGATGGATGGATGAGTGGATAGAGAGATGAGTGGATGGATGAGTGGATGGATGGATGGATGGATGAGTGGATAGAGGGATGAGTGGATAGATGGATGAGTGGTTGATGGGTGGGTGGATGGATGGATAGATGAGTGGGTGGATGGATGGATGAATGACAGGCAGATGTATGGATGGATGGATGGATGGATGATGAGCGGATGGATGTTGAACCTGATCAGCTGTCATGAAACAACTAGAATGTTCTTCAGGATAAAACTGAACAGTTTATATCTGAACTGCAAACAAACATTAAAACAGACGATCAACGCTGAACTCTGTTCATGCAGCGTTCAAGTTTAACTGACATCCTCTAGATTTAACTGTCTTATTCATGTACGTTATAAACATCCGTGTCTTCATAGCTGCAGTTTAGAGTTTAGTCCTGAGTTTACATCCTTTAGTTCGTGTATTTGGTCACCTGGATGCTCATCAGCTCGTTAGTGACGTCTCTGAACACTTTTGTTCCTCTTTTATATTTCTGAGACTCTTGAATCAATCGAGTCCATCTGGACTCAGAAACCACAGAACTGGTCCTCCCACCAGCAGCTGAAGGTTTATGGACAGAAGAGGAACCCATCCAGCACCTGCAGCTGGAACATCTGGAAACATCACGGTTACATGATGTTTAATTCGGAATTAATAATTCCCAATTAAATAATTCCGAATTAAACTATTTTCCTTCAAGTTTACATTGAAATAGTAATTCCGAATTGAGGTTTACATGGAAAACACGTTTGTTCAGCTTTATCCAACTCTGCTTTAGGTCTGGGGGTTGGGAAGGGTTCTGATTGGATGGGGGGGGGGACGTCTTTACATCTACCGGAAGAAAACAAACTTAGCAACAACTCAGTTAGCAACAACATTCCACTTATTTTTGACCTGGGTGGCGTCTCTATCTGTGAAACCTCCTTCATTTAACCTGGCCGCTACAACTTTGAAAAGCTCACAATTTTTATGTTTCCTGCCATCTGTTCTTTTAATTATTTCCAGTTCCTCCAAGCTATTTATTAAATAAATCGTCTCTGCTCTTGAACCCCGTTTACTGCGTGCCGCCATTTTAAAACTTTGTTTTGAAAACAAGCCCAGCGCTGAATATAAGCGTCATCGTGACAGACGGGCAAGAGAACTAGCATGCGCAGAAAGACGGGAATTAATTTAAACAGGAATGAGTGTAAACATGACCGCGTAATTATTTAATTCAGAATTAAAATGGGAATAAACCAGCTACTTACTGGGTGCGTTTACATGGGAAGTTTAATTCCTCTTTAATTCAGAATTAAAGTTAAAGCCGAATAAAAGTTACCATGTAAACACTTAATTCCATATGAAAATGTCAATTCCGAATTAAACTTAATTCCGAAGTAAGTGGCTGGTTTATTCCCATTTTAATTCCGAATTAAGTAATTCCACGGTCATCTATACACTCATTCCTGTTTAAATTAATTCCCGTCTTTCTGCGCATGCTAGTTCTCTTGCCCGTCTGTCGCGATGACGCTTATATTCCAAGATGGCAGCACGCAGTAAACGGTGGTCAAGAGCAGAGACGATTTATTTAATAAATAGCTTGGAGGAACTGGAAATAATTAAAAGAACAGATGGCAGGAAACATAAAAATAAAATTGTGAGCTTTTCAAAGTTTGTAGCGGCTAGGCTAAATGAAGGAGGTTTCGCAGATAGAGACGCCACCCAGGTCAAAAATAAGTGGAATGTTGTTGCTAACCGAGTTGTTGCTAAGTTTGTTTTCTTCCGGTAGATGTAAAGACGTCCTCCCCCCCCCCATCCAATCAGAACCCTTCCCAACCCCCAGACCTAAAGCGGAGTTGGATAAAGCTGAACAAACGTGTTTTCCATGTAAACCTCAATTCGGAATTACTATTTCCATGTAAACTCGAAGGAAAATAGTTTAATTCGGAATTATTTAATTCCTACTTTTAATTCAGAATTAAAAAACATCATGTAACCGCAGCCACTTTGGAATTAAGTTTGAATTCGGAATTGACATTTTCATATGTAATTAGGTGTTTACATGGTAACTTTTATTCGGATTTTACTTTAATTCTGAATTAAAGAGGAATTAAACTTCCCATGTAAACGCACTGGTTTTTAGAGAAACATCTGCATCTCTCAGACGATTCCAAACCTCACTTCGCCCCCATTAGAACCGGTCCACCTGCAGCCCAGACCTTCACCAGCTGGAAACATCTGGAGCACCATAAAGAAGGAAAAACATGGCAGAAGACCCAGGACTGCTGAGACTCCTCCCCCCAGTCCCACAGACTCCTCCCCCCGGTCCCACAGACTCCTCCCCCCGGTCCCACAGACTCCTCCCCCCGGTCCCACAGACTCCTCCCCCCGGTCCCACAGACTCCTCCATCTGTGGTAAACGTGTAAAGAGTCCTGCACACAGAACTTTTTTCTGCCAAAGCTTTTATTAACAAAAACAGTAGAAAACAGTTGTCATCAGTGGTGAATTTTACATCTGGACATTTTCAAGCATAAAAACATTGAAAGGTTCTCAGTTGAGGTCGGTCAGACCAGCAGACGGGCGCCGAGCCAGGAGCCGTCACGACTACAAATATTTGGTATAAAAACTGTCTGAAAGCGTATCTGAACGGTGATAAAAGTTCAGCTGGATACCAGACGGAGCGTCTGCATCCCTGAGGGAAGAAAAAAAAAAACAAAAAAACAACGTAGATCTGCGACCAACGAGAGATGCGTCACGCAGACAACCCACCACAACGTGACATATTAAATAAACTAAACACAGAATCAAGAGGAAATAAAGTTGAGAGCCAGCAGATGAGCTCAGTGATGTTAAAAAGCAGATACTGCCATCGTTAAAGGTCTGATTTGAAACGGATCGATGTTCAAAGTTACTTTTGGAGTTTTTGGTTTTACAGACGTGCTCATGGAGTCGTAGAATAAATAATTATATATAAAAAGTTACCCATCACCACTGTCCACTGCTTACAACAGCAGGGTTCACAGATGCGTTCTGCTGGAGCACCATCAATGTCCGTGACAAAAACCGCTCGTTGTGCATCGTTTCCCCCCCCAGTCGGGTCCCAGAGCAGCTGCTGCAGGTCTCCGTTAACGCGTCCACAGAAGGAAGCCTCGCGTCCTCATTCGCTCTTCAGACCGGCTCCGTTCTTCTGCTCCCGCTGCTTCCTCCTCTGCAGGTAGCCGGTGCGCTGCAGGCGGTTCATCCTGGCTCCCAGGAAGATGACGATGCTGCTGGGCACCAGCACCGTGGTCACCCAGCCCTGCCGGCGAGAGAACGCACGTGAGCACGCACGTGAGCACACTCAAGACTTTACAACATGGACATTTAAATCAACACCGGACAGTCCCAAGTACCCATCATTCAGTGGTTGTGGAGGAACCTTCGTCCATTCTCTGCCCCCTGAAGGTCCACCCCTGTCATGTGACTGTCCCGTCACATGACCCAGATGATTGACAGCCAATAATCACCCCCACTAAAGAACGCTGAACTCCAAACAGTTCGGAGACGGTTTTAGAACCTCTCTCATCTGCTCTTCTTCTACGATCGCTTACATCTTCCCCTCTTGGTGTTGTGTTAACACACCTAAAGGCTCCAGACCAGCCAAACCGCCAGAACATCTGCTTTTACAGATGTGTGGACATGATTGATCCAGACTCATCCTCCTAAATTCTCTGGATGCTGTTAGGAGGTTCTTAGAAATTCACACTTATTTTTCCCCTTTAGCCTTTTTTGCTAAATATTGGCACAATGGAAAAAAGAAGTGTTGTATTTGGCTCATACCAGGACTCACTACGATTTTAAGTTTTTAAGGAGGAATGAAAGTTTTCTAAACAGGATGAGTTCATGCAAAATAAAATGTCGAGAATAAAGTCGAAATGTCGAGAATAAAGTCGAAATGTCGAGAATAAAGTCGAAATGCAGTTTCTAGAATAAAGTCAAAATGTCGAGAATAAAGTCAAAATGCAGTTTCCAGAATAAAGTCGAAATGCAGTTTCCAGAATAAAGTCAAAATGCAGTTTCCAGAATAAAGTCAAAATGCAATTTCCAGAATAAAGTCGAAATGTCTAGAATAAAGTCGAAATGTCGAGAATAAAGTCAAAATGCAGTTTCCAGAATAAAGTCGAAATGTCTAGAATAAAGTCGAAATGTCTAGAATAAAGTCAAAATGTCGAGAATAAAGTCAAAATGCAGTTTCCAGAATAAAGTCGAAATGTCTAGAATAAAGTCAAAATGTCGAGAATAAAGTCAAAATGCAGTTTCCAGAATAAAGTCGAAATGTCGAGAATAAAGTCAAAATGTCGTTTCCAGAATAAAGTCGAAATGTCGTTTCCAGAATAAAGTCGAAATGTCCAGAATAAAGTCGAAATGTCCAGAATAAAGTCGAAATGCAGTTTCCAGAATAAAGTCAAAATGTCGAGAATAAAGTCGAAATGTCGTTTCCAGAATAAAGTCGAAATGTCTAGAATAAAGTCGAAATGTCGAGAATAAAGTCAAAATGCAGTTTCCAGAATAAAGTCGAAATGTCTAGAATAAAGTCGAAATGTCTAGAATAAAGTCAAAATGTCGAGAATAAAGTCAAAATGCAGTTTCCAGAATAAAGTCGAAATGTCTAGAATAAAGTCAAAATGTCGAGAATAAAGTCAAAATGCAGTTTCCAGAATAAAGTCGAAATGTCGAGAATAAAGTCAAAATGTCGTTTCCAGAATAAAGTCGAAATGTCGTTTCCAGAATAAATGAAAGTCAAATAAAGTCGAAATGTCCAGAATAAAGTCGAAATGCAGTTTCCAGAATAAAGTCAAAATGTCGAGAATAAAGTCGAAATGTCGTTTCCAGAATAAAGTCGAAATGTCTAGAATAAAGTCGAAATGTCTAGAATAAAGTCGAAATGTCGAGAATAAAGTCAAAATGCAGTTTCCAGAATAAAGTCGAAATGTCTAGAATAAAGTCAAAATGTCGAGAATAAAGTCAAAATGCAGTTTCCAGAATAAAGTCGAAATGTCGAGAATAAAGTCAAAATGCAGTTTCCAGAATAAAGTCGAAATGTCGAGAATAAAGTCGAAATGTCGTTTCCAGAATAAAGTCGAAATGTCCAGAATAAAGTCGAAATGCAGTTTCCAGAATAAAGTCAAAATGTCGAGAATAAAGTCGAAATGTCGAGAATAAAGTCGAAATGCAGTTTCCAGAATAAAGTCGAAATGTCGTTTCCAGAATAAAGTCAAAATGTCGAGAATAAAGTCGAAATGCAGTTTCCAGAATAAAGTCAAATGTCGAAAGTCGAAATGTCAGTCAGAATAAAGTCAAAAAAGAATAAAGTCGAAATGTCTAGAATAAAGTCGAATGTCCGAATAAAGAATAAAGTCAAAATGTCCAGAATAAGTCGAAATGTCAGAATAAAGTCGAAATGTCAGAATAAAGTCGAAATGTCCAGAATAAAGTCGAAATGTCCCAGAATAAAGTCAAAAGTTCAGAAGAATAAAGTCCAAAATGTCCAGAATAAAGTCAAAATGTCCAGAATAAGTCAAAATGTCGAGAATAAAGTCGAAATGCAGTTTCCAGAATAAAGTCAAAATGTCCAGAATAAAGTCAAAATGTCTAGAATAAAGTCAAAATGTCCAGAATAAAGTCAAAATGTCGAGAATAAAGTCAAAATGTCTAGACTAAAGTTGAAGAGCAGGTTTTTAAGGGTCTTCAGCTTTGCTGCTTTGCTGCTGGGTATACTGGTATTTCACATTCCCATCTCACCATGACAGCGTGGGGGAAGTAGCCGTTGGTTTGGTTCTGCAGACCCACGGTGCTGAGCTCAGCTGCCACGTAGCGGTCTGGGGTGGGCTTATCCAGGGTGGGCTTCCTGATGCGGGTCATCTTGGTGGCCACGAAGAAGGGCAGGACGCTCTGGGAGAAGAAAAAGAATTAACACATGAACCATGAGCTCCACGAAGTCCCAAACCTGCAGCTGCAGCTGTCCCTGAAAACGCCGTTACCCAATCCTGCCACAAGGTGGCGCACGGGTCAACGTCCCAGAGAGCTAAAAACAGAACAAGTCAGCTTTATTTGGAACAAGACATTTTCGTCAACACCACTGCTGTGGTTCCCTCAGACTCAAAACATTCTGAGGTTCTGGGAGGTTCTGGGATCAGAAGCACACCTGTGCTCCATCTAAGGAGCAGACTGCCCTAGACTCACCTGGATGATGATGCCCTGACGCCTGTACTCCTCATGGAGACCCCGAGAGAAGAAGTCCACAAAGGCCTGCAGACGGAACGAGGAAAAAAAACCCAAATCAGAACCGGGCTGAAGCAGAAGAGCAGCAGATGGGGGAGGAGTTAGGAGTGAGCGTACCTTGGTAGAGGAGTAGACGGTGAGCAGAGGGAGGGGGTACATGCCGCTGGCAGAGGAGATGTTCAGGATGACGCCTTTGGACCTGAGCAGACGAGACAAACGTGGACACTGAGCTTCATGTCTGTCTGACACTTTTCACTGAATTAATGAGGCTCCAGGTGGGAGACAGGTGAGGGTTTAACAGTTTAACTGTTAGCTTGCTACACGGCCCAAACTTTTCAACAACGTTCCAAACCGGTGGAAACTCTGCATCCATCTGTATAATAAACACTCAGCACAGCGACGAGCGCACGGGGAGACGGTGTGGTAGTGGCCGTGTGCGTTGCCATGGCAGCCTGTTGCTGCAGTGATGTAGTGGAGATGCTCCAGCCTCACACGGCACCAAATGTGCCTGCGCCGCCATTGGCCGGCAGGAGTCACATGGGGGCGGAGCGGCCAATGGGCTGGGAAGAGCACTTTGTGTGAATTGAAAGCTTGTCAGCATTGCGAACAAAGGAGGAGAGGGAAGAGACGCAGTGATGGAGAGGCTCAGAGAGGGTTCTCTGTCCCGCCGCTGCACGGAGACGCTTCACGGAGGAGCGCTCAACAAAAAAACAACAACAACAACAACAACAACAACAACAAAGTTTTCATCCAGTTATGAGCTTCCTCATCGAGTCTCTCAGCCACACTGATACTTGACTGCAGTTGTGACGCAGAACATGGAAGCCGGCCGTTTAACTCACCTCTCCACCATCCTGGGCAGCACCAGACGGGTCATCTGAGGAGAGATGACATCACGAGCTCAGTTAACCAACAGGCCCAGACAATGGCAGCTCAAAGAAAGCACACAGGAGGGGGGGGGGGGGGGGGCATTTAAAGAAAAAGAAAGGGCTAAAAGTAGCAGGGCGACGAGGGAGACGGGCGGAGACTCGCAGGGACAGAGTTGTGTGGGTGGCGAGTGCAGACGGCGTTGGTGTAGTCCAGCGTTGCTTTGGGAACAACTGCAGGTACCACAAGAACGGCAGACGAGAAGTAAAAAATAAATAAAATAAAATAAATAAATAAAAAAAGAGGGGAGGCAGCAGCCGGAGATGAGCTTTAAACACCTGTGGAGGAGGAGAAATGTGGAGTTCTCACCTGGCACACTGAAGTCATGTTGACGTTGATCATGTTTGTGATGAACTGAAACACAGAGCAGCAGGTCAGCGTCGTTCACGAGCGTCAGAGCTTCACTTACAGACAAAAAAGATGCACTGATGGACTAAACGCTCATCATTTCAGCAGCACATCACTCACGCTGTCCAGATCAGGGATGTGCAGGTAGTACTCGGGGTACGGGTAGGACACGCCCACGTTGTTAACTGTTCAAGACAAAAAAAAAAAAAAAAAGAATTATTCACCTGCTTTCATAAAAAACAGCAGAGCTCAGAGTTCAACTCAGCTTCAAACATCACCACTAGGTGGCAGCAGAAGCAAGCGAGTCAGAGACGGCACCGACTCCCCACAGCCACACCTTACAAACATCAGATCACTACTGACATAAAAAAAGAAGAACAAAGAGTTCTGGAAATGTTCAGCTGGAGAGGACAACGTGAACTCCAGAGTCTGGACGGAGAAAACGCAGCTCGTCTCCACGACGGTCCATAAAAACATCCAATTTAAACGAGACTTAAAATTTAAGAGTCAGTTCTGCCTCTGCAGCCGAACTAGAGAGACGTTGACTCAAGGACGTGGACCAGAGACGTCCCACAGAGACGTCAGCGCGTGGCTGAGACCAGCAGGTGTAAACCCGGGAAGGGTTTCTGTGCTGCTCATCCCTGAACATCTCAGCCCAGTTCAAGAGTTCGTGTCCCGTTTGCCTTGTGGTTCAGCTCAACTTCACGTTGACGTCTGTCCAGGTCGTCCTCCAGAAGAGCCAGGAGGACAGCGGATGTCCAGATGTCCGGTCCCCGTTCTGACAGCCAGCCAACGCTGATCCGACATTATTGACGACTAGCCTGAAAACCAGATGATTCTGCACCCATTTACCATAAAACTGAAGCGACTGATGGATCCGACCCAGTCCCAGATAACCGATCCAGCCGTTCAGGCCCAGTAACTGGTACTGGTGTCAGACTGGAGCTACCGTCACCATCACAGCTCTTACCCAGAACGCCGATCTCCAGGCCGGACAGCCCCGCCTCCACCTTTGAGTAGATGTCCGTCCTGCCGAAGTCAACAGCGATGGTCCTGGTCTCCACTTTGAACTGCTCCTCTGTTGGGGGGGGAGGGGGGACATTCACTCATTATTCAGTCACAATGGAGCAAACGCTTACAAACCTGCAGAAATCAAGAGTCAGACTCTTCCTGACGCCACAGATGACTGACCAGGAGGATTTCCCTCCTTCCAAAGCCTGAATCTTTTAAACACAGATCATGGAGGCGGTCACTGTCGGACCGGACCACAGGAGGGCGCTGCTCGCCAACAAACCGGACCGCACGACTCCCAGCTCCGTTTGTCTGCTGCAATTACAGTCCACGTCCAAAGACTCATTTAGAAAAACAGGTGGTGGGTGGGGGAGGGCGGGGGGGGGGGGGGGGGGGGGGGGGGGGGGGGGGGGGGTCGTGAAGAGTCTCAGCGAGGACCAACGACTGTGGACCAACTGGGACCAGTTCAGACCAGCTAGGAGCATCACAACAAAATGACATGTTGCACAGAGCAGAAGAGAGACGTGTACAGCGATGATAAAACCCTCAGTGGGACGGGGGGGGGGAGGGGGGGGGTGGGGTGGGGGGGGGGGGGTCTGAGTAATCGTGAGGGAGAAGCGCCAGAGTTGCTCTCTGCTCGTGACTACCCATCAGCCCCCTTTAGTGGACTTGAAGCACGACAGGGAAAAACTGCACCGTGAGAGACGTCAAAGACAGATGGAAGGACACCGTTGGGGGGGGGGGGGGGAGGGGGGGTCCACCACAATCTGGACTCAGTGAACTTTGATTCAGTTTCAATTCTTTCAAAAACAACAACACAACAACAACAACAACAACAACTTTCATAAATGAAATTCCATCAATCATCTAAAGAGTCTGGTTTCAGTCGTCCTCCATCCATCATCATGTTTTTATGAAACACTAAATAAACATTTTATTTTTTTTTATCTTTAGTTGATTTAATTCATTTAGGGATTAATAAAGTATTAAGAATAAAGTTCCTTCCAGCCTGAAGTTCATTTTGTGTTTAAAAACATAAACGTTGAACTCATCTGGATCATATTTGACTTGATGAACTGTTAGTTTGTTGTGACCTGAACGTAAATGTGTCTCCCGGCTCTGACGGTTCCAGGAAGAGTCTCCACGTCCCTGCGGGGACATCTGCTGCCTGAAAACCACCAGAGCACTCGTCCCGGAGCCTCCAACAGGCTCTGGTACCAGACCCGGGTCCGGTATCAGACCAGTCATGTTTAAGCTGATGGTACATCCTGATTAAAAAAAAAAAACACTGTAGATGATCAAAACAGTTGAGGACAAACTGTTTCATCCACTTCTGCTCCGTTTCTTAACCAGCTGTGACGTCACATTTCACTGTAAAAAGCTAATTTTCCCAACAAGGAGACTTTTGATTGACATCTGACGTCAAGTTTCTCCCTCCGCGTTAAACCAGCAGCTCAGCGTCTCAGGGCGGTTCCGGACGCAGTCGCATCGACGGCCTTCACCGTTTCTGCGGGAGCGTGTTCGTCACCAGTCCCGCCGTCCCTAACCCCTGGACTCAGACGGTCCCTTCTTCAAACAGATGTGCAGCTTTGGGAGGTTTGACGTCAACGCCCGTCCAAACACGCACCCCTTGGGCCCCCCCCACCCTGCCCTCTCAAGCCAATATACAGTCATGGAAAAAATGATTAGACCACCCTTGTTTTCTTCAGTTTCTTGTTCACTTTAATGCCTGGTACAACTAAAGGTACATTTGTTTGGACAAACATAACGATAACCACAAAGGTTGCTCATAAGAGTTTTATTTAAGAGCTGATATCTTACCATTTTCCATGGTTTTCTTGATTATAACCTAAATCACTTAAGTTTTTACATCAATAGCTATGGCGTTGTACTGCCAAAAACACTGCTTTTATGCATTCAGTGTTTTCTTTTCTGTCCGTTTTAGTCACATGATGACGTTTAGTGGTACCAGGTTGAAGGGGAAAATACTGAGCTCTGTGTCCTGAAATGTCCTGATTCAACTCTTTCATATCAACTATGCACCTGCTTGACTGCTGATTCAACCATTTGTCTGGGACTCGTTCTCATGGGAACTCGTTCCCGTGGGACTGAGTTTCCATGGCAGGAGGCCAAAACTAAGTGTGTGAGCCTGCAGGAAGGGACCGGCCCTCCCTTCTTCGCACGCCAGAATGTTTGTTAAACACTATAAAAGACGGGGAGCCCCAAAGTTCTGGCAGAGTCAGCTGCGGGTTTTCATACGGACGCCCAGCCGGGTTCAAAGCCACTCTGCCAGACTGCCGGCTCTCCAGTCTTGTGTCAAGGTAGGGTAAACTATTACAACTCAAGGCTTAAACCCTGATTTTTGTCAGTGATGTGCAATGCTTGCTATTTGTGGGGAATAAATTGACACATTCTAGCAAAAGCGAGTGTGTGTGTTTCACAGGCATTAAAATGAACAAGAAAGTGAAGAAAAAAATGGTGGTCTAATAATTTTTTTCCATGACTGTAGTTTTCCATGATGGTTGTGCACCGACACTCACCGAGCGACCTGGCCACGTCGTCCAGTTTGTCCTGAGAGCGACTGATGAGCATCAAGGCGAATCCTCGACGAGCCAGCTGGAAAAAAAAAAAAAAAAAAAAAAAGAATAAGTTTGATGAGGATTTGAGACGCAGGACAACCTCAACTTTAAAGTCCAAACGCAGCACCGGCTTGGAGGACCGAGTCCGGTCCGAACCGGGGGTCCGTTTGTGTTCGAGCGTGCGCGTTTGTGAGGACTTTCACACCATGAAAGAGCTTTAAGAGCTCCTCACTGCTGGGTATGAACAGCTCAGTACAGCAGGAACGAGAGACTCACCTCCTCCGCGTAGGATTTGCCGATTCCATCTGTGGCTCCGGTCACAACTGGAATGAGAAAAAAAGAAAATAAAATAAATCACACACATGTTCAAATGTTCTTATTCAGATAATTAACGGAGGACAAGTGAAAGGTTAAAATCAGGTGGTTTGAGACAGTGATCCAAGTGAAATGAAGGACCTCCACCCTGGTCTGGACCGGCAGCCGTCTGGACCGGCTCAACCCGTCCCCAGATCTGTTCTGGAGTCAGCAACAGGGCTCAGGTTCCCCTGCAGCTCAGTCCAGGTGTCACAGCTGCTGGTGGACTCACATCCAGACACAGAACTGGAGATCAGTTTTAGAGCAGAGGTGTCGTCAATGAAAAATACAGAAGCAGGTAGGAAATTAGATCAATGCCGGACCGAGCCGGACCGAGCCGTCCCTTCCTGAAACAAGCTGTGACCTGCAGGTGAAAGAAGCCTTCAGCTCGTTATTTTAGTAAAACCACACGTGACCAGCAGGGTTGAAGATCCAGTTTAGAGGAAGGACGTGGAGACGTACAGTCATGGAAAAAATTATTAGATCACCCTTGTTTTCTTCAGTTTCTTGTTCATTTTAATGCCTGGTACAACTAAAGGTACATTTGTTTGGACAAACATAACGATAACCACAAAGATTGCTCATAAGAGTTTTATTTAAGAGCTGATATCTTACCATTTTTTATGGTTTTCTTGATTATAACCTAAATCACTTAAGTTTCTACATCAATAGCTATGGCGTTGTACTGCCAAAAACACTGCTTTTATGCATTCAGTGTTTTCTTTTCTGTCCGTTTTAGTCACATGATGACGTTTAGTGGTACCAGGTATTAAAATGAACAAGAAAGTGAAGATAAAATGGTGGGCTAATCATTTTTTCCATGACTGTACAGCAAGAGTTGTTTCTCCAAGACTGTTACTGATGTCTTTCCCTGTTGGCATTGTATTAACACACCTGAACGCCTGAGCGCTCAAACTGCCAGAACATGTGTTGGCACACCTGCTGCTGATTATAACTGGATGTTTCTGTTATTGAACCGTAAATCAGCTAGCTGCTCTCCTTCCCTCCCAGGTAAATAACTGGAAGCACTGGAAGGAGATGCTCGCGTTTACTGTGACTGGATATGTTTCTGTTAAATAACTGGATACGTTTATGTTATGTTACATTTTTGTGACTAAAACAACCGTATTTCAACCACTTTCAGTCTTGTTTTGATCTTTTGTGCTTCAACAGCAGCGCCTCCACACACTCAGAACCGTTTCAGGATGACAGACCGACGTTTACGAGGATTCGACCTCAGATAGGGCAGCACAGATGAACCTCTTTACTGCTTTGGCTCCCCCTAGAGACGGTGGAGGCCAAGTTGCTTTTAGAGCACCAACACCAGGATCCATCCTGGTCTGTCAGCAGTTCAGGCTGCTGCTGGTGGTGAGATGGTGTGGAGATGCTCTCAGGACCTGCTGATCATGGTTTGAACACCACAGTCTACCTGAGGATCTACCTGACCATCTCCATCCCTTCAGGACCACAGTGGACCATCTTCTGATGGATGCACCAGGATCATCTCTAGCTGGTTTCTGGATCAATGAGTCCACCGCCCTCCACAGTCACCAGATCTCAGTCCAGCAGAGCAGCTCTGGGATGTTGGAGGATCTCATCATGGTCACGTCAACATGGACCAGAACCTCTGAGGAACATTTCCAACATCTGGTTGAATCTGGGACATCAGGAGGTAAAGGGGGGGGTCCAACACAGTACCAGCAGGTACTCAGCATCACAGCTCCGGGGGCCCTCGTGCATCTGCACGTAGCGACGAACGTCGCCGACGACAACAGGAAACGTTACGGACAGAGGAGCTGATGTTCTCTTCACCTTGTCAAGCAAGAGGCTATTTTTAAACCTTCGACTGCCCATCAAGCCCAGCCCCTCCTCCGAGGATGGAGGGAAGAGAGGGGGAGAAGACAGCAGGAAGGAAGATAAATGAACATGAGACAAAATGAGGAGTCCAGTGGTGGTCGGGGGGGGGGGGGGGGGGGGGGGGGGGGGGGTGTTGTTTACTCAATTATACACCGAGTTTTGAATCATGAATACATAAGCAAGGCCTGATGAAAGATTAATAGAGGTAGAGGACATTCTAGGGGGGAGGGGGATGAGAGGATGCAGGGAGGAGGGAGTGATGACGAACATGGGGGGGGGGAGGGATCCTTGTGGTGGCTAAAAATAGAACAGGAGCGAAGCAAAAGAATGAAAGAGCGAAGAGGAAAGGCAGAATGGAGAAGGGTAAAAAAAATAGAGGGAAGTAGTGAGTGAAATGGAGTCGCACAAAGTCGAGAAAGAGAGGATTGTGGGTATTTTTAAACCTCCGTGGCAGAAAAGCCTTAATGGGGGACAGACTGAACCAGATCCAGGTCTCACTGCAGATGAGCTGCATCACTGGAGGCTGCTGAGGAGAAACCCCTGCCTGACGAGGAGCTCCTGCCGGCCTCCATGACCCTCTGATGCCTTCAGGGAACACCGTTAAAGAGGAATGTGAAAATTAAAAAATAAAACACTCACACCCATCAGGCTGCTGCTGCACGACTGACTGACAGCTGCAGAAAAACACCTGCATGCAGAAACGCACGTACATAAGCACCGTAGGAACCTCACTCATCCGTGCACGTGTTTAAAGTGCACGTACAGGATCCTCCCTTCTTGGATTGAAAGACATCAGTGAACGTGCGCTCAGGTTAGAAACTATCCAGGTGTGAACGTTCAGGTCTGCTGGCGTTTGAGGGGGAGCCTCAGCTACTGCAGATGTTCCAGATGTTTCAGATCAAGTTCTGTTCTGACTCCAAGTCCACATCTGGACGTTGTTCAACACAAGGACGTTTTAATGTCACAATATTGTTTTTTTTTTGTTTTTTTTTTTGTTTTAACTTTAAGTTTGTTTCTCTGCAGATTCAAAATCTCATCTGGAAATATGAGGTGATCTGTAGTGTTGTTGTCATGGATACCCCGAAATTAATCATGAATGTGACGTTTACACCTGAAACGTCGTCATTTAAAACCCAGTTCTCAGCTTCAGTCACCACAAACCTTCTGCTCTCATCAACAACCTGAATTTAAAATCATTTTCTGTTTTTTTTTTCCCCCTCTCGTTAGTTTCAAGTCTGTTATTCAACGCTGCAGTTTTATGTTAAAAGATCCTGATTCATGAAGTTTGATATTTCATGACTTACATTTGCTTTGTAAAACAAAAAACACACAGAACGAGCTAATCCTTCCCAGGACCCCCACCAAGCTACAAATACACAAATTAAAGGACATTTGGACTCCAACAGTCCAGGTCCTGATGGACTTATGAATGGTTCAGAACCACTTCCCCAAACAGTTGTAGGCCCACACCTGCAGGGGCCCCACACACACCTGCAGGGGGCCCGCCCACACCTGCAAGGGGCCCCCACACACACCTGTCACCTACCAGCTGACAGACTGGTCCCAGTCCTCCCAGTAGGACACGACTCCGTCACGTGAACAGCACATTTCATCAGTGCCAACAAAAAGATACGCAAGCGAGCATGTGAATGACAGCAGCGCTGACGCCAGCAAGGGGGGGGGGGGGGGGGGGCGTGCATCGAAACGCAACGTGCCTCATTGTGAGCCCCCCTCCCCCCCCAGCAGGAGCCCCTGCCTGCTCACTATTCTGAGGGTCTAAAAAAAGCATCAGGAATAAAAATAGCAGCGCCTTCTCTGACTCGTCTGGGAGCTGCCTGCTGCAGCACCTGAATACCAAAGAGCCCCCCCCAGCCCCCCCCCCCCCAACCCCCACCCCCACCTCCCAGCAGCATCTACAGGCCTGGTGGTCAGCAGCAGCTCTGCAGACTGGGATTAAACACCAACAAGAGTCACTGCATGTTCCCGGATGACAGATTTAAAACGACTCCCAACCACCAGCAGGAAGCTCCGCCCACCCAAAAATTAAGATTCTCATGAAGTAGAAGCTGCCCCCCCCCTCCTCTTACGTAGCCTGCTGTTATGTAATCTGTCGCACCCCAAACCCTCCAATCAACGAGCAGCTCCTCCTTCAGAGAGGAAGAGGATGGATATAAGGAGGGATGCATAGGAAGATTCAAAGACACCCCCCCCACACACACACTAAAAATAAATACACTCACATCCTCCATTTGCTCAGCTTCCACATTCAAACATGCATGTTGCTTTACATAGACGAGTCACATGGTTAATGTAACAGACAAAAATAAAGCTGATCAGAAAGGAGGAGACTACAGACAGGATGCTTCATTCAGCGCTGAGTTTTGAAAACTATTTACTCACGTATCCAGTTATTTCTGTTTTTTGTTCCGTTATTTAGTATAGAAAACGTATCCAGTTATTTAGCAGAAAACGTATCCAGTTATTTAGCAGAAACAGTAGCCGTATTTATTTAGCAGAAAACAGTTATTTAGCAGAAACGTATCCAGTTATTTAGCAGAACCGTATCCAGTTATTTAACGTACAGAAACGTATCCAGTTATTTAGCAGAAACAGCGTATCCAGTTATTTAGCAGAAACGTATCCAGTTTATTTACGTATCCAGTTACAGAAACGTATCCAGTTATTTAGCAGAAAGTTATTTAGCCGTATCCAGTTTATTTAGCAGAAACGTATCCACGTATCCAGTTATTTAGCAGAAACGTATCCAGAAACGTTATTTATTTTACAGAAACCGTATCCAGTTATTTAGCAGAAACGTATCCAGTTAGTTATTTACGTATCCAGTTACAGAAACGTATCCAGTTATTTAGTAGCAGAGTTAACGTTATCCAGTATTTCCAGTTATTTTACGTATCCAGTTATTTAGCAAACGTATCCCAGTTATTTAGCAGAAACGTATCCAGTTATTTAACAGAAACGTATCCAGTTATTTAGCAGAAACGTATCCAGTTATTTAACAGAAACGTATCCAGTTATTTAGCAAAACGTATCCAGTTATTTAGCAGAAACGTATCCAGTTATTTAGCAGAAACGTATCCAAGTTATTTAGCAGAAAACAGTATCCCAGTTATTTAAGCAGAAACGTATCCAGTTATTTAGCAGAAACGTATCCTATCCAGTTATTTAACAGAACGTACAGTATCCATTTATTTAGCAGAACGTATCCAGTTATTTAGCACGTATCCAGTTATTTAGCAGAAATCCAGTTATCGTATCCAGTTATTTAGCAGAAATCCAGTATCCAGTTTATTTAGCAGAACGTATCCAGTTATTTCCCAGTATCCATTTTAGCAAACATCCACGTTTTATTTAGCAGAAACGTATCCAGTTATTTAGCAGAACACGTATCCATTTTATTTAACAGAACGTATCCGTATCCAGTTATTTAGCAGAAACGTATCCAGTTATTTAGCAGAAACGTATCCAGTTATTTAGCAGAAACGTATCCAGTTATTTAGTTAGTTAGCAGAACGTATCCAGTTATTTAACGTATCCAGTTATTTAGCACGTATTTAGCAGAAACGTATCCAGTTATTTAGCAGAAACGTATCCAGTTATTTAGCAGAAACGTATCCAGTTATTTAGCAGAAACGTATCCAGTTATTTAGCAGAAACGTATCCAGTTATTTAGCAGAAACGTATCCAGTTATTTAGCAGAAATCCAGTATCCGTATCCAGTATCAGTTATTTAGCAGAAACGTATCCAGTTATTTAGCAGAAATCCGTATCCAGTCCAGTTATTTAGTATCCAGAAACGTATCCAGTTATTTAAGTTACAGAAACGTATCCAGTTATTTAGCAGACACGTATCCAGTATTCGTATCCGTTATCCAGTTATTTAGCAGAAACGTATCCAGTTATTTAGCAGACACGTATCCAGTTATTTAGCAGAAACGTATCCAGTTATTTAGCAGAAACGTATCCAGTTATTTAACAGAAACGTATCCAGTTATTTAACAGAAACGTATCCAGTTATTTAGCAGAAACGTATCCAGTTATTTAGCAGAAACGTATCCAGTTATTTAACAGAAACGTATCCAGTTATTTAACAGAAACGTATCCAGTTATTTAGCAGAAACGTATCCAGTTATTTAGCAGAAACGTATCCAGTTATTTACAGTTATTTCGTTATTCCAGAACAGAAAACAGTTATCCAGTTATTTAGCAGAAACGTATCCAGTTATTTAGCAAACGTATCCAGTTATTTAGCAGAAACGTATCCAGTTATTTAGCAGAAACGTATCCAGTTATTTAGCAGAAACGTATCCAGTTATTTAACAGAAACGTATCCAGTCACATGGAAACGCGAGCATCTCCTTCCTGCTTCCTCCTGGAGGGACGGAGCAGCCAGCTGATCGGTTCAATAACCAATAATCAGCAGCAGGTGTGCCAACACATGTTCTGGCAGTTTGAGCTCTCAGGCAATCAGGTGTGTTAATACAATGCCAACAGGGAAAGACATCAGTAACAGTCTTGGAGAAACAACTCTTGCTGTACAGTCATGGAAAAAATGATTAGACCACCATTTTTTCTTCAGTTCTTGTTCATTTTAATACCTGGTACCACTAAACGTCATCATGTGACTAAAACAGACAGAAAAGAAAACACTGAATGCATAAAAGCAGTGTTTTTGGCAGTACAACGCCATAGCTATTGATGTAAAAACTTAAGTGATTTAGGTTATAATCAAGAAAACCATGGAAAATGGTAAGATATCAGCTCTTAAATAAAACTCTTATGAGCAATCTTTGTGGTTATCATTATGTTTGTCCAAACAAATGTACCTTTAGTTGTACCAGGCATTAAAATGAACAAGAAACTGAAGAAAACAAGGGGGATCTAATAATTTTTTTCCATGACTGTAGATCAATATGGATGGTTTCAAAAAACATCTACAACTATAGTTCAACAGTCACTGGAGACGGTTAATGATCTCAGGAGCGGGAACTGCTCGTTAGTAGGTTCAGATTCATTTTTGAGTTATTGTCCACAGGTTTTATCTAGAGTTTCTTCCGGAGTTTCGTCCAGCTGATGTTTTCTCCAAACATGAGAACGTTAACATGGTTGAGCAACAGTTCCTCTCTCACCCTCCCTCCGTTCACCAGGTGAGATCACCAGGTGCATTCACCCCCCCCCCCCCCCCCCCCCAGAGCATAGCTTCATAAAAGGTACATTCCTCTGTTCCAGAACATCCTAGAAAGACGAACAAACATGTTATGTAAGGCTTCAAATATGCTGGCGGTCCGGTCTCCTCTGCTTCTGTAACCTGACTGAGCAGCGAGCTCATCCCTGCACCTGATCTGGGTCTGCTGGACGTTTTATAACCGAAGCCATCGAGAACCGATGAAGACAGCTCCACGTCCAAATAAGCCGTACTTTGAGAATTTAAGTTCTGAAAGTCTTTAACTGAAGTGACCTTTAAAAACCACAGCCAAAAGTCTGCATGATATCAGTTATAAAGCTCATCATCAACTACAAACCGGCCTCCATCAGGCCTGAAACAGTAGAACAACCGTTCGTCACCTTTGTGTGTCCATTTTAAAAAGTTAAATGGAAATATAGCGTCGACAGTTTCTTACTTCTGCACAACTTATTGGATAGATGTTTTAACTGGACAGCAGCTGGTGAGATTGATCACAACGAAGCAAAGATCACATCTGCCAACATGGTTGCTACTCCCACTGAAACTCGGACAGCAAAGCAGTTTTTAAATTTGTCTCAAAGATCTTGGGGTTTCATGGCTTCAGGAGTTTCCTCTAGACTTTATGATTCATGGTGAAACCAAGTTCAGAGCTGGGCTGCAGAGACTGAAGGTTTATGTTCAGCTGTGAGTTTGGTCTGTTGGACATCTTTATAATCAGTCCCTGTCTTTAAACCATAGACCGTATGGGAAGAACTGGACATACATCCTGTGACATCACAGCTGTTCTGAAGATGAAGAGAGGTTTTTCCCCCTCCTTGTACTGCATAAAGGTGGAACCAGCTGGAACACACCCACCTTATGTCGCTGAAACCTAGAAGGCTCCTCAAACCGGTGAAAGTCGCTCAACCGGAGGATCCGGCTGCGAGAAGAGGTGACGATCCAAGAACAGCCCAAAACTAAACTCTCCCGGGCCATCCAAAAACTGGATGCAGCAGTCTCCTAGTTCAGTTAAAAAGCCCAACAAGGCATCATCTTTAAAATAAGACAAATGCTTTGTGAGCACCATCTTCGTTTTATTACAGCAAATAAAGTAGTGAGGGTCAAGGAGCTAAACTATTTCAGCTGTGAAGTTCAACGTTTTAACTAGAGATGGGCATCCGGTGAAGATTTATTTTTCGATCGTCGGGAGAATTAATGATTAATAATCGATTAATCACTAACATTTTTATATTAAACTATCACAATTATTCTCGATATCGGCGTGACGTTTGTTTTCCCCTTTCCCCTTTGGCCTGGTTGCTATGGCCCGCGCAAATGCCCCGATGTGTTCAGGGAACCGGATGTTCGTGGTCGAGAATAACCTAACAGACATTTCCTGTTTTTTTCTTTAAAAAAAAAACAAAAAAAAACAACGATAATAAAAGAAGAGATATGGAGGAGACTACTTAACAAGGACAATTTATATCAAGGCGCCAGTATTACAGGCTTTTCGTTTCTTAAAAAGATGCGCTTGTTGTGTGCTCGATGTGCGCTGCAGCTCCTTCTGGTCCGTGCTAACACCGAGTTGAGGCTAGGCTAGGCTAGGCTAGGCTAGGCTGATGATGAACCGCCTCCACCGTCCTTTACAAGGCTTGGATGCGCATTGTTCAAGTGATACATCATTGTCGTTGTCGATTAATTGTATTTGTAATTAGCATTGCAGTGATTGCAGTACACTTGCTCATTTTCTAAACGAAAATGGTTCCACGCCACACTTCACCGCGACCGCTTCATGATTAGGCGATGACCTACAGAAGCTCGCATGTAACAACTGAGGCCAGCCAGGGTAGGGTGATGGTGAAATGTTGCCCCCTGGTGGCAAATTTCTATCGGTGGCACAGAGAAATGCATCGCATTGTTTGAGGACGTGCACTGAGAACCTACGTTCGGATTGTTTAAAAAAAAAAAAAAAAAAAAAAAAAGAAACATTCGGTTCATCGACAAAAATGAATGTCTTCGACCAAATTCTTAATGATCAATCATCGATTAATTATGCCCATCCCTAATTTTAACATGGAGGTCAGTGGAGACAGAGCCTGGCCCCTGGTGGCCAGTAGAGGAACTGGTGTTTGCAGGCAGCTGCTCCAACGTGGTCTGTAATAAACCTGCCTGCCCACGTATAGACCTTTTCAGCCCGGCCCCCCCAGAAGTACCCCGTCCACCATTGCTGGGTTGTGCTACAGAGCGACACTTTCACCGGCTCGCAGATTAACCAGTGTTTTTCTCTTTCTACAAATATATATTTTTATAATGTCGAGTCGGTCGAGTGGGAATACATGTTCCGTCATAAACTGTGCCAACAATGGCGTGAAAATTCAACAGTTGAAGAAGAAAGTATGTGAAATACACAAGCCTTTACTGCACGAAGACTGCCTTGTTTGCAGAACAAGAAGTTAGGAAGACGTGGGTGAAAAATATCAACAGAAAGAACTTTGTTCCAAATGAATACAGCCGGGTGAGTTTTCGTTAACATTCAATCTCGTACTACTCATAGTCTCGCTGAGAGTCCCGGACGATTCTGGCCGAAAGAACAGCAGTATGAGGCTACTGTAGCCCTCGGCACTAGCACAAGCCTATAAATCAATGAATGAATGAATGAATTAGGAGAATGATAAAATAAATTAAATATAACATTAACACATAGCCTAATTTACCGCTAGCGTTAACGTTACAGTAGCATAATCTTTATGGCTTGTTGACGTTAGTTATAGCCAGCGTTGCATTTTTCACATATTCCCACAGTTTTTTTTAGTGTTTGGTTATGGGAATAGATCATGCTATTTCCATAACCAATCATTAAAAACAGCGATAAACTACCTTCATCTGTAACTGGAGGCCACTGCCTAACATCATCAATCCAAGACATGTCTGCGTTATCAGTAACAGATGCTCCATGCTGCTGTGTTTGGGTTACTTAGGTGGAGCACCGCACACTCCAGTTATGGCGGGGCCACTAGGGGGCGCATGTCCACAATTTTTAAGTCGAAAAGGTCAATACGGGACCCTCGTTGGGACGAGCGTTCAACAGGCGGTAGCGGACGCTGAAAACAACTCAAAGCTGGACCTCATCTGGACCTGATAAAGAGGTGCAGCGACAGGTGCGTTTTTTAACTGCAACTTCTCTCCCTCTAGAACCGAGCTCAGTCAGATAACCTTCTTCCAGAACCCAGTTCCGGATCCTTCTGGCCTATACTTTCACCTGTGCTACAGATGATTCTCTGCACCGAATTGAGATTAAAAATGCTTCATGGTAAATTTAAAAAAAAAAAAAAACCACCACCAGGTCATTTGAGAGGATGATTCTCAAACCAGTGATGCGGTGGATGGAGAACAACACGCTCGGGGGGAACGTGGCGCTGTAGAGCAAGAAGATACGAGGACGCAGATGCGTGTGTGTGCGTGTGCGCCGGGGAAGCGCTTGGGTGAGATGAAGTGAAAGGAGAGGGAGGGGCTTGAAAGGAGGGAGATGCAGGGGGTTATTTTTAGCATCCCCAGCCTCCACACGTGTCGTAGAGCGTGTTCATCCCATGAACAGCAGCGTGTTCCTCTTCCCGCTCATTCACACAAGGATGCTGCGGGAACGTCGCGAGCGCCAGCTCCATTCACACGTGCGCGTTTCCTCCGCCATGAATGAATCCTGATGCTGATTCTGAATGAAAAGAAGAATCTCCTCTCTGGACAGTTGATGCCTGATCATCTTCATAAACACCATCATCACGAGAATCAAACCCTCACTCAGTAATGATGCATCACTTTATATCTACCGTTTAATTCCTTTCACTATTAAATACAGTAAAGATGACATTCAACAGATTTTGTATTCTTAGCACACACACGATGCAACTGAAATAAAATTAAAAAAAAAAAAAAACAATTTTCTACTCTGGCCAAATCCTTTACTTGTAAATACGACTCAAAATGTGTTGTCAACAGATCTGACTCAACTTTTGCTAACCAGGTAAAAATAAAATATCAGCGAATCAGGAGACGAGAAACTCGACTCTTCAAGTGCTTATATAATCCGACCATTTCCTCAATAAATTTATGTCAAATCGAGAGAGCGACGAGGGATGGGACTCTTCCATGATGCCCCCCCCCCCCGGTCCAAACCATCTCCTCCCAGTGGAGCATAATAAACACTGGCTTCATTACATAATGTGTGATGCTGGAGGTTGAGACCAAACTCAGGCTCGAGTGAAAGGACTGATGAAAGCGCCGCATCAAAGCCTCTGATTAAAGTTTAGAGTCGCATCCTTCTGACAGGTGGACTCAGAGAACACAGATCACCTGTGTTCTGACAGGTGGACTCAGAGAACACAGATCACCTGTGTTCTGACAGGTGGACTCAGAGAACACAGATCACCTGTGTTCTGTGTTCTGACAGGTGGACTCAGAGAACACAGATCACAAAAAGATCATGTTTAAAGCAAATGGCTGTCATTTGTTCTGCAGACACGGTGTGGGCAGGCAGGAATTGTGTAGAGAGGGGTGTGGGGGGGGGGCAGGAGTGGAGGGTCTGGGGAAGCCGCTGTGACTCACGCTGCAGTACCTCCGCTCCGCCAGCAGGGGTCCCTTCCGCCGAAGGAGGAGGAGGAGGAGGAATCCCTGCTCTCCTGCATCTGAGCTGCAGCACAGCGACGGACATGCGCAGTGGACGCTAAGGAACATTCCTTCAAAGGTGTGGTGTGTGTGTGTGTGTGTGTGTGTGTGTGTGTGTGTGTGTGGGTAAGGGGGGGGGTCGTTCTTATCCAGTTTTACACGAGCACACGGACACGCAAACCGGTCTCACCGGGAGATACCAGTTGTCCCGCGCGCGTGACCAGAGCAGAACGTTCTTTCCTGGAACGAACCGGGGCTTTATTGAAGTCATTTATGCTTCTTTATTCTGATACAGCCACATTTCAAGAGACACGGATTAACTGCAGCTACAACAAAAATACACACTTTCTCTTGAAACTTCAAGAGAAAGTTCAGGAAAAGTTCTCCTTCACAAAGAGGCTGAACGTGGAAGGAAGTCAGTTTAAAGTCTCGACAACAGACTTATAAAATATATATTAAAAAAAAAAAAAAAACAGCTTGTTCCAGCAAGCGTCTCGTGACGTCAGAGCGAATCACAGAGCCGTTTAAAGAACCGGACCCACCTGCAGGTCCGGTCAGACCTGCTGAGGGGCGGCGCACCCGTCCCGGTTGGAGACGCGCGTCAGACTCGTCAGATCGGTGCAACGACCGGTTTTTAGGGAGCGGCGCGCGAAAAAAAACGGAGCGGAGAAGTTTGGCAACCTCCAGCTTGAAATCAGAGGCGGACTCTGCTGGATGAGAGCGCACGCGCTTGGCCTCCGGGACCGGGTTCGAGTCGCACTGAAAGCACCGATAAAATGATCCAAATACAGGTTCAGCCCGGTCTGGCGGAACCACGCTTGTACACGACCAATGGATGACGACGCACGAGCACGTGACTCGTCGCTGCGCACCGGCATTCCTCCGCATGTCCAGTCTCCCCCGCCCCCCAGGTAGAAGAAAATGTGCATTAGTCACTCCTAAAAGCGACCTACCTGGGCGTCACACATGTCATCCCTGTTACGAAATCAGTTAAAGAGCCAACTGGCAATAAAACTGTTTAGAGGCAGTATATCACTAAAAACGACAAGAATTATCATCCGCCTGATTCCTGGATGGAAAGGAGGAGGATCTAGAGCCGTCCTGGTGCGGAGGGAGAGGAACCACGCAGCAGTGAAGTGGGTCAAAGCCGCGGCGGAACACCAGAACACCTGAGCGACATTGTTGAATCACGCCTGATTGGCCACGTTATGAACTAATTAACTACTTTTTTTTTTTTTTTTATCTTATCCAAATGGAGCGGGATAGCACAGAATGAACACCAAATAAAAGATTAAAAAAAACAAATAAACAAACAAACACGAGGATACAGAATATTTCCAGAGTAACGTGGCGCGTGTGAATGAAAAGCTGGATGTGGGTCACGTTTTAACTGAGTTTCTGTCCCACATGACGCGGGGGGGGGGGGGGGGGGGGCTCAAGCACATGAAACAGCTCTCTGAAAAGTGCGCATAGCCTGCGCAATTTGGCTCCTGGCTCAACAAAGTGGGGCACCCCCCCCCCCCCCCACCACGCTCCCAATGTGAAGGGAAAAAAAAAGCCCCCCCACCCCCCGACTGATGTCCACGGCCAAAACAGATGTGGGTGAAAACGCTGATTGGAGCCCCGGCAGCCCGCCGCGCTGCGTCTGAGGCGCAGAAATGACAAAGAGAGGCAATAAAGAGCAATATCTGTCAGGCAGCTGATGCTCACCTGCGACAGTTACGCAACCCCCCCCCCCCCCCAACACACACACACATTTAAAATCACTAAAACGCACCAGAATACAGCTCCACTTTGTGTCAAAGTGAAGTTTGAGTCAACCTGCCCTACTGGTTATGAATTCAGCTGTAGGCTGCGTGGAAACTGATACCCCCCCCCCCACCCCCCCCCACCACCACCACCACCACCACCCCACCTCCTGACACACACACTCACCTGCCCACTTGCCCAGCTTCGGGGACAGCAGCCGTCCGTTTCCCAGGACCCAGATCCTGAAGCCTGACAGCAGCCTGTAGAGCAGCCACAGAGCCAGGGAGGCCACGGTGAACCCCCCCACCCAGAGCAGGGGCTCCTGGGCCCCGCGGATCATCTGCTCGGCGCGCATCCAGCTCATGTCGGGGGCTGAGACTCTCTGTGTGCGAAGACCTCAATTTTAGGCAATGTGCTCTAATTTCCTGGCCCCAACGTGAGAGAGTCCCTTTATAAGGAGGTTGTAGCATCACACGCACGCACTCCCCCAACACTTGTCTGGCCTGATTTAAGGCGCGCCGCCTCCCCGCGCTCCTGACTGGCCGCGGCAGCCGTCCGTCCTCTGCTCCGCGCCCCCCTGGTAGGCGCGCTCACCTGTCAATCAACTCCAGAGCTCCCCCCCCCCCCCCCCCCCATTCATTCCGTTTTCTGTATGAATCTGGGAGGGATGGAGGGAGGCTGGGGTGGGGGACGATTGGACGGCTATGACGGCAGCTCCCCCATCCGCGCGCTCTCATTGGCTCCCCCCACCCCCCAGAACAGGTTTGACGGTTTCAGTCAGAATTATGAAACCCTCCAAACCCACGCTCCCGAGAAAAAAACTGCCCCTACCACTTTATGAATGAAAGGGTGCGCTCATTGGTGAGGAATGCGCGTGTCCTCCCGCCCCACGGGCTGCTTTCGGAGACGGTTCATTGGCTGAAGCGACACCAGTCTGCGAGCTCAGCCCTCCCAGTCTGACATGACTCATCTGTCTATTTTCGGACTTCTGTTTGCATCACGAAGCTGATGGAGGCTAAAAAAACATCTGCAGAAACACGCGCACAGCTGCGTTCACGCCGCGCGCACCTGCAGCTTTTTTTGATAAATATGAGCTGGCTCAAAAGGAAAATAAAACTACAACCCCCAGCTCACCTTTCCCTAATATCGCGAGATTGACCATGCTTTTATAAGGGATTCTCGCGAGATTGCTCAAAGGTGCAATAACACCTAACTTGAGAGGGGCATGAAACTATAGTTCCTAGTTGGATTGTCCATCTGGGAACTGGGAGGTCTCAGGAAATTATATTTAATACATAAGCCCCCAGAATAATTAGAGTATTTTATTGACATGAAAACATGTTTTCATGACATTACATCAGGCGCCTGTGGTCATAACGCATAATTTATATACATATTTTGAGGATTGTCTAAAAATAAAATCACCACAAATGTGTCATAACTTGCGGTTAATGCTAACAGAATTAGCCAGCTACCTTCCAGCTGACAGATGTCAGAGTCGGAGGGAAACCACAGACTGTAGAAGAGCTGGAAAACAAACTAAACTGTGATGTCAGATTTCTGAAGAGTGATTCTGAAGCATTTGATCTGTTTTGCACGACACTATGAAAGGAGGGAACCAGCAGGACCAGCGAAGCCAGCCGGAACCGTCCACCTGTCAGTCACAGTTAGAGGTTTTTACCGAGGAGGCCAAACTATGACGCCAATTAATATGATCCAGACGTTGAAGATTGAAACGAGTACCGGCGGCGCTGCGGGGCCTTCAGGGGGGACAGGAGCTGGACCGGCCTCCGTTCCAGGGTCCAAACGGTCCCCCGTAGCTCCCGAGCCACGCTGGAGGAGACAGCCATAGAGGAGGCTACAAACGGACCCTTCAGACCGACCCAGAGGCGGTAGAACCAACACAACAAAACAATATGAACCACGCTGTTTGACATTTTGTTGTATTTTTACAGTAGTTTACTGGCGACACTATTGCCAGTAAGTTACTGTAATTACCACCTTACAGTATTAATCCTGTAATAATGTTTTACAGTATATCATCTTTACTGTAATAATGTTTTACAGTAAATCATCTTTACTGGCTAAAACCAAATAAATAAGAGAATTAAAAGATATAAGTGCAAAGACATGATAAAAATAACTACAATTTTACAATAAATAAGCTAAAATTTACTATACTAAAAGACTAAAACTAAAAGTTAGACATATAAATTTACCATCACAAAGGCCTACAGTAGCATTACTGTAAATGTCAACAGTAATTTACCATAGTTTCAAAAAATACAGCAAGTTACTGTAAATAAAGGCACTTTACCCATATTACAATGCAAATTACAGTAACTTGTTGTAATCATATTTTGTGGTAGGTTTACTGGGCATTTTGTGGTATTTTACTGTAAAAATTACAGCAAAGGCAAACAGTGCACTACGATCCGTTAGATCTGACTGTTGGCCGGGTCTCTCTCTCGAAAAACAGATTTTAATCTCAATGAGACTCTTAGCTGGTTAAATAAAGGATATAAATAGAAATAAATAAAAATCTTCATTCACAGCTCAGAGGTCCATATGACTCTGAGCTCTAAGTGACGACAGCGACGCCAGCGGCCAATCAGACAACAGCATCCCTAATTACAAATAAACTGTAGCTCAAAAAAAAAAAAAAAAAATCACTTTTTTTTGCACCAGGCTGTGTTCATTTCTGCTGTACAGTTGGACAGTTGGAAGGTTTGCTGTGACCCTTGGTGGTCAGTAGAGGAACTGCAGCAAACACAACTTCCTGTTAGGAGGAAGTAGATCTGGATCTGGATCTGGATCTGGATCTGGATCTGGATCTGGATCTGGATCTGGATCCGGACTGAGAGATGACAACACAACCTCCCTGACACAGTTTTCTTTTTCTTTTTTTTTGGAGCTGAGCGTTTACGCCTCGATCCTATACAACCTGGGATATGACGTCATAAGCCCCCCCATCCACGCCACTGATCAGGGCGTGCGTTACATAAACCCAGAGACACGCGGGTAAATTTCCTTCTTTATTTCACAATGTTTCAAAATTTTTTCAGTCATGATCACAGGACATTTCAATCAATCAGCTGATGTTCTGATCTCAGCAGGACCCCCCCCCCCCCCCCCCCCAACACACACCCCACCCCCCGAGACCCCCCCCCCCCCCCCCCCTCTCCCCCAAAGCACACATCAGCAGCCTTTTTTTATTTTTTATTTTTTTACCCTGAGCCAGCCGATCTGCCGCCATGCTCCCAGAAACCGAACACGGTTTTCTGGCACGCGGAGCCTCTGTGACGTGAAACAGGACCTGTCGTGAACTCAGCACAGACACGAGAGTAAGAAAACGCGCTCACGTGCTCGGAGTCGTCGCGCTTCTGCTCGCATTCACGAGCAGAAGTGGAGGGAAGAGAGGAAGGAGGACGAGCTGCAAGTTGTGTAACAGTTTCAGAGGAGATGCTGCTGTTCCCGCTCACTGTTCCACACGTGCACGTGCGTGACGTCTTTTACACAATAATGATGAAAAAAATGATCAAATATGGCATCAGACTGTAACCTGACACCATTTAAAAATCATCCCTCTGTAGCTTGAACGCACTAACAAAGTTCCTACATTTGAATCAAAACATCTGTCAACAGTTTTGCAGCTGGACCTCACAAATATTTCACTTCAACATTACATAATAACAACAATAACAATAATAATAACAACAACAATAATAATAACGATAATAATCATAGCAAGTGTAAATTTATTTGGCAAGGCAACATTTTGTTTCTAAAACAAGTAAAAGTCTTAAAATACTGAATAAAAATATACACATATTATATTGATATCTACATATTATAGATTATAACACACACACACACACACACACACACACACACACACACACACACACACACACAGTGTCACAAATACGTACATCACTGTCTGACTATGAAATGTGGACAAGGATTAAATCCGGGTCACATAAAGGTCCAGGAACTGAGGATCAACGTCATCACAGCAGCTCAGGATGGTTCCTGGATCTCTGGGCTTCACTGGGCGCACGTGTCCGTCCTTTTCCCGGGCTGCACAGACCACCCAGGTTTGCCACGAAGTCTCATTTCTCTCCACAACAAAAAAAAAACACACACACGCAGCTCCGAGTGTCCAACTTCACGTCACGCTCGCGCGCTCGCAGCCCAACATCTGTAAGACAGAAAATTCAGACTTAGATTCAGCTTTTCTCTGATAGAAACCAGAGAACCGCAGACTTTAATCTGCTGGACTTCAGACGTTTAATGGACGACTCACACCTCCAGTTTACCTGCAGTAGTTTGCTTTAATTAGCTTTAATTTTAATTCTAAAAAAAAAATACCAACAGTCCCATATTTTATATGCCAGTTCTTTCCTATTTTCAGCCGGATGATTATAAACAAAACGGGTTTTCCAGGTTTCAGGCGTCTTCACCCCCCCCCCCCCCCCCCCCCCCCCGTACCCCCCCCCCCCCCCCCCCCCCCCCCCCCCTCCCTGAAACACAAAGCTTTTCTTCAGTTTCTGTCCCCTTCACTCGACCCCCCCCCCCCCCCCCCCCCCCCCACCACCCGTCCTGGACCTCCCTGCTCCTCTCAGATTCACTTTACCGAGATGTTTATTAATCTGAATGAATTAAGGGGGGAAAAAAAAACGGATTTTATCAGCAAACACGTAAAGAAATGTTTTTCTGTGTCGCGGTGATCAAACAGCAGAAACAACCGGGTTTAAACTTGTTTATTTCCTTAAAATAACTCAGTTTTGACGGTTTTTTTTAAATCCTCTCCGTCTCTGTGGTGCTGAAACGAGCGCGTGAACACGTCACGACAACACGAGCAAAACTTTACCAAGGTGAGACTGTTGACCTGAACGCGCCTTTTACGCACAGACGTCCACTCCAGCGCGCGCACAGCGCGAGGAAGGCTTCACACGCGGGATTCTTCCTCTACACAACCCAAACATCTCTGACGTCACCGGGAACGTTTCCCTTCTCAGCCACATCACAACCAGCCGGTTCCGGTCCAGCACGTACCTGCGGGTCCAGGTTTCATCTGAGCCCTGGACCTGGAAACACACGCGCACCGTCACCTCAGCTACATTTTTAATAAAATAAATGACAGCAGCTCCACGTTTAAACACAGTTTCATTCTACAAAACAATCATCTCAATCTTTTCCCACAATGCATCATTTAAATCCATCAGGACAGAAACATTTGGTCTGATTCGGGACTGTGTTGCAAACATTAAAACATTTAACAGGGTTTAAAACAAATAAATGATCAAATCAGCTGGGATATAAAATCTAATTTTACTTTACAGTTTGTGTTTTTGCTCCGTAGTTATTTAATAAAAAAAATATAAAAAGATGATGAGGAGACGCAGGAGAGTCATTTTCTGACGTTCAACACTCACAGAGCTAAAATAAAAATATAAATCACCTCCAAACATTTGCTCCTCTCATGTCCCTGCGTGTGCGCGCGTTTCCATGAAACACGCGCTCCAAAACCGGCGCGTGTGACTCCCGGTGAGCGCGTGTGACTCCCGGTGAGCGCGTGTCCGTGTGAGATTCATTCCTGCATTTTCACGTTTGACTCCATCACAGTTAGTTCACGTGTGTCTGTAAATAAGAAGCGTTTTTACCGGTAAGATGGAGCGATAAAGAAGAGCCACACACACACACACGCACACACACACACACACTACAGCGGAAACTCAGGTGTTATTTAAAGGAAAACAATCAGCTGCAGGTTTGTTGGTGTGTTTAATTGTGAACGATCAGTTCCTCGTGTCTGCAGTCCATCCAACACACACACACACACACACTCACACACACATTTCCAGGCGTGTGTGTGACTCCTGGTGAGTGTTTTCAGGGTTGATTATTAGTTAGCTCATTAATTAATTAGTCACAGTCACCTCGTGTGTGTCATCTTTAACATGTCAGTGAAATATAAATGTATGTTTTTACCTGTAAAACTGACTGATATTCAAGTTCAAGACTCAAAATTAAAACAGCCAACACACACACACTCACACACACACACACTCACACACACACACACACTCAGAGCTGCAGGTGTGTGTGCGTACGAGCGTGTGTGTGCTGGCAGCTAGAAATCAATTTCAGATGAACCTCAACATGTATTATTTTCCAGGTGTGTTATATTCATGATCAAAACTGAAAGAAGGGCATTGTGGGTAATCCTGAGTGGCCTCTTCCCGCCTCCAGGGTTGAACAGGTTCAGTCATCACTGATGAACTGATCAGCGGCTGCGGTTTTGTCAGTTTTCTGGACTGAGGCCTTCAGGCTAAGACATCAGCTGGGGCCTTAGAGGAGCCGTCACATCATTCTGGAAAAGGTTATAAACTAATTTCCAAACGATCAAAGGTTACGGTTTCTGCAGGGGAAAAGATTATTCACAACGTTTAAATAGAAAAGAAATAATTATAATGTGGAAGGTCTTTTTAACTTTGACTGAAAAAAGTCTAAAAAGATTAAAAATAAATGCCGATATCAAGATTTAAATTGACAAAAACTCAGTTTTACATGGTTAAAGTAGATAAATCAGGATAATCTTGAGAAGATTAAAGACTATTAAAGACCAGCCTGGACGCTGACTTCAGACATGATTCTCCTCTGAGCGTCGTCATCTTTAAGAGCACGGATCTTCTGGAGGTTTCTGAACAGGGTCGACGGTCTCATACAGCAAAGTTACTTTTAAAAGGCGTAAACCAGAAAGATTCCCGACCCGAACGGCTCTTTCTTTAAAGCCCTCTGACGTTTTTGACCCAAATATGTGATCCCATTTCCTCCTGCAGCAGCGTTCTGGTGACAACGAACTCCAGATCCGGGTTGGAGACTTTTCAAGGCCTCCTGGTCTGAGGTCAGTCTGAGGTCCGTTCGGACCTGGTGGCGCCTGCAGACCCAGAGAGTCCTGAGAGTCGCCGCTCAGAGCCGCTGACGATAAAACCGTCAGCGGTCCGGTCCGGTTCAGAGGTCCGGAGATGAGGCCGGTCCGGTTCAGAGGTCTGGAGATGAGGCTGGTCTGTCTACGTCGTCTCCAGACCTCTGAACCGGACCGGGACCGCTGACGATAAAACCGTCAGCGGTCCCGGTCCGGCTCAGAGGTCCGGAGATGAGGCTGGTCTGTCTACGTCATCTTCAGACCTCTGAACCGGACCGGGACCGCTGACGGTTTTATCGTCAGCGGTCCCGGTCCGGTTCAGAGGTCTGGAGATGAGGCGGGTCTGTCTACGTCACACGCTCACAGAACTAAAGACGAGTATTCATAGAATGTGAGCAATAACTTTAAAGGTTTTGGACAGATTAAAGGGGGGGTAAGTGATTTCTGGAGACCAGCTGCTCCCTCCAACACTTCATGTGCACGAGCTCATGTGTGTTGGTGATTGGGTGGAGCTGTATGGTTTGGGGATGACGTTTAGTTGTACCAGGTATTAAAATGAACAAGAAAGTGAAGACAAAATGGTGGTCTAATCATTTTTTCCATGACTGTACATATTCATTGACGTGTGCAATAACTTATCTCAGGTGTAGTAATCACGACCAACATATCCCTTGTAAATAAAGTCAGAGTTATTATTTATTATATATTCTCTATTGTGATTATTGTTTGTTTTATTATTGTTTTTATCTTATTTAATTGTTGTCCATTTTCTTTTTTATTGCTATTTCCACTTCCTGCTGTAACGATGTAAATTTCCACATCGTGGGACAAATAAAGGAATCTATCTTATCTTAACATTGTTTTTTTTGTTTTTTGTTTTTTCCAGCGTACTCACCAGATTGGCAGCTAGCGGACGGTGAGGGAAAAAATTAATGAATGTGACAAAAATATTCTGGTTTAGACCTCACATATACAGTCATGGAAAAAATTATTAGACCACCATTTTGTCTTCAGTTTCTTGTTCATTTTAATACCTGGTACCACTAAACGTCATCATGTGACTAAAACAGACAGAAAAGAAAACACTGAATGCATAAAAGCAGTGTTTTTGGCAGTACAACGCCATAGCTATTGATGTAAAAACTTAAGTGATTTAGGTTATAATCAAGAAAACCATGGAAAATGGTAAGATATCAGCTCTTAAATCAAACTCTTATGAGCAATCTTTGTGGTTATCGTTATGTTTGTCCAAACAAATGTACCTTTAGTTGTACCAGGCATTAAAATGAACAAGAAACTGAAGAAAACAAGGGTGGTCTAATAATTTTTTCCATGACTGTAATTACATACCCTACCTTTAATCACTTATAATCACTTAAGCTACCTTTAAACAAAGTCGAGCCTAATTTTGTATTTTAAGGTAAATCCATTTTGGTTTAGAGGCTTCTGATTTAGGACTGTTTTGTTGCCACCTGAAACAATAACCTGTATTATCAGGAGAAATCAGGTCAGTACACCAGTAACTCCAGTTTACCTTCCCATGCTGGGACGAGACGTCTGTCACTGGTTCTGAGGGTGGTGGGGGTGGTGGGGGTCACAGACTGAAGAAAGCACCTTCTCTGCTCATCATCTCCTCCTGCTTCATCTGCTTCCATCAGTTTCCAGATCCATCCTCTTCATCATTTAGCTCCTAAACAATAAAAATAAACACACAGATGAAAATAAGAGAGCTGCGCGCACACACACACACACACACACACACACACACACACACACACACACACACTGGTGGACAGTCGTCCAGCAGCTGCTCTTTAACCGTTTATCTTCATAAAAAAAAACATTCAATATGGAAACATGAATGATAGTTGAGATTTTCCTGCGCTGTCTTTTTGTTTTAATTTGATTTTCAGCCTCAGTTTTTCTTTTCATTTCATGAACTGCAGAATCTGTACATTTAAACTTCTGTTAAAATGGAAAACTAATCACTGATAAATTTCAAAAAAGAGCATAAAACGTGCAGATGTGACCAGCTGTTTTACAGCATTACAGAAACAGTACTTAGATTAAATATGAAACAGGTTCCTTCAGAGAGCTCTGTGATTGTCTGTGGCTGTTATTGGAGATATTCACTCAAAGTCTCCTTTTTAAAGATGTTAATTTTTATGCTACAGTTTTAGCTCCTGTGGTGGAAAAACTGCTGAAAGTAGAATTATTTCCGTCATTTCTATTGTTCTGCTTCTCCGTGAACATTTTAAATGTTCTCAGATCAGAATTAGTCCTTTAAAACTGCTTCATGTGAATTATTCTACAAACAACGGAACTCAGGAGCCAGAACCTCCGTGGTCCTGTCCTCCAGTCTGGACCGGGTCCTCCGGTCTGGACCGGGTCCGGTCTGGCCCGGTTCCTCCGGTCTGGCCCGGGTCCTCCGGTCTGGACCCGGGTCCTCCGGCCTGGCCCGGGTCCTCCGGTCTGGCCCGGATCCTCCGGTCTGGACCGGGTCCTCCGGTCTGGCCCGGTCGACCAGGTCTTGACCTGCTAACTTTGGTTCACCTCTGCCGTTGTGAGTGTGTCAGTCTCCTGTGTTGCTGCTGGAAATGACAAAGCTCCTAACTTTAAATAAACCCCTTTAATGGACCGAGTGAAACAGGTGTCAGGTAAGTTGGAAACACGTTTCACCGCTGAAGTTTGACAAACGTCAGAATCCTGGTCACGTGTTTGGCTCTGACGCGCTGAAACAGAGTTCATGGGGATCAATTATCTGCTGATTCACTGGAGAAACGATATCAACCTTCAGCCACGCGGACACAGCACACAGAATAACAGGAAAACAGGTGTGTGTGTGTGTGTGTGTGTGCACGTGTGCTGCGACGGCGGCGGTCCGGACTGATGTTCTGCTCCGGACCGGCTGAACAGAAACGGTCTCAGAGACTGAAGCAGCTGGTTCCCTGAGAGCTGCGGGTTCAGAGAAGAACATCTAAAGTGTTCAAACGTCACTCCAGGTGGATGGAAAACACACACACACACACACACACACACACACACACACACACACACACACACACACACACACACACCTGAGAGTCTCACCGACTCAGAACATCTGGAGCTGATGTTGGCTCGTCGCTGGAGGAAGCTGATGTATATGATGATGTATATATATATATATATATATATATATATATATATATATATATATATATATATATATATATATATATATATATATATATATATATATATTTATAAGTCATGGTTGTTTTAATTTCCCTGGTTTCTAAATGCAGTTTGATTTCCCAGCAGATGTGACGTCTCCTGTCTGTCTACAGTCTCATAAAGGTTCTTTTCTGGACAGAAAAAGACAAACATGGTCTGTTTTTCCACCATCGTTCATAAACACAAATGATCCAGAATCGTCACAGAGACTTTAAACTGACCTTTGACCTGAAGAAGTTTCATCCAGCTGTAGAAAAACTGCTCTACGTTATTCTGAACAGGACGGATTTCCTTTTTTTTTTTTTTATTGTCATGAGCCGTCAGATTTGATCAGGTTTCCCTCTCAAACTAACTTGACCAGCGTTGGTTCATATTTACAACCAAACGCAGAATTTATAGATGGAAAATAAGATTTTTTTAATGTGTCTGGCTGCATTTTCATATCAATATAAACATGTACATGTCTGATATGCAGTCATGGAAAAAATGATTAGACCACCATTTTTTCTTCAGTTTCTTGTTCATTTTAATACCTGGTACCACTAAACGTCATCATGTGACTAAAACAGACAGAAAAGAAAACACTGAATGCATAAAAGCAGTGTTTTTGACAGTACAACGCCATAGCTATTGATGTAAAAACTTAAGTGATTTAGGTTATAATCAAGAAAACCATGGAAAATGGTAAGATATCAGCTCTTAAATAAAACTCTTATGAGCAATCTTTGTGGTTATCGTTATGTTTGTCCAAACAAATGTACCTTTAGTTGTACCAGGCATTAAAATGAACAAGAACCTGAAGAAAACAAGGGTGGTCTAATCATTTTTTCCATGACTGTGTGTGTGTGTGTGTGTGTGTTTAGTAACATATTTATCATATTTAGTGTAATATTTCTAATGTACTTATTTCATGATAAAATAATTTATGATTATTGGGCATTTATAGATATCACTTTAAAAAAAAATTAATTGAATCAAACTTATTTTTTGTATTTGTATATATTAATGTGTGTGTGTGTGTGTGTGTTTAGCATTAATTTTTATAATATATACTATGATTTTTAATATAGATATTTTATGTGTAAAATCATTTTTAATTTATAGGGCATTTATAGATATGACTCTTTAAATTTTTAAAATTATTTAATTTTTGGTTCTTGAATATAGTAATGTGTGTGTGTGTGTGTGTGTGTGTGTGTGTGTGGGTGGGTGGGTGGGTGGGTGCACGTGTGTTTTAGGACAAAAATGAAAATTATGAACCAGGCAGAGGACGTCTGACAGGAAATGAGGACTAGTATCTACCTGGTATTTACCTGGTAATTAACTGGTATTTAACTTGTGTTTAACTGACATTTAACTGATATTAAACAGGTATTTACCTGGTATCTGACTGGCAATTAACTGGTATTTAACTGGCATTGAAATTGTGTTTAACTGGCATTCAACTAATATTAAACTGGTATTTACCTGGTATCTGGATGGCAATTAACTGGTATTTAACTTGTGTTTAACTGGCATTCAACTAATATTAAACTGGTATTTACCTGGTATCTGGATGGCAATTAACTGGTATTTAACTTGTGTTTAACTGGCATTTAACTAATATTAAACCGGTATTTACCTGGTACCTGACTGGCAATTAACTGGTATTTAACTGGTATCTACCTGGTATTTAACTGGCATTAAAATTGTGTTTAACTGGCATTCAACTAATATTAAACCGGTATTTACCTGGTATCTGGATGGCAATTACCTGGTATTTAACTGGTATTTAACTTGTGTTTAACTTGTGTTTAACTGGCATTTAACTGATATTAAACCAGTATTTACCTGGTATCTGAGTGGCAATTAACTGGTATTTAACTGGTATCTACCTGGTATTTAACTGGTATTTAACTTGTGTTTAACTGGCATTTAACTAATATTAAACTGGTATTTACCTGGTATTTACCTGGTATCTGAGTGGCATTTAACTGGTATTTAAATTGTGTTTAACTGGCATTTAACTAATATTAAACCGGTATTTACCTAGTATTTACCTGGTATCTGAGTGGCATTTAACTGGTATTTAACTGGCGTCCTCCCTGACCAGACTCACACCAGTGACGGAGGTCTGATCCCAGCATGAGGAGGTAAATGGGGATCTGTGGGTTGGTGACTAAAGGAACATCTTAATTTAAGACCTTTTTTTTAAAAGCTGGAACTTTCTAGAAATCAATCAGAAATCAATGAACTTTAAAAAAGACTGAAAGTTTGTTTTGCCGTTTCCAAAATGTGACAATGTTCATTCTGTGAGCTGTGAGTTAAAAAGAAATAATTAAGAGAAAGCCCAATCTGGAGAAGAAAAAGAAAAAAAGAAAAGAAAAGCGTCTGGAGGAGCAGCACCACGTTTATTCAAACCTTCCTGACGCACCAGAATATTAGTTTTATTCTGATTCTTTGTGGAGTTTGGAGGAAGTCACCTGATCAGAACCCTGACGGTGAGTTTTTGTAAAAGGTTTTCCAGGAATCACAAACACACACACACACACACACGTGCACACACATGCTGGCACACTCTGAGCACGGCTCACGTGCACCTTCCACCGTCCACATTTCTGCTGAAATGCTGCCGTTTTTTTTTTTTCTTGCTGCTGATTTGCGTCATTATTTGACACTTTTCTGGCAGTAGTTTGTAGTTTCCGTTTATTTCACCTGGTGAAGTCGGTCCTGCGCAGGTAGAGAACCAGGTGACTGACGTCAGAGTTCATTTGTGTCTGCCGAGAAACACTCAACACATTTCACTGAAGTCCACGCAGCAGTAATTTCAGTCCTCCGGATGACCTTCAGAGCCTCAAACTTCACGCTCTCTGGAGCTCAGGAAGAGGATTTAAAGTTTAAACTACATATTAACATATTTATCACAGTAAAATACACTGTACACACTTTACAGCGGAATATTTAGAAACCTTTTTTCAGGTTTTCCCTCCAGCAGGATCATCATCTATTGAATATTGATTGAAAATCCTTATTTTGATGGTTTCTGGATGTAAAATCCTCCTCGTCCATCCGGGTTTGGGACAACTGAGACTCTGGCACCTGAACCAGGACCTGAACCAGGACCTGGACCAGAACCAGGACCTGAACCAGGACCTGGACCAGGACCTGAACCAGGACCTGGACCAGGACCTGAACCAGGACCATGTAATATAACAAAATTTTACTGTCTATTTTACAGATTTTTTTTCTGTATCTTTAAAATACCATTTAATTTACAAAAATAAACTTGATTTTACATGTCAAATTTAAATAACATTAAATCAATGTAACTGAAAACACACACTATTTCTGTTCTTTTACAAAAAAACCCATTAGAAAAACAAATATTTATTGTTCACAAATATGTTGTAATTTCACAAATATTTGTCTGTTATTTAAGGGAATAAACCGTAAAACTGCTAGTGATCTGGCAGGTCCTTTTGGGTCGTTTCCCAGCATCCTTTGCAGCCCTGGTTGTTTAGGTGCTTATCTGTGTTTATTTGTTAGCTATTTGATTTTATGCTACCATGTAAAGTCAGTTGCTGGTTTGACCCCCTGTTGATTCAGACCTCTTACATTTAACATGTTCATTTGTGTCACCCTGAGTTTAGTCTGTCTGTTTGTTTGTTTAATAGTGTGTAAAACAAAACTTGTGCTGTGCAAAAACAGGAAGTTAACAAAATACTCCTTTAGCTAGAGCTATGTCTCTGTCAGATATTGTAGCCTGGGCACCAATAAAATGCAAAGACTACAATCCTTAAAATTGTAGCAATTTTAAACCCAATATCTAGTTTTTTTACATGTTTTGAAAGATGAATTACATTATTTTTTTGTGTCATATACTGTTATTTTACATCAAACACAAATTATTATACAACTTCTTTACATAAAATAATGTCATTGAAACCAATTAATAACAGCACATTTCTGTAAATTTAAGTATTATTATTTGTAATACAGCATTTACTTACCATATTCTCTAGGTAATTTATTTGTTTTAAAATGTGAAAACGTCTCTAATTAAATGTTAAAAACAACCTAAAAATAAGGCAAAATCTTGTTAAAATTACAACTACAAACTGTATTTTAATTATGGAAAAAGTAAGTAAGTAATTTTCTGTTATTTCATGGTATTTTTCTAGCTGCCGGAAAATTACCGTTTTTTTTACTATTTTTTTTTTTTTACAGTGCAGCAGAGACTGGAGCAGAAACTTCCCAGTGATGTCAGTGACGTCTCTGGATTCCTGAAACCCACCTGGATGAACGATTCACTCTGTCATCAGAACTGAGTCACTGATCAGTCTGGGGACGTCCTCCATCAGGACAGCAGGACGTCCTCCATCAGGACAGCAGGATGTCCTCCATCAGGACAGCAGGACGTCCTCCATCAGGACAGCAGGACGTCCTCCATCAGGACAGCAGGGCGTCCTCCACCCAGACAGCAGGACGTCCTCCATCAGGACAGCAGGATGTCCTCCATCAGGACAGCAGGACGTCCTCCATCAGGACAGCAGGATGTCCTCCACCCAGACAGGTTCACCGCCAGAAGAAGAAAAACCCTGAAAAACAAAAGGACAGAAGAGTCCAGCTGTAAATATCAGCTGTCCAGTCAGACTGGAGTCAATGTGTGGCCCTTTGTCTGTGTCTGAGCCCGGCCCCCAGGAAACAAAGTGGCCCCCAGGAAACACAGCGGCCCCCAGGAAACACAGCGGCCCCCAGGAAACACAGTGGCCCCCAGGAAACACAACGGCCCCCAGGAAACACAGTGGCCCCCAGTAAACAAAGCGGCCCCCAGGAAACACAGCAGCCCCAAGGAAACACACTGGCCCCCAGGAAACACAGCAGCCCCCAGGAAACACATGGCCCCCAGGAACACACAGCGGCCCCCAGGAAACACAGCAGCCCCCAGGAAACACAGCAGCCCCCAGGAAACACAGCGGCCCCCAGGAAACACAGCGGCCCCCAGGAAACACAGCGGCCCCCAGGAAACACAGCGGCCCCCAGGAAACACAGCGGCCCCCAGGAAACACAGCAGGCAGCCCCCAGGAAATCACAGCGGCCCCAGGAACACAGCGGCCCCCAGGAAACACAGCGGCCCCCAGGAATCACAGCGGCCCCCAGGAAACACAGCGGCCCCCAGGAAACACAGCGGCCCCCAGGAAACAAAGTGGCCCCCAGGAAACACAGCGGCCCCCAGGAAACACAGCGGCCCCCAGGAAACACAGCGGCCCCAGGAAACAGTGGGTGGAGGTTGTGGATCCACCAAAGACGAGTGTCTCAGTGTGTTTTGGTAAAGAACTCTTTATTTGGTCCACTTGAAAACATTTAATAACATTTCTCCGGTTCTGCTGCGGTATAAATATGGATTTAACCTCCACAGAATCTCAAACCAAAGTTTCCTCCTGAAGTTTTCATCAGGGATGTTTGGAGGCAGATTTGTCTTTAAAAACTGAATTTCCGTCACATCTGGTTCCAGCTTCATCCTGCAGCGTCACCAGGTAAAAGCGTCCTGAACTAAACTGGAACTGATTGTTTCTTCTGTAATTAACGCCTCACTGATTCTGCTTCGTTACTGAGCAGCTTTACTGCCTCACCACGCTGTGTGTTTTTATTCATAAATGCTCATTAACACGATGGATTTGTCTTATTTCAACTCAGTAACATCTGTTTTTTTATTCTCTCAGAATTCCAGTTTAATTCTTCTCTAATTTTACATCATTTAAAACACCTGAGTTTCACTCTGGACTGAAGTTCTTTGAATCATGTTGATTTTCATTTTCAACACATCTATAAACCTTCATCTGTGTAAAAACATAAAAGTGAAACTGGAATATTTTTAATTCAAAGGCAACAAAAAGAGACGTTTCTGGTATTAAAGACCGATAAAACCCATCCTTATTTAAGCTGCTGACATTGAATTAAAAATGATCTGTTATATTTTGTGTCATGTAGAAATTTCAGGGATTGTTTTTTTTCTTATTTTCACATTTCTTAAATAAAAAATTAGTTTGAGTGGAAAAAAACAACGAGGAGAGAAAATTAGGCAGAAATGATCAGGACTGAGTTTCATTATTCAGGAGTGTGCACGTAAAGAGTGTGTGTGCGTGCGTGTGTGTGTGAGAGGTGACAGGATGGAAGTGAAAGTGTGACAGTGGCCACGGTTACATGATGTTTTTTAATTTGGAATTAATTATTCCGAATTAAATAATTCAGAATTAAACTATTTTCCTTCAAGTTTACATGGAAATAGTAATTCCGAATTGAGGTTTACATGGAAAACACGTTTGTTCGGCTTTATCCAACTCCGCTTAAAGTCGGGGGGTTGGAAAGGGTTCTGATTGGATGGGGGGGGGGGACGTCTTTACGTCTTTACATCTACCGGAAGAAAACAAACTTACTTGATTAGCAACAACATGGAGGACTACATTATTAGCATCCTTCATTTAACCTGGCCGCTACAACTTTGAAAAGCTCACAATTTTTATGTTTCCTGCCATCTGTTCTTTTAATTATTTCCAGTTCCTCCAAGCTATTTATTAAATAAATCGTTTCTGCTCTTGAACACCGTTTACTGCGTGCTGCCATCTTGAAACTTTGTTTTGAAAACAAGCCCAGCGCGGAATATAAGCGTCATCGCGACAGACGGGTAAGAGAACTAGCATGAGCAGAAAGACGGGAATTAATTTAAAGCGGAATGAGCGTAAACATGACCGCGGAATTATTCAATTCGGAATTAAAATCGGAAAAAAACAGCCACTTACTTCGGAATTAAGTTTTAATCGAGATGGACATTTTCATTCGGAATTAGGTGTTTACACGGTAATTTTTAATCACTTTAAATTAGATTTAATTTTAATTTTGAATTAAAGAGGAATTAAACTTCCCATGTAAACGCACTGGCTGAGTCAGTCTGAGTGCATCAGCGAACGAGTGAGAATCTGCTCGTGAACGTGCAGGTTAGTGACATATGCAGGGGTGGGTGTGGCTCTGGAGTCATGTGACCTGGTTCAGAGATTCTTCATGGTTCTTCAGGAAGCAGGACGATGAAGACAAGTTCACTTCCCCCGAAGAAAAGACGTAAACTGCATTGAACAGTTTCAGACTTCTATGGCAGCTTTATTTCAACAGTTATAGAAAGAATATTGAAAAAAATTGAAAGAAAATGACATGAAATGAAAAATAAAAATCAATTTGCAAGTCATTGAGGGAAATAAGTATTTGATCCCCTAGCAAAACATGATCTAATACTTGGTGGTAAAACCCTTGTTGGCAGCTCAGCTGTCAGACGTTTCTTGTAGTTGCTTACTAGGTTTAAACACATCAGGAGTAATTTTGGTCCACTCCTCTCTGCAGATCATCTCCAAATCCTGAAGGTTTTGATGCTTGTGCTTGGAAACTCTCAGCTTCAGCTCTCTCCATAGATGTTTAACAGGATTAAAGTCAGGAGACTGGCTAGGCCATTCCATGACCTTGATGTGCTTCTTATGGAGCCACTCCTTTGTTTCCTTGGCTGGATGTTTTTGGGTCGTTGTCATGCTGGAAGACCCGTCCACGACCCATTTTCAATGTCCTTGTGGAGGCAAGGAGGTTGTCACCCAGGATTCTGCGGTACATGGCCCCGTTCATCTTCCCATCGATGCGGTGAAGTCGACCTGTCCCCTTAGAAGAGAAACACCCCAAAGCATGAGGCTTCCACCGCCATGCTTGACAGTAGGGATGGTGTTTTTGGGGTCATATTCAGCATTTCTCTTCCTCCAAACACGTCGAGTTGAGTTGAGGCCAAAGAGCTCAGTTTTAGTCTCACCTGACCACAGCACCTTCTCCCAGTCTCTTTCTGAGTCATTAATATGTTCGTTGTCAAACCTGAGTCGGGCCTGGACCTGAGCCTTCTGGAGCAGAGGGACCATGGACCACTGCAGGATTTTAAACCATTGTGTCTCAGTGTATTTCCAATAGTTTTCTTGGTGACTGTGGTCCCAGCTGCCTTGAGATCATTAACCAGCTCCTCCTGTGTAGTTCTGGCTGATCTTTAACCTTTCTCATGATCATTGAGACCCCACCAGGTGATATCTTCCATGGAGCCCCCAGCCTAGGTTGATTAACAGTCATGTTGTTCTTCTTCCACTTCTGAATAATTGCACCAACAGTTGTCACCTTCTCATTCAGCTTCTTATGGTTTTGTAGCCCATTCCAGCCTTGTGGAGTTCAACAACTTTGTCCCTGACATCTTTTGACAGCTCTTTAGTCTTTAGTCCATGGTGGAGATGGTGAAGTATTACTGAGTCTGTGGGCAGATGGCTTTTTATACAGGTGACTATTTGGAACAGGTGTCTCTCATGCAGGTAATTACTTCAGTGAGATTAGGAGTATGCCAGTGGTCTGTGGGAACCAACACTGGTCAAGGTTGGTCGGGGATCAAATACTTATTCCCCTCAATGACTTGCAAATTAATTTTTATTTTTCATTCTGTGTAATTTTCTCAATTTTTTTTTTCAATATTCTTATAACTGTTAAAATAAAGCTTCCATAAAAATCTGAGACTGTTCATTTATTTCTTAGTATGACAACTGCCAAAATCAGCGGGGGATCAAATACTTATTTCCTCCACTGTAACTGCACCAGAGTAGGCCTCAGCAGGAAAACTTCTTTTCATCCGTGATGTGCTTGCTTCCATCCATCATCCTTGTATTGCCTCTTTTTAGCCTTATCGCTAGCAGCTAGCTTTGGTAGCTATGGAGCAGATTCAGAGCTGGTGGATGAAGGCTTGATGAAGAAGTCGGCTCCTCTGTGATGTTCCGTTCCTGTGGGGCTTTTCTTTTTAGAAAACCATCCATGATGCTGCTAAAAAGTTCTCTTTGCTATCTGTGAAATAAAATTCCAGCGGTTAAATGATATTACCACGTAAGCTAACTGGGCAGTCACGTTGACCTTACGCTGACCCCGTACTGACGTTGTTAACATTGGGAAATGGGCATGTGAGACTTATCTTTATTATTAATTTCATGTCCAATTATGTATCTTATTTATTCATTTATTTATTCATAGGCAAAAAGTATTTATGTGTGTATTCATATATTTATACAGCGGTACCTCTACTTAGGAAATTAATTGGTTCTGGAAGTAGTTTCGTAATCTGAAAATTTCTTAAGTAGAGATGCGTTTTCCATGTAAATGCTCTAATCTGTTCCAAGCCCCCCAAAATTCAAACATTATTTTTTTTTATAAATTATAAATAATACATGAAATGACATAAAAACCTGTAAGAAATACATGTTAGAACTAGAAAAGCACTCAGAGAGCTCAGACCTCCACTAAACGCAACAATTATCGAAAAATTGAAAGTGATCCAGAATCCAGGATTTCTTCTGGATCAGAACCAAAATGAAATCAGTTCTTCCTTTTTCACATTTCTGACAACTCCTGAAAATTTCATCAAAATCTTTCCATAACTTTTTGAGTTATCTTGAACACAGACAGACAGATAGACAGATAAACGCCGGTAAAAACATAACCCCCTTGGCGGAGGTAAAAATGGTTTGTTTACCTGGGTTGCTGGGTTACGCTCATACAGACAAGGGGCCCTCCTAGCCAATGGGATGCCGGGAAGATGCTAAGCCAGCCATTTCCAAATACCAAGGCCCAATTTGAAATGTGAAAAATCCCCGCGGCCCACCAGAACCTTTAATCACATCTGTGATCAACATTCAGAAGCAATGTTCTGACATCAATGTAAGAGGTCAACAAATAAGGTGACACTTGTCATGTTAAGTTAAGATGACGGTAGTCACAGGACCAGGACCAACACAGGACCAGGACCAGGGCCACCACAGGACCAGGACCAGGGCCACCACAGGACCAGGACCAGGGCCAACCAGGGCCACCACAGGGCCAGGACCAGGGCCACCACAGGACCAGGACCAGGGCCACCACAGGGCCAGGACCAGGGCCACCGCAGGACCAGGGCCACAACAGGACCAGGACCAGGGCCACCACAGGACCAGGACCAACACAGGACCAGGACCAGGGCCACCACAGGACAAGGGCCACCACAGAACCAGGGCCACCACAGGACCAGGACTAGGGCCACCACAGAACCAGGACCAGGGCCACCACAGGACAAGGGCCACCACAGGACCAGGGCCACCACAGGACCAGGACCAACACAGGACCAGGACCACACAGACCAGACCACACAACCAGGACCACCACAGGACCAGGACCACCACAGGGCCAGGACCAGGGCCACCACAGGACCACTACAGGACCAGGACCACCACAGGACCAGGTCCACCACAGGACCAGGACCACCACAGGACCAGGACCACCACAGGGCCAGGACCACCACAGGGCCACCACAGGACCACTACAGGACCAGGACCACCACAAGACCAGGGCCACCACAGGACCAGGACCACCACAGGGCCAAGACCACTACAGGACCAGGACCACCACAGGGCCACCACAGGACCACCACAGAACCAGGGCCACCACAGGACCAGGACCACCACAGGGCCACCACAGGACCACTACAGGACCAGGACCACCACAGGACCAGGACCACCACAGGGCCAGGACCACCACAGGGCCAGGACCACCACCAGGACCAGGGCCACCACAGGACCACTACAGGACCAGGACCACCACAGGACCAGGTCCACCACAGGACCAGGACCACCACAGACCAGGACCACCACAGGGCCAGGACCACACAGGGCCACCACAGGACCACTACAGGACCAGGACCACCACAGGACCAGGGCCACCACAGGACCAGGACCACCACAGGGCCAAGACCACCACAGGACCAGGACCACCACAGGGCCACCACAGGACCACCACAGGACCAGGGCCACCACAGGACCAGGACCACCACAGGGCCACCACAGGACCACTACAGGACCAGGACCACCACAGGACCAGGACCACCACAGGGCCAGGACCACCACAGGGCCACCACAGGACCACTACAGGACCAGGGCCACCACAGGACCAGGACCACCACAGAACCAGGGCCACCACAGGGCCAGGACCAGGGCCACCACAGGACCAGGACCACCACAGGGCCAGGACCACCACAGGACCAGGACCACCACAGGACCAGGGCCACCACAGGACCAGGACCACCACAGGGCCACCACAGGACCACTACAGGACCAGGACCACCACAGGGACAGGACCACCACAGGACCAGGACCACCACAGGGACAGGACCACCACAGGACCACCACAGGACCTGGTTCTGCAGGAGTTCTGGTCCATTCTTCTCTCCAACGTTGCTGCAGTTCATGGAGGTGTCTGAGACGTTCACGTCTCCACAGCTCCGCCTCTCGCCACAGCATCTCCATCTGGACTTTGACTAGAACTTTCTAGAACTTGATTCTTCTCCTTTTCATCCATTTGGATGCTTTCCTGTCACGTGACCCAAATTTAACCAATTGCAGGTCCAAACCATCACTGTGAAAGAGTCAGCAGTGTATATTTGAACCCAAATGCACGACAAGGGAGACAGATCTATCAGGCACAGTTCTTTACTCAGGTGTTCAGGCAGGGTCAGAAAACCAGGAAATCCAATAGAGCGAGCAAACAAATCCGACAAGAGGCAGGCAGGGAATCCAGAGTCCAGGTAGGCCAGATGGTAATCAGGTAATCAGGCAGTACAAAAAACAGACGCTGGATAGCTTGGCAGGAAACAAGTAACACAAAAGAGAGGGACTGATGCCAACTTAACACAGAACAAAGAAAAACACAAAATGGCCGTCATGGCCGCCCCAGACCATGACACACTGGTCCACCACCGTGCAGGTCAGCGGGTCTGAGGCTTTGGTTTCCTCCAAACATGGTCAGATGGACTCCACTATTCTCTCATCGTTCCAGAAGTCCGCTGGTTTACTGATTTCTTTCCCAACCTGGCGTTATGTAAACACACACCTGGAAGCTCCGGGCTAGAGGTGTGAACATCTGCCTGATGGTCAACTCATCGAGGACTGAAGCCACCATCCACAACCATGTGAGAAACTGCTAAAGGTGGATCTACCTGTTAATCACCACTCTACTCATCAGATATATATCCTTCTTTTTTGGCTTCATTTTTGTTAAATGAATAATGTCACGGTGAAAGAAGTCACACGTTGTTGCATCTCTGATCTCAGATGGTTTCCATCATTTTTATTTTTTTCAACAAAAACCTCTTTGGCTGAAAAAGCAGGAGTCCAGGTGACTGTTCTGCTTCAACCAGAGGGACGGACAGAGCTCCAGCGCTGCAGCCAGGAGACAGGAAGCTGCGGTCCAAACTGTTTGGGCAGTTTGCCCTCTGAGAGCGCACGTACATGCACGCACACACACACACAGCACCAAGCGTCCGTCCGGATGTCAGCCCCCTGCAGCCGACACAGGGTTACATTCTGCTGAATAGTCTGGCAGAAGCAACGTTAAACGTGCTCTCAACGCTTCATGCACGTTTACGGATAAATTACTCTCAGGAGAAACTGAAGCGACAACCAACAACCGTTTATGGATTCGTTCACGTTAAAAGCTTCAGGACCACAACTGTGGAGCCCCGTTTGGGTCATAATTCAATAATTAAATGAGTCTATTATTATGAAATACAGGTGTTAATTATTATGAAATATTTCCCATTATTATGATTAGTGCTGGGCAATATGACGATACATATCGTGGGGACGATATAAAAGTGTGTATCGTGCCATTTCTCTTCTATCGTTTCTATCGTTTCTAACCTAATTTTATCGATTATTACAGCAAATATGTAATTAAATAACCTGCAACGATAAATTTGATAGAATCATATCTACTTCTACAAAGTAGCCTTTTATGTTTGCACTTTTATTCATGGTTAATGCCTTAAACAGAGTTCTCTTCAACCCTGATGTTTACTTTAGACACTTTATATTGGTTTGCAAACTTTGCACTACAAGGTTACAGATTTCAGAAAGTTGGAAAATAATTTGTGTTTATTTTTTATAGCTGAACTTCAGTGCAAAAATGTGTTTTTCCTCACAGAAACTGTTGTGCACTTTAAAAAAATGTGAAAGCTACTGTACCTCTGTACCTACCTGTTTTTGCTGCACTAAAATGTATGTTTGTGACAGTTCAGCTAAATGTCCTTTCAAAATAAAGTTGAAAAGTAAGCAATGAAATTTTTGTCAAACTTTTCAGAGAATAACTGAAAACATACTTTATTACGGTATATCATGATATATATCGTTATCGTGATATAAAATAGTCCATATCGTGATATATGATTTTTTCCATATCACCCAGCACTAATTATGGTAATGGCTTTGTTTTTCCTGAGAATGATTTGTGTGTCAATCACAGCAGAGAGGGCGGAGCCATTTATGTGATTGGCTGCTCTTTCATTCAGGCATAAGCAACAGAACAGTGAATATCGATAGTGGGCGAGAGGTGCAATGTATATACTCCAGGCCAGTAGGTGGCAGAATGCACCTCAGTTTACGGTTAAAAGTTGACATCGACTAAGAAACGTAGCGCGAAATGTAGGGAAAACTTGATTTTGACGGCATGGCGACAGGAGAAAGATCCTTTTCTGACTTACTCCGAGAGGTAGCCAACAGGCTCAATGCGAGTCCCCCACCAACTGCATGGAGAAGGATCAGCCAATGAGCGTGCAGGTCAACCACTGGTCCCGCCCACTGGCAAAATGTCATTATTATGTAAAAGCTCATGGATACATATTTCATAATAATAGACTCGTTTGTTCATTGAATTATGACCCAAACGGGGCTCCATACAGAACCTTCTAATCAGTCATGTTCCTGAAGGAAACGACCGGAGAACCGACGGATCACACACGTGACCAGTCAGGCGGGTTTACCCAGTAATGGAACCAGAACCGACGGATCACACGCGTGACCAGTCAGGCGGGTTTACCCGGTAACGGAACCAGAACTGAAGACACGTGATGTTTGATTCCCACGGGTTCATGGACCTCCACTGAGTCCATCGGCCCTCGATGATCAGCAGACCTCTATACGAGCAGATGTTTGCTGGTCTGCAGCATTCAGGTCTGTGTTGATGCAGTGCTGAGAGGGAAAGACATCAGCAATGGTGTTAGAGAAGCAACAATTGCTGCACACAAATCTGGAAAAGGTGATAAAACCACCTCCAAGCTACCTGGAGTCCAAAGTTCCACAGAGAGAAATGATTATTCACAAGTGGAAAACAGTCAAGCTGCCAGCAGATTTACTCCAAAATCGGACGACGCAACGCTGAGAGAGAAAAACAACAACAACAAAAAACAACCAAGATCTCCGTCTCAGAGCCTCCAGGCCCCACTGAGCATGTTAGATGTTGAGGTCCCTGACAGCACAGTCAGAAGACTGGACCAGTACGACGGGTCTGGAAGAGCTTCAGGAGAAGAAAGAGAACATGGGAGCAGGACTGAGGTCCACTAAACTGCATCTGAACGAACCAGCAGACCTCTGGAACAATGAGAGCAGAGACTAGAACCCAACCCAGCGTCTCAGCAGTGTGGCGGCGGGTTGTGGTGTCGCTCAGCTACAGGGACAGCAGTGAGGGACAGACACACCTGTACCTCATTTCTAATCAAGGCCCCTCTACCGTGGCTCTAGGGAGACCACCAGCACCGCTGCTGTCACTTCTGGGACCGGTACTGAATAAAAACAAGGAAACTGCACACTGTTGTCCATTCTTGCTGACTAAGAGTCTAAGACTAAGAGGAGTTTGGAGCGGCTACATTGGACGCCCTGCTGGGACAGCGGCCGGGACTACATGGCCCCGTCTCTGGGGAACCCTGAAGGAGACACTGAAACGCTGGAAAAGATGGTGCTGGAGCAGTTCGTGGCGGGACGTCAAGAGTGGGTGCGCTGTTAGGGTTAGGGACAGCCAGGTGCCAGCACCCACCTGGTGCCGGCGCCACAGAGACGTCCCACAACACCGGCCAACCAACGCCATCCGGCTCCTGCCCGTCCCTCCACCGTGGCTCGTCACTATGCTTCTCCACCGGTCCATAGACCAGCTGCTGCAGGTTCTGTTCCCGACCCTCAGGTGGCTCCTGACTGCAGGAGTGTTGGTGGTCCGGGCAGCCTGGCAGTGCCCGTCCTGTCATGGAGGTCGGTCAGGTGGGTCCAGGTGGCTGGCAACCTCCAGAGGAATGTACAGTTTTCCAGTAAGGATACAAGAGGCTGGACACCAGGTGATGGTGGACTCAGTCACTGATCCATCAGAACCTGGTTCAGCCCAGGATCTGGTGGAGGCGTCTTGGGTAAAGATCAGGTGTGCGCATGGTGATACCCACAAATACCCTCCTTGTTTCAGGTCGTCTCCAGAGTGAGAATCCTGAAAGAGATCCTGCCGGGCCAGGGCACATCGTTCATGTCTCAACTTAGAACTTTACGAATCATTAGGCACAAAATGTATTCGGACCAGCGCCTACCACCCGCAGACTGACGGGTTGGTGAAGCGGCTGAATAAGACTTTGAAGCTGATGATTTGTAAGTTTATTCACAGGGATTTATTGGGATAAATGGCCGGACACTCTGTTGTTTGCAGTGTGGTGGTGGTGGTGGTGGTGGGGGGGGGGACCCCAGACCTCCAGGGGAGTTTCTCCCTTTGAGCTGCTGTTTGGCAGAAAACCACACTGCGTATTGGACCTTGTTAAAGAAAGCTGGGAAAATGGTCCTAATGCCAGCAATGATGAGGTTCAGTACATCTTGGACCTGAGAGCAAAAGTCAATTCGTTGGTGCGACGGGAGAGAATTTGCTAAAGAGCGTAAATTCAACATTTCAAAAACATTTCTCCTTCCATCAAGAAGGATTCGTCAGTTCAAACTGACTGGTGGGGATTTGCGAGCTTTTAGTCGAAGGTAAATCCGTTGCTCCCGTCATTGATTTACATACAACATCACAGTTCCCAGTTGCTTTGATTCAAACCTTTGGAAGCTACCGTGACCTTGGCGGCTGAGAGTCCACGGCACTATCAACAGATCGAGACAAAAGGTGAAGGGAGGACGATAAATCAACTGGTAAACAGATAGTCTTCCTTTATGGCTCAGCTCTCGCTCTTCACCACAACAGACCACTTGCTCCATCCTTCTTTTTCTCGTGAAAAAGACCCTGAGATACTTAAGCTTCCCCGCTTGAAGCAGCACCTCAGTTTTGTCCTGACCCGGAGCAACAAACCCAATTTTCTTCCACCAATGTGGACCAAAATCCCGTTCTGCTTGTATCTGGACTGAATGAGCTGATGCAGCATCCCATGTTTCTGGAGAAAACCTAAAGAGACTCAGTTCAATAGTTTTTCTCCAATGCAACCTCTGAGTCAGAAGGGAGGTTCTGCCCCGAGTGAAGGAGTTTAAGATCTCTGAGTCTTGTTCATGAGTGAGGCAAGAATGGAGCAGGAGACTGGATTCAGTCATTGTTATGTTGGGAGGAAAACTGGGAAGCTTTCCTGGGGCGCCCGGTGGTGCAGTGGTTGGGGCGGGCGGTCCATGTGCAGGGGCTGTAGTCAATTCAATTCAATTCAATTCAATTCAAAATACTTTATTAATCCCCCAAGGGGGAAATTCAAGTTTCAGTACACCAGGAAAAATCTGGTGTACTAAAGGAGCTGCTAGTGTCCAGCGCTCCTTTTCATGCCAGGTCCCGTGGTCCGAGTGCTAACTCCAGTTAACAGCCGTTAAAACAGTTAACAGCCGTTAGAACCAGTATATCTCCATAACGATGACCAGTGAGATATCTCCAGGTCAGAGGAGGAAACACCGATGAACCAGACCGTCTCCTCTGGGAAGACTGAGCTCCTTCAGTCCGGCGAGCGACGGAGCCGACCGTCCCAGAGCCCGGTTCATCATGCGGACCGGACCAGGCCGTTGTCGTCTCCCCCGGCGGTGCTGGGCCCCACCAGGTCACCAGACGGCCCCTGCCAGGTCAGCTGACCCATCCGGCGTGTAGACTGCTGGACGGGGGCAGCATGCTGCTGCCGCTACGTCGGGGGCTCCCGTCCCGGCTCTGTGAGGCTGCAGCCCGGATCCAGTGGCGGTGGTTGCCGCGATAGCAGTTCAGGACTACTTCGCTTAGCTTAGCTTAGCTTAGCTTTCCCGAACCAGCCTCCAGCGACACCGTCCATGTCCGCGGCGGCAGATCTCCACCAGCCGCAAGAGGTCCGATCCGCCCCCTGCAGACAGTATGTAGACATCCGACCGCAGATCACCACAAACCGGACGGAAACTGGAGCGTCCAGAGTCCAGCGTCCAGTGTCCAGCGTCCAGCGTCGCAGGGATAAGTCCCGGAGCAGCAGCGAGAAGCTCCTCGACACGGCTGTCGCAGGTTTGACTCCCAGCCCGTATGACATCTATCTATCTCTCTCTCTCTACGAATGAAGGCCACTAGTGCTGAAAAAAAAACCCCACCAACCTAGCTGTGGGCATGGGGGTGGCTGAATCATGATGTGGGTCTTCTTTGCTGAAGAAGGAACTGGTTTACACCAAACAGACATCATGAGAAAAGAAGAGTCTGTGGATATATTGATGTAACATCTTGAGGCGGCAGCCAACAAGTTAAAGCTCAGGGAAGGATGGATCTTCCAAACGACCCCAAACATACCTTCAAATTAGCTGTAAAGTGACTTAAGATCAACAAAGTGAAGGCAGCGGAGCAGCTGTCACAAAGATCTGACCTGAATTCTACAGAAAATGTGTGGGTGGCACTGAAAAGACATTTGAGAGCAAGAAAAGCCACAAACTGGACTCAGATCCTCTAGGTATGTTACTGCGTGCTCTCACATGACCACATGACCACCGCAGCGCTTGGCGGTGGGTGTGTCTAACGCTTGCTGACACACGCATCATATCAAAATACAGTGGTACCTCTACTTAAGAAATTAATTGGTTCTGGAAGTAGTTTCTTAACCTGAAACTTTCTCAAGTAGAGACGCGTTTTCCATGTAATTGCTCTAATCCGTTCCAAGCCCCCCAAAATTTGAACATAATTTTTTTAAAATAAATTATAAATAATACATTAAAATGACATAAAAACCTGTAAGAAATACATGTTAGAACTAGAAAAGCACTCAGAGAGCGCAGACCTCCACTAAACGCAACAATTATCGAAAATTTGAAAGTGATCCAGAATCCAGGATTTCTTCCAGATCAGACCCAAAATGAAATCAGTTCTTCCTTTTCACATTTCTGACAACTCCTGAAAATTTCATCAAAATCCATCCAGAACTTTTTAAGTTATCTTGATCACAGACAGACAGACAAACGCCGGCAAAAACATTGTTTACCTGGGTTGCTAGGTTACGCTCATACAGACAAGGAGCCCTCCTAGCCAATGAGATGCCAGGAAGATGCTAAGCGCTAGCCAATGGCAGAGCAGCTCGGACGCACCGCTTTCAAACCGAGATACAGAACAGCTACAGCTATGTTTATGTTCCGTAAACTCTGGGAGCTGCGAGTAGCAGCGCTACTGGATTTATGACTTTAGTATCCTGAAATTTCTTTCGTAACAAGAGGCAATATTTTCCTGTTGAGGCGTTTCGTAACCTGAAAATTTCGTATGTAGAGGCGTTCGTAAGTAGAGGTACCGCTGTATAGTCACTCAAATTTTTTTCCTGCTGGCTCCACAAGAAAGCTGGATGTTTTGAAGCAGTGATTCCCAAAGTGCGGCCCGCGGCCCCCTGGTGGGCCATCGTGGTACTGCAGGTGGGCCATGAGAGGTCATTTAAAATTAAACAAATATGTTTTAAATCCTCGATCATTTTAAATATGTTTTTAATTACTGTAAAATATTTATTACGTGATTTCAAAAATATTTAGTAAAAATAAAACAATACCAACTGAGTGTTATTCTACTGTCATCTTAACTTGATATGACAAGTGTCACCTTATTTGTTGACCCCTTTTATTAATATTGGAATGTAGCTTTTAACCATGAATGTTGATCAAAGTGCTGTTTAAAGGTTTGCATGGGCCGCAAAGAGTTTTCACATTTCAGATTGGGCCTTGGTATTGGGAAGTTTGGGAAGGGCTGTTTTGAAGGTTTCACCAAGGCGCCGCATCTGGTTTGCTCGTCTGATTTAACCCAGGAGGTTATGAAAACTGCAGTCCCTCTACTGACCACTAGGGTCCAGCTCCAACGGAGAGTCAGTCTCCATCGACTTCCATGTTAAAATGGCCAACTTTGCAGCAGAAATAAACAAGTGTACAGTCTGGTACATGAACAGTTTTGGTCTCTATTGTCAGACATCACATCCATGACAACTGAAGGGGGGATAAATTGTTATGAACCTCGTCAGGTAAAATTATACTTTACACACAGCCTCCACTGATTTCTTTCTTAAAACAAGTCTGAGGGTTTTAGAAGAGATTTGAACCGCGTATGAGGAGACGTTCAGGTTACAAAATCAAAAACATATTTGAGATGATTTCAAAGACTCAATGTAGAATCCTCAGTGAGGTGAATAAGAACCAACAGGTAACCAGCCGAAAGCCTGAAGACATCTCTGGACCTGGAAAACATCTCCTGAGTCCACTGTACGGTCGTTGAACAGGCCAGGATGTCTGAGGCAAAACACCACCAAGGAAGATGAAACCCGAGGTTTGCAAAAAACTGCTGCAAAACCAGTTGAAGACAGTCTACCTTTGATAGTGAGAAAGACTGCTGGTTACCATGTCACTAGTTACCAGCACTCACCAGACTCAGCCACCATTTCTGCTCCTTTATTTCTGACATTCATGTCATATGACCTGTTTTCAAGTAAGATGGGCCGACTGCACACCGTAATAATCCGTTTATCTCCATTTTAAGTGAGAAAGCGCAACTGTTTTACATGGAATAAATTACAAAAATGTGTCTGTGTTCAATCTGAAGTGGAGTTACAATCTACATGTGTCCAAGTTAAAGTCAAAGTTAAAGTTAACAAACAGATTTTTACCACTGTCAGAGCCAAATGTGACTGAGTTTAGGAAACAGAGAGAGAGAACAAAGCAGCAGATGAACAGAATATCTGTGTTCATGTCAAGGTCAAAGATACTCTCGTGCTTGGAGACGGAGCCATATCTAACATTAATATAAACAGGACAGTTACTTGTCTCTGACATCACAAGGCCTGAGGTTCTGGAGAAACACCAGGGACTGAAACATTGTTCATGTGGGTGCAGTGGATATCAGAAAGGAACAATCTGAAATCTTAAAAAAGGGCTTTAACAAACTGTTTGAGAGTCTTGATAAAGCAACAGTACCAACATTTTCATTAGTGGACCTCTTCCCAAACATCAACAGGAGGACGGGCAAATTCAGCCGGCTGCTTCAACTGAACACATGGTTGTCCAGAGTCTGAGTCCAGAGGACTGCAGTTCACTGAGAACCTTTAATCTGTTCTCGCAAAGAGATGATCTGTTTCAAGGAAGAGGCCCACACCTGAACAGAGGTGACAGATAATCTCCTCCACGCTCTGAGGCATCAGAATGGACCAGGACCAGGGCCAGGACCAGGACCAGGGCCAGGGCCAGGGCCAGGGCCAGGGCCAGGGCCAGGGCCAGGGCCAGGGCCAGGGCCAGGGCCAGGGCCAGGGCCAGGGCCAGGGCCAGGGCCAGGACCAGGGCCAGGGCCAGGGCCAGGGACCAGGGCCAGGGCCAGGGCCAGGGCCAGGGCCAGGGCCAGGACCAGGTCCTGTGCAGCCACCAAGAGAGAGGAGGAGTGAGATGAGAGCTCCTGCCTCGCCACCCAGAGACCCAGCAGAGGAATCAACCACTGCAGCATCAACAGCACCTCCAGCGTCCCAAACACAGCCTCCAGATGCAGCAGCGCCTCCATCACCTTCACCGCGGCCCCTCCCACCACCACAGGCCTGGGACCCACCTGTTGCATCTACACCCTCCAGAGACGCTTCACCATCGTTCTCGTCTCCACCATCACCCATGAGATTTCCTGATCACTTTGAAAGCTTGGTGAGATCAGGGATTAAAATGGTTCCCCTCACCCCAGACATCACAAGATCAAGGATTTGGTCCTCAAAGAAGAGTCGTGCCCCCCCTCCCTCCTCCTCTACTCCACCAAGCAAAGCCCCGCCAGCTCAGACCCCACCATCGGCGCCCAGAGCTGATGGTTCCAGCAGCCTCAATGCTGTTGTCTAGGAACGCTACGGGGGCCTCTGCGTTGCTAAACCCCATATTAACCAGAGGTCCAGGGAGGGAGTGGATTCTTCTAGAATAATGACTATTGTCAAACCACAAAGATTAGATAAGAGAGGAACAGTCAGAGTCTGATCAGGGAAATCTTATCCATATCCCTGCAAGAACACAGCGTCCAGTTTAACTCCAGCTAACCTCAAACATGCAGTACTCAATGGCCGATCTTTGACTAACAAATCATTCTGAATTGATGGTTTTATTTCCTCACACAATCTTGATTTTATTCTTTAACTGAGACATGGCTGGACAAAAACACAGTCAATGCAGTCCTGATTGAATCTAGTCCAAGTTATCTTTTGGTTTTTTTTTTTTTTCATCATTTGAATATGTGTCATTCAAAATGTAGATGAAACAATCTTCCATTCTGTATATCACCATTTACAAACCACCACAGAATGGTTTTATTGATGATTTTACTGAACTACTTTCAGTTGTGTGCACTGACTTTGACTGTTTGATCATAACAGGGGACTTGAATGTGCATGTAGATGTAACCCATGACAAATAAGCAGAACTTACTGCTGTCCTTGAAATGTTTGGTCTAACTCAGCATGTGACTGAGCCCACCCACAGAAGGGGGCACACTTTAGATCTACTGATCTCAGTGTTGCTATTTCAAACATGGATGTCGTCGATGTTGCTTTATCTGATCATTTGTGCGTTTTTTTTTACCTGTCAGTCTCCCCAAAACTAGGAGTTGGATCAGCGGTTGTTCAGAGAAGACTCATAAACATCCATGTTACTGACGTTTCTTCTGTGGCGTCCCACAGGGTTCAGTGCTGGGACAGATCATTTTCACTTTATACATGCTGCCCTTGGGAAAAATTATCCAGAACCATGGCATAAACTTTCATTGTTACGCTGATGATACGCAGCTGTACTTATCTATGAAACCAGAGGAAACAAAACCTTTGGCTAAACTTCAAGGGTGTCTTAATGACATTAAGTCCTGGATGTCCTCTAACTTCTTGCTTCTAAACTCGGATAAAACAGAGGTTATTGTCTTTGGTTCCAAACACCTGAGGAATGGAATGACTGGATTTACGCTGGCTTCCAGCACAGCTGTGAAAAACCTTGGAGTCATTTTTGATCAGGATATGTCATTTAAGCAGCATATTAATCAGGTTTGTAGGACAGCCTTTTTTCATCTCTAAAATATCTCCAGATCAGGAGCATCCTCTCCCAGGGTGATGCTGAAAAATTAATCTATGCATTTGTCAGTTCTAGACTGGATTATTGTAATGCGTTGTTAGCAGGATGTCTGAAAAGCTCGCTGAACAGCCTCCAATTGATCCAGAACGCAGCAGCGAGGGTGCTGACAGGAATCCGTTAGCGAGATCACGTCTCTCCCGTGTTAGCCTCCCTCCATTGGCTTCGCGTGAAATTTCGAATTGAGTTTAAAATTCTGCTTCTCACATACAAGACCCTTAATGGCCTAGCTCCTCGTTATTTACCAGACCTGATAGCATGTTATGCTCCTAATAGAGCTCTCTGCTCTCAGAGTGCAGGATTACTCGTCGTTCCTAGAATATCTAAAAGTAGGTTTGGAGGACGGGCCTTCTGGTACCAGACACCTTTATTATGGAAGCAGCTACCAGTTTGGGTTCAGGAGGCTGATACCATCTCCATCTTTAAAACTAAATTGAAAACATTTCTGTTCAGTAAAGCCTACAGTTAGTCTAAACTATAGTGTGTAGGGGCTAATAGTTATAGCTACAGTTAGTCTAAACTATAGTGTGTAGGGGCTAATAGTTATAGCTACAGTTAGTCTAAACTATAGGTGTAGGGGTAGGGGCTAAACTAATAGTTATAGCCATAGCTGTAGTAGCTCAGACTAGAGTAGCTCGTCTTAATCACAGCTTCGTCATAGCTATGCTGCTATAGGCCTACGCTGCAGGGAGACACCAACATGATCTGCTGAGTGGTGTCTCCACTCCTCCTCTCCCTTTCCTTCTCTTTCCTCTTCCCTTTTTCCACCTCCTCCAGCTCATCCCATAGTTAATTAGCAGCACCTCGTTACTGTAACTGGGCTCCATTTTCTTTCCTGCAGTTTGTTGTACTGTTTTCCTCCTTTTTTCTCTTTTCTTTCTGTGTGTTTGCAGCGTGTTTTTCCTGAGTTTCATGACTTGCAGTTCCCTCCTCTGTCCATCCCAGCGTTTACCTCCACCTGTGTGTGTAGGTGTGTTCGGGGTGATTGTTGCCGTGGTGACCGGTGATCTAGTCCTCTGACCATCTCACCTCAGTGCTGCTACCTGCATCTGTTTATGTAGTCATTTCATTCATTCATTTGTGTCTCTCCTCTCTCTGTCCTCAATCCTCTCCCTGTCCTGTCTCTTTTCTCTTTTTCTTTCTTTCTTTCTTTCTTTCTTTATTTTCTTTCTTTCCTTGAGGTCCTGCTCAAGGTTCCTTCCTATTTAAAGTGGAGTTTTTCCTTTCCTTTGGCTTAAAGATATTTTTCTTCTGCTGTGGGAGTTTTTTACTTGCCATTATCCTTGATTTGGATTTAATACTATAATTTTAGTTAATGATATTTGCTCAGGGGTCATGATCTGGGTCTCTGTAAAGCGCTTGGAGACAATTGACATTGTAACAGATGCTATACAAATTAAATTGAATTGTATTGAATTGAAATGACAGCACAGGGACACAGTTTATTATTCGGAAATTATTCGGTTTGAAAATACCCCAGGCTCTAATGTTGATGATCTGTTGAACTCTTACACATTAAGTGTTTTAAAGGTTTTGGATACCATTGATCCTGTCAAGGTTAGAACAGTTAAAAGTAGGTAAAAGGCGCCATGGGGAATATTCTTTAATGACAAAGTTCAAGGTATTAAAAATTAAATAATTTCCACAACACAAACAACTATTCTTCTGCCAACTAGACACCTAGAGCTGACACATTTATCACCTGTAAGTGATAAAACAGTCAAAGAGATCATCTGCAGTCTGAGTCCATCAACCTGCTGCCTTGATGAGTTGTTCACTCGATTTCTAAAGTCTGTGCCGAGCAGTTTGTTACCACAACTCACTGATTTAACCAACATCTCACTTCAGACTGGAACATTCCCAGAGGCCTTAAAAACTGCTGTCATTAAGCCTCGTCTGAAGAAGAGCAGTCTTGATGCCACAGTTCTGAAGAACTATCGGCCCATATCAGACCTGCCATTCCTTGGTAAAGTTCTAGAAAAAGTTGTATATCAACAGCTTACTGAGTTTCTCCTGTCTAACAATGTTTTTGATAGTTTTCAATCAGGCTTCAGGCCCTGCCACAGTACTGAGACAGCCCTGATCAAGGTGACAAACGATATTCGCCTGAACACAGACGCTGGCAAAGTCTCAGTCTTAGTTCTGCTGGACCTCAGCGCTGCCTTTGACACAGTTGATCATGTGATGTTATTAGACAGATTAGAAGACTGGGTGGAAATCTCTGAAAATCCTTTAAACTGGTTCAGGTCCTATCTCAGGGACAGGAGATACTTTGTTGAAATTGGTAACTGTGTCTCAGACCAAATGGCCATGACCTGTGGGGTTCCCCAGGGGTCAATCCTGGGACCCCTATTGTTCAATCCGTACATGCTTCCATTAGGCCAGCTAATACGTAGCTTTAATGTGTCCTACCACAACTATGCAGATGATACTCAGATCTATGTGTCACTGACAGCAGGAGAACATGGCCCTGTAGATTCATTGTGTCACTGCATCGTACAGATCAGTGTGTGGATGCAAAACAACTTTCTCCAGTTAAACTCAGACAAAACTGAAATCATTGTCTGTGGCCCACAGAAACAAAGATAAAGTGTTATCAGTCACCTTGAGATTCTCTCTCTAGAACGTAAAAATCAGGTCAGAAATTTAGGGGTAATATTGGATTCATACTTGAACTTTAACAGCCATATTAAAGCAATAACATCAGCAGCTTTTTACCATCTAAAAACCATTGCCAGAATCAAAGGAATAGTGTCTGAACCAGATTTAGAAAGACTAATCCATGGGTTGGTCTCCACCAGGTTAGACTACTGTAACGGCCTGATCACTGGGCTCTAAACCAGCTGTAAGACAGCTGCAGAACATCCAGAACACTGCTGCACTGGTCCTGACTAGAACCAGGAGATACGACCATATTAGTCCAGTCCTGAGGTCTCTGGACTGGTCCTGACTAGACCCAGGAAATATGACCATATTGGTCCAGTTCCGAGGTCTCTTCACTGGTCCTGACTAGAACCAGGAAATACGACCATATTAGTCCAGTCCTGAGGTCTCTCCACTGGTCCTGACTAGAACCAGGAAATACGACCATATTAGTCCAGTCCTGAGGTCTCTGCACTGGTCCCAACTAGAACCAGGAAATACGACCATATTAGTCCAGTCCTGAGGTCTCTGCACTGGTCCTGACTAGAACCAGGAAATACGACCATATTAGTCCAGTCCTGAGGTCTCTGCACTGGTCCTGACTAGAACCAGGAAATACGACCATATTAGTCCAGTCCTGAGGTCTCTGGACTGGTCCTGACTAGACCCAGGAAATATGACCATATTGGTCCAGTTCCGAGGTCTCTTCACTGGTCCTGACTAGAACCAGGAAATACGACCATATTAGTCCAGTCCTGAGGTCTCTGCACTGGTCCCAACTAGAACCAGGAAATACGACCATATTAGTCCAGTCCTGAGGTCTCTGCACCGGTCCTGACTAGAACCAGGAAATATGACCATGTTAGTCCAGTCCTGAGGTCTCTGCACTGGTCCCAACTAGAACCAGGAAATACGACCATATTAGTCCAGTCCTGAGGTCTCTGGACTGGTCCTGACTAGACCCAGGAAATATGACCATATTGGTCCAGTTCCGAGGTCTCTTCACTGGTCCTGACTAGAACCAGGAAATACGACCATATTAGTCCAGTCCTGAGGTCTCTGCACTGGTCCCAACTAGAACCAGGAAATACGACCATATTAGTCCAGTCCTGAGGTCTCTGCACCGGTCCTGACTAGAACCAGGAAATATGACCATATTAGTCCAGTCCTGAGGTCTCTGCACTGGTCCTGACCTAGAACCAGGAAATACGACCATATTAGTCCAGTCCTGAGGTCTCTGCACCGGTCCTGACTAGAACCAGGAAATACGACCATATTAGTCCAGTCCTGAGTCTCTGCACGGTCCTGACTAGAACCAGGAAATACAACCAATTAGTCCAGTCCTGAGGTCTCTGCACTGGTCCTGACTAGAACCAGGAAATACGACCATATTAGTCCAGTCCTGAGGTCTCTGCACTGGTCCTGACTAGAACCAGGAAATATGACCATATTAGTCCAGTCCTGAGGTCTCTGCACCGGTCCTGACTAGAACCAGGAAATACAACCATATTAGTCCAGTCCTGAGGTCTCTGCACTGGTCCTGACTAGAATCAGGAAATATGACCATGTTAGTCCAGTCCTGAGGTCTCCGCACTGGTCCCAACTAGAACCAGGAAATACGACCATATTAGTCGAGTCCTGAGGTCTCTGGACTGGTCCTGACTAGACCCAGGAAATATGACCATATTGGTCCAGTTCCGAGGTCTCTTCACTGGTCCTGACTAGAACCAGGAAATACGACCATATTAGTCCAGTCCTGAGGTCTCTGCACTGGTCCAAACTAGAACCAGGAAATACGACCATATTAGTCCAGTCCTGAGGTCTCTGCACTGGTCCTGACTAGAACCAGGAAATACGACCATATTAGTCCAGTCCTGAGGTCTCTGCACTGGTCCCAACTAGAACCAGGAAATACGACCATATTAGTCCAGTCCTGAGGTCTCTGCACTGGTCCTGACTAGACCCAGGAAATATGACCATATTGGTCCAGTTCCGAGGTCTCTTCACTGGTCCTGACTAGAACCAGGAAATACGACCATATTAGTCCAGTCCTGAGGTCTCTGGACTGGTCCTGACCAGAACCAGGAGATACCACCGTATTAGTTCAGTCCTGAGGTCTCTGGACTGGTCCTGACCAGAACCAGGAAATACAACCATATTAGTCCAGTCCTGAGGTCTCTGCACTGGTCCTGACTAGAACCAGGAAATACGACCATATTAGTCCAGTCCTGAGGTCTCTGCACCGGTCCTGACTAGAACCAGGAAATACGACCATATTAGTCCAGTCCTGAGGTCTCTGCACTGGTCCCAACTAGAACCAGGAAATACGACCATATTAGTCCAGTCCTGAGGTCTCTGCACCGGTCCTGACTAGAACCAGGAAATACGACCATATTAGTCCAGTCCTGAGGTCTCTGCACTGGTCCTGACTAGAACCAGGAGATACGACCTTATTAGTCCAGTCCCGAGGTCTCTGCGCCGGTCCTGACCAGAACCAAGAGAAAAGACCGTATTAGTCCAGTCCTGAGGTCTCTGCACTGGTCCTGACCAGAACCAGGAGATACCACCACATTAGTCCAGTCCTGAGGTCTCTGGACTGGTTCTGACTAGAACCAGGAGATACGACCGTATTAGTCCAGTCCTGAGGTCTCTGCACCAGTCCTGACCAGAACCAGGAGATACAACCATATTAGTCCAGTCCTGAGGTCTCTGGACTGGTCCTGACCAGAACCAGGAGATACCACCATATTGGTCCAGTCCTGAGGTCTCTGGGCTGGTCCTGACCAGAACCAGGAGATACCACAGTATTAGTCCAGTCCTCAGGTCTCTGCACTGGTCCTGACTAGAACCAGGAGATAAGACAATATTATGCCTCTTTTCCATTAGTACCTACTCGGCGCAGCTCGACTCGACTCGACTCGGCTCGACTCGACTCGGTCTCAGTGGTTTTCCACTGTAGTTCAGTACCAACTCGATGTGGGTGGGGCCTTCATGGTAAGGTGGCCTGAAACGCAGTGACTTGTTTTATATGCGGCAACTCTGGTCACGTTTGCGACTTCGTCATTCGACCATGGAGTAGACTTGCCGGCCATTCTTCGTTTTGTGAAGTAGACAATTGCAGGTAAAGTAAAATCGCTGTTGAGTTTGTTGTTGCCGAGTTTTAAATACGGCGGGTGTGGAGGAGTCGCTTAAGGCTCATCCGTGACGTTGTTCTCTGGCCAACCAATGGCCCGCGGCGTGGTGACGTTGTATTCTCGGCCCAACTCAGCCCGGATAGAACCCCAGCCAAGTAGGTACGAAAAAAGGAGGGCCGAGCCGGTACTATGACCTAGTGGAAAACCTCCAAAGCGGAGCCGAGTCGAGTCGAGCCGCGCCAAGTAGGTACTAGTGGAAAAGGGCCATTAGTCCAGTCCTGAGGTCTCTGGACTGGTACTGACCAGAACCAGGAGATACCACCATATTAGTCAAGTCCTGAGGTCTCTGGACTGGTCCTGATCAGAACCTGGAGATACGACCATATTAGTCCAGTCCTGAGGTCTCTGCACTGGTCCTGACCAGAACCTGGAGATACGACCATATTAGTCCAGTCCTGAGGTCTCTCCACTGGTCCTGACCAGAACAAGGAGATACGACCATATTAGTCCAGTCCTGAGGTCTCTGCACTGGTCCTGACCAGAACCAGGAGATACGACCATATTAGTCCAGTCCTGAGGTCTCTGCGCTAGTTCTGACCAGAACAAGGAGATACAACCATATTAGTCCAGTCCTGAGGTCTCTGCACTGGTCCTGACCAGAACCAGTAGATACGACCATATTAGTCCAGTCCTGAGGTCTCTGCGCTGGTTCTGACCAGAACCAGGAGATACGACCATATTAGTCCAGTCCTGAGGTCTCTGCGCTGGTTCTGACCAGAACCAGGAGATACGACCATATTAGTCCAGTCCTGAGGTCTCTGCGCTGGTTCTGACCAGAACCAGGAGATACGACCATATTAGTCCAGTCCTGAGGTCTCTGCGCTGGTTCTGACCAGAACAAGGAGATACGACCATATTAGTCCAGTCCTGAGGTCTCTATAATGGTCCTGACCAGAACCAGGAGATACGACCATATTAGTCCAGTCCTGAGGTCTCTGTACTGGTCCTGACCAGAACCAGTAGATACGACCATATTAGTCCAGTCCTGAGGTCTCTGTAATGGTCCTGACTAGAACCAGGAGATACGACCATATTAGTCCAGTCCTGAGGTCTCTGGCTTCCTGTCACTCAGAGAAGAGAATTAGACAAAGTCCATCTCTGACATGTTAGATCCATATGAACCAACCTGGACTCTGAGAACCTCAGGTAGTGGTCTCCTGCTGGTGTCCAGAGTCAGGACTAAACAAGGTGAAGCTGCATTTCAGTTTTATGCTCCTAAAATCTGGACCAGTCTTGTGAGACTGATGTGAGACAGACCTGAACTCTGACAATGTTCAGATCCAGACTGGAAACAGTTGTGTTTAGATGTGAAGATGATGACTGGAAGGATTTTATCTGCACTCTTCATTTTTAATTTAATTTAATTTGATGATTATTTTTGTCTTTTGTTTTTTTTATCACTGATGGAATGATTTTATTTGGTTTCTTGTAATTTCATGTATCTGTAAAGCATTTTGAACTGCCTTGTGTACAAATTGTTCTCTACAAATAAACTTGTATTTCCTTCTCTCTTCAGCCTTACTCCTCACTTTAAGTGTTGGATTAATTAATGCCAACAATCACGGTTATATATATCATGTGAACTACAACAAGTGTAAAATATATCTGCCAATCATGCAGAGGTCCTCTGTGTTCATCAACCAGCAGTATCTTGAGTTTCTGCTACGGACTGATAGAATCAGAGCTGATCAGTTATCAATACAAAGACAAACGCAGAACCAGCTGCAGACACATGTGGACTGACGGCTGCAGAGTCGGACTGAAACTGACAGGTCAGCGTTTGGAGGTGACGGATGTATGTCCCCCATCACGTATGTGCGTGTGCGCGTGCGTGTGTGTGTGTGTGTGTGTGTGTGTGCATGTGTGTGCGCGTGTGTGTGTGTGTGTGTGTGTGTGTGTGTGCGTGTGCAGGCCTACAGCTCAAGTGTATAAAACGTTGCTCGGCTAAAAATAAATAAAAGGCTCTGTAGAGGAGCGAAGTGCATTGTGCGCTGTGAGTCACGACCAGGAGTGTTGGTGACGATACACCCCATTCACACACACACACAATCACACACACACAATCACACCTTTCACTCCCCATTGAAGAGCTGACAGAGGGGACATCCGGTTTCCGACGCCTTGACATCAAAACCTCAAGAAACTCTAAATATTTCTGGAGAAAGAAATAAAACATTTTCAGAAATCTGGAGACGGCAGACACTCTCATCTTCATCTTCGAGTAAAAACGTGTCTCCTGTCAAAGTGAACCCAATACAGATACGAGTTACGCTGCTTGAAAATGAAGAATTAAATAACCACTTTTTTTTCAGGTTTGTTCATCTGGACACGACAAATCCACAAAATACAACTTTATATTGTTCATGTATCCAAATAGTGCTGGGCGATATGGGGACGATAGAAAAATGTGTATCGTGCCATTTCTCTTCTATCGTTTCTAACCTAATTTTATCAATTATTACAGCAAATATGTAATTAAATAACCTGCAACGATAAATTTGATAGAATCATATCTACTTCTACAAAGTAGCCTTTTATGTTTGCACTTTTATTCATGGTTAATGCCTTAAACAGAGTTCTCTTCAACCCTGATGTTTACTTTAGACACTTTATATTGGTTTGCAAACTTTGCACTACAAGGTTACAGATTTCAGAAAGTTGAAAAATAATTTATGTTTATTTTTTTTATAGCTGAACTTCAGCGCAAAAACGTGTTTTCAGCCAAGTTCAGCTAAATGTCCTTTCAAAATAAAGTTGAAAAGTAAGCAATGAAATTTTTGTCAAACTTTTCAGAGAATAACTGAAAACATACTTTATTATGGTATATCGTGATATATATCGTTATCGTGATATAAAGTAGTCCATATCGTGATATATGATTTTTTTCTATATCGCCCAGCACTATATCCAAATGTCTTTTTCTGCAACAAAGTTTGGTTTTCCACAGGTTTCCTAAATTTCCCGCCAATATGTTCCCAGCGACATGACGACGGTCCACTAACGACGTACAACGACACTGACGATGCTGTCGCCGCGGTGATAAGATGTTGGAGAGACATCAGTAAACATTCCTGAAACTTTTGCTGATACTTTCAGGATCAATATTTAAAGACTTGCTGGCCAGAAGGTCCAACAGGAGGAGCTCCTTCTAGAAAGTGATCGTAGCTATGGATCGATCAGCTTCCAGCAAAGCCGCAGGAACATATTCTCAGCAGGGGGTGCTGGGAGTCCGAGAAAGTTGTGCATTTCATTTATATTTTAATTAGGGCTGGGCAACGATTAAAATTTTTAATCGCGATTAATCGCATGATTTCCCTGATTAATCACGATTAATCGCATTGTATACAGAAAATCAAACAATGAATTCAAAAGTAGTGTAAAGGTCACTTTTATTTAAATGTTCTGCTGCCATATGAACTAAAGTGTCATAATATTTGTTGTTCAAACACTTTTAACATCAGCACTTGTCAGTAACACATATTTAGTGTAAATCTCATCTTAAAAAATGTAAAATAAAATAAAGCTTATTGTCACTGCCAGGGCATTAATGTCATCCTGTTTTGTTTTTTTTTATGACAAATAAAAAAAGTCTACCAAACAAAATCCTAACAATCTTAGAGGCCACAATCAGAACATTAAAACAGGTAATTTCTGAGGTAACAGCAGAAACTTTTAACGGGGAGTTCAACTTGTCAGTTGTTACAAATAACCTTGTTTCTGTTGAATCCTCCGTCTGGGAGAACTTCAAGTTCATCGACTAAGAAACGTAGCGCGAAATGTAGGGAAAACTTGAATTTGACGGCATGGCGACAGGAGAAAGATCCTTTTCTGACTTACTCCGAGAGGTAGCCGACAGGCTCGATGCGAGTCCCCCACCGAATGTATGGAGAAGGATCAGCCAATGAGCACGCAGGTCAACCGCTGGCCCCGCCCACTGGCAAAATGTCATTATTATGTAAAAGCTCATTCTTATAAAAAACGAAGCCATTATGTAAAAACTCATTCTTAGATAAAAAAAGACATTCTGAAATAAACTATTATGCATTAAACTAAGATTAAATAATAATAAAATATATTTCATAATCATTACATTTTTTTCATAATAATGGGAAACATTTCATAATAATGGATACATATTTCATAATAATAAACGCCTGTATTTCATAACAATAGACTCATTTATTCATTGAATTATGACCCAAACGGGGCTCCATATTTTACCGCTCTCCATGTCAGTTTTAGTTTTACCTGCCAATTATTTTCCGGTTTCGCAGCAGCCAGTAAGAGACTTTTCAAAACAAAAGCACATGAGTACGTTGCGTTAACACGCGATCGGTGTTAATACATTAATGCGTTAACATGTTAACTTGCCCATCCCTAATTTATGTTATACAGTCATGGAAAAAATTGATTAGACCACCCTTGTTTTCTTCAGTTTCTTGTTCATTTTAATGCCTGGTACAACTAAAGGTACATTTGTTTGGACAAACATAACGATAACCACAAAGATTGCTCATAAGAGTTTTATTTAAGAGCTGATATCTTACCATTTTCCATGGTTTTCTTGATTATAACCTAAATCACTTAAGTTTTTACATCAATAGCTATGGCGTTGTACTGCCAAAAACACTGCTTTTATGCATTCAGTGTTTTCTTTTCTGTCTGTTTTAGTCACATGATGACGTTTAGTGGTACCAGGTATTAAAATGAACAAGAAAGTGAAGAAAAAATGGTGGTCTAATCATTTTTTCCATGACTGTATATTATAAGCTATATATATATAATCTATATAGTAAATAACACCATTTGTCGCTGTTATGGTGGACGAGACGACAGATGTCAGTAACAGCTGACGTGCTTTTTAAAATACTGCAGAACGAATCATTGGATTAACAGTTGTGTCTTTCAGGGCCGACAGAGTTTTGTGACACCACTGAGCAGAGAGGAACAGGTACGACGACATCTACCTTTCACTGAGCGCCAGGAGAGGGCCAGCGGACCTCAGTGTTCTGGACAACCTTATCTGCCAGATACAGAACCGATACAGAACAATTAATGTCCCCGTCCCTCCTCGACCACCAGCAGTTTCAGACATATCAGAAATAAACTTGCGCATCCAACCTTTTCCAGCCACGGAGCTCTATTTGATGATCTGACCTGTTTAAAAACAGAAGTGACCGTGATGTCGGCCATGACGGACTTTGAAGTTTCCTCCACAGCAAACATCTGGATGAGATCATGCCACAGCTGTACAGACTGACGGGTCTGGCCGTGACTATTCCCACAATCCACCACAACTGCTGACCTCTGACCTCAAGAGAATAAAAACGTCTGGAAGTAATACGGTGATGGGTAATCTCTAAACTTCACAGCGCCCTCTTCTTGTTATATTGCGTTTTTTTTTATTGGTGGCTTGTATGATTGTAACGTCATAGTGGATTAAGTAGTTAAACCCGCACTGGCCCAGGTACCAAATACACGACCCGCCACTGAATAATACTGTAAGAAACATTAAACCAGACCACGAGAATTTAGAGTGAACTTTAAACATTTTTTTTCTACCACATTTTTCTCCCTTTTTTTCATTTTTATTTTACATTTACACTGAGGTGCTGCAGCGCCCCCTGTTGGAGGGGTTTCCAGGTATTTTAGTTATTCTCACGCACTGTGATGGAGGAACAGAAGGATATCATATCGATATATGTCCCTAACCCTATTAAAACTACCAATCTGTAATTTAATTACTGCTCATCGTTATGAAGGAGGTGCAAATACAGGGGTCTGTTTCAGAAACAGTGTTGTACCCCTAGTCCCCCCAGTCCTCCTAGTCCTCCTAGTCCCCCCAGTCCTCCTAGTCCTCCCAGTCCTCCTAGTCCTCCCAGTCCTCCTAGTCCCCTAGTCCTTCCAGTCATCCCAGTCCCTTAGTACCCTCAGTCCTCCTAGTCACCTAGTCCTCCCAGTCCTCCTAGTCCCCCCAGTCCTCCTAGTCCCCCCCCAGTCCTCCTAGTCCCCTAGTCCTTCCAGTCCCCTAGTCCTTCCAGTCTTCCCAGTCCCCTAGTCCCCCCAGTCCCCTCCTAGTCCCCCCTAGTCCCCTAGTCCTTCCAGTCCCCTAGTCCTTCCAGTCATCCCAGTCCCTTAGTACCCTCAGTCCTCCTAGTCCCCTAGTCCCCCCAGTCCTCCTAGTCACCTCGTCCTCCCAGTCCCCTAGTCCTTCCAGTCATCCCAGTCCACCCAGTCCTCCTAGTCCCCTAGTCCTCCCAGTTCCCTAGTCCTTCCAGTCCTCCTAGTCCCCCCAGTCCTCCTAGTCCCCCAGTCCTCCCAGTCCCCTAGTCCTTCCAGTCCTCCCAGTACCCTAGTCCTCCCAGTCCCCCCAGTCCTCCTAGTCCCCTAGTCCTCCTAGTCCCCCCAGTCCTCCTAGTCCCCTAGTCCTCCCAGTCCCCTAGTCCTTCCAGTCCTCCCAGTACCCTAGTCCTTCCAGTCCTCCCAGTCCTCCCAGTCCCCTAGTCCTCCCAGTCATCCCAGTCCTCCCAGTCCCCTAGTCCTCCCAGTCCCCTAGTCCTTCCAGTCATCCCAGTCCCCTAGTACCCCCAGTCCTCCTAGTCCCCTAGTCCTCCCAGTCCTCCTAGTCCACCTAGTCCTCCCAGTCCTCCTAGTCCTCCTAGTCCCCTAGTCCTCCCAGTCCCCTAGTCCTTCCAGTCCCAGTCCCTAGTCCTTCCTAGTCCCTCCCAGCCCCCTTCCAGTCATCCCAGTCCCTTAGTACCCTCAGTCCTCCTAGTCCCCCTAGTCCCCCCAGTCCCTAGCCCCTAGTCCTTCCAGTCCTCCAGTCCCCAGTCCCCTAGTCCTCCCAGTCCCCCTAGTCCAGTCTCCAGTCCCAGTCCCCCAGTTCCCTAGTCCCTAGTCCTTCCCAGTCCCCCAGTCCCCTTCCAGTCCTCCCAGCCCCTAGTCCCTTCCAGTCATCCCAGTCCTCCCAGTCCCCCCCCCTAGTCCTCCCCAGTCCCCTAGTCCCCTAGTCCTCCCAGTCCCCCCCAGTCCTCCCAGTCCCCTAGTCCTTCCCAGTCCTCCCAGTCCCCCCTAGTCCTTCCAGTCCTCCCAGTCCCCTAGTCCCTCCAGTCCTCCTAGTCCC